>JANRMT010062827.1:26826531-26837793 GCA_026402145.1 Polypterus bichir lapradei | reverse complement strand
TCATGACTTGGATAACAGTGTCCCAACTAATAACATTGTGCTTTAATAATGGAGCTTCCAATGAGATGCAACAAATGAAATGACACAAAGGCACATCCCTGTGTGTTGCTGACACAAGGCTAGATGGAATGTAGAGATGCAGACACTGTGCCTTCCATCCAAATTCAGCAAAGATGCCATCAGTCACAGAGGTACAGCCCTGTGAGATGCCGGTACACATTAGGATTTTACTGCATGCTGCACATGGAATCCAGCAATGCAGACACATAAGCATGTAAGCAAAAATGACATCAGACACAGAGGCATGGCCCTGTACCCTTAACATACAGCAATTTGCTTAAAAACCAAATCAAATAATGGTTGGAACCATATCCTGCCATCAACAAAAATGTATAAATGATGATTAAGGGGAAACAAAAAAGTAATACTAAACATACCAAAACCATAATTTTTAAAAAATGTTTTATTCAAATTTGTCAGCTACATTACCATGCCATATATTGCTGAAAAAATAATGTAAAAAAGGTCATTCAGTCCTTCTCTCCCTTCTGTTACTGACAAATCATGAAGTTTTAGAAACAGCATTATATAACAAATTGTATTGTAACACCTAAGTACCGTATATACTCACGTAAACCCGAAAAATCAATCACAAAATCAATCTCCAACTTATATGCCCGTTCAAAAATGTGACACTAAATTTTTTATTTTACATCTTCCAGCCTCCTCCAATCTCGTATCAGTCTCTCAGACACATCGAATTTTGTTACAGCAGCGCATTTACCAATTTCTTTCGCCACTTCAACGACGTTTAATTTAAAACTAGTTTTATATTTTCTTTTGATCAAATGCTCCATTGTTGATAAGGAATGCTCTTACGATAAAGGTGTATGAGGGTGTGAGATACAAAAAGCACAAATCACTGCAAACGTTGCTTTGGAATAGTTTGGGTATTACTGTGTGGTCACGTAGGCACAATAGAGAGAGAGAGATTTGGAGCAAACACTGACAGCGCATTGCCACAACCGCATAGAAAAAAAAGGCAGTGTGCTCCGTGGTTTCTCTATCAGGTGGACGTTAGCATATCATAATCTGTTGGACCAATAGTGTGAGCTTTCTACATTCAACATGACCGAGATTATAAAATACCAGAAATTATACAGTAAAATCAAGTTCCGACTTATCCACGGGAGAACTTATCTGTGAGTATATACGACACTCATATCTGTGATACTGAAAAATAACATTCATACCTGTAGAGAAAAATAATTGCACTGGAAGCTATAATCAAATAAGTATTGCTAACTTATTGTCCAGCCAATTATTCTATGATTTGAATCCCTCACATTTGACAAATAATCAGACAGCACCTGAAACTTGTACCCCATATCGGTAAGTACATGCCAGTATCAGCACAACTGACCACTTGGATTGTTAGATTTGGTTGAGAGGCAGTTGTAACTTCCAGGCTGCTGTTATTCTTAAACCATGTGTAGATGGCGACAGGGTTTGTGCTAGTGCGACAGGTCAGTGTCATAGAACTTCCTTCTACAACCTCTCCTCCATTGCTGACTGACAAAGAGGTATTCTTTGGTTTATCTGCAGGCAAAAAAAGAGATATTTAGGATTTTTTGTGAGAACTGTATTTCTCTGTAAAAACATTTTTGAAATTGAACAGAGAGGGTAATCTAGTAGTGAAGGATGTGATGCTTTTGCATGTTGCAGTATATATTATAATCTTTGAGGCTTGTCCCAGGTTATATCAGCTTTGGATGTCAGGTAAGGTCAGGTTGGGGAGCATGCACTGGTACAGCATGTTGCCGCACCCACCAAATGACAAAACAGCTCAGGATCCTGGTTGTCAACCCCCAAGGCAGACAGTCCAGTCCCAGCCTCTGGAAATTACCCTCTATCTGCCACAGACAGGTGTTACGTGGGCATCCCCTTGGCCTGCTCCAGCCACTTTGGCCCTCAACAATAAGGATCCTGCAAGCCGGATCACCCTCTGGGGAAACGCTCCACATGGCTGTAGTGCCGTAACTGACACTCCTTCACAATGCAGGTAATGTGCCTCATTTGGGACTCTGTGAGCAACTGCTCATTTGACACAAAGCGAGACAGTACCGAAGGAGTCCAGTCTTCATCTCAGGCCACTGGATAACATCCATATCTCGCAACCATATAGCAAGACAGGAAGCACCAGGACTCTAAAGACTTTTGCAGAGATATCGGGAGCACCACACACCTCTATCCACCGACCTCATGGCACAATATTGAAAGAGAAAGAGAGAGGTTTGGAGTGCACGCTGATACAGCGCATTGCCACACCCGCATAGAAAAAAAGGCAGTGTGCTCCGTGGTTACTCTCTCTGGTGGGCATTAGCATATCATATTCTCTTGGACCAATAATGTGAGTTTTCTGCATTCAACTTACACGACCGATGTTACAAAATACCAGAAATTATATAGTAAAATCAAGTCCCGTGGCGAGTATGTACGACAGTCATATCTGTGATACTGAAAAATAACATTCATACCTGTAGAGAAAAATAATTGTCATCAGACATGTGATAAGTATTGCTATGGCCGTCATTATCCCATGAAACACAGACCACCATTTGAATTTGTCTGAAAACAAAAAATAAGAGAAAATCTTAAACTTGCAGCTCACATGATGGCATTTGACTACAGGCAACCACAAAGGCCCATCCATGACCCCTCCCCCCATGCTCTTCCAGTCCATCTACTGACTTCATAGAAAGAGTCACCAGAGACATGAATGTCACTACTGAGGTACATAAACCTACGCGTATTGACAAGGTTAACACTCTCTCCACAGACAGAAACAGTACTAATGGCTATGATTAAAAGTCATTAAAGGCCTGGGTATGACGTTAAACTGCATCTGGCAGTTTAACTTGCAGGGAAATCAAGGGGGTTGGTGGCAGGATTGGCACTCCAACCACCATAAAAAAACTTCACGCAGCTCTGAGATAACAAAAAGGACTGCTTTCTGCTCTCTGCAGGAGTAGCTCTGCTGCAGCCACCCATAGAAAGGCTGCTTGCATTATGAAGGTGATTGGGGAGCCCCATCCCTGAAAGAGTCAAAACCGTCAGAGAGCCAGTGGGGTCAGGACTGTCGGGGATCAGAACTGGTGTGCTGCTGAGGCGTTGCCTGCTGCATGGCAGCACTCAGGTCCCAATTTGAGGTGGCCCATCTGGGTAGCCCATAAAAATGAGCAAGTGAAATCATTAGTCTCGTTAGGCTCTTAGTACAGCATTGCTGTGTATTGTTGTTAAATAATAAACAATAAACCTGTGGCCGGAGTGTTCAGGACCAAACAAAGATCAGCTGCACTTTAAAAAGGAGGTGGTGTTCAGAGAGAAACTGTCAGAGCAGAGCTGCAGTGGTCTTTGATAGGCATTTGGAAATTAAAGCATTAGAGAAATTGTGAAAAGAACAGAGCCAATAAACTCAATAAGCTCATTCCCCTGACAGCAAGAGTGTGTGTGCAAATGCCAATGTGCCATGAAAAGTGGCTTTGGCACATGATGCTGGTGTGCCTTTTGTTTGCAGATTCCATATCTATATATGATGCAGTTTTCCTGCTTAAGACATGCGTATCCTAAATGATAGTATTCTGCATATTTAATTTAGCTACATTACCTGTGAAAGACAGAAAATAAAACACATTTTAAAATATTTGATATCTCTTGCCTTACTATACCCTCAGCAGGCATCCTACACCTTCCTTCAGCATCCTTGTGTGTTTCAACCTGTATTGGCCAGCACTTTCTCTCTCAATCACGTTCCCGTAAATCCTACCTCTCAGACTCTGTCATTTCGAGGTGTAGTGTTCTCCTCCTGTCTGCTTTTTGACTACCACTAATAGTAGATGGGCCCCCATTACCCAATGTGGAAACATCATTTGTGTGTTCAAAGGCAATTCTCAGCATTCCTCCTATGCCTTCCCACGGTATCATCATGCATGTCAAGAGCTTCGTGTCCAGAGCTTCTTGTCACACTCATGTTTGATTGAGCAAATACAGCACAGATGAACAATCAGAGAAAAGCCAAACTGACCAATCAGACTGCTCAGAGGGATCGGACACACACAGACATTAGTGTTTATTATACAGATAGATTCTTGAGTACTAAAATAAGATTTCAGTGTTCAGCCAACATAATTACTCCAATCCCCACAGGGTATTTTGCATATTGGCAGTATGATCATTAATAGAACATTAAATTCAATCTGCATGCCAACACTAGGTGAAGAAGGAGTGAGATGATAGATCTGGAAAGCAATCCAACTCAGTGTCAGCTTAATGTGGTACTAAATACCAAGCCAAGTGATTATGTGATAATATCTGTGTTTTGCTCAGCAAAATAATGTACAAGACCAAGAAATAAAGTCTGTTGCAGAGTTTTTTCCCTGCCATCTTCCTTCCACCATTCTGTTGCTGACTAAGGATCAATCTCTCCCTGATAGATATTCTCTCTCCATTTTAGTGTAACCCTCATATACTGTATATGCATTGAATGATCATTTTCATCAAGGCTCCACAATCCGTACTATCCCCTACTTTCTCTGCTGTTTTTTTTCTGGTTTTCTGTGGTGGCAATCTGTGCCACCACCACCTGATCAGACACCATACAGTCCCTACATTGATGGATCAAAGGCCAGATGTCCACATGACCATCACATCTAATTCTTCCATGTGAAGCCTGAAAACCATGAGGATTGATTTAGAGGATTTATGTTAGGTAGAATGCCCAATGGACGCTGGGTGGTCTCGTGGCCTTGGAACCTCTGCAGGTTTTGTTTTTTTTCTCCAGCCCTTTTTTTCTGTCCAATCTGCCACCAGACCTCACTTTATTCTTTGTTATTTAGTTTTGCCTAAACTTATTTTCATTTTTTTATAACTTTTCTTTCTTCGTCTTGTAAAGCACATTGAGCTACACCATTTGTATGAAAATGTGCTATATAAATAATTGTTGTTGTTGATGTTATTTCTACTTCATGGCTACTGTGTGTTCCTCAGGTCTTATTGCTCGTCCTAAGACACAAGCGATCACAACCCACCTGCAAGACATAGATGGCCACCCTACATCCTCCCTCCCTGCACTGACCAGCTCTAAGTATTTCTGTATTTTCTTCTCATGGTTGTCCACCACCCATTTCTTGCATGGAACTGTCACCCTAATTCAGTGTTTGTCAGCCTTTCTTTTTTAATGGCAGTGCCTTCATAACCCACCAATTGGAGGAAGGCCCCCCTTGGGGAATTGAGCGAGTTCAACAGAGCAAGGGAGGGAGGAGGTCAGATGGGTCAAATGTGATCATCAGAGTGGTGACCTGCTGTGTCACCTACTACCAGTTTAAAGAGTAGCTGTTCCAGTGGAAACCCATGACACAAATGTGGGTCTCAACCCAGTTGTTCAGAAACATGACCCTTCTGGCTGCTGAAGCCCATGCCATGCTGCTGTTTCTTTAAATTATTTGAAAGAACACGGGGACACAGTTGGAAATATTTAATACTAGAAGTTTTTCTTCACATAGAGAACCACAGCCACATTGAATAAGTTAGCAAGAAATGTAAAAGAGAGTAAGACTTTACGGGGCTTCAGATCCTGACTTGATATTATTTTGGGCAATCTAGATGCGTAGGATTGCTAAGCTTGTTGTGCTAAATGCCTATTCTCATTCATGTTGTTCTAATGTTCTACTATACTTTGTCTCTAAGATACAGGGAAATGGTGGTAGCCTAATGTTATAGTGAATTCTCTCCTGGTACACATTATGCTATTTAATAACGAAATGAATGCTACAGTGTACCTAAGCATTGTTGCTGATCATTTCTATTCTGCTTTGACCACAGTCTATACTTTTTCAAAAGAATACTTCCACAAGGACAATGCACATGTGGTACTCGCATAAGTCATTTCATGCTGATTCCCCAAACATGTCAGTGATTTCATTTTACTTCAACAGCCTGCACAATCCCCCAATCTCAGTCTAACACAGCATCTTTGCGATGAGGTGGAAGGGAGCTTCCCAGCATGAATATACTGAAGTACTGTGATTCTTTCTAGTCAGCGTGGAGCAAAATCCTTAAATATTTCCAGCTCTTGTTATTCTGGTAACTGCCACAATTAATTAAGAATTTGATTAAGAAAACACAAATGCAGCAGGTAATTTAACCAATACTCATCTTATTAGAACATATAGAAAAAATGTAAAAGATGACTTATTTTTATTTACTCACATTCAACTCTGAGGGTGAATGGTTCAGATATATGGGATGAAGTCCTAACAGCACATTGGTACTGTCCCACATTTTCATATGTAAAGGAATCAAATTGAAGGTATCCAGAGTTTTCCTTCGGACGCAGTAACTTGTGATCTTTATACCAAATGCAGTCTCTTACAAAGCAGTCATCTGCCATGCAAATTAGAATGACCTTTTCTCCCAACTTCATGATGCCATGGATGCTATGTGAGATTATTTTGATTTGTAATTTATCTAGAAAAGAATGACAAGATGAAGTATTAAACTGTAGACACATTTAAGACAAAAAGCAATGAAACAATGAAAATTCAACTTTTTATCCATCACGCTAAATGGAAGACATCACTCCTTAGAGTTATGAAAGGCTGGAGTTCATCCTGGCAGCTTCTGGTCGAAGCAGGAACCAGTGCTGGATGGGGTGCCAGTCCATCAGAGTGCTATCTCTTTCTCTCACACACACACATGCCAGTTCAATTTACAGTATAGGGTCATAATTGTCACAGTGAAATTCAAATTTAGTTTGTTGAGACTCAGCAGGTATGAATACTTAAGAGTCAGCAATTACCATAAGCCTACATGTTGCAGGCGAAGAAAGCAGGTGTACCAGAGGGAAACCTCCACACAGACATGAGAAGAACATGCACATGCAGACACAGATAAAGGATCCATGGAGCAGCACCACTAACTGTACCACCATTTGATAAGGGCAAGGTCCCATGGGATTATTGTGAGCTAGAAACAACAGGAGATGTGAATGTGATGCCCTCAAACAATAAGAGAAAACAAAAGAAATAAACAAAATGTAGCAGAACACAGATTAACTGCACATTTTTCAACCATATTCCACACAAGAATGGTTTTACAATTTATCCACTGAGAAATACTGAACATTGGCAACACGGCTGTATTTAACCTAGAAGAAATTGGCTTGAGCTCCATGTTGGCCCACAGTCATGGGAATTTTTAACCAACTGGGTGGCACGATGCCCCAAAGTGCTGGTGAAACCAACAGATGGTCATGTGCATTTTGTGGTCATGAAAGAAATAATTGCACACAAAAGTTAAACAAAATTAAAAAAAAAAAATCATTACATTTATTAAGACTGCATTTATATCAATGAATGTTGTTTAAAGGAATACTTCATCTAAAACTGATATTTTTCTAATTTGTTACTTATCCTCGTATATTTGTAGTGATCTCTGAGAAAAAGTTTTAATCTTGTTAATATTGTACTTGTATATGTGTCTGGGATGTCACGAGCACACAGATGGACATATGATGTTAGATTATGCAACTTACATAACTTGAGGTTTTTTTAATGTCTAATGTGGTATTGTTTGCTGTTGTTTAGCGCTGACCCCCACTGAAGTCCAGTATATCAGGAATTTTGTTATCTCTGTTCTTATTATAAGTTTTTCTCGGTCATCATTATAAGCAATATGGGGTTAAATAACAGATTAAAAAAACATTCCTTTAATAAAACTTCAAAATTAAAAAGTGAATGAATTCATATAAGGGTGGCACAGTGGTAGCACTGCTGCCTCACAGTTAGGAGACCCGAATTCGCTTCCTGGGTCCTCCCTGCGTGGAGTTTGCATGTTCTCCCCATGTCTGCGTGGGTTTCCTCCGCAGGTTAGTACAAAGACATGCAGGTTAGGTGGATTGGTGATTCTAAATTGGCCCTGGTTAGTGGGTGTGTTTGTGTTTGTCCTGCGGTGGGTTGGCACCCTGCCTGGGATTGGTTCCTGCCTTGTGCCCTGTGTTGTCTGGGATTGGCTCCAGCAGACCCCCGTGACCCTATGTTTGGATTCAGCGGGTTAGAAAATGGATGGATGGATGAATTCATATAAAAAGCCAATTGTAGAATTTAGTAGCAACTTGCTTACAAACAGGCAAGAAACTGCTGTATACATATCAAATTAGGGTGTTAGCTGAGTTCCATATTACACTTTGTGATACTGATTTTTTTTTTAAATTAGTTTCTCTTTTCTTATTTAATGTTCTTTTAAGTTAAGTTTGGATTTTTATCAATGAAGAATCCAAATTGAACATTGCTTTATACTGATTATTAAAATGTATTTGTAATGGCAGTTTGGTTTTTATAGGTGTCACCATTTTGTGGGGTTTTGTTTACACATGGCCTAGGTTATATTCCAGGTATTTGTCAACAGTTTAGTTGAGAATATTAAACTAAAAGTCGAAAACTAGGAGATCAAGCCAACCAAAGTGTCAGAGCCTAAACATTAATCATAAATCACAGAAGAGAGGATTTTTTAAGGAGTCTTAACAGGAAAGATAAAACACATTTGACTGTCGGAGTTTGCCCACAAACTTGGATGATGACAGACTTGTGCCATCGCAGTATATAGTCACTCGGAAATGACTCTGACAAAGGTGGAGATGGAATGACCACAACACTGCGCCATTGCCATCGAATGAGGAACAGCTGTATGGAACTAGACAAAATGGCAGCAAGACGTAGAAGTAAAGAAACTACAAAATGGAGGTGAGAATGTTAAATAAAATGAAAAATGCCGGTTTTAAATCAAAATGGTTAAAAAATGACAAACATGAAACCCTTACTAAATAATCTAACACTGCAAAATTTATAACAGTTTCAACAAAAAAAAATTGCATGATTTACTTGTTGTTATGGCTCGACCAAAGTCTTATCCCTGGCTCAAGCGTATTTTCTTTTATTTGGATCTGTTATATGCTGTTTTTGTAAATTTTGTAATTTGTAAAATTTATTTTGTTTTTTTCTGAATGTTAAATGGTTCTATGAATATTTTGTTAATTAATTGTTTATTGTCTAGCCTTTTAAATCTTGTTCTTATCTCCTGTATGTTGAGCCAGGGGAGGCTGGGCCACCAGATGCTTCAGTTGGGAGATTGCCTGCATTTAAGAGTTGCTATGGCACTGATAATACTTCATATTCTTTGCCAGCTCTTTTTGGATACCCTTGTTTTTTTAACTTTCGGTTTCATTTTAAGGTACTCATTTTGATACTTGGATTGGATTGCTCACCTTTATTTTGCCTCTTAGGCAAACCCTTCTGTTTCTCCTTTCTTTATTCCTGTTTTTGCTTTTCTAGTGAGAGTTTTGAATTCTCAGATCTTTAAAATATTTAAGAAACTTTGTTTTGTCTTCATAGACAAGAAAGTTTTTTGGGTTTCTCTCCCTCTCTCTTTCTAGGCATTTATTTCAATTTAAAGTCTTGGGTCCATGCAGGTCCTAAGCCTACAACTAGAACTAACAGCTAGGCTGATTTGGAGTGATGAGGCCTATACTTTAGGCTCAATCTGTGTGGAAGTTCAGACGTGGCTTTCGTTTTTTAAAGTCTTTACCTTATTGAGATTTCTCCAGCCCCCCACGACCGTGTTCAGGATTAAGTGCTTAGAAGATAGCATGATATGTTAGGGAACAGACAGAGATCAAAACACATATGACCCAGTCATGCAATTATGAAGCAAAAATATGAAAAGTACAAAGCAGGAAAAGAGTTGTTTTCTGAGCCTCCTTGATCCATTGTAGTTTAGTATCACAAGTAGCTGAAGCTAGTTTTGGGAACTGCAAGCATAACTAAGGAAACAACCTAGGATGGGGCACCAGTTCATGACACGATGAGTAGGAAAATCATTTTACTTGAAAAAGGCAATGATAAAGAAAACACTTTGCTGTTACCTTTCACTGTGAGCTGCACTCCAGGGAAACCAGAGAATTTCTCGTGGGTGGAATTTGTTTCAAATCCAAAAGCATATTGCCCTGAGTCACTCTTCCTTAGGTGTTTTATCTTCAGATTGTACTCTTTTCTTCCTTTCTGTACAATTTCAGTACGTCCTTTGTACCTGCTGCTTATGAAGTATTTATTGGTGTGGTAGGCATAGATATTACCATTAGTTTTAAAAGGCTGCTTCAGTGGAAGAAAGTACCATATAAATGTCGTAAGTGCAAATTTAGAAGAATAGTCGTATTGGCATTGTATCTCCACATCAGTTCCGTTAAGTGCACAAATTTTCAAGGGAAAATATGTGATCCTCCAGGCATTGCCTGTTATTCCTGAGAAAAGAGACAGAACAAAGACATTGAGAATGAAAAATAATGACCAACAAGTAATGAACTTTGAGAGATTTGCCAAAACCAAGAAGTAAAACACCCAAAGAATAAGATTGAGAGTCAGCACAAATAGACTTAAACACCCAAAAACTGTGGAAATACTTGAAGAAGCAAAGGTAATGTGCAATGAATGGAAGCAAAATGTTACAACATATAAACTGTGGGCTTCAAGGCTCAGGGCTTTATGTTCTTATGTTCCCCACAAGCTCAGCACAGTCAAAAGCACCAACACAGCACCATACAATATTCTTCCTTCTCTCTTTCTTTTCTTTCTCCTCCATTCCTCTGGCTCCTCGAATAGTGGCTGCTGGCTCCTTTTATACTGCACCCGGAAGTGCTCCAGGTACTTGATGACCTAATTTCCAGCAGCACTTCCGGGTGTGGTGGAAGAACTGCCCAACAGGGCTGAGCAGATCCTGCTGGAGCACCAACTGGCGGCACCCGCGGATCCCAACAGGACCGAACCAAACTCCAACTCCCATGAAGCCCTGCGAGAATCTGAGGCACTGCTGCAACCCAGGGGGTCTGCCATCTATTTCTATCTATCCGGTGTAGTAACTCTCTGGCCATGCTTGCTCCCTCAGTCCTCTCAGTGTGGAGGCGTCCTGCACGCTACAGTATATAAAGTGAAAACTAATTCATTTGATTAACATTTTGTTTGTACTGTTTACAATATGAAAACAATATTATCGTATACAATTAACAACCTAGATTTTTTTATGTATTACTTTGATTTTGCTCAGTTTTTCTTTCTACTTTACCAAAGTCAGCTTTACACAACAGAATTATCTTAATTGCTGTGCAGCTAATTGAAGCATACATTGATCTGCATAGCAGTTTGTAACAGTAACCAT
>JANRMT010062827.1:26803601-26820303 GCA_026402145.1 Polypterus bichir lapradei | reverse complement strand
AGATAGATAGATAGATAGATAGATAGATAGATAGATAGATAGATAGAAAAGGCAAATTTTTAATACAGGCAGGTATAAAGATGAAGAGGCTGTGCATAAATTCTCTCTGGGGGCTATGCATTGTCCTTTATAATACTTTTTAAAATGATTAATACTGAAAAATGTTTCTATTATGAAGATACCAATTTTAAATCATGAGTAATGAAATCCTTGCTGTGCGTAGTTTGAGCAGCCAATTTTAATTCTAGCACCCTCTTGTGGTTGCTGGCTTTTGTTAGGACATTTTAATCATAAGATGAATTCTGCTTTTAACTCAAACTTACTATTATTTTTTCTCTTGTTGTAGTTATTCTGTAGAATTGAAAATGCACTAAATTGCTTGTTTCCTTCAATTGTTATGAACAGGTCAAATACAAATGAAAAAGAATGAAACATCTATCCTGTCTATTTTTAAACTGTCACATTAACCTAGGTCAGTGACCAAAGCCTTTCCCGGCAGCATCAACTTCTAGGATTGCACCACATGGATGGGTGACATTGCAGGCCACACTCACATAAATGGGGCCAATTTAAAATCTTCAATTGGGAATAAAGCTGGGGTAAAGCCCCCCTGAAGACCATGAGTTCAGTATTCTGAATCTGTAAGGCAACACTATTAACCACTGCATCCCAATATATGGTTATAATATTAAGAATACATACCCACCACAAGACAGTGAAAGAAAATTTAAAGTTACAGAATACTGTTACTGTGAAAAAGCAACAGACAGCAAAATATTAGGAAATTAGGAACATATTGTCAGAAAGAGACACTTCTCAGATTACGTGTTGAATGTAAATCTTTATTGATCTCCTGCGTGATAGACTGCTTTGTAGTAAAATTAAAAAGCATCAAAGTTAATTAACATACATTATTGTGGTATTTCACAAAGGAATTGCATTATTTTGCATTAATTATGTTATTTGGCTGCAGTCAGTATCATCATGCAAGCATGTGCTCTGGTTGTCTAGTGACAGCTATGGAGGGATAGTTTAAGCATGTGCGTAACATGCAATCAAGTAATAAGAACTGAACAGCCATTATGGGAATACGTTTATTCTTGCATATGCTGAGGGGTAAATTGAATCCACACAGTTCAAGGTCACAGAGAACCAGTGACTATTGCAGCAGCACTTTATGTAAGGTTTACCAAGGTTTTGCAGGGCTCAGTCACACAGCCATTCAGAAAAGAGTGTGCTGCGTGCAATCCACCAACAAAAACCTGCAAATTAAGAACTTGTTTAGTTTTAATCCAGTTATTGTCAAAGAGTGTAATCTGGTGGTGCAGCTGCAGGTTCTAATACCTTGAATCTTCAGGGCTTGTGTTGTGGATGGAAAAGAGAATGGAAGTTATTCAATTCACAACACACAAAAGACTAAAAGCATTATGTTAATTGAGGAGTACTTCTAACACGTTTCCAATATTCCGTGTTAAAAATCAAATGCAGTCAAGCACACTTGCTGGTACAAATCAATCCACAAATGCACAGAGAGAACGTGCAAATGTAATGGAGGCAGCAATGCTACTCTGCCAATGTTAAGACATCTGAGTGTCTTCTTGGCACTATGGAGGGAATGGAAGAGGACATGATTAGTGCCAGCTCCCCTTCTCATCCCGGAGTGATACTACATACCTCAGATGAGCCTGGAGGGTGATTCACTGACAAATATGCCTGACAAGTGTTACCTTATTTAAAAGATAAAATTACAGATTTAAGTTGTGTAAAATATATCTGTCCTTCATTTAAACATTATAAATATTATGCCTCTACAGATGAACAGCACTCATTTTGTGTATAGGAACAGCATTGTTGGTTCAGCAGATGATGCTTATGGGGCAGTCATTAGTCGAGCAAAGCAGGTCAACATTTCATTTGTCTGTGCATATCCAATAACAGAGCAGGCCTCTATATTCGGCTTGAATCCAGAACAGAGGTAAGCATATCTAGACTATCAAACACTTTGAATTAAGTAAAAAACCTATCCCCTCAAATTGCTTTTTAACTTTATCTTCTTCTTCTTCTTTTGGTTGCTACCGTTAGGGGTCACCACAGCGGATCATCTTCTTCCATATCTTTCTGTCCTCTGCATCTTGTTCTGTCACCTCCATCACCTGCATCTCGCAGCACATCCATAAACCTTCTCTTAGACCTTCCTCTTTTTCTATTGCCTGGCAGCTCTATCCTTAACATCCTTCTCCCAATATACCCAGCATCTCTCCTCTGCACATGTCCAAACCAACGCAATCTCACCTCTCTGACTTTGTCTCCCAACCATCCAACTTGAGCCGACTCTCTAATGTACTCATTTCTGATCCTGTCCATCCTCATCACACCCAATGCAAATCTTAGCATCTTTACCTCTGCCACCTCCAGCTCTGCCTCCTGCTTTCTGGTCAATGCCTCCGTCTCCAACCCATATAACATAGCTGGTCTCACTACCGTCCTGTAGACCTTCCCATCTACTCTTGTTGATAGCTGTCTGTCACAAATCACTCCTGACACTCTTTTCCACCCATTCCACCCTGCCAGCACTCTCTTCCACCTCTCTTCCACAATCCCCATTACTCTGTACTGTTGATCCCAAGTATTTAAACTCATCCACCTTCGCCAACTCTACTCCCTGCATCCTCACCATTCCTCTGACCTCCCTCTCATTTACACACATGTATTCTGTCTTGTTCCTACTGACCTTCATTCCTCTCCTCTCTAGAGCATATCTCCACCTCTCCAGGGTCTCCTCAACCTGCTTCCTACTATCACTACAGATCACAATGTCATCAGCAAATATCATGGTCCACGGGGACTTCTGTCTAATCTCGTCTGTCAACCTGTCCATCACCATTGCAAATAAGAAAGGGCTCAGAGCTGATTCCTCATGTAATCCCACCTCCACCTTGAATGCATCCATCACTCCTACCGCAGACCTTACCATGGTCACCCTTCCCTCATACATATCCTATACAACTCTTACATACTTTTCTGCCACTCCCAACTTCCTCATACAATACCAAAGCTCCTCTTGAGGCATCCTGTCATATGCTTTCTCCAGGCCCACAAAGACTCAATGCAACTCCTTCTGGCCTTCTCTATACTTCTCCATCAAAACCCTCAGAATAAACATCGCATCTGTGGTGCTCTTTCTTGGTATGAAACCATACTGCTGCTCATTAATCATCACCACACTTCTTAACCTAGCTTCCACTACTCTTAACCATAACTTCATGCTGTGGCTCATCAATTTTATCCCCCTGTAGTTACTACAATCCTGCACATCCCCTTTATTCTTAAACATCGGCACCAGTACACTTCTCCATCCTCAGGCGTCCTCTTACTTTCCAAGATTCCATTAAACAATCTGGTTAAAAACTCCACTGCCATCTCTCCTAAACACCTTCATGCTTCCACAGGTATGTCATCTGGACCAACGGCTTTTCCATTCTTCATTCTCTTCATAGCTGTCCTTACTTCCTCCTTGCTAATCCGTTGCACTTCCTGATTCACTATCTCCACATCATCCAACCTCTTCTCTCTCTTGTTCTCTTCATTCATCAGCCTCTCAAAGTACTCTTTCCATCTGCTCAACACACTCTCCTCGCTTGTGAGTACGTTTTCATCTTTATCCTTTATTACCCTAACCTGCTGCACATCTTTCCCAGCTCTGTCCCTCTGTCTAGCCAATTGGTACAGGTACTTTTCTCCCTCTTTAGTGTCCTACCTCTCATACAACTCATCAGACACATTTTCTTTAGCCTTCTCCACCTCTCTCTTCACCTTGCGCCTTATCTCCTTGTACTCTTGTCTAATTTCTGCATCTCTCTGACTATCCCACTTCTTCTTTGCCATCCTCTTCCTCTGTATACTCTCCTGTATTTCCTTATTCCACCACCAGGTTTCCTTTTCCTCCTTCCTCTGTCCAGATGTCATGCCAAGCACCTTTCTTGCTGTCACCCTTAATACATCTGCTGTAGTTTCCTAGCTGTCTGGTAATTCTTCACTACCACCCAGTGCCTGTCTCACCTTCTCCCTAAACTCAACCTTGCAGTCTACCTTTTTCAACTTCCACCATTTGATCCTTGGCTCTGCCCTCACTCTCTTCCTCTTCTCCAACTTCATCCTACAGACTACCATCCCATGCTGCTTAACTACACTTTCCCCTGCCACCACTTTGCAGTCTTCAATCTCCTTCAGATTGACTCTTCTGCATAGGATGTAATCTACCTGTGTGCATCTTCCTCCACTCTTGTATGTAACCCTATGTTCCTCCCTCTTCTTAAAATATGTATTCACCAGAGCCATGTCCATCCTTTTGGCAAAATCCACTGTCCTCTGACCTTCCTCTTTCCTCTCCTTGACACCATACCTACCGATTACCTCCTCGTCTCCTCTGTTACCTTCACCAACATGTCCATTGAAATCTGTTCCAATCACTACTTTCTGTCCTTTGGGTACACTGTTCATCACTTCATCCAACTCACTCCAAAAATCTTCTTTCTCATCCATTGCACACCCAACTTGTGGGGTATATGCACTAACAACATTCATCATCACACCTCCAATTTCCAGCTTCATAATCATTACTCTGCCTGACACTCTTTTCACCTCCAGAACACTCTTGACATATTATTCCTTCAGAATAACTCCTACCCCATTTTTCCTCCCATCTACACCATGATAAAAAAATTTGAATCAACCTCCGATACATCTGGTCTTACTTCCCTTCCATTTAGTCTCTTGTACGCACAATATATCAACATTCCTTTCCTCCATCATATCTGCTAACTCTCTCCCCTTACCAGTCATACTGCCAACATTCAAAGTTCCTACTCTCAGTTCCACTCTCTTTACCTTCTCTCCTCTTCTCCTGCCTCCGGACTTGTCTACCCCCTCTTCTTCTCCTTCTTCTTCTTCGGCCAACAGTAGCCCAATTTCTTCCAGCACCCTGTTGGCTAATAGTACTGGTGGCAGTCATTGTTAACCCGGGGCCTCGACCGAGCCGGTATGGAAATTTGTATTGTTATTGATTTGGCAAAATTTTACAGCAGATGCCCTTCCTGACGTTACCCACGCCATTTATCCGGGCTTGGGACCGGCACGAAGAAACACACTGGTTTGTGCATCCCCTGTGGCTGGGTTGCTTTTAAACCTTATATTGTAATATATATTGAATACTTCAAAATCAATTAAATGCAATCTGATGGTTTTCCAAAATTAAGGAGCTAATTTTTTTGTCAGGTTTATATTATTATAACTACTTGATTTGATTAAAATTAAATTTACCTTAATCTATTTAGGTTCAGAATTCCTTATCATTGAAATATACAGTATCTTTCTGATACTAATTGATACATCCTTCAAATGTTGATATACTCATTAGTGGCACTATCATTCAGGTGTAAAATCCCAAAGAATGTTGGATGCAAGGCTTTTTTTAAAGGAATATTCCAAGACAAAAAGCATATATTTTTTTTAAATGTTACGTACCCCATGTAGTTTGTAGTGTTGGCTGAGAAAACATTTTAATCTCCTATTTTTATGGAGAAATTAAATGTTGACTACTTAAACTCAATGGAGTTGATAGATGGCCAACTATGGACAGAGAAGAAAAAAGAACAAAAATTATCACATAACTGGTGTCACATCATCCACATCATCCACATGTCTGAAATCCATTTGTGTGGTCAAAACATGCAACATGTGTGCATTATTTGCTAAAATGTTAACAGTTACTTCCTGAAACCCTGCATTGAATGTATACAGTTAAGATGTCATTCCCACAATGCTCTGCGCTTGAATTATAGACAGGTTTTTTTCACCAATGAATGACAGGAAGAAGCAGATCTTTGATTCATAACATCATGGGAATTAAGACATTCGAAGTTTACATTCAATGCAAGTTTTCAGGAAGTAACTGTTAATAATATTTTAGAAAAAAGTGCACACATTTTGCACATCATATAACCATAAAAATGGATACTGAACATGTGGATTATGCAACACGAGTTGTGTGCAAATTTTTTTTTAATTTTTTCCATGGATTTTTCTTACATCATTTGGTACTACCTAGAGTTGGCCACCTATCGATTCCACTGATTTTGAATACTCAATATTTAATTTTTTCATAAGCACATGAAATTAAAAGTTGTTCTCAGCCACCACTACAAACTACATGGAGTAAGTAAGTTTAAAAAAAATCGTTTTTGGGTAGAATATTCTTTTAAGATGTTTTCTAGATTTTTGTTTTTTTAATCACATGATTTTGTATGGTGTTTACAATGCTTTCCTTTTGCACTTTTTAGTGTGGTTTATGAAGAACTGCCAGGGGGTGAAGGTCATTACCAGGTCATGTTGGTTGCTTACCACGATGCCCAGTTTCAGCAGCCCTATTCTGGCGGGATGCTAAATGTTTTCCTCGATGAGAAAGTATATGTTGCTGCCACTGTTTTTGGAGTTGATGAATCTCAGTTTGTCAGTACACTGGAATCTTGCTGGGCGACTCCAGACATAGACCCAGATAGTGCACTCCGCTGGGACCTCATCATTCATCAGTAAGATTCTCTTTTATATCCAACCTTTACCTGTATCAGTTTATCGTCACAAGTTTGCTCCAGCCTACTACTTTTTTTAACATTGATAGATGATTCTTAGTTTGCTTAGTTGGCTTGAGACGTGCTGATGTGATCTTTACAAAAGTGAGAGGCTGCTGAGAGTTTTTGCTGTTTTCTGTGGTGTGAGAGTTAATAAAAAATAACATTTACTCTTTCTACTCTACTGTGCAGGAATTTTCAAAGCTTTTTTCCCTTTAGAAGGGTTATTTTTTGCTTTTTTTTTCACCCGCACATGAGCAAAAGTAGCTGGGTGTTTGGAGGTGTGCTTGGAAAAGTTACTTGTAACTTGCACGTGTACTCGTTCTTGTTACCTGTGTTTGAACTAGCATCGAGGAGGCAGGGCAGAAAGTAGCAGTAACTGTTATCGGAATCTGTAAGTAAATAACCACATCTTCGTAACAGTGATTCCTTAGTTTAAAAGAAAATAAAGTCCACAGCTGACTTAAAGGTGCGCAGGTAAGCGGCCAGCGTTAAGACGCCCGATCAGGCACAAGGGGCTGTTGTATGGCCCTAAAATGGACACCATACTGTTGGGGCAGATAAGATGGTCAAGTTTTATTTCTTTGTTTATTTTAGATTGAACAGCTCTTAGCTGTCCAGAGGTAGTACAGTTACACAGGCGACAGCGTAAGGGTTCATTAATACAAGGGGAATACAAACAGTGCGAGTGGAGAGCTTTCAAATGAGCGCAAAGTTAGGAGAACAGACAGAGAAAAGTAAATTTAACCTCATAGGAGGACAAACAGCACTCAGCTGAGTTGGAAAACAGTACAGGAGCTTAAGGGGACAGAAGGTGTAAAATAGATGTAGCAGATCTTAATGTTACCATTGAAGTTAAATCATTTAATTTTAAGAAAAAAAAAATAAGGCAGTTTTACTAATCGTAAATCAAATTTTAATAATAAGGCCAGTGCAATGCAAGTCCTTTTGAATGTTTGACTTTTCTGATGATGGTTTGGAGGAGCCAAATGTTTATGAGGGCTACATCTGGGGGACAGACCAGCTGATCCAACACCTCCAGCTCAGGTTCACTTAACTGGTGGAGGAGAAAACTGGTGGACCTGGCCCAGGTGTCATTTAGAGCGATAGCAGGCACCCTGTGGAAGAAATAAAATTTATTAGATATATTAATAAAATATTTTAAATTTAGAATCTGTTCTTTCAATGTCACTTCATGAAGATGGAGCATTCGTCACAAACAGTCACAGCATGGTCAGAATGGTCAAAATATTAAAGGGTAGAGGTCTGTTTTATAAGCAAATTCATTTACATAACAGTGTCAATCAATACATGCATTTACTCTGGTTGGTTCATCAGCTTATGAAATGACATGACATATGAAATAAAAGTCAATCTTATTATTTTTCTGGTTCTTCTTATACAGTAATCCCTCGCTATATCGCGCATCGACTTTTGCGGCTTCACTCGATCGCGGATTTTAAATGTAAGCATATCTAAATATATATCACGGATTTTTTGCTGGTTCATGAATTTCTGCGGACAATGGGTCTTTTAATTTATGGTACATGCTTCCTCAGTTTGTTTGCCCAGTTGATTTCATACAAGGGACGCTATTGGCGGATGGCTTAGAAGCTACCCAATCAGAGCATGTATTACATATTAACTAAAACTCCTCAATGATATAAGATATGCTTCCCACGCGGTGCTTGATTGTTTGCTTTTCTCGTTCTCTCTCACCCTCTCTGACATTCTCTGCGCCTGACGGAGGGGGTGTGAGCAGAGGGGCTGTTTGCACAGAGGATACAGATGCTCCTCTACAAAATGCCGCTTTATCGCGGTGCATCAGCATACTTAAAAGCACGTATTGATTTTCTGATTGTTTGCTTTTCTTATCTCGTTCTCTCTCTCTGACATTCTCTGCTCCTGATGGCGCTCCTTTGAAGAGAAGATATGTTTGCATTCTTTTAATTGTGAGAAAGAACCGCCATCTCTGTCTTGTCATGGAGCACAGTTTAAACTTTTGACTAAAGGGTGTTATTTCATGTCTAGAGGGCTCTAATAATGTTAACAGTGTAGGAGAGTTTATAAGGGCTTAAAATATATAAAAATAACCATACAAACATATGGTTTCTACTTCGCGGATTTTCATCTATCGCGGGGGGGGTCTGGAACGCAACCCCCGCGATCGAGGAGGGATTACTGTACTACCCTTGAAATCTCTGTGAATATAACAACTGTCCATTCTGATTGTGTTGGACATCTGCTGACTTCTTAGTCATCTCTTAATCATCCTCCAGTACATGTTGTATATTACGTCAACCTTTCTTCTGGTACATTCTTTACTTGACCATCTCAGTATTTTTACTAAACCAATTCATATATTTCAATTTACACACTGCAAACAAAAATGCTGTTACATTTGGATTATATTATGCTACATCTAAATTATATTACCTCTAAATAATTCTTTCACAACCCCTAAGGTGGTGCAGGAGGAGATTCCAGACTAGACAGGTAGAAATAGCTGGGTGACGGTCACAAGGCGTAAGGTAAAAGGTGCATACGGTGCAGGGACATCAACCCCAGAATTAGAAGTGTCAAACTGTTATCAGGTCCTTCTGTGGCTGGACGGTGTCTCTGATGATTCTGAGGTGGTAGGCAGGGATGAGGAGCCCCAACGGGCCACCTCAGAAACCAGTTCCCAGAAAGAGAGAAGTAGTGATAGTTGGGGACTCAATCATTAGGGGGATTGAAGCACAGGTGTGCTCCAGAAATAGAGAGTCACGCATGCTATGTTGCCTACCAGGTGCACAGGTGGAGGACCTCCCTGGATGGGTGGATAGGCTCTTGGTCAGAGTGGGGGTGGATCCAGTTGTCATTGTCCATGTTGGAACAAATTACATGCATAAGGTTATTCTGTCAGTTCTGCAATCCAAATTCAAAGAGTTGGGTGCCAGGCTGAGGACCAGAATCAATGTTATAAAGGGGCATTGGCCACAGGTTTTCATAGTGCACCAGTGTTTTAATTTGCATCTGATTAATAAATGTAGATATTTTTTTATAGACATTGAATAATACCAGAAGTGTGAAATTAACATTATGGGAGATACTGGCAGATTTTCTTACTCACCTGCTTTTTTGTTTTTGGAAACAATGTCTGTAATGAGCTGCCACTGAAGGCGAATCTGAACATCCATCCATCCATTTTTCATCCTGCTGAATCCGAACACAGGGTCACGGGGGTCTGCTGGAGCCAATCCCAGCCAACACAGGGCACAAGGCAGGAACCAATCCCAGGCAGGGTGCCAACCCACCGCAGCAAATCTGAACATGAAAATCTTAACACAGCTTTCTCAAACCTGCTTTATTCAGTTCAGGTCTGCAGTGGGATCCAAGAATTAAAAACACAGCAAAAACCAGCATACATGTTGGAAATAAATTGCTTAGTATCTGAAGCTAACTTTGTTGAAATTTGGGTATCACTTTGGACAGTAGCTCCAATACCTAATCTAAAAAGAGATGATCGTGAAAGTATGTCAATAAATAAATCAGAACTAAAGCATATATTTAAAAAAATGAAAAAATAAACATTTCAAATCATGATTGGTGGAGTCTTTACCATAACAGAGAGTAGTAGTTTAAGTAGCCAAGTTTAATTCTACTGTCTTCTGGTGGTACATAGTACTTTACATGAGAAGCAATAAAGTTGACTTGTTTTGCTTAAAGGGGCAGTTTCATAATCGATGAGAGCCAGGAGGATTGGTAATTTTGACCAAAAGAAGCGAGCGTTAAAAACCATCCCAGTATCGAAAACAAGGATTAGTCATATCTTCCATCAAATCTAGCAATCATAGTTGTGAGTTCACAACACATAAGTCTTCTGTTAGGAATCATAAACTAAACAAACGTGTTAAATCTTATTTTTGAGGTTCAGTCAGCAATCTGGCAGTATACACTAATGGTTACTTCACGGCACTTTGTGTTTATTTACTGGCTTGTGTGGTTCTTCGTAGAGCTTTTGACAAAGCATCGGTTCATTCTTAGAAAGGTTCTTTGCAAATGAAGTTGGTTCCTTGTGCTTTGAAAAGCGTCCTAATATGCAGGAAAAAAAAAAAACTGAAATCTTTATTGTGTGGCAGGCAAACTAGCAGAACACTAACAGATTAAGAAAACCTGAACTTAGTCTGTGTTACTGTACATATGCAGCAAAACTCCTTTTAAAATTGTGAGCCATTGGTATTTCACAAATCTGTTGTCATTTATTCATGGTCATTTACTGACTGAAGCCTGTTTACAGATCTAAATAAATAAAGGCTCTTTCTGGAACCTTCATTTGGATGGGTCTTTTGGAAAATAAAAGTGTTTCCTCATATGGCACGCTCTGAAGAGCTGCTCCTGTGCCTTTATTTTTAAGAGTGTAGCAGCATTCCCTGATAGAAACATCATAGCCAAAGGGACACTTGAGGCGTTTTCACAACTAGTTCCTTTGGTGTGATTTTTTTTTTCGAACTGTGGTACAATTTCCCTGAAAGTCCAGTTTGTTTAGGTAGATGTGAACACCCCAATCACTCAAGTATGCACCAAGAAAAAAAATGAACTGAGACCCTTTGGAAAGGGTGGTCTCAGTGCAGTATCCAGTGAATCCTGGAGCATTTTGTATAAGGTGTGAATGTGATTCAACACAGGACCAATCTATCTACAAGAAATAATGTGCATTTATGGGTGAAATTATATCAGGCTGTGGCAAATTTCACTCACAGCAGAGTCGAGGGTTAACATGGAGCATTAAAAACAATTGCAAGGTGAATATCAATAAGCACACAAAGGTAGCAAATGTGACACAATTCGCATAAAATAATTCATACAATTACTAGTCGATCAGAGCCTAAACTGAGGTTAGGTTTATTCAGAGTCTACTGGAGAGTAAATTCACCACATCGTACAGTTAAATTAAACTCACTTGATAAGTCTGATACCATAAAACTGAAGGCTTTCAGTGTTTTCCAGCTTTTCTCAACTGGGGTTCTGTGGAACCTTAGAGTTGTGCGAGAAATGGTAATGAATAGCACTGGCAAATAAATAAAGTTGAACAGAGGAAGAAAATAATAAACCTTCTCTAAAAAGAATAAATTCAAGTTTGCGTTAGTTGTATTAGCAGCCACTAGGATGCACGTCAACACTGTCCATGCTTCACTTATCATACAGCAACTAGTGCTCGTGTCGCTTATGAGTTAACTGGTGCTGGATAGTGCAAGCAAGAAACGTGACAAGTTCAGTCAGTCTCTTATGTCTATGTGGTATCTAGCATGTAGGTATGTATTCATTCATTAATATGAAAAGTTTATATGTTTTCCCCCTCTCCCCGTTTTCCAATGTATTTGTTTGGTTTGTTTTATTTAGGTTGTGTTTTTAAATTACTTAAACAACAGTTTGAGTATTTAAACTTAAAAATTGCATTTTTTAAAATACAGTTTGAGCTAATACGCATGCGTTTTAAAAGTGCTCAAGCAGGTGTTCGAACATGATTTTCATTCACCAAATCACGAGGTAGTGCTGCTAGAGCACATACAAAACTTAAACTTATAAATTCTTTACTTTCGGAACATAATGCCAAAAGTGTATTATCCGACCGTGGTTTATCGCAGTTTGTTCGATATTGTTCTAGCTATTCTATAGTAATCAGTAGTAATTTTTATGTTGATGTATGACATTGATTAAACCAGCGTTTCTCAACCTTTAAGTATTTGCCACCAGAGTTTTCATAACAGTTTTAATCACGCCTCCCTAAAGTTTTTTGAAAGGAGCCCACTAATACCAATTTGTTCTTTTTTAATTAATGATATATCATAGATGCATATTTTATTATACCTACTTAACTTTTATCGACATTTATCTAACTCTATATTTATTTTCCTAGTATCAGAATGTAGTTTAAGTTAATTTGTTTTGGTTTCAAGAGATGTATTTTTCATATATTTGATTCTTGTTTTCTTTTTTTCACATCTTCTTGTCCCCATTTTCGCTACTTCGCGCCCCTCTAGGGGGGCCCTGCCTCACATATTGAGAACCACTGGATTAAACTATTAACAATAGTTATCGCAAAGTTATTAACTTGTTACTTTGAGGTTATGCTGACCTAAGTCAGACGCACATCATGTCATGCACACGCTGTTTTTAAATGTCATTGTTTAAACAAATGGAGTAAATTGAATTTCTGTTTGAGCACATTTAAGTTCAAACAGCTAGTGCACTTTAAAAACACAGCCTGCTTCAGTTTTATTAATCTGTTTTATTTATCATCTTCTTTTCATTTTTTTTATTTTGTAGAATTTTTTAACCGTGAAAATGTGGCACAGGTTTCACATTAGAAAAGTACATTTTATTAATCATAACATTTCTTTGGCACATACATTTGTTTATAAGATATTTTACTTTGATTTATCTGATTCTTTTGATGATTAAGTATAGCAGTTATTATTGTTATATTATGTTATACATGTTTTCCTTATGATCTTTAAATTTATAAATAAAAAAATACTAATAATGATATAATTATTATGTAGGAGTTCCCTAGAACATGAATATTATTTCAAGGGTTCCGCAAGGGCAAAAAGGTTGAGAAACGCTGGTGTATTCCCTCAGCAGAGCGTTCCTTCTTTTGTACACTCACCTCTTTGAAATGTGCCCTTTTTGTGCCATGTGTAGTATCGCATAATTTGTGTTTTCTACTTATTCGATAATTGAGGTTTTACTCACATGGTTGGGTTTGGTATATAAACAAATAATCATGGAAAATGCAGCATTGTGCAAAAACAACTATTGTTGAGCTTCCATTATATTTTTTTCCAGTGAAAAAATTTTTTATCCTGTGTTCTGGATAAAAAACAAGATCCAGGCCTCTAATGACCTCTTGGGCACAGCCATCAGCAGTGTGTTTGTTTGTGGAGAGAGTGTTGACCTTGTTGAGAGGTTTACTTACCTTGGCAGTGACATTCATGTCTCTGATGACTTTTCCCATGAGGTCAGTAGATGGATTGGGAGAGCATGGGGGTTCATGAGGTCGCTGGAAAGGGGTTTGTCGAGCTTCTGATATCTATGCAAAAGCACGAAGGTCCAAGTCTTTAGAGTCCTGGTCCTTCCTGTCATGCTATATGGTTCCGAGACATGGACGCTATTAAGTGACCTGAGATGAAGACTGGACTCCTTCAATACTGTGTCTCTTCAGGGAATAGGGTACTGCTCGTTTTATTTCGTGTCGGATGAGCAGTTACTCATGGAGTCCCAAATAAGGCACATTACCTGCATTGTAAGTGAGTGTCAGTTATGGCACTACGGCCATGTGACGCGTTTCCCAGAGGGTGATCCAGTCGTAAGATCCTCATTGTTGGGACCTGAGTGGCTGGACTAGGCCAAGGGGTTGCCCAACTAACACCTGGCTGCAGCAGATAGAGGGTCATTTCTGAAGGGTGGGACTGGACCGTGTACCTCCCTGGGGGGTTGCCAACCGGGGTCCTGAGTTGTTTTGTTGTGTAGTGGGTGTGGCAACATACTGTACCAGTGCATGCTCCCCAACTTGACTTGACTTGAAAAAAATGTTTCTGCCCAATCAAAAAAGTCCTCAACACACCAATGGGATGTTTATTGATATGTTTAGTTTGCATAAAAGTCTGCAGTGTGAAATGTAACCCAACTAAATCGAAATTAGAATAAAGTAACAAATCATCCCCTGATTCGGAAAGCAGCAGACAGACCAGGAGTGTGAAAACACCTTTGAATGGCTTCACATAAAAGAAACAACAATGGTTTTGCAGTAAGATGTAATATATATATATATAAAAAGAAAAACTCTGCTGATGAAACTACATCTTTGGTTGCTACAGCTGAGTTCTTCACTGTCAAAAGCCTACCATAAAACAGTGCAGAAAATGACAGAGAAAAATATAAAAAAATAACCATAAACAAAGGAAGTTTCCTTAGGAGCCTCAATATTTAACACAGCTTGTTAATAAAGTCAGAGTAGAGGTTATGTAATGCTGCAACTTAACATCAGCTACTTCTTTTGAAAGTTTTCTTTCCAAGTATAATTAATGCTTTCCTTACTGATGCTCATACCTTTCCATGATGCTGATTTTTTTTCTTTTAATGCTACAGGTGCCCCAATCCCTTTGATGGGACAGTAAAGATAATCCAAGATGGTATCTCCACAGAGAGCCGCTTCTCTTTCAATATGTTCCGTTTCAAGGCTGATTCTAAACATCTCTACGTTCACTGCAACATTCAGCTCTGTAATTTCCAGTTTACAAGCTGCACAGTGGTAAGATACACAACAATCTAGAATCTGTCTAGCAGAATACTTTGTTTTGTTTATTAATCTTTACATTTCAACTTCAAATTCAATTACATTGACTATGTGCACATTTATCTGTTACATTAATGTGCTGGAGCCCATTCAAGCAGCACAACACAAAAAGAAACCCTGGATGGAATGGCAATTTACGGAAACTCAAACTCACACACTCACTCACATTGAGCAAATTTAGAGTGACAAACTAATGCACACACTCTGGGATGAGTATTATCAAAAGAGAAATGTTACATATTAAGAGTAGAACAATAGAAAGTAGACTCAATGAAATAAATGATTAAAAAAACACTGAATAATAGTAAAATCAGGATGTATATTCCTAATGTGCCCTTGCTTCCAAGCTTACTGGAGATTAGCAGCAAAGAAAACCTCAGTGTCAAAGGAGTTCATTGTCCTGGTTTAGATTCAGCAGTCTCTCTGATGGAATGGGGTGACTCTCTCTTTCACTCTAATGTGTCTCTAATAGTAATAATAATTAATTTCATTTATATAGATTTTCTGCTACTCAAAGCTCTTTACATAGACAGAGGGGAACCACTTCTTCCACCACCAATGTGTAGCACCCATATGGATGATGCAATGACAGCAATTATTGCACCCGTGTGCTCACTGTACATTAGCTATAAAGTGGTGAAGGGATGTGAGAGATAGCCAGTTAGAGATAGGCAGTGATGGGCAGTTTAGCCAGTACATCGGGAAAAACCCTTTTCTTTTCAAATGATGCCCAGCGATATTTAATGAACTCAGAGAGTCAATTCCTTGGTTTTACATCTCGTCAGAAGTTAACAAATTTGACCTAACACTAAGTATTTGGACACAGCTCTCAGTGTGTTCATATAAAGAATGAATAGCTCACAAGAGTGGCCCAATTACCCCAAATATATTGCTACATTTACCACAACATATGCTTTGGGACACTATCATATACTTTATCCAAATCTACAAAACACATGTGGACTGGGTTATCATACTCCCACAAACCTTCTAGCAACTGTGTCAGGGAGAAGAGCAGGTCTACTATTACAGGGGCAGGACAGAATCCCCATTGTTCCTCCTGTATCTTAGACTCAGCTATTGGATGAAATCTCCCCTCCAGCACACTGATACAGGCCTGAGGCTGAGAAGTAGTTGAAACACACCCTTTGGTCAACTTTCGTAAATACATAGACCACCTCTGTTTGATAATGACAGAGGTACTTGGAGGGGTGTGATTGGGACCAATGGCCTTCCAGATTTCTGTGCTAGTCATAGATTTTTTGTAACAAACATCATGTTCACAACAAGGAGACTGATCCATGAATACCTTGGGCTGAAGATCAATGATAGACTTTGTAGATGTGTCATTTGACCTGAAGCCATATGTTTTAGACAGTCAAGTAAAGAAAGGGCCAGAGCTGTCAGCTGTCAACTGATTACCACTTGGTCAAGAGTTGGATTTGAATTGAACTGCATAGACCAGAAAGGTAGAGGACGCCTCACTGAACAGTTAGGTTGTTCTTGGACTGTCTGGTTGAGGCTTCCATTCAGGATGAGTTAAACTTTTACACTTCTTTCATGTGCAAAGTGAGGTGGACAGAGAGTCCAGATGAACCCTGTTAAAGGCCCCAGTTGTGGAAGCAGACATAAAAGCTGTGGTCTTAGGGCAGTTGGAGCATGTCATGGCAGCAACCCTACTTACCCAATGGTGGACACCAGAGGTGAGAGAAGCTGTCAGAATAAAGAAGGTGGC
>JANRMT010062827.1:26776479-26789022 GCA_026402145.1 Polypterus bichir lapradei | reverse complement strand
ATCCTCGGATGTGGAGCCCTTACCTTTACTCCACCTCTCATTTCCGGGCCAGATAGACAGACACACACACTTCCACACATAGACGTTCATATATAAGATTATGCAAATATTTTTTAAATCCTTATATTACCTGTCTTTGACAGATAACGTGTCTAGTAATTTATATAAAATGTCACTTTCCCATTGAGTTATGGAACTCAAATTAGAGTTATTAAATTACGGAAGATCCATCAATATGATAGCAAAGCTGAATGCAAAATCAAAGTAAATTTGTGGATATTTAATGCAGTCCAATTTGGTGACACTCTCCGCAGTGTCATTAGAGGATTATAAATAATTATAAATCTAACATATAAGCCAATATGTTAACTCAGTATGGTTTTAATTCATGGTTGGCATCCAGTCCATGATATATAGTGAATTATTGTTAATTTGTTGAGGTGATCCCCTCAAGGTTGCTGGATATCATGGCCAGCCTGTATACTGGTACTGTGAGTGCTGTGCGGAGTGGAGGCAGAACCTTTGTGTTTTTCCCAGTTGATTCTGGGGTTCATCAGGGGTGTGTTCTTATTCCTACTCTTTTCAATACTTGTATGGACTGGGTGTTGGGCAAGATCGTGGGGTCCAGCGGCTGTGGGGCATCTGTTGGTGAAGAAAGATTCATGGAACTTGACTTTGCTGACGATGCTGTGATCTTTACAGAGTCAATGGAGGCTCTGATCGGGGCGCTTGAGAGAGACTGAGCGAGGAGTCTGAGTGTCTGGGCTTGCGAGTGTCCTGGATAAAAAACAATTTCCAAGCCTTTAATGACCTCTTGGGCACAGCCATCAGCAGTGTGTCTGATTGTGGAGAGAGTGTCAACCTTGTTGAGAGATTTACTTACCTTGGCAGTGACATTCATGTTTCTGGTAACTCTTCCTATGAAGTCATTGAACAATATCTATGCAAAAGGACGAAGGCCAAAGTCTTTAGAGTCCTGGTGCTTCCTGTCTTGCTATATGGTTGCGAGACATGGACGCTGTCATGTGACCTGAGACGAAGACTGGACTACTTTGGTACTGTGTCTCTCCGGAAAATCCTTGGGTACCTTTGGTTTGAATTTGTGTCGAATGAGCGGTTGCTCATGGAGTCCCGAATGAGACAAATTACCTGCATTGTAAGGGAGCGTCAGTTACGGCACTAAGGCCATGTGGCATGTTTCCCCGAGGGTGATCCAGGTCATAAGATCCTCATTGTTGGGGACCCGAGTGGCTGGACCTGGCCAAGGGGTCACCCACGTAACACCTGGCTGATAGAGAGTCATTTCTGGAGGGTGGGACTGGACCGTGTGTCTGACTGGGGAGTTGCCAACCGGGATCCCGAGTTGTTTTATTGTGTAGTGGGTGCGACAATGCACTGTAGCAGTGCATGTTCCCTGACTTGACTTGTGTAACCTCTGGTAGGTAGAAGACTGAAGATAAATAGGAAGAAGGTAGAATATATGAAGATTAATAATGATCAGGATTCAGAAGTTAACCTGCAGGAAGAGCTCCTGAAAAGAGTGGATAAATTTAAATATCTAGAATCAGTGGTAGCCCAAGATTGAAAATTAGACGCAGAAATAACCCATAGAATGAAGTGTGGATATGACAATTGGAAGAAGGTATCAGGCGTATTGTATCATCAAAGAATTAAAGCGAAGGTTAATAGATAAGGTTTTTAAGACAGTGGTAAGTCCAGCAATGGTGTATGGAGTTGAGATGTGGGCAGTAAAGGGAGCAAAGGAGAAGAAATTGGATGTGGTTGAAATGGGAACGTGGAGGGGGATGTGTGGAGTTAAAAAACGATAAAATTAGAAACAAGACAATCAGAGGTACAAAAAAATTGGGGGAGATATTCAAGAAAGTACAGGAACGTAGCTTAAAGTGGTATGGACATGTGATGAGGAGACACAATGAATATGTGGGTAAAAGATAGATGAGAATGGAAGTACAGTGGAAGAAAAAGTGAGGGAGGCAAAAGCAAAGATGGATGTTTAAAGTAAAAGACAATCTGAAGGAAAAGGGTCTGACTGGGGAGCAGGTGCACGACTCAGCCATTTGGAGAAGGTTGATGGAGAAGAAAAAGGAGAAGAAGAAGAGGTTTGTACTATGGACAGATGTTTTGCGCAAACTGAAGGAAAGTGTATATTATGAATGTATTAATTCCATTCCTTCTGATTGTTGCTCATTTAAAACAACTTCCAACCTAATGCTAAGCAAATATCTCAGCAAGGTGTGCACAAAGCATAACGTTATGAGCTAACAAAGGTGGACTTGCTGCAAATCACAAAAAATAAGGTTGGATCACTTCTATCCTTGTGCTAAATTTTAAACTCTCAAATATTCTGAAATGCTGTCTTGTAAAGTCAAAGGTTCTAAGAAGGCTCGACTGCCATGAGTAAAGCCAGTTACAATGTAAGCCTACATTTCTGTATGCAACAAATATCATCCAGAATGTTGTCTTTGCTTTTTTCAGTCAGATTGCTTAATTATAAGTTCAAAAAAGAATCTAATATGGCAAGGTTCAGTAGCACAAAATGAAGCTTTGCAGCTTCACAATAACTGAGCTCTTGAATAGTGTACAGTCTATTGGTAGTCTTTATATTCTCTTCATCTTTGCAGGGTTTCCTGTGAGTCATATGTCATCTGGTCATTAAGAATCACTGAGATAACTCAAGGTCACTATCATCCACAGTTAGTTCAGGGCGAGACCCTGTTGTGTGCCTGCCTAGTCTCCTGATATTCTTCACTAGGTTTAGACAATTCAGAATAAGGATCAATGTTTAAATGCGGTCAGCTCTGAGAAATGAATACTTACAGCAGTCCACAAAAGGTTGCCAAGCAGGAATCTGCAGTCCCTGAATGTTGCATGCTGCCTCATATGATGCCACAGCTGAGCAAATCATCCTGTTATAATTGCTGTACATGCACAAGTCATATAGACAAGTGTCAAAGTAATTCTGAGGGTTCACAAAAGAGTGGCACACTGCAAAAGGTCCTGTTGAGTTTGTGATTATACTGCAGAGCCTTTCATATTCTCCCTGGTTGTCACATGTGAAGGATGGGTCGTTTTGTTCCTGGCAACTGAGAAAATATAAATAGCTTTTCATTGACCATTCTTATTAAAAGAAATCAAAGAACAAAACCACGTTTATAGTCAAATGCAGCAAGCTAAAGTTTAACCCCTAAATGCATGAATGTTTGGAGGTTTGCTTGGGTGAAGTGCTTCTTAGACTAGGCTCAAGTAGAGATGCTTCTCAGTCTTCATTATTACAGTCACCACTTTATCGATGGCTTTACATGACGCAAGCATGTGTGCTGTGTGCACTGACATGGAGGATACTTGTGAACTTGAACATTATTGTAAGAGCCAATCTTGGAAAGTTAAAGCTTTGAGTTAAACTCATATTAGTGTTTGCTTAATTTGAATAGAATATCATTTTATTTCATAGCCATAGACAATGGTATAGCCTTTAATCCCCTGAATATGAGATTGAACTTTCTTGCTATGACTAAGATACAGTGTGTTAATTGAGTCAGTTGTTGTTTAGAAGAGGTCTCAGTGCCAGCAAGGCCTGAAAGACCCATTTACAGCATAGAAATGGGATTGGCATTCAGTTTTCTGACCATTTAGAAATGGTTCAACTGTAATCAAACTTAAAGAAATGAAACAAGATTTAGAAGCTTTAAACAGAACTTCTCATAAAGAAGAACTTTTCTGTTCTTTGCTGCATCAGTTTTTCTCAATTTTGTATAAACTGTTTTACTTTGAATTTTTACTAAAGCTTTTAAAAACAAAGATATTTTGTGGAATCATTTTAACGCATCAAGCTTTCGCTGAATCCCATTTGCAAACTAGAGCTGCTGAACTTTGGTAATTTTGCATAAACACAGCTACAGTTATGAAGATTTAGATGAGAACAAGAAATTCAGCCTAACAAGGCTCATTAATCTAATCCACTTAATTTTCCCAAACTAATATCAAGTCAAGTTTGCTCCACAAGACAAAATGCAAAGAAGATCAAATTAAATAGCAATAGAAAACTAAACAGAGGTGTAGAAAAGCCCACCTGACCTCATGTTCTCTCTGATTTGATACTAGTTGGATGCCAATAACTACAGAAAGGGTTGTTCCATTTATACCCATAAGAACAATTTTGATGAGAACATAATATTTAGCCCAGGATAGTCCTAATCAGTCTATCTTCACCTGACTCCATTCAGGTCAGATTTGAAGGTGTCCAGACTAGTACTACTCTGTGTACCACACTATTCAATTACTTCATCCATGTCTCTATAGTTCTCTAAATGAAGACACATTTTCATATCTTTGAATGTGTAGGTAGTATGTGAAGTAAGTAATCAAAAGTCATCTGTGAGACACTAGATTACAGTTTCTACAAGTTAGTGCACAGTTGATGTTCCAAGGATTTCTTACCCTGGCTGACTGATATCTGACTTCCAGGCTGTTCCAAATTCAAAATTGGATGATGTTTGTTCTCCAGTGGGAAGCACCCTGTCATCTGTTGGGTCTCCATTGAAGTTTCCACACATACCTTCCAAAATGTTCATATACTGCTGGCCAACTCTGACAAGAAGATTGCCAGACCCATCAAAGCGAACCTCCATATTCTTGGAAGTGTTTACCACCACAAAGCGGTTATCCAAAAATGCTGTAGCAAAGGAGCTGATAACAGCAGGAATTGATGTGGGAATTCCATTTATCTTAAAAAGAAGAAAGTAAACAATGAAACATAAATTTTAAAACAGTCTAAATACAGTTGTGTTCAATATAATAGCAGTGTGTTTAAAAAAAGTGAATAAAGCTTAAAATCCTTATAATAGCTTTTGTTTTCATACATGCAATTGCATTGGGAACACTGCACATTCTATTCCAAATGAAAACATGAAGAAACATTTATCAAATTTGTGTTATTCTTTTACAGAAAGTGAAGAAAACGGATTTTTAGGCTGTTCAAAAAAACTAGCAGTGTGGAGTTCAATAAGTGAGGTCGTTCATTCTGTGAAAAATTAGGTGTCAAATACGACCCTTATTTAAGGAAGGAAGGCAGCAAATGTTGTATATGCTGGTTATCGTGCATTTCTCTCTGAAAATCGAGTAAAATGCGTCGCTCTAGACATTGTTCAGAAGAACAGCGTACTTTGATTAAAAAGTTAATTGGAGAGGGGGAAACATATAAAAAAGTCCAGAAAATGATGGGCTGCTCAGGTAAAATGATTGCAGATGCTATAAAATGGCAATCAAAACCTGAAAGAGATGGAGAAAATGGAAAACTATCATTCGAATGGATCAAAGAATAGCCAAAATGGCAAAGACTCAGCCAATGATCAGCCCCAGGAAGACCAAAGAAGGTCTGAAGTTACCTGTGAGTACTGTTACAATTAAAAGACACCTATGTGAAGCCAAGCATATAGCAAGAAGCCCCCTCAAAGTCCCATTGTGAAAAAAAAGACGTGTACTGAAGAGGTTACAGTTTGCTAAAGAACACATTGACTGGCCTAAAAAGAAATTGCACGACAAGATTGTACTTTTAAGGTCTAGGGGCCACAGACAAAACCCAAACACTGAATTCAAGCTACAGTACACTGTGAAGACAGTGAAGCATGGTGGCGCAGGCATCATGATATGAGGATGCTTCTCATACTGTGGTGTCGGCCTATTTATGGCATACCAGGGATCATGGATCAGTTTGAATACCTCTAAATACTTGAAGATGTCATGTTGCTTCATGCTGAAGAGGAAATGCCCTTGAAATGGGTGTTTCAACAAGACACCGACCCCAAACACACCAGTAAATGAGCAACATTTTGTTTCCAGACCAACAAGATTGACATTATGGGGTGGCCAGCACAATCCTTGGACCTTAATCCAATAGAAATTTGCGCGTGGCATCAGAAATGCTGTTTCTGAGGCAAAACCAAGAAATGCAGAAGAATTGTGGAGAGTAGTCCAGTCATCCTGGCCAGGAATACCTGTTCACAGGTGCCAGAATTTGGTGGACTCCAGCAACACAGATATGCAGCAGTTTTCAGAAAAAGTGATTATACAACTAAATATTAGTTCAGTGATTCAAAGGAAAGCAAAACCTTGAAACATTTTTCAGTTTACACAGTAAATGTTTGAGTTTGTAAAGAAGAATGCAGACACTTCTGTTTTTTGAACAGGTTAATATTTCCATTTTGTCGCGTTCTGTAAAGGACTAATGCAAATTTGATCAATTTTTCTTCATGCTTTGATTTGGAATAGAATGTGCAGTGTTCCCAATGCATTTGCACGTATGGAAATAAAACCTATTATATGAATTTTGAGCTTTATTCACTTTTTTTAAACACACTGTTATTATTTTGAACACAACTGTATATCCTGGAATGTGAAACTAGTTTAATCTTATTTTGACAGTGGCAGTGTTGTCCCACACCGTCTCTCTGCCCTCTGCATTTGTGTACCTACTCTTTTACAAGTCAGGTCTGACAGCAAATGGAAAAGCACATTTAGTCAATCAACCTGCTTATTTAAAAAAGATGTGAAATTTGTGGGGATTATTGTGAGGTTTAGAGAAAACATAACGTTAATCAAATAACACTGTTAGACTGGTCCTCCGAGTAAGCCTCGGGTCTTCAGACATGCATTGACTGAGGTCTGTGAGCTGCACCATTTACAATTTGTCATGCATGTGCATCAGAGGGTCACCATCTGGGTTCCTCTCAGGTATATAATACCACCACAGGGGTTCTGCTGCTAACTGTGTCATCTTCCTTTGTCTCCACAGTGCTGAGAAACTGCCTAGTGAGGGCAACTGACTGCACCCCTTCAATTCGCAGTACCATACGAGCATTACTACTGCAGCCAATGGCTGACTCTGCGTTTTTCTTTCTTCTTGCGCCATGATGCACCTGCTATGTTGTTTAAACATATTATTTCAGTAAATGGGGACCTGCTTGACACCCCAACATTTCATGTGGACCTGTGCATCCCTCTCAGTTGACAACACTGCATACTCGTCATTCTAGTGACAAATGACTTTCTCTTTGTACCTACAATATTATTTCAATATACAGATATAATTATATTTCAATTTTAGCTAAAATGTAAGAGTGAATATTTGTTGGAATTGTCATCACTTTAATTTGCTAAAAATGTATGCATGCATGACATTTCTTCACCTGCATGCTTTAAAGTATTTAACAGTGGATCTGTTGTGTCAGGTAAAGAAAGGAAGAAACGAAGATTAGACTGAGAGAGCTCGGATTACAATCTATATACCTCAAAATTCAGTTTCCTGTGATTAGATTGGATTAGATTAGGCAAACTTTATTAATCCCATGGGGAAATTCAGATATTATCTGCATCTTCTTACTATAAGCTGTCAGGTGATTTACTTGGCTTTGCAATATAATTTGAACCCATGACTCATAGATTTCTGGTCCGACAGTTTAATCATTCTAACACACTGTTTGTCTCAGGGTCCATGAAATCATTTTAAGTTTTTATTTCACCACTTACGAAGTGTTAATTAAGTTCCTCATACTCACTTGCACAAAGTTGTTTGGTCCGATGCTAATGTAAACGTTCTCCATTTCATTAGACAGCCATATGTTTACTGCCGAAACAAATGAAACCAAAGCGCTGCCCCGGTTCCTGTTCTCCGCCACCACTCTGAAGGTGAAATTGGATGAGTTGCCGGATGTCCTTGAGATCTCATAAGCACAGGTTCCCTGAAAGTGGACAACTTGTCCATCAAATGTGAAGTAGTGAGGGTCTCCCATTACGGTACACGTGGACATCTGATCATAGCATCCTCTCTGCCCATTTCGCACGGTGCACTGCTGGTTGGTGTTACAGCTGTCTGATACACATTCAAAGTTACCATTAACCGTGCACCGGCACTTCTGACTGCAGTCAGGGTCCCATGTGAGCTCATCAATCTGAAAGAGAAAGAGTTTATAAAATGTGCATGTTTCTGCTCTTAAGATGCATTAAAATAACTGTTTAACTGCCATCAGTTTAAAATGTTATGTTTTTCTTTGGTTTTCAAAATATTTTGATTCACAAGAAAAATCCCCTTATTCTAATTATCCATCTGTTTTCCAAATCCTCTTATCCTGAGTTGGGTCAGAGGCAAGCTGGAGTCTATCTGAGAAAGCATGAGACACAATCCTTGGACAGGACCATTTCAGGGTGACACATACAGAGACACGCACACAGACAGGGCAATTGAACAATGTGTGGTGAGCGGCTGGGGGTGGTACCCAGCCGGGATGCCCAGAAGTACAGGAGGAGGGATTGTGCCTCCTCTAGACCATGACAGGGCGACCGCCCTGGTAGCTATGGGGACCATGGGAAAGGAGCTTGGAAGCTCAATCCTATAGGGGCCTGTGGTCACCACCAGGGGCCTGAGGAGCCCTGGCCCTCAGCACTTCACCACACCCGGAAGTGCTGGGGGGAAGAAGAGCAGGGACTCCCGGAGTGCTTGAAATGGGCCGCCTACTTCCATTCAATGGCTGGAGTCCGGTGGAAGAAAGACAGAGCTCGGGAGGAGAGGAGTAGAGGCAGACCTGAAGAGAGGCATTGTGAGAGGCCTGGACTTTGGGGTTGAGAGTACGGAAGTACTGGGTTGTGTGCTATGTCACTGTAATTATGGATAATAAATGTGTGTTGGTGTTTGAACCTTTCAGTATCTGCCTATCTGTGTACGGGCCGTATCCCACAAATGCCAAATCACCTAAAATACCAAGTCTGTGGAGGTAAACTGGAACACACTTACACAGAGAAAATGCAAACATCACATAGAGACCAACTGAGACATAAACCCTGACCTCCTTGTTGTGAGGGAGCAGCATCACCAATGTACCACCATGTCAATCTTCTTTTGGTCAATGTTGTTTTAAATGTATCTGCATGTAATGAAGAATGTGATGATGTAAGGTCAAAGCAACATAAAGCTAATAGATGCATTAAAGATAATGTTCACTACGTTGAGTCTTCAATTCATTCAATTCATGTTAACGAACATTACTTTTTCTAAGCCTATGATCAAAATCTCAGGTTAATACAAAAACTGAATGCTTAGCTTTTCACACTGGATGGACAGGGGAAGGGAGCATGGCCAGAGCATTACTTCCCACGAAGTGCTGCAGGGGAGTTGGAGTTTGATACAGCCCTGTTGGGATCCGTGGGCGCCGCCAGGGGGTGCTGCAGGTGCTGCTGAGCCCTCCTTGGCAGCTCTTCCTCCACACCTGCAGGAAATGCGTCAACAAGCACCTGCAGCACTTCTGGGAGTAGTAAAAAAGGAGCCAGCAGACACTACTCCGGGAGCTGGAGTCGGGTGGGTGTATACAATGCTTGTCCGGAGGAGTCTTACTTAGACTTAGTTCCTCCTGTGCATTTCCGCACATCGGGTAACAAGCATCCGCCAACGACGTCGATCCTCAGCGATAATATTCATATTTTGCAAACTGACATCGATGTTCTTGAGGTCTTCATGCAGGGTTCTTCTCCAGGTGATCTTTGGTCATCCAATATTCCTTTTTCCCCCCGGGGGAACCCAGTACATCGCGATCTTCGGATGCCGATTTTCTGGTAGGCGCTCAGTGACAATTGCTTCCAGTCGGCGAGTGTTTGCTCTTCTTATAACTTCATTATTTGTGATGCAGTCGCGATAGGAGATTTAAAGAATTTTTCTCAGGCAGCATTGTTGGAATGTATTCAGCTTTCCGGTGACCCGCTTCGTATGTTTCCACGTCTCGCTAGCATAGATGGCCTTCGGAATAACAATGGTGTTGAGGAGACGTATCTTGATGGGCGTGCTGACTGATGCCGATGCCCAAATTTAGCGGAGGCGTTGGAAGACTACTGAGGCCTTGCTAGAGGAGTGGAGGAGGAAAAAGAGACAGAGAAAAGAAAGAAGAAAAGAGTTTGTGCTGTGCTTGGTGACTGTGTTGTGCTTGTGGGAAACGGAGAAGGCGTTTCCCACAAGGGAAAAAGAAAAAAATAAAAGCCGTGTGTGCCTTGAACTTGTGTCCTGTGTCTGTCTGTGTCAGGTCTGTGCAGCGGTGCGCCCTCTGCAGAGCACACCTGATTTCTTTATATACTGTATAATGAGGCACCGAGAGCTGTAATAGCTTGTAAATCCCATACTCTAAGCAAATAAAGCTGAACTAAGTTTTTTAATTACCATGTAATAAACCCCATCATAAAGGCAGCCACACTGCTCAATGGGAACACACTGACTCCCACTGCGCTGGTAGTTTTCATCACAGAAGCATCCCTCTGAACAAGTCTGGTCACAGTAAGAAAAGATTGACGGCGAACATGTCCGATCACATTCAGTTCCACACAGCTCATAGTGACTGTTGTCAGGGCACTCCATCTCTACAATAAAAGAAGAACAGTATTACACAGAGCAATTATATTTTTTCTCTTTTAAGATAAACAGTCATATCAAAAACACACCTCAAAAGATATTTGTTGTGTTCATAAGAATTACTTATGAATGAGCTTTTTGAAATCACGTAAGCTTTTATTTGTCTGATGCCTCCTGACAAAGTGGTACGAGGAAAAGAAACCCATATGTGATATACTATTCATCTCGTCTTGATGTCTAGCTATGCAAGATGTCGACATTTTTGACCCTCAAGACTTGAAAAACCCTCTATTTTACGTTATTTTTGGATAATATTTTTTGCAGAAAATGACACTCTTTTTGATAAGCAGGAAACCAATACGTGCCTTAGGCAAAAATAATCAGGAGGTCTTGAAGTTGTGCATGCCACATTATCCAGCCTCAGAGGTTCAACCCCCTTTGGGATACGAAGGGTCAAAGGTTTTCACAAAACGTTCAAAAAATGGGGATCAACAATATAAGGATGTGGAGTATGTTTTATGCTAGTTGTTGATCAAGAATATAAGATTTTTGATATTGGAATGTTTACTGCTAGTTCTAGCCCTCTAAGATCCACTTCCAGAAGGGTAAAAATGGTAAATTTCAAAAATAAGCATACAGGGTGTCCATTTTAGACTATTTCAAGGTTAGTGATTATGAAGATAAAATGACAAATGTCTATTATAATTGAGAATGAGACAAAAGAAAAAAAACAAACCAGCAACTAATAGCAAAATATTAGTCAAAACGCCAAAGTCAAAAAAAAAAAAAATGAAAAGGTGAAGTTCTGAACTAACTAAACATTCTTTCTTTAACTATATGTAGAGACCCTCTATCAAGCGCCCAAATCTAGAGATCATCCTCAGGTCTCCGAAGATGTAAGCAATTCCACCCCAAGCAGAGAGGGGGCACTCTCATTAACTCAGTCTCTTCCATATACAGATACTTTCATTTTCTTATCAGATTAATGTTGGAGGAAAGTTACATCTATTTACTTTATTGTTTTATATTTAACCACAATACCATTTTGTTTTTAAGAGAGTACACCATTTTGAACACCTTTTGCTATGACCTGATGATCGTTTGCTGTGGATTGTGTCCCAGAAGTTGCAGCGTGCAACGTCATTGAAGAGATGGTATTCGTAACACACCATGTTCAAAACTCTGTATAAGTTTGTAGATAATTCTGGAAATGTTTTTCAAGTACTTCATTTTGAATTCTTGCCTTCCTTTTTTGACTTTGACTTTTGATACCCACTTTGACTTTTTCATGTCTGTGGTTTTGTCCCCTCCTTCATTCAATGATGAAACGATGATCTCCTGATCCATCCTTTTCCTGCAGTCTGCCTCGGTCATTTGAGTTCCATCCTTAACTAATGTTATTTAGACAGTGTTTGACCTGAAAACTTAGTAATGAGCAGCAGTAGCACCTGTCCTACAAATAGTAGTGCTGCTTTTCACCCAGACATCAGAATTTATTTTTTAAGCTCATTAACTTGGCCATGTGTCAATTTTACCGCCGAGCTAAAACTACAAGAAGAAGAGTTCAGTCTTACAGGATAAAAAGTTTTTTTAAGTAGGAAAATAAATAATAACTTACGGCATACAGTCCCATTGCGCCATGGTAAAACTCTGGCATTTGCTATCTGGCAGGCTCCACTGTAGCTCAGAATGGCTTGGCAAAACATCTCAGAATTTTGTCCAGACGAACAGAGATCATAGACACAATTGTTTATGTAGAACTGTGGATCAACAACTTGTTGACAAATACTAAAAGGACCACTGGGGTCTGCCATCATGCCACAGTAGTTTAGAGAGCGGTAGAGACTTTCATCAGGGCACCTTTGGCTGTAATCACAGTCATTACAACAGCTTTCATTGGTCTGAATCTGCCAATCTGAAGCAAATTGGACGACATCAGGAGCCAGAATCCCGGAGCGGGTAATGAAGTCATCATAAGGCTGTCCATTAAAGTTGCCACATAAACCACAAGTGGCTCCTCTATACCTTGATGGAAGTGTAATTGTTACAACACTGTAGCCATCATATGTTACTGTTAGACCAAAATCTGTTTGCAGTGTAGAGTAGGAACCACTTTGGTACAGCATGATCTGTCCATT
>JANRMT010062827.1:26704984-26715842 GCA_026402145.1 Polypterus bichir lapradei | reverse complement strand
CAGGATATTTTGTATGAAATTTTGCAGAATATTTATAGAATCAAACACATGGGAGTAAGGGTAGAATTTGTATGGATCCCTGCCCATGTAGGGATAGAAGGGAATGAGGAGGTGGATAAGCTGGCCAAAACAGCATTGAGAAAAGAGGAGGTTGAGATAGAAATTCCATTATGTAAATCAGAAATGAAAAGTATTATTAAAGCTGCAGTCATAAGATTATGGCAAGAGGACTGGAAAAACGAGTCAAAAGGAAGACACCTTTTTAACATTCAATCAAAAGTGGGGAAAGAAAGGAAGGAATACGGAAACAGAAGAGAAGATTCAGTAATAACTAGGCTCCGTATAGGTCACTCCAATCTTAATTGTTCCCTATACATGATGGGGAAAAATGAAACAGAGTGCTGCAGACATTGTGGAAGAACAGAAACAGTTGAGCATGTATTATTACATTGTGATGCATATAGAATGGAAAGGAATCAGCTTGTTGGGAAACTAAGAGTTCTGGAAATTAATGTTATCTCAGTCAAAGATATATTTCAGAATGCAGAGAAAAAACCAAGGGTGTACGATCTTCTGTTAAAATATTTGAGAGATACAGGTTTAATTAACAGGATATAAGGTCTCACACTCCAACTCAGTAGGTGGCGGTAATGCACAATAAGTTGGTTTGCCAACCGCCATTAAACCTAAAGAAGAAGAAGAAGAAGAAGTCTGTGTGGTTTATTACAAATGTGCTCTGGTATGTTATGCTCTTTGCGATTTAAGATTTTTTATTTGTTTTTTTGACTTCTTATGGTTCTGGAAAAATAATACTTTTTTGGATTGTGTTTTTTGGGATTTTGTCTGCTTGTATTGTCTTTGGCAAATTCTTTTTTGCTCGTTTAAACCTTTTGTGTATTTTTTTCTTTTTTCTTTGTTAATAAGCATCCTTTTTCATAAGATGTTGTGGACTTATGTTTGGTCCATCCAGAGGTTACACAGTTCTCCCTCTGCAGAGACATAGTTAAAGGCTTTTGGGTTTATTTTGCTATTGTTTTGAATTGAAATGCCTGAACTACCTCCTGAGGCCTAGTCAGGCCTAAAACCTCCTGCTTTCCTGGGGTCTGGCTTACTTGGGTTGAGATTTGTTTTGTGGGACCATGCTTTTGTTATTTTGCCTGCCAACGCAATCATAATGACTACTTTAGTCCTTTAAAATCATGCAAAGCTGTCATTAACTTGTTAACTGTGTTCTATGTTTGTTTTTTTAAGTATTAATTAATTACTACTTCCACTTGTTTATTAGCAGATTTGGACATTTCGGCCCTTGGGGAAGGTGATCCATAAAAGATAACTACATTTTTTAAAAGTTACAGCTGTACTGCTACATATGTACTTCATATCTCAAGTCAAATATTCTAAATGGTTCAAAATATTAAGCTACAATATGAAGTAAATGTAACATTAACAAATGTAAAATTTCACAAGAGCAAAGTACATATGTTCGATTACAGATTTTTAAGTGATAGGAAACTTTGCCTTTAATTTGTTTTTTTATTCAGAATGTGGCAAAATATTTTTTAACAGGTTACAAAAAGTATGAAAGGTATATCATTCATTAGAGCACTCTAATTAAGTCTAGGTTACAAGAATGAGTTTAATAAAGCATCGATGTCAAAAAAATTTCAATTAAACAAACGGCAGTGATGCTGATGTTGTAATCTTTTAAGCACTATACTGAAGAGATGGTTCATAAGAAGGAGTCAGTGCCACTATGAGCCAACATCGGAAGTGATGTCCTTCCCAGAAGCCACACTAAAGTTAACCAAATAACATCACAAAAATATAATCAGACAATAAACACATTAAACAGTTAGAACACTACAGGAGATGCTGTAGGCACAATATGGATTGGCAGGCCCAGCGCTGCCTCAGCTGTGGAATGGCCAATAGGGGGAGGCAGCTTGATGGCCGAGATCTCCAGGACTCTGAACAAATCCAAATCGTATTATGTGATGTCATCTACTGTTAAATTCTTCTCTGTACTTGTCATATTTCTATTGTACTATTGTATTGTACTGCGGTGGGTTGGCACCCTGCCCGGGATTGGTTCCTGCCTTGTGCCCTGTGTTGGCTGGGATTGGCTCCAGCAGACCCCCGTGATCCTGTGTTCAGATTCAGTGGGTTGGATAATGGATGGATATTGTATTGTATTGAGAATTACTTGTGTTCTGTTATGTATATTGTATTGTATTGACCAACCTTCTTTTTTATAACCACTACACCCAACCTACCTGGAAAGGGGCCTCTCTTTGAACTGCCTTTCCCAAGGTTTCTTCCATTTTGTCTCCTACAGGTTTTTTGGGAGTTTTTCCTTGTCTAAGTTCCTAGAGAGTGAAGCCTGGGGGTCTGTCAAAAGGCAAAGCCTGTTAAAGCCCATTGCAGCACTTCTTGTGTGATTTTGGGCTGTACAAAAATAAATTGTATTGTATTGTATTGTATATATTAATCCAATACAGTAGAGTCTCGCTTATCCTACCTTCGCCTATCCAACATTCCGTATTATCCGACGTCCCAAGGCAAAAAAAAAAAAAAAAAAAATCGTCAATTGGCAACAAGATCTGCAAGTTGCGAGCGTGAGCATAGTCTATTTTTTGTTGCTCCCGACTCTACCGCAGCTAATTACAGTGGAACCTCGGTTTGCGAGCATAAGTCCTTCTGGAAATGTGCTCGCAGTCCAAAGCACTCATACAGTATATCAATGCGAATTTCCCCATAAGAAATAATGGAAACTCAGATGATTCGTTCCACAACCCAAACCTATTCATATAAAAATGATTAATACAGAATATAAAGTAAAAAGACATAAAGCAAATTAACCTGCACTTTACCTTTGAAAAGAATCATGGCTGGTGTGAGTGAGTTTCTAAACTCTTGTGGGATTCCACCCAACGGGATGACACGCGGAAGAGCGTCCCAAAGCAATCGCAGTCTCCCAGCGCTTTAGCAGTTCGCCATAAAAGCCAATCCAAAAAGATCGCAGACATGCTATAAGCGCCTGCCATCGATGGGTGATACAAGGAACAAGGAACATTATAAATGCTCAGGGCACAGTATTAGTTCCCCCCCGACCCTGCCTGACTGCTGTGTCTGTGTATAGGAAAATGGCAGATCCCGCTACAATAAATAACCGTGCTGTTGCTGTTTCAAGCTTAATAAAGCTGGTGTTGCTAAAAGTACTGAGACTCAGCTTCGAGTTTTTGGGTGCAAGACGGGGACTCGCACGTCACAGCACAAACACACACACGCAGTCACAATGCTGTAGTAAACAGTATACGCTCGTACGGATGTTAACTATATGAGTGATGGAGTTAAGGCTCTAGAAACTGCAATTAATTACATTGAGCAACAAGAAGAAGCTACAGGAATCGACATAATGATGCTGCAAAGATGGCGAGACTTGACAGCGAAGAAACGGCATTCGTTAAGAAAGCAGACTACAATCAAAAATGTCATTAAATCATCACAGGACTGAACCTTTTAAGTACAATACATACTGTATTTAACTTCAGACAATTATGTAACAGTAAGTTCATTTTTTCAGTTAATTTATTCTGTTGTTTTGTTGTAAAACATGATTATTAGGTTCGTAATGTGTAAAATTATAACATAGTTTGACGTTTAATAGGCTTTTTCTTAACACCTGCCATTATCCAACATTTTCGCTTATCCGACGTTCTGCCCTCCCTTTTATGTTGGATAAGCGAGACTCTACTGTATTTTAATGATCTAATGTTACGCTCTCTAATAATTACACATTTAAGACCAGGATCAAATATCACTAATGTAGACAAAGCAGGTAGGTACAGCATAGGCAATACAAGCACCATGGCAGGTACAGGACACACATACACAAGCAACAAAGCAGAGAAAGGCAAAATGGTAACTCACCACATATGGAGTGTTCAGTGTAGTTTATTTAGAACTGTTTGTGGCCACATCATCCATAGTAAACAAACCTGGCACTTGTGATGCTGATTCTTCCTTCATGGCTAAAACAAGCACAAACCATTCGCCTATCACTTATTGTCTGCTTTCTGTGTCTAATTGACATCAGTGTGGTGTCTTCTGCTATAATAACGAATTAAGAGGAAGAGTCCTTTCCATTCTTGTCTGTAAAAAAAGTTGCAGGAGCGTTTTTTGCAGTTCCTAGTATTCATACTGTAATTTTTGAAAAACAATGCTTTTTGCTCTCTGTGTAATTATCGATGATCTGCATTACCAAATTTGCATATATGCACAAGCACTCGTCTAACGTGATGAAGTGTAACCACCAATGCCGAATAACAAATCCAGACAAGAGGAGTAATCAGGGCTGCTAGAAAGGCACTATTTATTCAAAACTACAAAATAAAAATAGTTTAATTCTTAGTAAATTAACAGGCATTATATAAATGCAGGTGGTGCAGTGGGTAGCGCTGCTGCCTCACAGTTAGGAGACCCGGGTTCGCTTCCTGGGTCCTCCCTGCATGGAGTTTGTATGTTTTCCCCTTGTCTGTGTGAGTTTCTTCCCAAAATCCAAAGACATGCAGGTTAGGTGCATTGGCAATCCTAAATTGTCCTTGTTGTGCCCTGAGGTGGGCTGGAGCCCTGCCTGGGGTTTGTTTTCTGCCTTGCACCCTGTGTTGGCTGGGATTGGCTCCCGTGACCCTGTGGTTAGGTTATAATGGGTTGGATATATAAATACAGGTACCCCTGGTCACTCCTTAAAATCTGCCCATCACTTACTACTGTCTTTATCATTTTTGGCAGGCAGATAGGACCAGAGCCCCTCCAGTTTAATGAGTAGCTGACTGGCAGACATTAAGCATTAGTTTGTTTAGGCTGAATAGTAAGGAATAATCTCAGACAAAGACAAAGTTCGGTTGACAAGAAGACAGATCAATTGTTAGTGTTGAAAGGGCAAAACAAAAAGTGGAATGAGAACAAAGTCAAGATCTAGACCAGAAAACCATTCTCTTATTCATTCTGTTAGAAGTAAGGTTGTTTTAGAAGTCTTTCCTTTATGGATTTTGTTTTGAATTTCAAACACATGCAACTGCAAACAGCTGTCTTGTATACCACGGCTGGCATAATGTCACCGGTCTAATGACACATGCATCATGTGCCTAGCAACCACATTGAATCATAGTGACCAGAAACTCAAAATGGCAGGGATCATGAAAAACAAAAGCAGAAAATGTCATCTTGATGACATTGCCAAAATAAAACAATAAAAAATAAATATTAATAATATACTAAATCAAACATAGTGTCATCATTGCATTTTTGTGCATTTATTTTCTTCAGGGTGCCATTGTTTAGTGTAGTTCTTTGTATGGGCAATGCCATTTTCAAGCTTTTGTTTGCTATGATGCTACGTGATTGTGGGGGCACATGACATTATGGCAGTCATCGTACAGCATTCATTACTTTTACTTGATAAACACCTTGCAAGAGACTAACTCTCAAGCAATCTACTTTTGGTTTTGATTTCCTATTTTTTTTCATTATGCACTAGAAGGCTTCACCCCCTACTCGTTTCGCTTGCCAACCCCTGCCACTTCACGTCTCTGCCACACATGTATGTGGGTTTCACTTTCACCAAACAACAAATCTTTTAACTCTCACGGATACGCCTCTTCATTGGGAAGAAACACTACTTTTCCCTGATGGCAACACAAATTAGACGATCTACAAGTCTCCGACTTAAAGTTTAAATCCAAACAATATATTCAATCTCTGTTCACTGTTCCGAGTAATGATTTCCATTTGTTTGCGCTAATGTGATCTTTACGATCATTTTTTTGAGACTTTTGAATTTTAGACTTTCATTATCTTTAACCTGGGGCGGCACGGTGGCGCAGTAGATAGCACTGCTGCCTCACAGTTAGGAGACCTGGGTTCGCTTTCCGGGTCCTCCTTGTGTGGAGTTTGCATGTTCTCCCCGTGTCTGCGTGGATTTCCCCCAGGTACTCCGGTTTCCTCCCACAGTCCAAAAACATGCAGGTTAGATGCATTGGCAATTCTAAATTGTCCTTGGTGTGTGTATGTGTGTACTCCCTGTGGTGGGCTGGTGCCCTGCCTGGGGTTTGTTGGCTGGGATTGGCTCCCGTGACCCTGTAGTTAGGATATAGCTGGATGGATTGTCTCTAACCTGCTCTGTATGTGTATCGCGCCAATGTTTTTGAAGCTCTTTAAGACGTTCTACTTTGTCATCTACTCTTTGTCTTTTATTTCCTGCCCCGGGCATGGTTAAATCTCTTGACACAAAGTCTCATCTCGTGGGACTTGAAAGTATCTCTCTGAAAAAATCACATCTCGTCCCAGGCTAAAAAGTCTTGTCTCATCCCAGGATTTTTTTAAATAATAGAGAGATTTGTCATTAAAAGAGTTTGGTGAACAACCAAAGAACTTCTTGCACACAGAAACATCTATTCTCTGTTTTATCTTTAAAGGAAGACTTCTTTTGTCCTTGTCCACTCGCTAACAAAATCTGTCCAGCAGGACACTCACAGGACACTCGCTGACATCCTGTTCGAAGATTACAGTAGCTAAGGACGGCTTGTTCTACAAACAGAATCGTTTGTCTGTAGAATTCTCAAAGTCTTCAGCTATGGCGAGCCTGTAGCTCCTGACTCTTTATACTCCCGGCTGCTTGCTATTAAATTTCTTTCTCATATGAAGACGTCTGTTTATATTTCCCTATTCTCAGTTGGTTTCAAAGCTGCTTGCTATCAGATGCACCAAAGCTACACCTGAGATGATTGTCATTGTCCACACATTCTGATAAGCCCTGACTGTTGTCATCAGAAGTCACTAAGTCAACAAGATTTTAGTCTGAGCACAAGTAAACATGATGATCTAAACAGAATGTTGCGTAAAACTCATCACTATCAAGTTTTTTTGTTTTTAAATGAGTTTAACATTCAAGCAACAAAGTGGTGTTGTTGTTCGTGGGGTGAGTCAACAGGATTCCCAAATACAGGAAGACGTGAGGTTAAAATGAATCAAAAGAGCCTTCCACCAGAACCAATATAACATTTAATTTCTGCCTGAGAATGAGAAGAAAACCAGGAGATGAAACATAGTCAAAAACCAGAAATGAGTCAAAATCTTAAAAACAAAACCTTTTTGCACCAAAGCTTAATCTCTAACAAGAACTCAGAGTCAAAGAGAAAACAATAAGATCGGAAGCCAGAAATCTGAGAAGGAAATAAGCGCTACATTTCATAGTGTTTTTATCCAAATCACAGATACTGGACTGAATGTTTGCACCAGGTTTACACGCAGTTAAGTCCAAAACAACATCCCATGGCAAATGATAGCAATGTGCCAGCAACACAACATGGTGGCACCTAAATGCAAGCAAAATAACGTTGTGGCACCATGATGAAATTAATCATTATATTCAGGAAACATTATAATGCTAAGAAACCACTCAGAAAAAAGTTCCAGAGAAAAGGCAACTCATATTTCCACGTACATTTCCATGCTCAAACTGAACAAATTATAACAGATTATATGAATTCTTAGCCAAAAGTCAGAACAAAGTTATAACCAAATGCACATTATTTTCTTTACTTTACGCTTTACACTGCATTGCTCTAGCAAGTTTTTGTGATCTAAAGTTTGGCCATTCTCTGTTTTTAAAATGGAAGTGTCATGCCGGATAGGAACAGATGCCATTGCTGTCAACAACATGGTGATGAAAATAAAAAATGTATCAAATTAACAACAATTACAGTAGTAAATTGACAAACTGCATGAAAAAGTCATTAATTATATCAACAATAATAGAGAAAAATAATAACATCAAATAAAATGAAAAGAAATCAAATGTTCTTCTTTGAGAGTGTGATAATTATAGGCCCTATCACCAGCATTAAATCTGATGATGAACAAGTAGAAAGCTAATGAATGTGTTTACATGCACACAAAACCAGAAGGCAGAAACTCGGCTCTTTAAAAAGCTCCATTTACAGGTGTGAGTCCACTAACGGGGTTCTCCTTTGAAAAAACTCTCCAATATCATACAATTGCGCTAAAAAAAAAACATGAAACGTGTGAATCCGAAAACAAGCATGGAGCCTGTGTCTCCCGAGATTGTGATGCTGAGCTGAACACTGTGCGTTCAGCTCATCAACGTCAATTTAGCAATTTCTAAAATATTGAGACAGATTATTCCCACCAGGTGTAGGAATAATGCTATTACCTGAGCATTTACCACAGGAAATTTATCTTTGAGGACAACTCCACCATTTTCTTTCTATGGCTGCTGCAAGTGTGTGCAAAGTAAATGCATATGCAGGCTAAAAGAGTGCAATAGACAGGCAAAGAAAATGAAATCCTGAACTGCAACCTGTTCAGGGGTTTACATGATCCAGTTTACTCGTGGGGAAATCTTCATTTTGTCACACACGTGCGCATGGGAGGCAGTTAAAAAGACCAAATGAAGGTAATTCCATGCCAGGCCAGGGGGTGGCTGGGTGTGATAACTGCTTCTCTGTTATCCCTACAGACCAAACGTGGGAAATTCAACCTGATTCCGGCCACGACTATGTCGCTTCCGGTTCTGGGGCATGATGACGTCACTTCCGGGCCCGGCTATGAAGACGACACTTCCGGTTCTGGCCACCCTGACGTCACTTCTGGTTTGGCCACCCTGACATCACTTCCAGTTCCGACCAACCATACCACTTCCTATGTTTCCTCAGTTCTATGTTGGACTCAAACCTGTACATATCTGTGAAACCTAAGTTGCCTTTTGCAACCAGGGCTCAAGTATACGGGTGGCTGCCCCAAACCTTTTTCTGTGTGTCAAGCCTATTGATTTCATAATGTGTTAATATTTTGGATTGTTCAACCAGAATAATGGTTTACATGGTCTTTTTGAAAACGGGAACGTGTAACGGTCCTGAATGTTGTGCTTGAAGACTTCATATACATGTTGGGTTTTGTACTAACTTAATTACAGTGATTACTGTGAACATACAGGTGGACAGAAATGAATCCTTACTTTAGGAAACATAGTGATGAGAGGAACAGGACAGTTTTGATTTGTATACAGTTTCACAACTGAAAAAAAAAATGTTTTGCAGATGATTTTAAATATCCAAATGGATAACTCACTTAAAAATGTAACAATTACTTAAGCTGAAAAACAAAGAACCCTAAAACTTTGTTCACACTTCTGTGTTTACCTGTGTTATTTTCCGCAGCCACATAATGTAATCTGCAGCACATCTGTCAAATTCTGTTTATGTGTCTCGTTCACATCACCACAGACAAGGACTTTGTAAAAATGAGATATTTTCCACATGAGGACACACCAATCATTGTGCACCTTACTTTGTTTTCTTTATAGAAAAACTCACAACACAGGAAACTGAAATCCACATAGTAGAGGTTAAGGAAATGGACCCTCTAAGCATCAAATTTCTTTTCTACCTCTGATGCTTCTTCAAAATTGTGATCTTAACTGGCAACATGAGCATCATACTATCAGCACACATGTCATGGCTCAACAAAATGTCTACACATGACAGGAAATGACTCGTGTGACTTTTGTCTCAATACTAAATTACAGACAGACACGTGTTGAATGAATACATGTAAATGCTACCAGGCAGGAACCGAATGGCTTTCTTCTTGTGTCAAAGGCACAAATTTCTTTGTTTTTAACATTTTTTTAAAATGTAACACTGGATTTTACTACAATCATTTTGTTCAGCACTGGCACTATCACTAATATTTCATCTGTGATAAAATATATTACTGCAAGTTTCATTTGGTATAATAAGCAGAAATGAAGAAGGCATGTTTAATGAGTGTGAAGATTCGGTCCCGGACACAAACAGGCAGACACAGAATGTTCCAAAACACACGCGTTTATTAGACAACACAATAACACAGTGCACAAATCACCAATAATAACGCTCTTTCTCTTTCTCTTCTGCCGCCTCCACTCCTCACACGCAAACTCCGTCCTCTTCCACCCGTCTCCGGCTCCCCGAGTTGAGTGAGGTGGCCTCTTTTATACAGCACCCGGAAGTGCTCGAGGAGCTCCCCAATTCATATCTGGCAGCACTTCCCGGTATGGCGGAAGTGCTGCATACCCCAGTTCCGGATCTGCCCAGGTGTCCCCTGGCAGTGGCCACGTCATTCTACAGGGTTGGGCTCCTAAGGTCCGTGGCCCCCATACAGTCCAGGGTGGTTGCCCGCTAACATTCCAAGGAAGATACTGCCCTTCTCCCAGTCCTTCCCTTCTCACGGCATCTCAGTGGGGCAAGGTCCCTGGACGTCTGTCACATGAGACTGAAACCTTTGCTGCTTCAAAGTGAATATATTTAAAAGAATTTAAAACTTTTATTATCATATTTGAATCAGTGCCATGAAGACCATATTTTAAACCTAAAGAACAGGTATAGTATTTTCCTTATTTATGAAATACTCTTCACTTAGTATACATAGCTCTTTTTCCTTAGGAGATTGTGTTCCTTTAATATTGAAGTAACATCCTTCCCATCTGCTAATAACTCTTTGAAGGCCAGTGCGATTTTCTACAGTGTTGTATGCTTGGCTGGTAATATCACTTCAAGAGAGGCCCAGCGTATCCACAAGCTACTTAAAAGGCAAGCTCAGTTATAGGACACACCCTGGACCCTTGAGAGGTTGTATCATTTACATACTTACTTATGTACCTGTTTATGTATTTATTTAATTAAAGAACTTTTATAAAAAGCAAAAGTTTCCCCCCTTGGGAACAAATAAAGTTTCATCTATCTATCTATCTATCTATCTATCTATCTATCTATCTATCTATCTATCTATCTATCTA
>JANRMT010062827.1:26685439-26695550 GCA_026402145.1 Polypterus bichir lapradei | reverse complement strand
TTTTGAACACACTTAATGCAGTTCAAGACAATAAGATACTGAAACACTTTTTGTAGAATCTGGCACAAGGCAAGAGCAAAATTTGGATGGATGCAGGGCACACTGACACACACATGTAAACTTTCTCATACTGGGACAAATGTTATAATGTTCTTTCAGCCTAGAGATGTGGGCAAAAATTACATGCTGAAAAAAAAACTATGAAGGGGAGAATTTGCACACTCCGCAACACAGAGTAACTGGACCTGGATTCAGAGCCAGCCTCCTGGAGTTATAAGACGGCAGTTCTGATCACTGAGGCCTCTATGCCATCTCATGCTTGAAAGAGCATTTAACAATCAGTAAACCATTTGCTATAGAAGGCACTATATAATGAAAACCACAAGTAATCAATGAAACACTTTAAAAGTATACAAAACAAAACAAAATTATTAAACTTGTTTATTCTAACTTGGCGCCATGCAGAACCAGCACCTGTCTTGGAGATATTGGGCAGAGAGCAGGAGGCAATTAAACAATTAAGGGGTCAGTTTAGACTCACTGATCACCCTAACATGGAGGATGATGGTACATGGCAGGAAAAATGCAGCCCCTGGGGAAAAGGCCACAGAGACATAACAAGAGCTCTCTGCTCTTCGCTCAAATATGTGGTAAGAAGTTAAGCAAAATTACATCTTTTATTGGCTAACTAGAAAAATTACAGTATACAAGCTATCGAGGCAACTTAGGCCCCTTCTTCAGGCAAGATGTAATTTATACTGTGATTACATCTTACCTGAAGAAAGGCCCTGAGCTGCCAGGAAAGCTTGCATATTGTAATCTTTTTAGTTAGCCAATAGAAGGTGTCATTTTGCTTGACTTCTCAGTACATCCATAATGGCTAGCATGGTATAGTAGGGAATGCCCTACTACTTCCACTTCAAAGAGATTTGTATTTTGATCAACAGTTGTACTCTTACCCTTACCTGTAGTTTAACACTTCTGTGTTGAGTTAGCTCATTTACTTATCCCTTGAATAGTAGAGAGGCAAGCCCAAGGTGTCATTTTGTTTAACTTCTCACCACATCGATAATGGCTAATATGGTACAGCACCATAGTAGTACTCAAATATGTGTAAAGGCATTACACACACCATAAATACTCATGGATAAGTTCTCCCACAGACTCGTAAGTCAGGACTTGATTTTACTATATAATTTCTGCCATTTTATAATGTCGGTTGTGTAAGTCGAATGCGGCAAACTCATGCTATTGGTCCAAGAGATTATGATATGCTAACGCCCACCTGAGAGGGTAACCACAGAGCACACTGCCTTTTTTTCTATGTATTGTGCCTACGTAACCACACGGTAATACCCGAACTATTCCGAAGCAACGTTTGCACTGTTTTGTGTTTTTTGTATCTGACACTCTCATACATCTTTATCATAAGAGCATGCCTTATCTACGATGAAGCGTTCGATTAAAAGAAAATATGAAGCTGGTTTTAAATTAAACATCGTTGAAGTGGTAAAAGAAATTGGTAACTGCGCTGCTGCAACAAAATTCAATACATCTGAGAAACTGACACGAGATTGTAAGTGTCGCATTTTTGAACAGGCGTACAAGTCGGGGTCTGATTTTATGATCGATTTTTCGGGTTTCAAGACTCGACTTATATGTGAGTATATACAGTAGTCAAAAAGTGATTTTCCTATAGCTTTTAAAGTAAAGTAGCTTATGGCGGTGTAAGAATAGGAATGGAAAACGGTGAGAAAGGAATCTATAATAATAAAAGGCAAAGCCCTCACTCACTGACTGACTGACTGACTGACTGACTGACTCATCACTAATTCTCCAACTTCCCATGTAGGTAGAAAGCTGAAATTTGGCAGGCTCATTCCTTACAGCTTACTTACAAAAGTTAAGCAGGTTTCATTTCGAAATTCTACACGTAACGGTCATAACGGTCGATAACGGTCAACAACGTCTGACATGTTGAACTTTCTTATTTATGGCCCCATCTTCACGAAATTTGGTAGGCGGCTTCCCTGCGCTAACCGAAACCGATGTATGTACTTATTTCGATGGTATGACGCCACTGTCGGCCGCCATATTGAACTTTCCAACGTCACCAATTTTCAAACTTCCCGTGTAGGTAGAAGGCTGACCCCATCTTCACGAAATTTGGTAGGTGACTTCCCTGCGCTAACCAAAACCGATGTACGTACTTATTTCGATGGTATAACGCCACTGTCGGCCGCCATATTGAATTTTCCAAATGTCACTAATTCTCCAACTTCCCGTGTAGGTAGAAGGCTGAAATTTGGTAGGCCCATTCCTTACAGCTTACTTACAAAAGTTAAGCAGGTTTCATTTCGAAATTCTACGCGTAACGGTCATAACGATCAACAACGCCCGCCATATTGAACTTTCTTATTCATGGCCCCATCTTCACGAAATTTGGTAGGCAGCTTCCCTGCGCTAACCGAAACCAATGTGCATACTTATTTCGGTGGTATGACGCCACTGTCAGCCGCCATATTGAACTTTCCAACGTCACTAATTCTCAAACTTCCCGTGTAGGTAGCAGGCTGAAATTTGGCAGGCCCATTCCTTACAGCTTACTTACAAAAGTTAAGCAGGTTTCATTTCGAAATTCTACGCATAACGGTCATAAAGGTCAACAACGTCCGCCATGTTGAACTTTCTTATTTACGGCCCCATCTTCATGAAATTTGGTAGGTGACTTCCCTGAGCTAACCAAAACCAATGTACGTACTTATTTCGGTGGTATGACGCCACTGTCAGCCGCCATATTGAATTTTCCAACATCACTAATTCTCCAACTTCCTGTATAGGTAGAAGGCTGAAATTTGGCAGGCTCATTTTCTTACAGCTTACTTTCAAAAGTTAAGCAGGTTTCATTTCGAAATTCTACGCGTAACGATCAACAACGTCCGCCATGTTGAACTTTCTTATTTATGGCCTCATCTTCTCGAAATTTGGTAGGCGGCTTCCCTGCACTAACCGAAACCAATGTACGTACTTATTTCGGTGGTATGATGCCACTGTCGGCCACCATATTGAACTTTTCAACAGTCTTTGTTACTTATGGGCCCATCTTCAAGAAATTTGGTACACGGGATCCCAACTCTAACTGAATCCTATTTACGTACATATATACGTCCATAGCCTGCAGCTTGGTCACCATGTGAGGCGGCGTTGGGTCTCCCATCCCATCACCTCCCACGTTGTTGGCTGCCTGCCTATATAAGGCCGTCCGTCGCTCCAGTCTCTACATTCCCTTCCTTGCTTCGCCACGGGATTCACGTCTCCCTGCTGATAACTACAGCCTTTTTGTTTAATCCACGGCTTCTCCGCTGTTTTATTGTTTGTTTATTACAATTATAGTTATTGTATAGGTATTTTACACTTACTTTACATTACTCAGGTACCCATTTCCTTCATCATTCCAACCCCCATTACCATGTCTATCGAGGTAATCACCATCGATCAAAGAACTGTCACTTACAGAGTGGTTTCCATGCCCGGAGATGGCACCTACCTTTTCCATTCTCTTTGTTACATATTGCACGGCCATATCAGGCTCACTCTTGATATCTGGAAGAACATTGTGTCTTATGTATTGAATGACTGGGACAGGTTCAAGGTGTGGACTGATGACGGTACAGGAGATAATTATACTACACAGGAGCACTAGAAGAGTGAAATGCTTAAGCCCTTCACCTATGGTTCTGCATGTGAGTTGATGGCTGCCGCTGAATTGTTCGGTTGGTGCTTTCAAGTGTACCGAAATGGCCAAATATTTTACACCTTTCGACAACCGCCAATGCCTCTTAAACATCTTACATTCATAGGTGACAATTTCAGTAGTGGACACTTTGATGTTTATGAATGTTTAAACTCTCAAAAGCTGGATGTGAAGTTATCGATGAAACCGGTTGTAAGCTTACAACGCTTGACAGATGCCGAATGTCACTTCAACACAAGTCCTGCAAATACTGTCGTAATTGAAACAAACCATGAAACTGAAATCGATTATGACAGCAGCAATCCATACTGTGAGATTTGAAACAAGATTACTGTTCACATGGCCAACTGTAAGTTGCATGCTCAAGAGTAAGCTCAGCGCACAGCTTGGTCATGTTACAACCGGAGGGCCGAACTGACAACGTGGTATACAAAGAGATCCTTAACAAATAATTATTGCCATATTTTCCCTCACTTTAAAAAGGTTAAATTTTCTTCTTAATAAAAATTTTAATGCAGTACTTCGCCGCTGCGAAGCGCGGGTATTTTGCTAGTTCAGTATAAAAAAGGCTTAGGAAACCACCGTCGCAGTATAACGAAAATAGCAAGGAGCGAAACCAATGCCAATGGTCAAGAGAGTACCTATCTGTAGCAGGCTACGGAAAACATAGAAATATATAGATAGACGCAGCATTCACTGGGTTGCCCATTCGACACGATAAGTTAGCGCATCCGCACTATTGCGAGTGGTAAAAGTGCCATTTAAACTAATACATTTAGACGTGGAAACCGGGTTTTCTGATGAAAAAATAACGTTTTAAATAGTATTGTTTACATACAACAGATTTTGTCGAATCGTTTACATGCAATTATTTATATCCATTTATCTATACTAATAAACGGCAAAGCCCTCACTCACTCACTCACTCACTCACTCACTCACTCACTCACTGACTCATCACTAATTCTCCAACTTCCCGTGTAGGTAGAAGGCTGAAATTTGGCAGGCTTATTCCTTACAGCTTCCTTACAAAAGTTGGGCAGGTTTCATTTCGAAATTCTACACGTAATGGTCATAACTGGAAGCTGTTTTTTCTCCATTTACTGTAATGGAGATGAGCTTGAAACCCGTGGGGGAGGAGTTTGACATAATCACGCCTCCCACGTAATCACGCAGTACGTAGAAAACCAGGAAGAGCCCCAAAAAGCGCTGAAGAAAACATGCATTATATAATTGAGAAGGTAGCGAAACAATAAGAAGCGAGCGAGTGATATATACAACCATATTCATGAGTTCTGCTACTTCGGAAACAAAGCACAGTGTAAACCTACACTTTAAATTAAGTTCATAGACAGGCTGCCGCTGGCGTTTGTAATTTAGTGCCTGCCCATATAAGGCCGTCCGTCAGCGGCAATCCAATAGCAATCTGCCACGGGTAAATATTCACGGGTGTAGGACTGTGCTTATGGAGAAGAAGATGAGATAGTCAGGGTGGTGTTTGGCACAAACTCAGCGAAACTGCGAGAGAAAGTTTTAAGTACCGGGACTTCGGTAGCATTAGATACAGCCATGGACATAGCACGACATGGCAACAGCACAGCTGGGAAACTTCGATGCAAGAACACCGAGCGGCTCACGTGAACTGACGCAGTGCACAGACAAAAAGCAAGAGTTCCGAAGAGCGCTGAACAAAAACCGAATTACACAATTGAAAAGGCAGCAAAAAAATATGAAGCGTCTGATACATACAAGATAAGTATGTAATAAGTACAGCTACTGCAGAAACAAAGCACACGGTGGAAAAAGTGAATGTCCCGCTAAAGGAAGACAGTGTTAAAAAAAAACCCGTGCATGCAGTGTGTCAGGTCTCAGATAAAGAAGAAGACGAGCTGTTTATTGATGCAGTAAGAAACGAATCTTTTTCATAGCTTATTTAACACACTACGTCTCCGCTGCGATACGCGGGTATATATATATGTATATATATATATACCCTGATCTACATACTCGAATAATGAATACTTTATTCGCAATCAATGATTGTTTTGGTAAAGCCATACTCAGTGTATTCATTAGATGAACGGTAAAAAAGTAAGAGCGAGGGAAGGGTCACTTAGTGAGGCATGCAGGCAAAACCACATTAGCACGCGGGCTCGATGTACGAAAAAATATATCTTTTCAAGTTCTATTTAGTCCATATGTGTCAAACTCAAGGGCCACGGGCCACATCCGGCCCGGCGTGTAATTATATCCGGCCCGCGAGATCATTTTATATACTGTATTATTGTTATTAATGGCCCGGGTATATGAAGCGCTGGTAACACAATAAACTACAGATCCCATAATGCAGCGCTTCAGAAGCCTTACCGAACACTTACCGCTTTAATCAAGTCTAGCTTGCAAGTTATTGCGAAGCTAGCCCACACGATGCTTAAGAGAAAAGTTGATTCTGAAAATAGAGCCTTTAAAAACCGATGGGAGGCTGAGTATATGTTTACTGACATTGCCGTTAAACCCGTCTGTCTCATTTGTGGAGCTAATGTGGCTGTAATTACAGAATTTAATCTAAGACGACACAATGCGACAAAACATCAGGGTAACCTGAAAGACCTGAATGCAATGCAGAAGATACAGAAAGCAGAAGAATTAAATAAGAATCTGACACTTCAGCGGACGTTTTTACCCGTGCACAATCACAAAGTGATTTCAAGTGAAGCTGCTTTTATGGGAGACACAAATGCACCAGTGCAACTTGCCCCACTTTCCCTATTGCCAAGTAATGTTGAACCAAGTCGTCACTACGGTGTTCCCAAATACGCACTTTGCTGATAAACTGAGCGCACGGCGCTTTAGTGACTTTGAAGAACAAAAAAAGTCCGTCTACATGCGGCTCGAACCTTGTGCATGTTTGGTAGCACATATCTGTGTGAGAAGCTCTTCAAAGTGATAAAGACTAACAAAACAGCACACAGGAGTCGCCTCACTAATGAGCACCTGCAGTCCATCCTGAGAATCTCCACAACACAGAACCTCACACCAAACAGAAACGAACTTGTTGCCAAAAAAAGATGCCAGGCGTCCAGCTCTAAAATGACATATGAGCAAAGACAACTGAATGATTTGATTTGTTATTGCTGAAAGGAACACATTTTATTTATATTTCCAGGTTTTGTTATGCAGCATGTTCATATTTGAATTTGTATAATTTTGACAGCATATATTTTTATGCAGAGCAAAATCTTTTGGGATATTTAAAATCTAAGTTTATTTTTTATATAAAATTACATAAGAGTAAAGAAATTTGAATGTTTCTTCTTTTAACGTTTACTTTATTTCTAACTTGTATAATTTAGACAGGATATATTTTTATGGAGAGCAAAATATTATAAGTTGTTTAAGGTTTGAGTTGATTTATTCAGGAATAATATTCCTGTCTGTTTTTACCATTCCTACCAAAGATATTTCTGTCGACTAAATAAAAATTCCTTCTATTTAAAATTTAAATAGAACTTGAACAAATACGATAGTTCATAATATCCACGCAGACTTGCACGTAACAGCGGGAGTTATCCGTTTTAACAAGCAGCGTCTTGCACTGATACGAAATAGCTGTGTGTGTATATATGTAGATATGTATGTATATGTATATATATGTTTATATATGTGTGTGTATGTATATATATATGTATTTGTGTGTATATATGTGTGTGTATGTATGTATGTATGTGTGTATGTATATGTATGTGTATATATGTAGATATATATATATGTATATATGTGTGTGTGTGTATATATATGTGTATATGTATAGATATGTATATATATATGTTTATGTGTGTGTGTGTAAATATATATATATATTTATATATATGACAGCAACACTCATCACTCACAACAGTGACAAAACAATTACATTGACAATCATGTTACGTTATTTTCAAAATGTTTCCTTTTCTTTTTCATTGCTTCTTTAACACACTACTTCTCCGCTGCGAAGCGCGGGTATTTTGCTAGTATATATATATATATATATATATAAATATGACAACAACACTCATATCAATGAGAAAACAATTACATTAACAATCATGTTACGTTATTTTTAAAATTTTTCCTTTTCTTTTTCATAACTTCTTTTATACACTACTTCTCCGCTGCGAAGCGCGGGTATTCTGCTAGTGTATATATATGTGTGTGTGTGTGTGTATATATATGTGTATATATGTATATATAGTTATATACATATAACTATTTATAGTTATTATTAAAATGTTTCCTTTTCTTTTTAGTTCTCTGCTGCCAAACGCGGGTATTTTGCTATGTGTATATATATATATATATATATATATATAGATAGATAGAGAGAGAGGTGACAACAACACTCATATCAATGACAAAACAATTACATTAACAATCATGTTACGTTATTTTTAAAATATTTCCTTTTCTTTTTCATAACTTCTTTAACACACTACTTCTCCGCTGCGAAGCGCGGGTATTCTGCTAGTACACTAATAAATGGCAATTATTAAATAATAACAATAATAATAATAATAATTATTATTATTATTATTATTATTATTATTATTATTATTAAATAATTCCTCCCATATAAGTAACATTTCTGGGATTGTTTTCTTCCATTTCTGAAACATTTCTAGACTTCGTCCTGTTCTTACGCAACACAGTACTAAAGTATTGGTTAATGCCCGAGTCACCTCACGTATCGATTACTGCAAATGCTATTCTATCTGTCATCCCACAAAAACGTATCCGTCGCTTACAATTTATTTAAAATTCTGCTGCCAGGATAATAACCTGCTGTTCTAAATCCACTGAACATATCACACCGATTCTCTCTTAACTTCACTGGCTCCCTGTTAACTACAGAATACAATACTAAATACTGCTCTTAACATTTAAAGCTCTCCACAACCTCACTGATCTCCTACAGACTGACAATCGCCTCGCTCACTCTGATTCTCATCTGCAGCTGTACTTTCTGTACCACACATCAAACTCAGTGCTATGGGAGCTCGAGCGTCTCTCATAGTGCTCCTCAACTCGGGAATTCTCTTCTCTCTCATATACATCAGCTCGATTCAATAACACATTATCTTTTCAAACTGGCATACCAATTGTGAATTTTGCAATGTTACTGCCAGTTATCTTTGTATGTTTGCGAATTATTGCTGTTTGATTTAGCCTTCTCTTTAGCCTCGAGAGCGACGGTGAACGCAGAAGGAGGATTAGAGATTGCGGGCGGGGCGCTGTCGTGTGTTCCCCATGACGCGGTACGAGGGTTAGAGTTGGCGGACGGGGCTTTGTCAAGCGTATCCCATGGTCTTAGAGTTGGCGGGCGGGGCTCTGTGAGTTGGTGGGCGTGGCACTCTGTCTTGCTTGCGCTCACTGTCTTGCATGCCCTTAGTAAATTATATATATAGATGCTGTGATGGTCCTACATTAAATAAAGACAGGATAAAGCAATTTGTGGTTTTGCTCACTACAGTATAAATTGCTTTTTGATGGTGTTGACACTGTCTAGAGCCCTACAAAGAAATAACTAATGACGCACTACTACACCAAACTCCTCATGGTGTCTAAGTGATATTTTTCTAAATAATAAAGAGGTGCTTTTCATTATAAGGTAGAAAAACACACTTTAGACTCAATACAGGGAATAGATGCTGGAGGAGATAAGGCCAAAAGGTAAATTTGCAAAGCAGGCTGGAGAGAGGCACTTGGAGGCACGTCAGCATTTCAACTATTTCAAAGAAACTACTGATGAGCACAACAAGCAAGTTTCAATCCACATACATTTCCATGAAACTGACACTAAAATTCATTTCATTTCACAGGTGAATTAGAAATGGGAAACCTCACTAAAAATAATTTTTCTGGGGGTTTAAAAGATTTTACTTTTGGTTCAAAAGCAAAAAAATATTGCTTTCTAAAGCTTTGTTCACACTTGTGTTCTTTTCTGCAGCTGTTTAAAGCATGATACTCATTCCACACTCGTAAAACGAATTCTATTTATGTCGCTCGTTTACCACGATGGAGGGCAGCATGTTTTTCAAATGTGACATGCTGCATATTTTTAACACGAACACACCGAAATGCACAATTGTGCACATTATTAACTTTTTCACCATAATAAAATAAAGTTAACTGAAAATTGATGCTGCTAACCTGCCCCCTCCCTACTGTTAATTAGCAACCGCCTTCTCTTAGTTCACACTTCCAGTGAGTCTGTTCTTCGCTAGTGATGTTTATTTAAATAGTAAACGACATGCAGATGCATGCAGGATTAATGCTTTAAGATGCTTCCAGATATTAACTAAATTCCTTTTTTCTTGT
>JANRMT010062827.1:26659428-26672029 GCA_026402145.1 Polypterus bichir lapradei | reverse complement strand
AGGAATTAATGAGTGCACTGCAAATATTCAGCACAACAAAGCTATATATGAGTAAATCAATCTGTCCATTTTTGAACACACTTAATGCAATTCAAGACAATAAGATCCTGAAACTCTTTTTGTAGAATCTGGCACAAGGCAAGAGCAAAATTTGGATGGATGCAGGGCACACTGACACACACATCTAAACTTTCTCATACTGGGACAAATTTTATAATGTTCTTTAAACCCTGAGATGTGGGCAAAAATTACATAGAAAAAAACTATGAAGAAAAGGGGAGAATTTGCACATTCGGCAACACAGTGTAACTGGACCTGGATTCAGAGCCAGCCTCCTGGAGTTATAAGATGGCAGTTCTGATCACTGAGGCCTCTATGCCATCTCATGCTTGACAGAACATTTCACAATCAGTAAGCCGTTTGCTATAGAAGGTACTATATAATGAAAACCACAAGTAATCAATGAAACACTTTAAAAGTTTACAAAACAAAACATAATTTTCTAACTTGTTTATTCTAACTTGGCGCCATGCAGAACCAGCACCTGTCTTGGAGATACTGGGCGGAGAGCAGGAGACAATTTTGGTCAAGTTGCCAGTTGGTGGCAAGGCCCATTTAAATAAACAAGAGGTCAGTTTAGACTCACTGATTACCCTAACATGGAGGATGATGGCACATGGGAGGAAAACTGCAGCCCCTGGGGAAAAGGCCACAGAGACATAACAAGAGCTGTCTGCTTTTTGCTCAAATATGTGGTAAGAAGTTAAGCAAAATGACACCTTTTATTGGCTAACTAGAAAAATTACAATATGCAAGCTTTCAAGGCAACTTTGGCCCCTTCTACAGGCAAGATGTAATTCATACATACCTGAAGAAGGGGCCTGAGCTGCTGGGAAAGCTTGCATATTGTAATCTTTTTAGTTAGCCAATAGAAGGTGTCATTTTGCTTGACTTCTCAGTACATCCATAATGGCTAACATGGTACAGCACCCTAGTAGTACTCAAATATGTGTAAAGGCATTACACATACCATATATACTCATGGATAAGTTCTCCCACGGATAAGTCGGGACTTGATTTTACCATATAATTTCTGGTATTTTATAATTTCGGTCAAATAAGTTGAATGCGGAAAACTCACGCTATCGGTCCAAGAGATTATAATATGCTAACGCCCACCTCAGAGAGTAACCACAGGGCACACTGTCTTTTCTTTCTATGTATTGTGCCAATATGACCATACGGTAATACACGAACTATTCCAAAGCAACGTTTGCACTGCTTTGTGTTTTTTGTATCTCACACCCTCATACACCTTTATCGTAAGAGCATCCCTTATCTGCGATGGATTAAAAGAAAATATGAAGCTGGGTATAAATTAAACATCATTGAAGTAGCGAAAGAAATTGGTAACTAATCTGCTGCAACAAAATTCGATGCATCTGAGAAACTGACATGAGATTGGAGGAGGCAAGAAGATGTAAAAAAAAAAATGTAAGTGTCGCGGGCATACACGTTGGGGTCTGATTTTATGATGGATTTCTCAGGTTTCAAGACTCGACTTATACATGAGTATATACAGTAGTCAAAAAGTGATTTTCCTAAAGCTTTTAAAATAAATGTTGTGAAGGTCCCACAGGGTGGTCCAGATCTAATTATGCAATTTTTATTACACTATAACTTACTAAGTTTATTACATAGAAAATCACCCAAAAAATCTTGGACCATCGAGAAGTGTGCGAACTGACAACATGAAGAATCGTCTTCGCGCTGAACTGCAATCGTCCCCGCATAAATCAAAGTCATCCAGACGATCTGGAGCTGCATTATTAGATCTGGGCCACCCTGTACATTAAATAAAGACAGGATAAAGCAATTTGTGGTTTTGCTCACTACAGTATAAATTATTTTTGATGGTGCTGACACTGTCAAGAGCCCTATAAAGAAATAACTAATCACACACTACAGCACCAAACCCCTCATGGTGTCTAAGTGATATTTTTCTAAATAATAAAGAGGTGCTTTTCATTATATGGTACAAAAACACACTTTAGACTCAATACAGGGAATAGATGCTGGAGGAGATAAGGCCAAAAGGTAAATTTGCAAAGCAGGCTGGAGAGAGGCACTTGGGGGCACGTCAGCATTTCGACTATTTCAAAGAAACTACTGATGAGTGAAACAAGCAAGTTTCAATCCACATACATTTTCGTGAAACTGATAGTAAAAAAAAAATTCATTTCACAGGTGAATTAGAAATGGGAAACCTCACTAAAACAATTTTTCTGGGGGTTTTAAAGATTTTATTTTTGGTTCAAAAACAAAAAATATTGTTTTCTAAAGCTTTGTTCACACTTGTGTTCTTTTCTGCAGCTGTTTAAAGCATGATACTCATTCCACACTCGTAAAATGAATTCTATTTATGCCTCTCGTTTACCACGATGGAGGGCAGCGTGTTTTTCAAATGTGACATGCTGCATATTTTCTACACGAACACACCGAAATGCACAATTGTGCACATTATTAACTTTTTCTCCATAATAAAGTAAAGTTAACTGAAAATTGATGCTGCTAACCTGCTCACTCCCTGCTGTTATTTAGCCTTTTCTTAGTTCACACTTCCAGTGAGTCTGTTCTTCCCTAGTGATGTTTATTTAAATAGTAAACGACATGCAGATGCATGCAGGATTAATGCTTTAAGATGCTTCCAGATATTAACTAAATTCCTTTTTTCTTGTACGAAGGTTCATGGCAATGATCTACAAATTTTTCTGAAACGTAAAACAGAGTTTTGCATGGGCCATTTCGCTTATCACAAAAATAACCAAATAATAAGACAGCCTAGAAGAAGCAAGAATATTAGATGCACTGTTTACTTACCATAACTTGCCTGGGATGCACCATGTTCATCACGATAACCTCATCGTACACCTTAATTAAGACTAACTTTGTGAAGGAAACCACTGTGTGGCCTCTGTGGTCATTCTGCACTTCAACCTCAAAAGGCACGAGATCTGGGTCTTTACTGCAGACTCCAACCAACTGATAGACACACGTGCCCATGAAATCATAACGATGTCCATCAAAGGTCAGGTAGTGGGGGTCTCCTGATGCTGAGCAGGTTTTGTAGTTAGTTGGATGACAGCCAGCTACTCCATCGACAACCTTGCACTGCTCGCCGGACTTGCAGCCTTGGTTCTTGCACTCCACCTTGTTTGTACTGGGGTTGCAGTAACATCTTTGTTGGCAGGTGTTGTCACCCCAGAACGTCTCCCCAGTGGGGATATGCTGCCCATTGTAGTTGCAACCACAGCTGCTGAGTGGCACACATTTCCCAGCGCTAAGGACGTATCCTGCATTACACTGGCAGCCACCTACGCAGTAAGACTTGCATTTTGAAGGGGCGTCGGGGTCAAAGCAAGTCGCAGGACAGGCGTTTCCACAGTGCTCGTAGTGGCTGTTCTCGGGGCATGAGGTGGCTGCAGAAAGAAAAAAGAGATAGAAGATGAGAGATAATGATGGAGTGAGTTATTTCTTCCAAATTGTGACATCCCACTTGGGGTATTGGAGAGCCTTAACTAAAACAGGAATTTGGTTGAATGGGAAGGCCATAGTAATGATATAATAGTATTTTCTATCAATTTTCTGTATGTGGTAAATAAGCAAGCATTAGGAATTAAACATGTTTACTAATTCTTTTCTGTCTAACATCATAACTGCCAAGCCACATTGCTTACAAAAAAAAGTTTGCTTTCAATGAAATGGCAACATAAAATTTAACAATATAGAAAATTTAGAGTAGCAGCAGCCCTGAGTCTGTCCAGGCAGCTCTGAGAAAAGCTCACTAACACAGCCACATCTGGCCAATTTGGAATCCTCAATCAACCGAATATGTATGTGTTTGGGGATGATGACCCACATAGACACAGGGCATGTACAAACTCCTAATAAAAACAACAACTGAAGGCGTTGACCTGGGAAGTGAAAGTGTTAACCATGGAGTCATTGTGCTTTTTGAAACAGTACGCTGTATCAAAGGTTTATAAACACATGTATTTGGGCAATGGGGAAGTCAGAGTGTTATTCAGGGTACCAAAACAATGAAATACCTAAAAAAACTTGGACGACAATAAGAGACAAATCTGTGCATTTTCGGAGCCAATGTAATCCAGTTTTAGAACTGTGTACGGTGTATCCTGGCATGATTTTGTATGGGTCAGGGTTCACTTTTGGATGGGGCTTATATACACCTCTTCAAACTTACAACAGGCCATTGCCAAGGGTGTGGATAAGGTAAACTGGATTATATTTAGAAGAGTTTGCACAGGTGCAGAGAGAATGTGCACACCAGTGCTGGAAGTGGCCTGGTCACTTCATGTTGTATCAAGACTTCTTCTTGCGTGTCAGCACTCTTCACAACCTTCTGGTAGTATTTTGTCCAGGCTGACTCATCACTCTTTCTAGCAAAAGGCATAGGCCAGCAGTGTTAGCGTACCTTAGAATACATCTTGGTAAAGTTAATTACCTTGGATTCACCAAACTATGCAAGTTGGCTGTTCATTTCCCCAGGACTCTCCTATCCTGCTTTCTGTTGATGGATGTGAAGACTTTGCAAGTTTCTCAAAACATCGAAACACAAGCTGGTAGTTAGCAGAAAGCCTTAAGAAAAGAAAGTCGGAACCATTCCTAGCAGTTCTATTATCAATGCCTGTTGGCGTAGCTGTTAATGATGCTGACATCAGTGTAGATGAACCACCTGACTGCAAGCCAAAGGAGCAAATGCTATATTTTTGCTCATAGAACGACTAGCTCATCATTAAAGATAAAATGCTAGCAGCAAAGTGGCTTCATTAGCAGCTCAGGCCAAGTATAGACTTATGCTGTGTAATCAGTGAAGAAAGTGTTCAAAGTGCCTCTCTGGTAGTGATACAGCTAAATGGCTATATTGTTTATGGCAAATTTAAGGATCACAAGGACTCAAAATCACACATAAAAGCAGCATACAGGCATACGATTGCCTCATGTGATGATATTCAAAAAGAAATTTAAGAAATGCACATGGCTGAACATAATAACAGCTTATGAAACAGCTAAGAATGGGTGTCTATTTACAGATATAATACAGTTGTAGATACACAGTTTCAATTGTATAATTTGAATGTGCGCACTTTCATTCACAAAAAAAATGTTATCAACATTAGAAGTAAACTCCTAGTATCTTGTATTCAAAGGATACATTCAAAATTTAACATGATCTGCTGATACTGGCTGACAAGCATCGAAGTACCAGCCCTTATTATTTTCTACTTCAAGTACTGGAGAAAACCCCACATAGACTGTAATAAGTTCAGGCTTTGGACCCAGATCTCCACAGCTGTAAGGCAGAAGTTCAGCTACTGGGCAACACCTTTTCCTAAAGCCTTTTTTTGCCATGTCAAGCAGAACATCCCAATCTCATACAAGATTTAGCTAACTTATGTTGGTAAAGGGCAGGAATCTGTGCTGGCAAAACTGAGCACAAAACAGGAACCAATCCAGGCCCCAAAAAGAACATCTGTCCATCATGAAGCCCACCACGCACACAACACACACAGACAATTTGGCATTGCCAATCCACTTACTCTGACTAAATCTTTGTTTTATATAGCATCGTACTTAGTCACATTAAGTGCTGTTTGTGTTTATTGATGTAGAGAATTGCTTAGAAAAAAACAAGAAGCCAACCCAGACAACAGCACAACTGCTGTTATAAGCAAAGCCACAATAAATAAATGAAATGATTTGGAAGTTCTCCTTGTGTGGCATAATTGATGAATTGAGCTCTCTGCACTGAGTGGGCTACAGCTGGACTGTATTAGGAATGAATTTGAATGTACTGCAAGGACTCTGATGTCTTCCCGCAATCATTAGATGAACTGGTTTGGTGTCGGTATCCTCTGAGAGGGGTTCCTGCCTTGCTGCCTATGGCTCTTGGATATGTTCTGACTAATCTTACCCTATGTTAGGATATGCAAGATCAGAAAATGGATTGTTGGAACTGATACATTAGAAAGCTGCCAAGAAATCAGCTGTGCAATATGTATGCATTTGTGTTAATCGCAAAAAATTCACCATAGCGTTTTTTGCAGGGAATATTCTGTGTTCGCCAAACTTACTCTATTAATATTTTTCTATAAATTGACTGTTTGTCCAGCTTAGAAAATCCTTTTTCTGCCAGCATCCCATGTTGCTTTGTGAGGCCTGGTTGACATCACAGAGATATAGCAGTCATGTGTACTGCATTGCCTAATTTGCTTTGTGTATGCATGATGTTACAAATTGATCCTGATGGGTATGAACCCTACATCCTTTAAAAAAAAGACTTTTATATGATGGGTATAATAGCTGACCCTAATGAAAATATATATTACTATTATTAGTACTGCCACCAGATGTATAACACTGATCCCTGAGCACTGGCTTAGTAACCAGAAGCGCTGCGTGGCTAATTATGTATACACAATTAGCCATGTGTTTCACCCTTGGCATTACTTATAAAGATAGTCAAGCAAGGGCCATTCAGAGCCTAGCATTTTAAAAGTCAAGATTATTTGTTGCAACAGTGGCACATTGGTTAACACTGCTACCTCACAAATGTTGGGTTGGAATCGCAGCCTATTCTCTGTCTGTGTGGAGCCTCCATGTATTTTTGCCAATATGCTTTCACTCCAGTCTCCCCAGATATTCACCCACATCCCAAAGACATGTTCTAAATGTGGGTTGAAAAGCATAGGAGTGTGCCCTTCTACGGACTGGAATCCCATTCAAGGTATATATGTTCAGGGTTGGTTCTGATTCTCCCAGAACATAAGTTAATGAATTCTAATGTTTCATTGCACTGCTTTATACAGATTTATACATAAGTATGAAACTATCCCATTAGTCACACCCACAACCCTAACAAACTCGACACTTACAGCAGTTGACCATGCTTCTCCAGTCGTGGACAACAATGCCAGCACGCTGGCAAACATCCGAATACACCTGCAGGGACTGGCAGAGGAAGTGTTGATAACCCCCGTTGATGCAGACATCATACACGCAGTTGTCCTGGTAGACCTTTGGGTCTAAAATGGAGTGACACATGCGGAATGGTCCATCGTTGACTTTGGTGATCAGCCCACAAAAGAGCTTGCTTTCAAAGCCTTTCCTTAAGTTCTCCTCACAGCTCAGGCATTCACCATGGCAGTTGTCCCTGCACAGTTCTCCACCTACAGCTCCAGAAACCTTCCAGCTGCCGGAAAAGTCAATTGCATTTGATGCCAGGGTGCCACTGGGGGTAGTAAAGTCATCATTTGGATTGCCATTGAAGTTGCCACAGAGACCACATACCTTTCCTTTGTAGGTGGAGGAGAGAGTGATTACCAAGTAATGATCCCAGTCGTAGCTGACCTTCAAGCCAAAGTCTGTCTCCACAAAGACAGAGGGGCCACTTTGATATATCTGAATCTTGCTATCATCAAGGTTCACAGGCAGGTACCGCAGCATTAAATTAATCTGCCAAAGGATACAATGAGGACAACAAATGTTAGCATTTAGAATGTGAAACAAGCGACACCATGGTTATTTAGCATGAAGGATTCGTTGATCATACAGATCAATGCTAACATACTATATATTAGGAGGCTCACACGCAGAATGATCTCAAGGAGTCCATCTTTATTATAAGAAGTGAGCAATGGCTAAAGAAAAAAACAGTAAACTACAGCCCTGGGGATTCTATAGGCCTGCCTGCATGTATTCTCTTGACTATGTGGTGGTGTGGCTCATTCACATAACGCCATTCTAGTTTCAGCTAAGCACAGAATTGAGTCAAGGATTGGTCTGTAAAGTCAAAGTTGTGTGTACTGTATAAGGTCAAGTGTCTCTTAAAAGGGCCACACACTCTCAATTCTTCTGCTTATAGACCACATATTACCACTTTAGTGTTTGATCAGCTTATTCATACAAGTCCTGTTGCTTCCACCCTTGAAAAGGTCATCATAATCTCACTCTAGAGATGCTGTGTCCCATCTTGATCAGGAAGTTGTCTTTCCTTCTGCCAAGCTTCTGTGACCTCACCCTGAATACCTCTCTGTCTCTCCCTCATCTCTTGAATCTGCAGGGCTTCCTGTCCTCTAGTGTCCTGGAAGGACATTGCATTTTTTTGCCCCTAGGTTGCAGTTAGCTCTTGCTTTTTTAGGGCCTTTTTCCTGTGCCATGGCTCACTTTCTTGCTTGGCAACCCATCACTAACACTGTCAATGATCCAAACACAGCGAACTCAGAGAAAAAGGTAATTAGATGAAGAGGTGATTGACTAAGCAGTGGTGTAGCTAGGGGCGGGTAGAGGGAGAGGCACATGTTTGGGGGTGGCATTATTGGCCAAAACCCTCAGTACAATTCGTGTGTAAGCAGCAGGGTTTCTATAAAATATCACTCGTGGATGAAAAAAGTAAAATTCTGTGATTTTTATCCATAAATGCTTCAAAAATATTTTCAGACTGTCCTGTGACAGCATCAGACACATTATTTATGAGGTAATTACAAAAATAAACATAAACATTACACTGATAATAATTTCTAGGAAGATAAGCAACTAATTTACAATTTTTTAATTTCGTTTCGTTATCAATCCAAATACGTTCTTGCTCTGTGCAGAAAACATCCCCACCTATCACTTGTACACTACACTGGTGCTGGTTTTGCAGTGCAATTATATTAAACTAATAATTAGAACACGGCTTATCATTGTGTCTATACTATATTCTCATCTAGTTGATGCTTATAAATAATTATATGTGAAAAATTATTGCTGTTTCTCTATATATGAATAAATCTATGCAAAATTTATCTTAATTTTTCTCTATACGTCATTTTAATTTTCAATTTAAATAGGCTAACATATTCAGATATACTGGAGGGCAGCAAATTGAAGCACCGCCCCCGAGTGGCACGAATTTTAGCTACGCCACTGTGACTAAGGTCGTCCCAAAAGGGAAAAAAAAAAAAGTGACAGCATGAAATTAATAAAAAGTGAGACCATGAAATTAGCAGTAAAAATGCAGAGAGTGAAATTAAAAATAAAGAGTGAGTTTAGGAAATTAACATTAAAAAGTGAGAATGTGATATTAATATGAGAAATCTAAAGCATGAAATCGTTAAAAAGTGGGAGCATTTAGTTATTATTAAAAAATATGGGTATAAAATGAACAAAAAGAGAGAGTGAGAAATCAACATCAAAAAGTCTGTTTTACTGCCACTTCAGTGGGCGCACACTGCAGAAAACAGTGGTGGGGAAACTGAACACTCCTGGTCCTGTGTGCAGGTAGTTAAAATAAATTGGAAATGGGGTGACTGTGCAGCCAGAAGGTGTGTGTTATTTCAGTTTTCAAAGTACCATTTCCCTTTCAAAATTCAGTTTCCATTGTGAAGTTCATTTCCATTTTCAGTTTTTGTTTGTTTTATGCTCTAACTTTTAATATTAATTTCACGCTCATACATGTTAATAGTAATTTTATGATGATACTTTTTAATGTTAATTTTAAGCTACCACTTTTGGATATTATTCTGGATATTTACTATTAATTTTACTCTCTCACTGTTCAATGGTAATTTCAAACTCTTACTTTTTAATGCCACGCTCTCACTTTTTTTTAATTTACACTCCCATATTTTATTGATAATGACAGACTGAGGAGGTTGTTTCTCCCCCACACTATGCAACTCTTCAATTCCACCGCTTGGGGGTAAACTTTAAACAAAGTTATTGTCTGTTATACCTGCATTTTTATGACTCTTTAATTTAATATTGTTTTTTATCAGTATGCTGCTGCTGGAGAATGTGAATATACCCTTGGGATTAATAAAGTATCTATCTAATGCTCTCATTTTTTAATGATAATTTCGCACTCTCACTTTTCATTTTTAAAACTCTGGATTTTTATTTTTTCACGCTCTTACTTTTTGTTCATTTCATGCTCTCTCTTTATTGATAATTTCAGACTCTCTATTTTTACTGTAAAAAATGTCAGTAAATTTAACAGTACAAATACTGTAAATGGTGAAAGTAAAATAACTTTTCTGAAAAAAAAGGAAAGTTACCTTATGTTCTACTGAAAATTACCCATATATATTAAACAACACATTTCATTATTTTTTACATCCAAGTTCTGTAAAATCGATGTTTTTCTACCTTCAAAATATGCTACATACCGTTTACTGATACATTACAGTTACATTTAAATAATCTCTGTTAAGTTCACAGTGTAAAACTGTTAAATAGCGAAGGTGAAGAACTGTAAAATGTAAAACAGTAAAAGTGCTGTTTCCATAACACCAAAGTTGCAATATTTGCATGAGGACACGCCCCCTTTTAACATATTGTTCCTGGCGAACCGCATACCTTTGAACAAGAGGGAAAAAAACTTAAAAAAATTAGCAGAGTTACTTTCGCTGCATGCTGAAGGTTTTTTGAGGTTATGGAAGCTGACTGATGGTGGGTTGTATTCAATAAGCTGGCACACCTGTAGGACACCATACGCCACAAAAGCAAACCTTACTTCTCCTCCAGACAATGTGACGTAACTTTCTTAAACATTGAATTCTTTACAATGTATATAATTAAATGATACATGTTTGCTGTTGGTTTTTGTTATTCTACTGATGCAAACTGTGCAATGAGGTTTGCTCCTGACAGTATTTTCTAATGGTTTATTGATTGGCAATTTTATTACAGTGCGTGGATATCAGGATGTGATTAAAAGTTCACTTCTATTGGAATGTTTTGGAAAGAATTATTTGCTACAAAGTTATACCGTAGACCTAAAAATATTGTCACCTTTCTTTTTACGGTAAAATTCTGGCAACCACAGCTGCCGGTACTTTACCTTCTGACTTTCAACTTTTAATTTCACACTTTGAATTTTTACTGTTGATTTCACGCTCCTCACTTTTTATTGATAATTTCATACTTTCACTTTTCAATTTCACACTAGATTTTTATTGAGAATTTCACCCTCTCACTTTTTAATGTTAATATCTCACTTTCACTTGTTGTTAATTTCATGCTCTTACTTTTTAATGCTAATTTTACTCTATTTATATATTTTTTTTTTGTTCTTGCATTTTGTGTTTCGCAGCCACCATACTTTACAGACAAAAATAAGCTATATAATAAGGGTTTGTACAGTAAAAATCTATTTCAACAGTGGAACAAGCTTAGCCACTCTTAAAGTCTATGTCTGGTATGTTCGGTGATGCAGTGGCTGCTGGTTCATTCATTTTTTTAATTACTAGATCAAATATAAAAATGTGCCAGTCTGACAAAGTAATTAACTTAATAAAACATATTAAAAATTAGGCAAATATGTTAAAATAGTGGACTTTACAATTAACATAACATGAAATAATAGGAGGTCAGCTGACCAATATAGGTTTGCCCCCAATTCCATTTTCTTAAATTATATTTATATGTGAGTAAAATGGAAGAAGGCCACAACTTTGACTTTTCTTAATCATCCTCATAACTGTTATACTCAGTTGCTATGCAAAGCAGCTTCTCTTACCCGAATTCTGCCCCTCTCAGAGCGGACCACAGTGATGGTGTAGTCATACACTTTGATGATGACCATTCCCACATATGACACATGCATGTTGCCTCGGTTCTCATTTTTGGCTTCAACCTGAAAGGTCGGAAGACTGGTTTCTCCATGGCAGGTTTTGGCAATTGTGTAAGTGCAGGTGCCCATGAAGTCAAAAGTGCGCCCATCAAAAGTGTGATAGTGGGGGTCACCCATTGCCCAGCAGGTTCCTGGCACATTGTTAACGCAGCTGGGGAGGCCGTCCTTCATCACACAGATCTCATCCTTATTACATGTTGTGGTTTTGCAGTCCAGAATGACTAAATCCAAGAAAAGGAGCATCAGTAAATAACAAAAAGGCGACTGGACTAACTTAAGTAACACAATTAGAATGAAAGGAAAAAGAAATAGATGATGTGAGAAAGAGACAGTATTAGGTAGGTTAGAAATAAAGGGATGACTGTTCACAAAAACTGTATAATTTATTGACATATTTTTTAGGACATTTTAGTTTATTTTTCCATTTTAGGGTGGCACAGTGGTAGCGCTGCTGCCTCGCAGTTAGGAGACCCGGGTTCGCTTCCTGGGCTCTCCCTGCGTGGAGTTTACATGTTCACCCCGTGTCTGCGTGGGTTTCCTCCGGGTACTCCGGTTTCCTCCCACAGTCCAAAGACATGCGGGTGAGGTGGATTGGTGATTCTAAATTGTCCCTAGTGTGTGCTTGGTGTGTGGGTGTGTGTGTGTATCCTGCGGTGGGTTGGCACCCTGCCCAGGATTGGTTCCTGCCTTGCGCCCTGTGTTGGCTATGATTGGCTCCAGCAGACCCCTGTGACCCTGTGTTTAAATTCAGCGGGTTGGAAAATGAATGGATGGATTTTCATTTTAAGTTGTTATTAACAGTCTCCATACTTGTGCACATTTTACAATCTTATTCATATGGTAGAAACATAATTTAAAAATGTTATTTTTAAATATAATTTATTATTGTTAATAGTATATTTA
>JANRMT010062827.1:26633226-26649299 GCA_026402145.1 Polypterus bichir lapradei | reverse complement strand
ACAAAGGAAAAATAATCAAGTAGGAAAACACATAATAATTGAAGAAGACTATATCCGTATCTGACAGAGGTATAGTTGTTATTGCCTTTGAGTTCTACATATGGGTTTTGTGCATACATTACATTCCTGTGATTTTCCAATTTTATGAAAATAACATATCTTTCTGCAGAATGGCAGTGCTAGGGCTCTGGGGAAGGCTCACACTGAGAAAGAGAAGCTATCATTTATTGTAGAAGAAGTTTCCCATTGGCAGGGCTTTTAGTGATAAGTAAAATATCTTATGGTGAGTTTAAGTTGGAAATGGTATTTCATTCTCATTAGGCTAGTGCGCCCAGTCTTCTAGGGCCAGCTTGGTAGTCAATCATTCTCAGTTTCCAACACTATAATTTCCTTCATTAGAGGATAGTTTTTTCAGAGAAAAAGGTAAAAAGGTTACATTTTTAGAAAATCTTTGACACAAGACAGCACCTACCCCTTCATCTGATGTATCCACATCTAATGCAGCTACTATCTGGGTATCAGAATAGATGCTAAAGCAAACAAAGTTTTTAAGTGCTGACAGGATTTGTGTGCTTCATTAGATCATTCCAACTTCTTATCACAATTTTTGTAAGAGATGTTATGGGTGAAATGATTGTAGTAAATTTTATAAATCCCCAAAAATAATTAGGGAAACTAAGCACTGGGCTTGCTGGAAGAAGGCAGATGGTTTTCAGTTCAGAACTGCTTTAATTTTAGATTGGTTGATGTTTAAGCCAAAATGAGAATTTTCACACCCTAGGAAGATTCCTTTTATTTTGTGGAATTCACACATTTCTAGCTTTACATCTCAGTTGTGTTTATATAACTGAAGAAAAGATAATCCTACATGTTGAGTATAATCTGACAGGCAATTGTATAAAGTGAATATAAAAAGTCTGCACATCCCTGCCATAGTCGCAGATTTTGTGTAAGTTCAGAGCCACTTTAATGATGTCACGTGTATACTAACTCCTATCGGTATTGTGATTGGTTGATTCTGAACGCAGCTACGGCCTTGATTATTAAACGGTGTGCACATTAATGCAACCAGGTTTTTGTATGATTTTTTTCCCTTTTTTTCCCTAAACAGTGTCTGATTTGTTTTCACCTACTTTTAATAATTTGCAATTTTGCAATAAAGGTGGAATACGTTCTGACAGGATTTATCTTAGTTTCATTTTTGTATTACACAAAATCTGCAATTTTGGCAGAGGTGTGTAGACATTTTATATCCACTTTATTGCATGTTCAAGAGTAAGAGGCTCCAGTGGCCTTAAAATATTATTATGTGTTATTAGGCTGACACCAAGGCAACCTAATAAATATGGCTGAGATGCAATTGGTTACATTTCTTTTGTTTTTTCAGTTGGAACACAGGCAGGCGAAGTGACTTATACAGTGTTAGTAGCAAGATTTGAAACAACAACCTCACGGCTTGAAGCCCTATGTCCAAAGCCATAAGCACTACAACTCACTGCCCATAAATGCCCATAGGGGAAAAAAACAAACTACAAATATTGTATACAGAAATTAATTTTGCTAGTTACATAGTACTTTGATACATCTGATTAACCGACGGCACTATAGCTGACGGTCATTGAATTATGAAACTTTCCGGGTGAAGCCAGGAAACAGAGCTAGTTGCCTATATAAAAGAAACCTTTTGCTGGCCATGTGGCATGTGATGTCATTGCACAATTACTATAAAATATGTCGGCATAGTAATATTTGCATCTAGTTTTTGGACAGCAAATCAATTAATGATCTGATGTTTTTCATTCACTAAGACTTTACTCATTCTGTTGGTTCAGTTACTTTGACAATAATACTGCTTTATTCCATGTCTTCCACCAATATGCTATTGCCTTCAAATATGTTTTAATTGACTAACTTGAGTAATCAGCTTTATGGAAAGGCACACCTAAAGTTTTAGCACTAGTGGGCTAGTGTGAATACATGTTCTTCTTGTCCTCCCAGTGAGTAGAAACCAGAGTAGGCAAACTCATGCAACACGAAAATTTGCACACTGCAAAGAAACAATGGCCAAGCAAGGCAATGAACGAGAGTTCCTGTTACTGTTGGTGAGCAGAACTTACCACATTACACATCCCTGATTATTACAAATTGTGAAACATAAGAGGTAAACTCCCCTGGCAAGTATTACAAAACTTTGGGTGTTTAACAGAAGCTACAAGAGAAGTTCCGTTTCCCTCTAAAAGAAGATTAATGTGATTATTACTTTGTATGTGACTTTCTACCATATTGATTACAGGACCTACAAAATATTTGAACCTCAGCTGGGGGGAACCATTACTAAAACACAACAAGACTATTAAAATTTTCTTTCCTATATTTTTAAAGTTCCTTTCATGTGTTTGCACCAATTAAACAGGAATTCCTGGGTGGTACCTCAAGTCTTTTTTGTGTCTCACTTTGCTTTGTCAAACAGTGAGTACAGAAAAGAAGTTGGGCTCACGTCATTCCATGTGTCCATATTTGGTCTGTTCATTGTCCAAACACAGTACAGTCAAACCAGTGACAAGTCTTCAGATGATGGCGGCGTTTTAATTTTGTTGGCTGAAAATGTTGAACCTTGAATTCTCAGGCAGTATAGCACAAAAGCTTGAGAGAAAGGCACTATATAAATAAAATGTATTATTATTTTATTAATCTTAGAGGTGGTACTTATAAGTGTGAAAGCTGGGTTACTGTAGTATATAGGATGGCATGTTAAGGTAAAGAACATTTGATTCACTCTTATTTAACATGGTGTAGTGAGAGGGCTGTGCAATGTGAGACCAGGAGTGTGTTTGCTCAAGAGACCCCCTCAAAGATGACAGTCTTGTCAGCAGCTGGCTGAGTGGAAGTTTTCTGTTTAGCTCAATTAGCTAACAAGGTTGCTATTTAATTCCAAGATCCTCAAGTATAAATCCCAGCATAATACATACATATGGATCTGGAAGCTAGCAATGTTTTAAATGTTGCTGGAAATGTCAATGAGAATTTTACTATACTCTGTATTTCAACTAATGTAACATTCTCAATAGCAGACAACAGGTGCTGGCAAGTAGAGAGCAGGAAGGCAAAAAAGTTGCCTTGTAAGAGTTTATTAAAACGTGATAGTAGAGGAAATAGTGTGAATGAAGGATGGGAGATGGAAGATTTATCCTAGGACTATGATTTGTGATGGAAATAAGGGCTTACTAACTAAGCGAGATGTAAGGGGAAAGCAGCAACAACAATGAAGGTGCAGATGGTTGCTTGTTGTATATGTGCAGTAGATAAGTGATGAAAACAAGGAGTCTGAACATTTTGCAGCCACAGATTTGATACATAAAGAATGGACAGAAGCTTCAGTGTGTTAAGTAGAGAGAGGTAGTGCAATGATCCCAAAAAGATATTTGAATTAATCTAGAGCAGTGCTTCCCAAATGTGGTCCAGAGTACCTACTGTGGCTGTAGGGTTTTTGTTCCAACCAACTTCTGAAACTTATTTGAGCCATTATTTGCCAGTTTCTGTGTTTTTGGGTCAATGGACATGTCGGGTGTCTGCTCTGATTTTCTTAAATTGTCATTATTAGGATACAATAAAAGCAGCAAACTACACAGAAAATTTTGGACACGAGCATCAATATGCTTTGTGCCCTAGCAACCAAGTTATCCAAACTATTCTATAACATTTCAGTAATTATTTACTCCTCTGATGGTGATCTTTCTGATCATAAAATACATAATCATTATACCAATTGATGAGAAGAATTCATAATTAATTGCAAAATGACAGTATTTGAGGGTTCCTCTACAGTGCCTCTTCCTCTTGCACGATTTGGCTCACAAACTAATCAGCGCATTGTCATGTCATAACGGGCATTTTTCTATCCAGCTGTTTTAGCTCTAGACTGTCCTCAAGAAACTGTGACACACAGACACACACCCATCATCGAGATATTGATGTTTTCGGTATTAGGGGACCCTAAAACGTCAAGATCCGTAGAAAACTGGAGATCAAAATTTTTGACGAATCTAAAGCTTTTGCTCTTCCCCCATAGACGATAGGTTATAGTGGGGGAGTGTGAAAAGCAAAAAGGGCAAATTAATAGGAGAACAAAAACTGAGAGTTAAGCATTTCAAGTGATAGAAAAAATAGCAATATTTCTAAATATCTTATAAATGTAAGTGTCATGTTGCTGAGATTTTCTGAATGCAGAATAAGAGAAGAGATGAAAAGACCAGGGGCCTCATGTATAAACGGCGTGTACGCACAAAAATGTTGTGTATGCCCATTTCCACGCTTACATCGCGATGTATAAAAACCAAACCCTGGAGTAAAGCCACGCGCATTCTCATGCCAGGTCAAACCATAGTGTACGCAAGTTTTCGGCTCGGTCTTGCAGACTGGCGGCACCCAGCATCAAAACAGTGCTACTGTTCCTGGGTGGCTTCCCTTTATTTTTTAGATTCACATCCCTGACGCAGCTTCATCAAATACACTGACAGTGGGTTACGACTCGCTTTTTCACGGCGACTTTGATATCTGACATCTTCTTTATGAACTTGAATTTTCAGTCAATTTCCTTTTGTTGTTTATACAACTGCTTAAACCAACAAATAGTATGTTTTTCCATGCCTCAACTTGGCATTCGCTGATATTCTTCTTTTTTTCCCCATACTTTTGCCATTGTCTTTTCACAGAACGCTGAACTTGAGGGAATATTTATATTGATTTGCAGATTCAAAGAGGCGTGATTCTGGGAGGAGTCTGGGAGGGGTGTCAGGGGGCATGCACGAGAATTACATTTCACACAGACCAGGATTTATGTAGCGGACTTATGCACGGTTTTCTGCATCTGAATTTTTTTGTGCGTACACACATTTTGACTTTTGTCCATACGCTATGTTTTAGTGTGAATTCTATGCATGGCCTTATGCATGAAGCCCCAGGTAATTAAATGAAATTGATTATTATCAGTTAATGCCACTCATTGCAAATTTGGATGGAACTAAAACCTGCAGTAATAGTGGCTTCCCTGGATCGAGCTTGAGAACCACTAATTTCGAGGAACATTTTTTTTTTCCTGTAGGTAGTATGATGTTAAAATTTGCTATATATTGAAATATATTTTAAAGGCCTGAATGAAAAGGGTTTTGAGTAACCAAAGTATTTTCCTGCTAAACAGAATACACATCCATTCATCTTCTCAGTATGCTTTACCTGAGTGGAGCTAGAACTGTGGCAACCCAGGGGGGATGACAACTAATGGTTCAGGGGAGGCAGCACTCTTGTCCTTCCATTCGGGAGGTGTCCCGGCCAGGCAAGAATGCCGGCTGCCTCCTACTGTGTATATATATATATATATATACAGTGCATCCGGAAAGTATTCACAACGCATCACTTTTTCCACATTTTGTTATGTTACAGCTTTATTCCAAAATGGATTAAATTCATTTTTTTCCTCAGAATTCTACACACAACACCCCATAATGACAATGTGAAAAATGTTTACTTGAGGTTTTTGCAAATTTATTAAAAATAAAAAAAAAACTGAGAAATCACATGTACATAAGTATTCACAGCCTTTGCCATGAAGCTCAAAATTGAGCTCAGTTGCATCCTGTTTCCCCTGATCATCCTTGAGATGTTTCTGCAGCTTAATTGGAGTCCACCTGTGGTAAATTCAGTTGATTGGACATGATTTGGAAAGGCACACACCTGTCTATATAAGGTCCCACAGTTGACAGTTCATGTCAGAGCACAAACCAAGCATGAAGTCAAAGGAATTGTCTGTAGACCTCCAAGACAGGATTGTCTCAAGGCACAAATCTAGGGAAGATTACAGAAAAATTTCTGCTGCTTTGAAGGTCCCAATGAGCACAGTGGCCTCCATCATCTGTAAGTGGAAGAAGTTTGAAACCACCAGGACTCTTCCTGGAGCTGGCCAGCCATCTAAACTGAGCGATCGGGGGAGAAGGGCCTTAGTCAGGGAGGTGACCAAGAACCCGATGGTCACTCTGTCAGAGCTCCAGAGGTCCTCTGTGGAGAGAGGAGAACCTTCCAGAAGGACAACCATCTCTGCAGCAATCCACGAATCAGGCCTGTATGGTAGAGTGGCCAGACGGAAGCCACTCCTTAGTAAAAGGCACATGGCAGCCCGCCTGGAGTTTGCCAAAAGGCACCTGAAGGACTCTCAGACCATGAGAAACAAAATTCTCTGGTCTGATGAGACAAAGATTGAACTCTTTGGTGTGAATGCCAGGTGTCATGTTTGGAGGAAACCAGGCATCGCTCATCACCAGGCCAATACCATCCCTACAGTGAAGCGTGGTGGTGGAAGCATCATGCTGTGGGGATGTTTTTCAGCAGCAAGAACTGGGAGACTAGTCAGGATAAAGGGAAAGATGACTGCAGCAATGTACAGAGACATCCTGGATGAAAACCTGCTCCAGAGCGCTCTTGACCTCAGACTGGGGTGACGGTTCATCTTTCAGCAGGACAATGACCCTAAGCACACAGCTAAGATATCAAAGCATTAGCTTCAGAACAACTCTGTGAATGTCCTTGAGTTGCCCAGCCAGAGCCCAGACTTGAATCCGATTGAACATCTCTGGAGAGATCTTAAAATGGCTGTGCACCGACACTTCCCATCCAACCTGATGGAGCTTGAGAGGTGCTGCAAAGAGGAATGGGCGAAACTGGCCAAGGATAGGTGTGCCAAGCTTGTGGCATCATATTCAAAAAGACTTGAGGCTGTAATTGCTGCCAAAAGTGCATCGACAAAGTATTGAGCAAAGGCTGTGAATACTTATGTACTTGTGATTTCTCAGTTTTTTTATTTTTAATAAATTTGTAAAAACCTCAAGTAAACTTTTTTCACGTTGTCATTATGGGGTGTTGTGTGTAGAATTCTGAGGAAAAAAATTAATTTAATTCATTTTGGAATAAGGCTGTAACATAACAAAATGTGGAAAAAGTGATGCGCTGTAAATACTTTCTGGATGCACTGTGTATATTATATATATATATATATATATATATATATATATATATACACACATGCACACACACACATTTTATATTTCATCTAGACAATTGTACCTCATAGCTATCTGACTTTGCAATCCTAATAATTATGAACTATATATCTCTACTTTGTGATTTACTTCATGTTTGTATTTTCATATATAGTATACAGAAATTTATATATACAGGTACCGGTCACAAAATTAGAATATCAATGACAAAGTTGATTTATTTCAGTAATTCCATTCAAAAAGTGAAACTTGTACATTAGATTCATTCATTACACACAGACTGATGTATTTCAAATGTTTTTTTCTTTTAATTTTGATGATTATAACTGATAACTAATGAAAGTCCCAAATTCAGTATCTCAGAAAATTAGAATATTGTGAAAAGGTTCAATATTGAAGACACCTGGGGCCACACTCTAATCAGCTAATTAACTCAAAACACCTGCAAAAACCTTTAAATGGTCTCTCAGTCTAGTTCTGTAGGCTACACAATCATGGGGATGACTGCTGACTTGACAGTTGTCCAAAACACGACCATTGACACCTTGCACAAGGAGGGCAAGACACAAAAGGTCATTGCTAAAGAGGCTGGCTGTTCACAGAGCTCTGTGTTCAAGCACATTAATAGAGAGGCGAAGGGAAGGACAAGATGTGGTACAAAAAAAGTGTACAAGCAATAGGGATAATCGCACCCTGGAGAGGATTGTGAAACAAAACCCATTCGAAACCGTGGGGGAGATTCACAAAGAGTGGACTGCAGCTGGAGTCAGTGCTTCAAAAACCACCACACACAGACGTATGAAGTCAAGCCACTCTTGAACAAGAGACAGTGTCAGAAGCGTCTCGCCTGGGCTAAAGACAAAACTGCTGCTGAGTGGTCCAAAGTTATGTTCTCTGAAGAAAGTAAATTTTGCATTTCCTTTGGAAATCAAGGTCCCAGAGTCTGGAGGAAGAGAGGAGAGGCACAGAATCCACGTTGCTTGAGGTCCAGTGTAAAGTTTCCATAGTCAGTGATGGTTTGGGGTGTCATGTCATCTGCTGGTGTTGGTCCATTGTGTTTTCTGAGGTCCAAGGTCAATGCAGCCGTCTACCAGGAAGTTTTAGAGCACTTCATACTTCCTGCTGCTGACGAACTTTATGGAGATGCAGATTTCATTTTCCAACAGGACCTGGCACCTGCACACAGTGCCAAAGCTACCAGTACCTGGTTTAAGGACCATGGTATCCCTGTTCTTGATTGGCCAGCAAACTCGCCTGACCTTAACCCCATAGAAAATCTATGGGGTATTGTGAAGAGGAAGATGCAATAGGCCAGACCCAACAATTCAGAAGAGCTGAAGGCCACTATCAGAGCAACATGGGCTCTCATAACATCTGAGCAGTTCCACAAACTGATCGACTCCATACCACGCCGCATTGCTGCAGTAATCCAGGCCAAAGGAGCCCCAACTAAATATTGAGTGCTGTACATGCTCATACTTTTCATGTTCATACCTTTCAGTTGGCCAGCATTTCTAAAAATCCTTTCTTTGTATTGGTCTTAATTGATATTCTAATTTTCCGAGATACTGAATTTGGGACTTTCATTAGTTGTCAGTTATAATCATCAAAATTAAAAGAAATAAACATTTGAAATACATCAGTCTGTGTGTAATGAATGAATCTAATATACAAGTTTCGCTTTTTGAATGGAATTACTGAAATAAATCAACTTTGTCATGATATTCTAATTTTATGACCGACACCTGTATACTATATGACTATACAGTAATTTTGACTTTACTTTCCCCAATACTAATGCACTATATGATTCTACTAGATAATGTTCCTCACATTCATCTCTACATCTTAAATATGAACACTTTGAGTACATGTAGTGATACTGACTTTTATCATCCCGGTATTAATGGACTGTACTGCTTATTTCTGCAGTGTGATGAACTTCAAATTCCTGTTAACATCTTAAATCTAAGTTACCTAACTATACTGTAAATAGTCATTTTGACTTTACTGCCCAAGTAATATAGTATATTGTTACTAGAACTCATATTCCTCTTTCTATCTTTAATCTGAATTGCTTGAGTATATACGTATCATGATTTTGACTTTGCTCTCCTGATACGTCTGAACTCAGGATGTTTGGCCTTATAGCCCTTTGGCCCTGCAGGTTGTAGTGTTTGCATGTTTTTTGTTTTTTTTTGCCTTCTTGTGAGTAGATTCCTGAGTATACGAAGAAAACCCATACAACATGAACATTTTCACACTCCAAACAAACAATAGTGAGGCTAGCAAATGAACCAAGGTTTCCTGAGCTGTTGGTAAGCAGCTCTTACTACACTGCCCAACCCTGATTATTACAAACTGGAAAATGCAGATGTAAACTCCCCTGACAAGTGTTACAAAACTTTGGGTGTTTAACAGAAGATGCAAGGGAGGTTCAGTTTCCCTCCCACTAAAGATTAATGTGCTTATCACTATGTGCATGACTCTCCATCATATTGATTATAAGACCTACAGAGCATCTGAACCTGAGCCAAAGGGCATCCCTGGCTGAAACACACAAGACTATTACAATGTTCTTTCCTATATTTTCACTAAGTGACTGTCCCATGTATGAATCAATTGAACAGGATTTCCTAGGTAGGACCCCAAGTCTTTTTTCGTATCTTTTTTTGTTTTGTTCAATATTGGGTACAGAAAAGAAGGCTCAATTCATTTTAGATGTCTACATGTTATCAGCTCATGTTCCAAACACAGTACAGCCAAAGCAATGACACCTCTTCAGATGATTAGTAGTATTTGTATTGTGGTGGACCTGAGATTTCCAAACAGAATACCACAAGAACATGACAGTCATTGAGGTAATTGTTAGTGCAAAGACTGTTGTATACAGCAAGACATCTGGAGGTAAAGGCCATTTGATACACTCTTTTTTATCACAGTGTAACCAGAGGGCAGTGCACTGTGAGGCTGAGAGTATTCTTGCTCAAAAGCCCCCTTCGCCGTTAGCGGCCTTATCAGAAGCTGGCTGAGTGGAGGTCCCATGTTTAGCTCAGCTAGCTAACAAGATAGAATATTTAATCCCAAAGTCCTCAGTTTACATCCTTGCAGTGCCATCACGGGGAGCACAGGAGATACGATGAGGAGCGGCACACTCAGTAAACTCATCATTAGATACATGTGGATTCTAAGGGTGGAAATGTTTTAAATGTTCGTTGGAAGTAATTATTACAATTTCACAATAGTCTATATACAGGATGATACTATGACTAAGGAAAGATTCTCAACAGATGGCAGTTGCTGACAAGGAGAAAGCAGAAAGGCAAAATAGTTGCCTTTTAAGAATTAAGCAAAAAGTAATAGAAGTAATGGGCTGTGATGGAGAGAAGATTTACTAACTAAGCAAGGCAGAAGAGGAGCAATTATGAGGACGACAGCCACAATAGTGAAGGTGTAGATAGTTTGTTGCAGTATGTGTACAGTAGATAAGAGGTAAAGAGAAGAGACTGAACATTTTATGGTCACAGATATAATACATAGAGAACAGAGAGAAGCTACTGTGTGTTAAGCAGAGGGAATTTGAGCTGGGGCAATGATCTCAAAAGATGTTTTTATTAATCTAGACAAGCAAGTTGTTTTTTTTCTTCCAGGTAATACAGGATCAAATTTGCAGTTATTAAAAATACTTTAAAGGCCTGAATGAAACGGTTTAGTGTAACCAAATAATTTTCACCAGCAGTGAAGTTGGGGACATTCCAGACACCATTTGGTATAACGCTACAACCAACATGTCAGCTGCCACTTTGGAGCTGGCAGTAGACAGGAGTACACAACATTGAATCACAGTGGATTTAATTTGGTTTTTATATGATTTTTCTAACTGTTTGCTTTATTCAATTAAATGTTAACTTGAGTGTGTGTTTTTTTAAACTTGCAATAAAGACAATACAATTTCAGTTAAGTTTCAGTACAGCCAAAGTACAAATGAAGACAAGCTTTGGCAATGAATGTCAATGTAATACTCTAGATTCTGAATCAATAAAAAAAGCAAATAAGTAAAATGGAGTCCAATTTTCCATTAATTGTAAACGTATTGCTCTAGTCAGATGATGCAAAGCAGTCAACCTAACAGATTGGTATGGACAAGCCAAAGCATCAAAGTGGGTTGCAAATGTGGTACCCTGAAGTGGTCACACTCCCAGTTATGTGAAACTTTTTAAAATCAAAATAGTTCATGTTTTCAGAGACATGGGTGTGCTCCTTGTTCATTTTAGCCGTAATGAAAATGCATTCCGTCATTTTTATCCTCAACCTCAGTTGGAGAGCATGCTTTGGGTTCTATAGATGCCATTAGTAAAGCGTCTATACACGTGCAAATTTCATTTTCATATTACTTAATGATGCATTAATGATGAAACAGCACATCTATTAGATTTAGTTTCTACTTGACCTAAGCTGTTATTTAAGTAATGAGTTAATGATACAGCATTGTGCCTCAAATTTGAAAATGAATAAATATAGAGGTATGGAGAGCAGGGATTGCATCTTCAGGAGTTTCATTTGTGAGATTTCTAAACTCTTTTGGGACTCCCCCCAATGGGACGACATGCTGAAGAGCATCCTAAAGCCTGTGGAAGACAGCTTATCCATTGGGTGATGCAAGGAATATTATAAATTCAGGGAACAGTATTACCTGGCCACGGCCCTGCCTAATTGCTGTGTCTGTGTATAGGAGAGAGGTAAATCCCGCAACAATAAATAACCACTCTGTTCCTGTTTCAAGCTAAAGTTTTGCTAAAGTACTGAGACTCAGCTTCATGTTTAGGGGTGCAAAACAGGGACTCACACATCACACACTGGAAAGCCATGCAGTGAGGCAAAAAAATTATGAACAAACCTGAATGCTTCAAGAACAGGCTCATTGAGATACCAGGATGTAGCATTGCTACAACATATCACCAATAAATACTTTTCAAGTATTGCTAGGGCAATGAATTACTCCATGATGGCACCATGTCTTGGGATTGCCACAGCCAGATAGGCAAACCAAACCATCAGTGAAGCCACAAATTCTGCAGGAAATCAAATGTGTAGCTCAGTGATTAAATTCAGAAGTCTTCCTTTGAAAAGCATGGAGTGATGTGGATTGCTACTATGCTGAAGCAGATGAACCTACGCAGATGCATAGAGAGGAAGGCCAAAGGTCTAGAATGGTAAGACCTAGAGGTAAAGGGGAGTTTTAACTGGCAAAATCAACGAAGTCAGCAAGAAGTTAAACATCTAAAAGCCTGGACAGCACAGTAGAACCATCACAGGTGCAATGGTGGTGGTGGTGACAATATCACTAGGGGGCGTGCCAACCACCCAACCTGACACAGACAGACGCGTGAGACACACTAGTAAAACACAAAAGCTTTATTTTCTTTTTCTTCACCTGTGGGCAACGTCTTCCCTGTTTCATACAGGCACATCACAGTCCCAAAGCATGAACACCACAATACACAATACTTTTCTTCTCTCTTTCTCCTCCACTTCTCCTTGGCAAGCTTTGTCTCTCTCCTCCCGACTCTGGCTGAACGAGTACTGTCCACTGGTCCCTTATAAAAGGCACACGGAAGTGCTTCAGGTGCTCGTTGCTCCACTTCCGGGTGTGGCAGAAGAACCACCCACACAAGCTCAGGAACAACTGCAGCGCCCCCTGGTGGCACCTCTGGTTCCCAACAGGGTTGTAGACAACTCCATCTCCCATGAAGCCCTACAGGAGTCTGAGGCACTGCTGCAACCCATGGGGGCTGCCATTTAGTGTCCTGGGAGAGGTAACGCCCTGACCAGGCTTGCTCCCCCCGATGTTTCCAGCAAAGAGGTGTCCCAGGATCCCAGCCCTCTGTGACACCAGCTAAACTTAACCTGTATTTCCCAAGGCTATGCAGGGTAGGTTGACTCACAACTCAGAACTGGCTGCCTAGAAGTACATGTGTGTATGTGTGTGTGTACTTCTGGTGCTGTCTACAGGTTAGGCTCTGGCCTCCTGCTGTCCAGATAAGCCTCAGATCCTGATGAGACCTATCATTTGAATATGCAGTGCCTTCAGAAACCTTTCAGACCCCTTCACTTATTTTCGTATTTTGTTATGTTGCAGCCTTATGCTAAAATTATTTAAATTTTTTTTCCCTCTTCAAATAAGCCTTAAATCTCTAGAATGGCAAAGCAAAAAAAAAAATTTTAGGAACTTTTTAATTTATTAAAAGCAAAACCATTGGAATATCACATTGACACAACTATATCAGACCCTTTGCTATGACTGAGCTAAAAATTTGCATTGCTTTGCATTGATCATCATTGAGATGTTTCTACACCTTGTTTGGAGTTCACCTGTGATGAGTTCAATTGATTGGACAGGATTAGAAAAGGCACACTCCTATCTATAAAATGTCCCACAGATGACAATGTGTGTCTGAGTAAAAAGCAAAACATGGGGTTGGAGGAATTACCTTCAAGGCTTAGAAACAACAGTTTAGAGACAAATGCAAAATTATCTTAACTGACCAAACCAAGATTTAAAGGTCCGGCCTCAGTTCTAATTGTCATATTTAGAAGAAACCAAGTACTGCTAAACAACTGGCAAATTCATTCCAACAGTGAAGCATGGTGGCAGCATTGTGCTGTGGGGTTGTTTTTCATTGGCAGAGACAAGGAAACTAGTCAGAGTTGAGGGAAAGTTGGATGAAGGAGAGTGCAGAGCTACCTAAATGAAAAACTGCTCCAGAGTGCACTGGGCTGAGAGTTCAACTTACAACAGAACAACAACCTAAGCACTAAGTAAAGACAACGCAGAAATGTCTTAGGAACAACCATTCTTGAATGTACCAGCCACAACCTAGATTTGAACCCAATTGAATATCTCTGGAGATACCTAAAAATAGCTGCCCATTGGTGGACTTCATCCACTCTGGCAAAGCTTGAGAAGATCTGCAGAGAAGAATGGCCGGAAAAAAAAAATCCCAAATCCAGGTTGGCGAAGCTTGCCACATAGCAACCAATAAGACTCCGGGATATAACTGCTGCCAAAGTTGCTCCAACCTAGTACTGCGTAAAGGGTGTGAATACTTGTCTCAATGTGATATTTCAGTTCTTAATGTTTAATAAATTTGCAAAAATTTCGTAAAATCTATTTTCCGTTTGTCATTCTGGGGTATTTAGTATTTCCTGATGATGGGAAAAATGCATTTAAATTATTTTAGCAGAATGCTGCAAACTAACAAAATGTAAAGGGGATGAATACTTTCCGAAGGCTCTGTATTAGTTCAGTAAATGGAAGAATGAATGATTGCAGAAGACAACATCCTATTTTTTAAATAAACTGGCATGCAATATTCCAGTTTCACCAACTGAAATATGTGGTATAACTGCTTCAACACAGCCAATGCTATCTGAACCAATACATTGAAAACCACCTAATGTACCTCAAAGGCTCCTTAGTGTCCCCTTCAAGTGTTCCCAAGGGTGAACATTTATAAAAAAAAAAAATTCATTACACCAGTCGGTGTAATTGTTCATTACTTTAACACCAACTTAACAAGATGAAACACATGTTGAAATATAGAAATATTTTTATTGCAATAATGCTTTATTTCCTTTTCAGGAATAAACAAAAAAATCATGCAGAAATATGGCAATGAAACAAAGTTAAAGAGTAAGGGAAACAAAATTTAAATTTTAATAAACGTAACAGGTTCAAAGTCAACATTCTTCATCTATTGTTGAATTAATTTTAAGCTTCCAGATGTGAAATTCCTCAGTACGAATTATAAACCACTGAAAATGAAAAAAGAAAGAGACAAAAATTTAATTTTCCACCACATTGTCCATTTAATCTCAATAAATCAAGTTGCTTACCTTAGACCTTCAGATTTGCTGTATATTGGTAGCTGTAACCTGTTAGGTATGTTTGCAGACCCCTCTATGTGCTATGTGCCTCTGGTCCCACCCGTTTTATTTTGTTAATGGGTACAACTGCTATTTTGCACACTCTTTATATCATGTGATTGCAAGTACCAGAACAGCCTGCACTTCATTGAGTGCTCAAGCATTGTGCCGTTCAGCCTCCACAAGAGTGTTTGGTATTTTTGCCTATTTTGTAATGTTTCAGTCTTTACATGGGTTTTGTTATTGCTGCCTTCCTACGTGACTCTTCTTAATACTTTATTTTCTCATATTCTGGCTTTTAATTTCATTTTATGTTTTGACTCCCTTCTCTGTTTTGTATAAACTGTACTGTCTGAAAATTAAATGTCCAGGCAAAAAATCTCAGTTTTCCTTTAAACAGTTATTGGTATTTAAGATTTTAAAAGAGGAATACATGAAAATTCCTTTCTCAAAGTTCTTTTCTTAAGTATGGTCTGATGAGCAATTAGGGGAGATATGCCAAAAAGCCAAAATCTAAACAACCAAAAATTAATGTCTAAAGTCAAACTAAGTTCTTAATCCCTGAATTCAGTAATAAACAGTTGTTCCTTTGAGCAAATCTTTTGTTTAAAAGACTTTGCATTTGAACACCCGGAACAGTGTTGCGCCTGTTCTATTTGAAGGCATAAAGAGATCCAGGAGATGAAACGTTAATCAAACAGAAGCAAATTGAAACGGTAAAAATAAACCTAACACATCAAAGCCTAATCTTAAACCAGAAGTCACGGTCAGAGAAACAATTTAATCAAAAACCAGAAAGTCAAGAAAGAATACTGTATGCTTTTGCTTGTTAAAGTTTTGGATGCAAAAAAATTCTTTGTAACAGATTTAAAAGGTCACGCAGATGACTCAATGCACGGAAGTGTTCTATGCGACTTTCTGTACAACCAGGAGTTGCATTCTGGTGATGGGAATGTTAGTGTGGTGGCCCCTGATTGTTAAACAAAATGATGCCATAGTGGCATGAATAATTAATTTAATTCAGGAATCATATAATTGTGAGGAAACCACACAGCCAAAATACCCACATAACATATTGTTCTAAAAGAAATTCTAAGA
>JANRMT010062827.1:26608470-26621216 GCA_026402145.1 Polypterus bichir lapradei | reverse complement strand
ACAAAGGAAAAATAATCAAGTAGGAAAACACATAATAATTGAAGAAGACTATATCCGTATCTGACAGAGGTATAGTTGTTATTGCCTTTGAGTTCTACATATGGGTTTTGTGCATACATTACATTCCTGTGATTTTCCAATTTTATGAAAATAACATATCTTTCTGCAGAATGGCAGTGCTAGGGCTCTGGGGAAGGCTCACACTGAGAAAGAGAAGCTATCATTTATTGTAGAAGAAGTTTCCCATTGGCAGGGCTTTTAGTGATAAGTAAAATATCTTATGGTGAGTTTAAGTTGGAAATGGTATTTCATTCTCATTAGGCTAGTGCGCCCAGTCTTCTAGGGCCAGCTTGGTAGTCAATCATTCTCAGTTTCCAACACTATAATTTCCTTCATTAGAGGATAGTTTTTTCAGAGAAAAAGGTAAAAAGGTTACATTTTTAGAAAATCTTTGACACAAGACAGCACCTACCCCTTCATCTGATGTATCCACATCTAATGCAGCTACTATCTGGGTATCAGAATAGATGCTAAAGCAAACAAAGTTTTTAAGTGCTGACAGGATTTGTGTGCTTCATTAGATCATTCCAACTTCTTATCACAATTTTTGTAAGAGATGTTATGGGTGAAATGATTGTAGTAAATTTTATAAATCCCCAAAAATAATTAGGGAAACTAAGCACTGGGCTTGCTGGAAGAAGGCAGATGGTTTTCAGTTCAGAACTGCTTTAATTTTAGATTGGTTGATGTTTAAGCCAAAATGAGAATTTTCACACCCTAGGAAGATTCCTTTTATTTTGTGGAATTCACACATTTCTAGCTTTACATCTCAGTTGTGTTTATATAACTGAAGAAAAGATAATCCTACATGTTGAGTATAATCTGACAGGCAATTGTATAAAGTGAATATAAAAAGTCTGCACATCCCTGCCATAGTCGCAGATTTTGTGTAAGTTCAGAGCCACTTTAATGATGTCACGTGTATACTAACTCCTATCGGTATTGTGATTGGTTGATTCTGAACGCAGCTACGGCCTTGATTATTAAACGGTGTGCACATTAATGCAACCAGGTTTTTGTATGATTTTTTTCCCTTTTTTTCCCTAAACAGTGTCTGATTTGTTTTCACCTACTTTTAATAATTTGCAATTTTGCAATAAAGGTGGAATACGTTCTGACAGGATTTATCTTAGTTTCATTTTTGTATTACACAAAATCTGCAATTTTGGCAGAGGTGTGTAGACATTTTATATCCACTTTATTGCATGTTCAAGAGTAAGAGGCTCCAGTGGCCTTAAAATATTATTATGTGTTATTAGGCTGACACCAAGGCAACCTAATAAATATGGCTGAGATGCAATTGGTTACATTTCTTTTGTTTTTTCAGTTGGAACACAGGCAGGCGAAGTGACTTATACAGTGTTAGTAGCAAGATTTGAAACAACAACCTCACGGCTTGAAGCCCTATGTCCAAAGCCATAAGCACTACAACTCACTGCCCATAAATGCCCATAGGGGAAAAAAACAAACTACAAATATTGTATACAGAAATTAATTTTGCTAGTTACATAGTACTTTGATACATCTGATTAACCGACGGCACTATAGCTGACGGTCATTGAATTATGAAACTTTCCGGGTGAAGCCAGGAAACAGAGCTAGTTGCCTATATAAAAGAAACCTTTTGCTGGCCATGTGGCATGTGATGTCATTGCACAATTACTATAAAATATGTCGGCATAGTAATATTTGCATCTAGTTTTTGGACAGCAAATCAATTAATGATCTGATGTTTTTCATTCACTAAGACTTTACTCATTCTGTTGGTTCAGTTACTTTGACAATAATACTGCTTTATTCCATGTCTTCCACCAATATGCTATTGCCTTCAAATATGTTTTAATTGACTAACTTGAGTAATCAGCTTTATGGAAAGGCACACCTAAAGTTTTAGCACTAGTGGGCTAGTGTGAATACATGTTCTTCTTGTCCTCCCAGTGAGTAGAAACCAGAGTAGGCAAACTCATGCAACACGAAAATTTGCACACTGCAAAGAAACAATGGCCAAGCAAGGCAATGAACGAGAGTTCCTGTTACTGTTGGTGAGCAGAACTTACCACATTACACATCCCTGATTATTACAAATTGTGAAACATAAGAGGTAAACTCCCCTGGCAAGTATTACAAAACTTTGGGTGTTTAACAGAAGCTACAAGAGAAGTTCCGTTTCCCTCTAAAAGAAGATTAATGTGATTATTACTTTGTATGTGACTTTCTACCATATTGATTACAGGACCTACAAAATATTTGAACCTCAGCTGGGGGGAACCATTACTAAAACACAACAAGACTATTAAAATTTTCTTTCCTATATTTTTAAAGTTCCTTTCATGTGTTTGCACCAATTAAACAGGAATTCCTGGGTGGTACCTCAAGTCTTTTTTGTGTCTCACTTTGCTTTGTCAAACAGTGGGTACAGAAAAGAAGTTGGGCTCACGTCATTCCATGTGTCCATATTTGGTCTGTTCATGGTCCAAACACAGTACAGTCAAACCAGTGACAAGTCTTCAGATGATGGCGGCGTTTTAATTGTGTTGGCTGAAAATGTTGAACCTTGAATTCTCAGGCAGTATAGCACAAAAGCTTGAGAGAAAGGCACTATATAAATAAAATGTATTATTATTTTATTAATCTTAGAGGTGGTACTTATTAGTGTGAAAGCTGGGTTACTGTAGTATATAGGATGGCATGTTAAGGTAAAGAACATTTGATTCACTCTTATTTAACATGGTGTAGTGAGAGGGCTGTGCAATGTGAGACCAGGAGTGTGTTTGCTCAAGAGACCTCCTCAGAGATGACAGTCTTGTCAGCAGCTGGCTGAATGGAAGTTTTCTGTTTAGCTCAATTAGCTAACAAGGTTGCTATTTAATTCCAAGATCCTCAAGTATAAATCCCAGCATAATACATACATACGGATCTGGAAGCTAGCAATGTTTTAAATGTTGCTGGAAATGTCAATGAGAATTTTACTATACTCTGTATTTCAACTAATGTAACATTCTCAATAGCAGACAACAGGTGCTGGCAAGTAGAGAGCAGGAAGGCAAAAAAGTTGCCTTGTAAGAGTTTATTAAAAGGTGATAGTAGAGGAAATGGTGTGAATGAAGGATGGGAGATGGAAGCTTTATGCTAGGACTATGATTTGTGATGGAAATAAGGGCTTACTAACTAAGCGAGATGTAAGGGGAAAGCAGCAACAACAATGAAGGTGCAGATGGTTGCTTGTTGTAAATGTGCAGTAGATAAGTGATGAAAACAAGGAGTCTGAACATTTTGCAGCCATAGATTTGATACATAAAGAATGGACAGAAGCTTCAGTGTGTTAAGTAGAGAGAGGTAGTGCAATTATCCCAAAAAGATATTTGAATTAATCTAGAGCAGTGCTTCCCAAATGTGGTCCAGATTACCTACTGTGGCTGTAGGGTTTTTGTTCCAACCAACTTCTGAAACTTATTTGAGCCATTTTTTTGCCAGTTTCTGTGTTTTTGGGTCAATGGACATGTCGGATGTCTGCTCTGATTTTCTTAAATTGTCATTATTAGGATACAATAAAGGGAGCAAACTACACAGAAAATTTTGGACGCGGGCATCACTATGCTTTGTGCCCTAGCAACCAAGTTATCCAAACTATTCTATAACATTTCAGTAATTATTTACTTCTCTGATGGTGATCTTTCTGATCATAAAATACATAATCATTATAGCAATTGATGAGAAGAATTAATAACTAATTGCAAAATGAATTATGGACAACTGTGGATTTATTTACCATATCTGGATGGGGAATTGGGAAAGGAATATTGTTATTGTGAATATATATGTATATATTTGTGGCGCTACAATATAGGGGTTATTTAGGGTGAAATAGGGTGCATGTGTTACGGATTGTATTCTTTTTTCATTTTATGTAATATTTCGTTATGTGATGATTGATATTGACTATTAGTTTTTGTGGGCTATAAATGTATAGGCATTAAGGGATTGAACCGAGTAGAATAATGAGGAAAATTTAGGAAATTTAGTAGGGTGTGATATTGGCCTATCCTTTTATCGTCTGCTGTCACCTAGGTCAGATTAGTGGTAGCAATTGTCTCATGTAGTGAGCGGGACGAATTGTTACAAAGGTCTATGTTCTGTCCAGCCCCTGCTTGATTGCCTTATTGACATAAGGAGTTGGATGGCATTAAATTTTCTAAATTTTAATGAGAGCAAGACAGAAGTCATGCTATTTAGACCCAATAGCACCAGTGGGACCCCCTGCATTGACCTTTCCACTGTGGCTCAATTTGTGAAATCCATGATCACAAATTTAGGTGTGAAAATGGATTCCACTTTAAAACTTGATAGCCATGTGAAACGCAGTGGTAAAATCTTGCTTTTTCCAGTTGAGGTGACTGTCAAAAATCAAGCCTGTTTTGTCTAAGTGCAACCTTGAAATAGTGATACATGCTTTTATAACATCTCGTCTAGATTACTGCAATGCGCTTCTTTTTGGAATTAGCCAGACCTCCATTGTTCACCTACAGCTTGTGCAAAACGCTGCTGCTCGATTTTTAACTGCCACAAGAAAGCATGAGCATGTTACCCTGATTTTGGCTTCCCTTCACTGGCTTCCAATTCGTTTTCGAATCCATTTTAAGATCCTTGTATTTATTTTTTAATTTTTTAATGGTTGTGCCCCACTTTATTTGTCAGAATTACTGCACCCTTACATACCGTCTCACTCTCTCAGGTCAGCAGACCAGATGCTTTTATGTGTCCCCAAGGCACGATGCAAACTCCGAGGTGATCAAGTTTTTTCAGTTGCAGCCCCAAAACTCTGGAACAAATTGCCGTTGTATGTTAGGCAGGCTCCTTCGCTAGCTGCCTTTAAATCCTATTTAAAAACACATTTTTACTCTCTGGCTTTTAACCCAGTATGATATGTTGGCTGTCTGTATACTTTTTATTAAGAATCTCTTCAGTTCTTTTGTGTTTATGTGTTTCTGATTCATTTACCCTTTGGTTTTGTGTGTCTGATATGTTGGGTTTTCTTTTTTATTGTACAGCACTTTAGTCAGCCTTGATGTTGTTTTTAAAGTGCTTTATAAATAAATAAATAAATAAATAAATAGTGAGGCTAGTAGATGAACCAAGGTTTCCTGAGCTGTTGGTAAGCAGCTCTTACTACACTGCACACCCCTGATTGTTACAAATTGGAAAATGCAGATGTAAACTCCCCTGACAAGTGTTACAAAACTTTGGGTGTTTAACAGAAGATACAAGGGAGGTTCAGTTTCCCTCCCACTAAAGATTAATGTGCTTATCACTATGTGCATGACTCTCCATCATATTGATTATAAGACCTACAGAGCATCTGAACCTGAGCCAAAGGGCATCCCTGGCTGAAACACACAAGACTATTACAATGTTCTTTCCTATATTTTCACTAAGTGACTGTCCCATGTATGAATCAATTGAACAGGATTTCCTAGGTAGGACCCCAAGTCTTTTTTCGTATCTTTTTTTGTTTTGTTCAATATTGGGTACAGAAAAGAAGGCTCAATTCATTCCAGATGTCTACATGTTATCAGCTCATGTTCCAAACACAGTACAGCCAAAGCAATGACACCTCTTCAGATGATTAGTAGTATTTGTATTGTGGTGGACCTGAGATTTCCAAACAGAATACCACAAGAACATGATAGTCATTGAGGTAATTGTTAGTGCAAAGACTGTTGTGTACAGCGAGACATCTGGAGGTAAAGGCTATTTGATACACTCTTTTTTATCACAGTGTAACCAGAGGGCAGTGCACTGTGAGGCTGAGAGTATTCTTGCTCAAAAGCCCCCTTCGCAGTTAGCTGCCTTATCAGAAGCTGGCTGAGTGGAGGTCCCATGTTTAGCTCAGCTAGCTAACAAGATAGAATATTTAATCCCAAAGTCCTCAGTTTACATCCTTGCAGTGCCATCACGGGGAGCACAGGAGATACGATGAGGAGCGGCACACTCAGTAAACTCATCATTAGATACATGTGGATTCTAAGGGTGGAAATGTTTTAAATGTTCGTTGGAAGTAATTATTACAATTTCACAATAGTCTATATACAGGATGATACTATGACTAAGGAAAGATTCTCAACAGATGGCAGTTGCTGACAAGGAGAAAGCAGAAAGGCAAAATAGTTGCCTTTTAAGAATTAAGCAAAAAGTAATAGTAGAAGTAATGGGCTGTGATGGAGAGAAGATTTACTAACTAAGCAAGGCAGAAGAGGAGCAATTATGAGGACGACAGCCACAATAGTGAAGGTGTAGATAGTTTGTTGCAGTATGTGTACAGTAGATAAGAGGTAAAGAGAAGAGACTGAACATTTTATGGTCACAGATATAATACATAGAGAATGGAGAGAAGCTACTGTGTGTTAAGCAGAGGGAATCTGAGCTGGGGCAATGATCTCAAAAGATGTTTTTATTAATCTAGACACGCAAGTTGTTTTTTTTCTTCCAGGTAATACAGGATCAAATTTGCAGTTATTAAAAATAGGCCTGAATGAAACGGTTTAGTGTAACTAAATAATTTTCACCAGCAGTGAAGTTGGGGACATTCCAGACACCATTTGGTATAACGGTACAACCAACATGTCACCTGCCACTTTGGAGCTGGCAGTAGACAGGAGTACCAAATAAAAAAATTCACACAACCACAGGAAGAACATGCAAAGTCCACGCAGAAAGTGACAGGGTCAGGATTGAAATTTAAGTCTTTGGAAGATTGAAGTTCAAGAAATAACTGTGTAAATGATGTTTAATATATTGTGCCTATAAAAAGTATTTAGCCCTCTTTAGAAGTATTCACATTTTACTGTTACACAACATTGAATCACAGTGGATTTAATTTGGCTTTTATATGATTTTTCTAACTGTTTGCTTTATTCAATTAAATGTTTACTTCAGTGTGTGTTTTTTTTAAACTTGCGATAAAGACAATACAATTTCAGTTAAGTTTCAGTATTGCCAAAGTACAAATGAAGACAAGCTTTGGCAATGAATGTCAATGTAATACTCTAGATTCTGAATCAATAAAAAAAGCAAATAAGTAAAATGGAGTCCAATTTTCCATTAATTGTAAACGTATTGCTCTAGTCAGATGATGCAAAGCAGTCAACCTAACAGATTGGTATGGACAAGCCAAAGCATCAAAGTGGGTTGCAAATGTGGTACCCTGAAGTGGTCACACTCCCCGTTATGTGAAACTTTTTTAAATGAAAATAGTTCATGTTTTCAGAGACATGGGTGTGCTCCTTGTTCATTTTAGCTGTAATGAAAATGCATTCCGTCATTTTTATCCTCAACCTCAGTTGGAGAGCATGCTTTGGGCTCTATAGATGCCATTAGTAAAGCGTCTATACACGTGCCAGTTTCATTTTCATATTACTTAATGATGCATTAATGATGAAACAGCACATCTATTAGATTTAGTTTCTACTTGACCTAAGCTGCTATTTGAGTAATGAGTTAATGATACAACATTGTGCTCAAATTTGAAAATGAATAAATATAGAGGTATGGAGAGCAGGGATTGCATCTTCAGGAGTTTCATTTGTGAGATTTCTAAACTCTTTTGGGACTCCCTCCAATGGGACGGCATGCTGAAGAGCATCCTGAAGCGCGATCGCGGAGTCTGTGGAAGACAGCTTATCCGTTGGGTGATGCAAGTAACATTATAAATGCAGGGAACAATATTACTTGGCCACTAACCTGGCCACGGCCCTGTCTAATTGCTGTGTCTGTGTATAGCAGAGAGGTAAATCCTGCAACAATAAATAACCACGCTGTTCCTGTTTCAAGCTAAAGTTTTGCTAAAGTACTGAGACTCAGCTTCGTGTTTAGGGGTGCAAAACAGGGTATGGTCTATGGCCAGCCAGTCATCTTGGCCAATACCCCCAGGTGGAGCCCTCCCTGCAGCATGGAGGTGACCCGAATACCAGCAGGGAATTATGGACAATGGAGTTTTCATCTACAGCCCTGCTGGATACCACACGGGGCCACTAGATGGAGCTGCAGGGAGGAGCAATGAGTATTTTTCATACAACCTTGAAGTGCGTCCTAGTCACATGGACAAAGGGGATGACGTGCTTCCGGGTTGAAGAAGAAAGAGTTTTCATCTGACCCGGAAGTGCTAGGAAGTCACATGGACAGGGGTTCAGAAGCACTTCCGGTTACGGACTATAAAATACTATGGGAAATACCAGACGACGAGCTGAGCTGGGTGGAAGGGTGGCAACGTGTATGGGAGTGGAGGATTGTTTATTACTGAGAATTGTGATTTATTATATGAGTATTGTGGAGTGGAGGATGCTTTGTGCACTATATAATTATAATTAAGTCAACTATTGGACTTTTATCTGGTGTCTAGCGTCTGATCAGAGGGTTCAAGGGGACGACAGCGCCCCCTATCTATCACAAGGGACTCACGCATCACACACTGGAAAGCCATGCAGTGAGGCACAAAAATTATGAACAAACGTGAATGCTTCAAGAACAGGCTCATTGAGATACCAGGATGTAGCATTGCTACAACATATCACCAACAAATACTTTTTAAGAATTGCTGGGGCAATGAATTACTCCATGATGACACCACGTCTTGGGATTGCCACAGCCAGATAGGCAAACCAAACCATTGCAAATACTTGGTAATAAAAAAATTGATCAGCAAAGCCACAAATTCTGTAGGAAATCAAATGTGTAGCTAGGTGATTAAATTCAGAAGTCTTCCTTTGAAAAGCATGGAGCGATGTGGACTGCTACTGTGCTGAAGCAGATGAACCTACGCAGATGCATAAAGAGGAAGGCCAAAGGTCTAGAATGGTAAGACCTAGAGGTAAAGGGGAGTTTTAACTGGCAAAATCAACGAAGTCAGCAAGAAGTTAAACATCTAAAAGCCTGGACAGCACAGTAGAACCATCACAGGTGCAATGGTGGTGGTGGTGACAATATCACTAGGGGGCGTGCCAACCACCCAACCTGACACAGACAGACGCGTGAGACACACTAGTAAAACACAAAAGCTTTATTTTCTTTTTCTTCACCTGTGGGCAACGTCTTCCCTGTTTCATACAGGCACATCACAGTCCCAAAGCATGAACACCACAATACACAATACTTTTCTTCTCTCTTTCTCCTCCACTTCTCCTTGGCAAGCTTTGTCTCTCTCCTCCCGACTCTGGCTGAACGAGTACTGTCCACTGGTCCCTTATAAAAGGCACACGGAAGTGCTTCAGGTGCTCGTTGCTCCACTTCCGGGTGTGGCAGAAGAACCACCCACACAAGCTCAGGAACAACTGCAGCGCCCCCTGGTGGCACCTCTGGTTCCCAACAGGGTTGTAGACAACTCCATCTCCCATGAAGCCCTACAGGAGTCTGAGGCACTGCTGCAACCCATGGGGGCTGCCATTTAGTGTCCTGGGAGAGGTAACGCCCTGACCAGGCTTGCTCCCCCCGATGTTTCCAGCAAAGAGGTGTCCCAGGATCCCAGCCCTCTGTGACACCAGCTAAACTTAACCTGTATTTCCCAAGGCTATGCAGGGTAGGTTGACTCACAACTCAGAACTGGCTGCCTAGAAGTACATGTGTGTATGTGTGTGTGTACTTCTGGTGCTGTCTACAGGTTAGGCTCTGGCCTCCTGCTGTCCAGATAAGCCTCAGATCCTGATGAGACCTATCATTTGAATATGCAGTGCCTTCAGAAACCTTTCAGACCCCTTCACTTATTTTCGTATTTTGTTATGTTGCAGCCTTATGCTAAAATTATTTAAATTTTTTTTCCCTCTTCAAATAAGCCTTAAATCTCTAGAATGGCAAAGCAAAAAAAAAAATTTTAGGAACTTTTTAATTTATTAAAAGCAAAACCATTGGAATATCACATTGACACAACTATATCAGACCCTTTGCTATGACTGAGCTAAAAATTTGCATTGCTTTGCATTGATCATCATTGAGATGTTTCTACACCTTGTTTGGAGTTCACCTGTGATGAGTTCAATTGATTGGACAGGATTAGAAAAGGCACACTCCTATCTATAAAATGTCCCACAGATGACAATGTGTGTCTGAGTAAAAAGCAAAACATGGGGTTGGAGGAATTACCTTCAAGGCTTAGAAACAACAGTTTAGAGACAAATGCAAAATTATCTTAACTGACCAAACCAAGATTTAAAGGTCCGGCCTCAGTTCTAATTGTCATATTTAGAAGAAACCAAGTACTGCTAAACAACTGGCAAATTCATTCCAACAGTGAAGCATGGTGGCAGCATTGTGCTGTGGGGTTGTTTTTCATTGGCAGAGACAAGGAAACTAGTCAGAGTTGAGGGAAAGTTGGATGAAGGAGAGTGCAGAGCTACCTAAATGAAAAACTGCTCCAGAGTGCACTGGGCTGAGAGTTCAACTTACAACAGAACAACAACCTAAGCACTAAGTAAAGACAACGCAGAAATGTCTTAGGAACAACCATTCTTGAATGTACCAGCCACAACCTAGATTTGAACCCAATTGAATATCTCTGGAGATACCTAAAAATAGCTGCCCATTGGTGGACTTCATCCACTCTGGCAAAGCTTGAGAAGATCTGCAGAGAAGAATGGCCGGAAAAAAAAAATCCCAAATCCAGGTTGGCGAAGCTTGCCACATAGCAACCAATAAGACTCCGGGATATAACTGCTGCCAAAGTTGCTCCAACCTAGTACTGCGTAAAGGGTGTGAATACTTGTCTCAATGTGATATTTCAGTTCTTAATGTTTAATAAATTTGCAAAAATTTCGTAAAATCTATTTTCCGTTTGTCATTCTGGGGTATTTAGTATTTCCTGATGATGGGAAAAATGCATTTAAATTATTTTAGCAGAATGCTGCAAACTAACAAAATGTAAAGGGGATGAATACTTTCCGAAGGCTCTGTATTAGTTCAGTAAATGGAAGAATGAATGATTGCAGAAGACAACATCCTATTTTTTAAATAAACTGGCATGCAATATTCCAGTTTCACCAACTGAAATATGTGGTATAACTGCTTCAACACAGCCAATGCTATCTGAACCAATACATTGAAAACCACCTAATGTACCTCAAAGGCTCCTTAGTGTCCCCTTCAAGTGTTCCCAAGGGTGAACATTTATAAAAAAAAAAAATTCATTACACCAGTCGGTGTAATTGTTCATTACTTTAACACCAACTTAACAAGATGAAACACATGTTGAAATATAGAAATATTTTTATTGCAATAATGCTTTATTTCCTTTTCAGGAATAAACAAAAAAATCATGCAGAAATATGGCAATGAAACAAAGTTAAAGAGTAAGGGAAACAAAATTTAAATTTTAATAAACGTAACAGGTTCAAAGTCAACATTCTTCATCTATTGTTGAATTAATTTTAAGCTTCCAGATGTGAAATTCCTCAGTACGAATTATAAACCACTGAAAATGAAAAAAGAAAGAGACAAAAATTTAATTTTCCACCACATTGTCCATTTAATCTCAATAAATCAAGTTGCTTACCTTAGACCTTCAGATTTGCTGTATATTGGTAGCTGTAACCTGTTAGGTATGTTTGCAGACCCCTCTATGTGCTATGTGCCTCTGGTCCCACCCGTTTTATTTTGTTAATGGGTACAACTGCTATTTTGCACACTCTTTATATCATGTGATTGCAAGTACCAGAACAGCCTGCACTTCATTGAGTGCTCAAGCATTGTGCCGTTCAGCCTCCACAAGAGTGTTTGGTATTTTTGCCTATTTTGTAATGTTTCAGTCTTTACATGGGTTTTGTTATTGCTGCCTTCCTACGTGACTCTTCTTAATACTTTATTTTCTCATATTCTGGCTTTTAATTTCATTTTATGTTTTGACTCCCTTCTCTGTTTTGTATAAACTGTACTGTCTGAAAATTAAATGTCCAGGCAAAAAATCTCAGTTTTCCTTTAAACAGTTATTGGTATTTAAGATTTTAAAAGAGGAATACATGAAAATTCCTTTCTCAAAGTTCTTTTCTTAAGTATGGTCTGATGAGCAATTAGGGGAGATATGCCAAAAAGCCAAAATCTAAACAACCAAAAATTAATGTCTAAAGTCAAACTAAGTTCTTAATCCCTGAATTCAGTAATAAACAGTTGTTCCTTTGAGCAAATCTTTTGTTTAAAAGACTTTGCATTTGAACACCCGGAACAGTGTTGCGCCTGTTCTATTTGAAGGCATAAAGAGATCCAGGAGATGAAACGTTAATCAAACAGAAGCAAATTGAAACGGTAAAAATAAACCTAACACATCAAAGCCTAATCTTAAACCAGAAGTCACGGTCAGAGAAACAATTTAATCAAAAACCAGAAAGTCAAGAAAGAATACTGTATGCTTTTGCTTGTTAAAGTTTTGGATGCAAAAAAATTCTTTGTAACAGATTTAAAAGGTCACGCAGATGACTCAATGCACGGAAGTGTTCTATGCGACTTTCTGTACAACCAGGAGTTGCATTCTGGTGATGGGAATGTTAGTGTGGTGGCCCCTGATTGTTAAACAAAATGATGTCATAGTGGCATGAATAATTAATAATTTCATTCAGGAATCATATAATTGTGAGGAAACCACACAGAACGGTGCTAGAGAAAAAGCAGCCAAAATACCCACATAACATATTGTTCTAAAAGAAATTCTAAGA
>JANRMT010062827.1:26557256-26596991 GCA_026402145.1 Polypterus bichir lapradei | reverse complement strand
AAGAGGAAAAGATGAAGAAACAGACAGGTTAGCATTTGATTTAGATAAACTTTCTAAATCTTTCTTTTATATAGGATTGTTTGTGTTCATGATTCGGGAAAATGATTTGGAATCTTGGCCTGTACATAATTTAGAGTTTGATAACCCTACTTGCATCTAGACATTTATTTCTCCAGATACTCCAGTGTTTCTCTCATATCCCAAAGACATGCAGGTTAGCTTAGTCGGTGATTGTAATTTTTTCCCTGTATCACTTTGGTGGTGTCTACATGAAGATGCCCTCCATTTGACACTCAAGAGGGAGTTTCTGTTCAGTTCCTAATGTTACTTGAGATAGGAGTCTGTTTCCTTGAGGCTATGTAGCAAAAAAAGACTTCAGAAAATCAATGGATGGCACCACTCAGTGTTCTTTACAACACAAACAGAATACCAGTTTCATTAAAAACTAAATCAAGTATATGGAAAATCTGCTAAAAAGATCAAGTGAAGACTTGGCTTAAAATAAGAATATATAGCACTTAGCAAACACAGAGAGATGAACAACACTAAGAATTGATTGCGGGCATAAGGGAGTCATCAGTACAGTAAATACAAAAGGTAGCTTTAAAAATGATTAAATATAGGCATCATCAATAGAAATAACATATTCTGAACAGTTAGAGTAACAATGAGCTTTCAAACCTGATACAAATTTATTATCAATACAGCCTTCTAGAAAGTTCTAGGGTAGTAAGATGAGATGGACCCAAATTACGCTTGATTTTGAAACTGAAATTATATGTAATTAAACGCAGAAACAGTAAAATCAGAATTCATCTGAAAGAACATTTAAATTAACTTGCAGATCATGTGATATGTGCTCATACCTGATCTTGGGTTGAGTCCTAACTTTTCCCAGATACCATTAGGATGAGATAAGCAGATTCCATAACTGATTTATGGAAGGATTGGTAGATACTGTGATCATCCAGAAATAACACAGGAAACACTGTTGTTATTATTGAATGAACCCCTTGCACAAAGTACTTACCCAAGTCTGATGCTGATTATTGACAGCAATATAGGTGTTTCCAAAGTACACGTACACCATGACACTGGCCGCAATGCTGTCTTTGTTGCACATTCGGACATCCACTACCACACGGAACCAGTCAACAGATTTTTCATCACAGAGGTAAGCAATCTCAAATGCACCATTTCCAAACTGAGCCTGCAGACCATCAAAGGAGGTGAGGAGGCCCTTTGACTTGACTTCACATTTTCCATCTTTCGGCTGACATCCCCTTTTGCCATTTTTAGTCTCACAGACTTCTGAGGCTTGGCACTGCAGATTTTCACAGGAGATGGCACCAGAAGCTAAGCATGTGCACTTCTTGGAACAGCCACTTGACACAATGGACTCTCCAACCTATTGTAAAAAGGGGAATTAAAAACTTTCATTAAAAGCACTAAAGAAAAGGTAATAAGTCCATATTATTTATAATTCAGTTTACTCAGGTGTATAGAAAGAATTAAAGAACAAATTGATTAGTTTAAAAAAATGTGATCAGTAATGGTATGGTTAAGCAAAGGCTCTTTCCAAATTCCTGATTAAGTTTGTGGTTTTCTTAAAGGTTGACTGTCACAATGGCCTGATGTTTGTAACAGTACTATTAATTTCAATGCTACCAGTTTATTTCCCACATCCTTGGGTAGCCTTAAATTAGTCACTCAACCTGGCACATCCCTAACTGTTGAAATATGGAGGCAATTACACAATAACTGTAATAGCGGTACTCACTTGCATATAGATGTCCTCAAACATGCAGCCGCAGGACTCCATTGGTACGCATTTGCTTCCACTGGCCGCATAGCCGGCATCACACTGGCAGCCCTCAAAGCACAGATCATTGCACATTACAGGGACGTCGAGGTCAGCACATGTGGAGCAGGTATCTGTACACTGCTGATAGTGGCTGTTAGCTGGACAAGAAACCGCTGAGGAAAGAAGAAGAGTTGGATGGAGTTGAGTGAAAGATAGTGTGCAGGCTTGACCTGAAACTCTAAAGTTGCAGCAGATACTGTATAACCTGGCATATTTTAGTGCATATCAAAATTACAAAAAACTATGGCTGAAACCAATCATTCAGCACAACTTTATGCTCTTTTATGTACTTGATGTGATGTGATTGTAAATATCATATGATTAATGGCAGTTGAAATTCTCCTAATAGGTAATTAGAAATTACCTCTTCAAGAAATGATGCAGTCACTATGATGCCAATTCAGTGAGTCACTCATTTGAACTTATGTACAGTAACAGAAAACAATTTGTTTATGTTAAATTTCTGTTCAGGATAATTGTATACACAATTCTTAAACTGCAAGTGATTTTCTGTTTATATGTTATTTTTAAAAAACATTTATATAAAATATGAAAGTATTTTGATTTATATGCATTTTTTTATATGCCCATATGCCTATGAGAAAAATACAAGTAGCCAGCCTGGGAATAGTCACCAGAGAGCACTATCAGATTAGATTTGGTTAGGTTAGGGTAGGTAGGCTGTATTATCCCAGAGGGAATTATTTATTTGTTTTGCTAGGTGAAAGTATTTAGGATTAATTTAGGGTCGTAAAATTTCCCAAGTTATAGTTAATAAAGAATTCCAATTAATACACCAAGAAATTCCAAAATATCTGGAGGGTAGTATGGTTTTGATATTTTTGTAGAAGACAATATTTCTGAGCTCCACATTCTCCTATCTTTGTTTAATTCCCAATGTATACCAGAAAGTTTTTCCTGGTTGGGAATTAAAAGCTCATTCTGCTGTATGCCCTTTAAAAGTGTAGTTTGTTGATGAGTGTTAGCTAATAAGAAGAAGTCGGGAATGGAGAAGCTGTTTGGTGTCCTACGTTTAGGAAGGAGAGCAGGAAATGTTTTCTTGGAATATATGTAGGTAAGTGAGTCCACCACCCCACAAATTAGGAAGTGTACATAACCCACGGGACCATAGATCTTTTGTTGTTTTCCCCTTATTGTGTTGTAATTTGTGTCTTCTCTGCTTAATATTTGCTTTTTTTAGAATCTAAAAACCCTTTCTGTTTTGCCTTTTTGGTCACTATTTTCATTTATGTTTCATTTTTTAAACATTGACAGATGAATCGTTAGACTTTTTTGCAATTTTCTGCTTAGACTTTTATGCCATTATTATATTATTAGTTCAAAATTTACCTGTGAATTGAATAATTTTGCATAATTATAACACAGTTAACAAGCTAATGAAAACCTGAGGAAGAAAAAAAAACTGTTGGTATTTACTTACGGCAGAAGGAAGCACTTCTCCATGGTTTGATTTTCACACCAGCAGCCTGGCATGCAATGGCGTAGGCTTGGATGCTGCTACAAAGGATTGACTTGTCTCCTTCAAAGGCACACACATCATAGATACAGTTGAGGAAGAAGGGCTCAGGATTCACCTTGGACTGACAGGCTTGGAATGGCCCACTGGTCATCTTGATTATACCACATGAGCTTTCCTTCATGTACAGGGCTCGCTTACTTTGGTCACAGACAGGACAGCTTTTACCACATCCTCCACTACATTTCACCCAAGGGAGATCCAACTTCCAGCCTAGAGCGAAGGCTTCTGCACCAGAGGCTATCACACCGGTAGGGAGGAGGAGCTCATCCTTTGGGTTGCCATTGAAATTACCACAGAGACCACACATCTTGTTGCGATAATTTCCAGGAATTGTCACATCCACGTAGCTATTGGTGTCATAGAGGACTTTAAGGCCGAAATCTGTTTGGATAAGAATGCCGCTGCCCAGTTGTTTAATTGTGATCCTCTTTCCATTAAGTGACAGTGGCAACAGATACAACTCATCATCCACCTAAAATGAGAAGAAAAGGTAGATGTTTAAATGCATAAATGTGTCTCTCAAATTAAGGTTTGTCTTTAGGTAATGTAAAGTTTGTTTTTAATATACGCTGCCAAGGCAAGGGATTCATTACTATACAAATTAATTTTGAATATATGATTATATGATAATTTGAAGAAACAACAATGCAAAATATTTTCTTTGTGAAAAAAAATTGTGTGTATATATGTGTGGGTATAAATATATCTATACTTGTAGTTAGTGTAGGACTTTGTCATCATGCTAAACAGAAAAAAGAATAAAGATGCTACATTTCAGCTGTATAGTATTCCTCAGCTGTGCCTTTTTCATATACATATATCTACATATTTATATATATATCTACATATCTATATCTATATCTATATATATATATATATATATCTCCGTGTAGAGGCAGAAATTGGATAAACGTAGCATTACTCAAATAAAGCTTGCATTATCCGAACAGAATACCCGGCTAGACTTAAAAACTCATATTTTATTCCAGCTTTTCCCAGGTCTGCTGGATAATATAAGCTTTACTCGGGTAATGCTAGGTTTATCCAGTTCCCTGTCTTTACGTGTAACTCACATACACACACAATTTAAAACATCCAACTTTCACTCCAAAAGAACTGATCAGTTTATTTTCAATCTGACGCATGGAATAACATTCATTCTGAAAAGAAAGCTTTCTTTTTTGAGAAAGTTGTTTCATTTTGGCTATTTTTAAACCCTGAACTGAACTTACAAATGCCAGTACCTTGCAAGCCAAGTGAAGAGAATGTCAGGTTTCCGTAGTGCTAATGCAATTTAGCATTTAAACATGACTAATTAAGAATAAGGGAGTTTACCATTAGGACACTGAAGGAATGGAAAATGGGGCTTTGCAGACACATATGAATAATAATTTTAAAATTATTAATTTCATAGCCATTAGAAAAACTAGTAATGTCTTGGTTATTACATCAAATTATATGTGACATGAAAAACATGTCATATATAAAAATGAAACCATTTGGCTGTGCCCATCCTTTTTACTAGTGTGTGTATGTGTATGACTACACACACACACACACACACACACATATATATATATATATATATATATATACGAGGGGGGACCCAAAAATAACCGGAAATATTTTTAAAACGTGTTTAATTTAATTTTCTGTACAAACTACAATTAGTCTCCTTCAAAGTACTCTCCATTGGCGGAAATAACTTATCTAACCGTTTGTTCCATTGTTCGAAACATTTTTTAAATTCGTCTGAAGTAATGCCCATTAATGCTCTGGTCGTTTCTTGTTTTACCTCTTCGACGTCAGCAAAACGCCTTCCTTTCAAGTCTTTTTTCATCCAAGGGAACAAATAGAAATCACACGGAGCTAAATCCAGTGAGTAGGGTGGGTGGTTCAGGGTTGTCATACCATTTCAATAACAATAGTTTCTGCAACACTTTTTTTCAAGAAGAAAACAAATTTCACTGCCGCGCGTTGCTCACGATAATCGGCCATCGTAAAAAACAACACTTGTACAAAACTACTTTTACAAAAAAATTCACTGAACACAAGCACAACCTTCCAGACTGATGGCACTTGGCAGACTGACTTGTGAGGAGTGTAACTAGATCGCCCTAGTGGCCCAACCACGTACTACAAGTACCAACCTAACAACAACAAAATTCCGATTATTTTTGGGTCCCCCTTCGTATATATATATATATAGTCACGTAAGTGAACATGGGGAGGAATGGTTGCTCTGAGGTAGGGATCTGCACTGGTAATTGGAATGTTGCCGGTTCAAATCCCGTAAACTCTAGAAGCGAGTCTACTCTGTTGGGCCCTTGAGCAAGGCCCTTAACCTGCAATTGCACCGTCCTGGGTATGACGTTAATCTGCATCCAGCCCTGCATGTAGGCCCTCCAACCTGCAGGGAAAAATCTGGGGTTGGTGGCAGAATTGGCACTCTGGCCACCATAAAAAAACCTCACACTTTTCTATTCCATCTGAACTAGTGTGGTGCTGAGGTGTCACCCGTCGCATGGCTGCACTCTGGTCCTAATGCAGGATCCTGAGTTGATTTGTCATGTGGTGGGTGTGGCAATGTGCTGTATCAGTGTGTGCTCCTAACCCCTCTCTCTCTCTCTTAAATGAACATGGTGTATTTCTACTGGGGGTCCAACAGAAAGAGTACATTGCAACAAGGAACCGAACTTCTACTTTTTCCCTTAGGAACGAATGCCTTGATCAAATTAGTGTCCATCTAGCCTGTTCTAATTTTGCTAAAAAAGAAAACCTTTTCAACAGCATCATTAAATGTGGTAGTTTGTGGTGCCCCAACCCTTCATAACATTTTACTTCTCTCATTTAAGGGTGACAATATAAAGAATATGTTATTTCCTCAGATGTTGCAAATCACAGATAAGGTGATGTTTTGTGTTCTTGATCCCTAGTTTTTAGGGTTGCACAATATCAGCAGAATGTCTAATGATTTGTTGGCTGACTTCAAACAAAAGATGAAATAGATTCTTTTACCACTTAATTGCATAAACTTTGAAACGAAGGTGTCAGTGCTAAATTTTTCAGGATGACAGAATGACCCTAATGACATGGCAACGTAACTTTTTAAATTTTGACTCTGGTCAGCACTTCTGGAGCGCAGTTTTCAATTCTGTACATGACAGTGGCAGAACTAAACTTTCTATGCAAAAGGGCCTCCAAAGTCATCCAAGGGTTATGGGACTGATAAAGCTGACCCAGCAGAACTGCAGTTAAAAAGTGAATCTAATAATCATGGACATTGTGTCAGTTAAAGTGAAATGTATTCAAGGCAGAAATTAGGAAGTTCTTATTGACACAAAAGTCTGTTGAAATGTGAAACAAATACTTTGTCATGTTACTGAAATGAGATGAGATATTAGCTCTCAAAAAACCTTGATGGACTGAATTTTGTTTATAAAATATCTTGCTTTTTCATGTGAAACACACTTTTGAATTCCCATTATATAGTAAAATATTTTTAAAGGAAACTAGGGGGCTTTGCCCCCTGCTCGCTTCGCTCGCCAAAACCCCAACCGGCATGCGCTACGCACCAGCCACTTCGCATCTCTGCCACTTGCGTATGTGGATTTCACTTTCATCAAACAACATATCTTTTAATTCTCCTCTTCACCTCTTCATTGGAAAGAAACACTACTTTTCCCTGATGGCAAGACAAATTAGATGACCTACAAGTCTCCTACTTAAAGTTTAAATCCAAACAATATATTCAATCTCTTTTCCCTGTTTCGTTATTTCACAGAGTAATAATTTCCATTTGTTAGCACTAATGCGATCTTTACTATCATTTTTTTGAGACTTTTGGATTTTAGTACTTTCACTATCTCTAACCTGCTCTGCATGTGTATCTTGCCAATGTTTTTTAATTCTTTATGATGTTCTACTTTGTCTTCTACCGTTTGTCTTTTATTTCCGGTTAAATCTCTTTGCACAAAGTCTTGTCTCGCAGGAAATGAAAGTATCTCTCTGAAAAAGTCACGTCTCGTCCCAGGATAACAAGTCTCATCTCGTCCCAGGATTTTTTTATTATAATAGGGAGATATCAAATGTTGCTTCAAACTTCAAAAATAAATTTAATGAACTTTTCTGAATTGGGATTTTCAGTGCAGTTTGCATTTTTGTTAACTTAATTTGTAGTTTCCTTATTGAAGTTGGCAGTAAATGATTTCAAGAAGAACCACATGTCTTCTGTTCAAGAACACTCTTCTGCCAGGTAGGTGAAATATCTCTGCAGCTTATGGGTAACATTACATGAATAAATGTGGCATTTGTGAACTCGAGGGTTGATATTTTTTTCCATTACCCCATCCAATCAGTTATGTTCATATTGACATATAACATGACTTAATCAAATTTGCCTAAAGTCACACAGTGGCTTTAAAAGCTTGCATAATGTCTATGAAAGAAAGTCTTACTCACCATGACCTCCCACTGCATTCCTTGTCGGATTGTGATGCTGTAGCCATAGACCATTACTGTCACTGCCTTCGTGATAGCCACAGGTCCGAACTGCTCATTCTCAACATTCACAGAGAAATATTTCAAGCCTGCATCTCCACTACACACTTTAGTCAAAGTGTAACTGCATGTACCCTGGAAGTCAAACCTGATGCCATCAAAGGAGATGTAGTGGATATTGCCAGAAACCACACACTTGCCCTCTCCGACAGGATGGCAGCCACGTTTGCCATTCACCACTGAGCACTTCTCATTGGCTCCACAGGAGACCTTCTTACAGACTGCCCCACCATTCTCATTACATTTGCACTCTTCTTTACATTCTCCTTTCGGGTAGAAGACATCACATTTTTTGTGATACTCTCCTTCATAGACACAGCCACATTCAGAAATAGGCACACACAGGTCTCCACTTAGCATAAACCCGTTATCACATTGGCAGCCTTCCTTACAACCTGGGTGGCATTTCTCTGGGGCAGACAAGCCAAAGCATGTGGCGGGGCATCCAGTTGTGCAGATCTCATAGTGGCTATTCTTGGGACAGGAGACAGCTGGAAGCAAAATAGAAGGAGAGTTATTGATACAGAAAATAAAATAAAGGGGAGCTGGATATTAGGTTAAAAAATACATGTAAGCAATGCACTAAATGATTTGAAGCCATCATGTGATGATGGGCGATTCATAGTGAAACTGAGAATCTTTCTTCATGTTCATCTGCCCAGATAAAAACAATAAGGAATCAATTAAAGAAACTCAGCTTTAACACCTGAGTGCAGCCACTACTTAAATTTGATAATAAAGATGTGTAATCATGATAACTCGGTGAAGTGAAATCTTGACTTTGTAAATTAGAATAGAGTTAGTGAGGAATCTGGAGATGGAGGAATGACGTGATTAAGCCATTTTTTGTTGGCTTTGCTTGAATTTTGTTCCTGTGACACTTAAAACTTTGAATTATCTTCTTTTATTATATACACCATTATAATATGAATGCCCATTAGCCTGGTATACTTTAGGAAGATGATATGGACAATATTGGTCAGAGCAGAGATGCTTAATTAATTGTTAATGGAAAAAGGACAGAAAGGGCTGATAGGCAGAAGTGTTTCCCACATCCTAAGATGGTAACACAGGTAAAATTCTATGGAAATGTGGCCTGGTGCTTTAGTAGATGGGGCCCATGAATTCAGGGAGACTTTGGGAAACCAGGGAGTATCCTTAAGGGGAGGGGACTTTCTGAGGAGTAGCATTCTGACCCAAGAAGTGTTTCCTGGAACACTCCAGTAATTCCTCCAAAGACAGGATTAGAGCAGCTCCTTGTCCAGATAGACTTTGACTTTGGAATGGTGAGGTTTGAAAGTGACAAGAGCTCTCTGGCATATCAATCTTGGAAGACTGAAGTGATCAGGATGGTGAGTTTTGGGTGCTTGTGTGCTGTATTTGTTTATGCATTTTCTGTACTTTATGTGCTCCCCTTTAACCATTCCTTTTCATCATTTTGTGTTCATCATTCCTGCTTTTACTTTCTGGAGTGGCATAGTGCTAGCAGTCTACTAGCATAGACATAAAGTACACACCATTTATTAATCTAAAGGGAAGGGAGAGACCATAAACTTACGGCAAAAACTATTGCTCCTCCATGGGTGTACAGTAATGCCAGCATTTTGACATGCAGAGACGTAGGCAGCCACTGCTTTGCAGACAGTTGAGTGGTGACCCTTCTGATTGCAGGCATCATATGCACAGTTTTCCAGGAAAGGTGTGGGATCAATCTTGGGAATGCATTCACGGAAAGGTCCAGCCTTATTTGCAATGATGCCACAGTAACGTTCAGCCTTATACACGTTCCTCTCTGAGTCAGAGCAGAAATGGCAGAGTGGGCCGGAGCACTCAGATGAGCAGCCTGGAGAATCGGCCACCTTCCAGCTGTCTCCAAACTTCACAATGCTGGGTGCGGGTTTGCCTCCTGGCATCAGCATATCGTCTGCCGACTTCTGATTGTAGTTGCCACAGAGGCCACACACAGCTCCAGAATAGCTACTTGGCAGTGTGACAGTAATCTCATTGTTCCAAGTGAATCTCAACTGCAGGTTAAACCCAGTTGTGAGAATCACTCCAAATCCACTGTAGAACATGATCAGGTTGTAGTCATTGTAATAAAATGGTAGAGCGACAAACTGTCCATCAACCTGAAAGAGGAGACAATGACATGTGAGGCTGTGTGTTCAGAACTGGTGTCTCGTAAATTAGATATTTAAGATTTTAAGTCAATTGTTTTTCATGTCAGATGCCCGTGTTTAGATGGGTTACATGGTTTGGTGCCACTATGCTTTGGGTAGCTGCTGATGACACACCACAATGTATTTTTTTTACTACAATTCATTCAAGTTGCAGATTGTAGCATATGACATTGTAGTAATCATTCATTGGGAACACAGGACTGTCAGCTAGACTAATTCAAATGGAGCAGAGTTTTGCTTTTTCCTGAATTGCTTTTAACTGCTGGAATGTTTTATTTTCTTCTGTTGACAGGTGTCCAGGTCTCAGTTGTTAATTTTATTTTCCCATGACTTTGTTATATTCAATCAATAAAAAAAGAGTATTATTTTCTCCCCTTTATATAAATATATTTGATATATGTAAATGTTATACGGTATTTTACTGTTATCATATTATATTTGTAAACTTTTGTTAGCACTCTGAATTTTTACTCAGTGAAAAGTGTCATACAACAATAAACTGAACTGAACTTAAAGACCTAATCGACAGCCCCTCAAATGTGTGGATTAAAAAATCTTCTCTGCTTGCATTAAAAGTCTTTTTCGTGATCTAGCCTACTCCTACAGACCTCTGAAAAAGAGTTTTCCAGAGTATCAAAAGTAAGTGGTGGCTAGAATCACTATTTCAAATGCAAATAATATCTAATAGACATATTGTGATGGGCTTGCTTCTTGTCCAGGTATGGTTCCTGGCTTACATTTTTTGCATCCAACTTAAAATTAAATAACTAGATTTGAGAAAGTGATGTGATGTGGCAAGGTAAAGATCCAGTGAAAGAAATAATGTTGAAAGAGTACTTAAGAGATGCACCTACCATCACTCTGAAGGGATAATTCATACTGATGACGATGTCAATACCATAAACTTTCACTATGAGTTCACTGGTGGAGGCCACAGCACTGTTTCCACGGTTGGAGTTTTTGACTTCAATGTCAAATGGGGTGAGGCCATCCTTTGTACACAGCCCAACAAGTTGATAGACACAGGTGCCATGGAATTCAAAGGTGTGCCCATCAAAGGTTTTGTAGTGGAGGTCTCCAGTTGCTGTGCATGAGGAGTAGCTAATTGGATAGCAGCCCTTCACTCCATCCACCACCTTGCACTGCTCATTTGACTTGCAGCTGGACTCCTTGCAGATCACCATGCCTAACTTAGGATCACACATGCAGCTGACATGGCAGAAGTCGTCAGCCCAGAACTTCTCATTTGGCTCATAGTAGCGACCTTGGTAGGAACAGCCACAGCTCGTCTTGGGCACACATTTTCCTCCACTCAGAGCGTAGCCATCATTACATACGCAAGCATCCACACAGCCTTTCTCACAGACTGGATTTATTTCAGCGAAAGGACAAGTGACTGGACAAGGGCTGGCACAGGATTCATAGTGGCTGTTTGCAGGACAGTCCATTGCTAAAAATAAACAAAAAAATGCATTACCTAGATTGTTATAAACAGTTAATGACCTACTGTATGCTTTGGTGCCTTTGATGCAGTGTTGTGCGGCAGAGCCTGAAGTGACATTAATATAGAATTGTAATATTTATGTTTGCATGTTATGATTATGATGATAGTGATTTATGTGCTTTTAGTCAAGGCTTGCAACAAGATGGTACACAATGGTGCCCCATCCATGAGAGGCCCTATTGTGTGCTTTTTAAAAGTGTGAATTAGCCTTGTGTCACTAAGGTTGGTGTCACCCAGTGCAGTAACGAAGGTTAGATTATGACTCCTCACAGGCCCCTGGGTGCCTTAATGAATAGAGTTCATACTTTAAACAATGCATTGTGCATGCACCCCAGATTGTTTAATCCAGAGCAGTAATCCCCACTATTAATGGCACACAGGCAGTCATTTTCTTCCTGGTGATGCGAGCCCACGCACACTTGATTGTTTCATTGAAAGCTGGGGTCACCCTTAGATGGTCATTTGGGTGTCACCCCCTATGATGATAACACCTGGTGTGGTCTGCACCCACCTAGTGAAGCCAGAGAGTGGTTGGAGAGCATGTTAGACATAGCGAGGGTATTTGCATTGAGGATGTCATATTACATGACTACAAACCTCAGGGTATGATGGAGTACACAATTCCCTCATGATTTTTCACTCCAATCTGAAGTTTCCAAAGTATTGCAATTTTACCACAATTTGACTAAAAATGTATGTAAGGCCTGACAATTCCATTGGATTTGCAAATGTTTTCCAGATATTGTAAGTTCAGCCCTTATGTCATCATATTTTTTTAAACACTGGACAGACAGGAATCTTTTATTTTTATTCATGGTTTTCTGCTTTCCTTGCAGACATACGTATATGCATTGTATTTCCAGCCAAGTATTCATTTGTTGTAAACAGTTGTACATATGGAAACCCACCCCTATGAGTTAAGACATTATCAAATCTGCTTTATTTTGTCATGGCAAGTTTCATATAACTCTGAGAGAATGGCTGGGAAGTCACACTGGCATGTATGACCACTGTCCATCAGTTGCAATACTGACTAACATTGTGCAAATGAAGGCTATGGCTGAAAATCACTGGAATATTGGTGAATAGTGATGAGTGAATTGGCAGAGCTTCGTTTCATGAAATTGCTCCTAAAAGTCACAAAAGTGAAACTCACTGAACAAGGTTTTGTGGGGGTTGAACAGCTTTTATGTTAGAAAACCAGGAGTATTTCTTCCTAAAACCCCTCTGTATTATCTCAGCCACCCTCCAGTTCCTCCCTGAAGTCCCATGGCTCCTCTCATGTGCCTCCATGCAATACCATCGCTCTGCTTATCTGCCCATTCACGCTGCCAGTCCTGTCTTGCAGTATTTATTTAGGAGAAGATAACACTATCTGTGCTGTGTTTCCAAATTTTGTAAGTTGCTATGTGCCCAGTTTAGTGGCAGCAAAGCACTTCAGGAATTTGGTTTCTAAATGCCAGGGACATGTGGTCAGGGGAGGCATGAAAAGTTAAAAAACTAATAATGACAACATAAAATAAATTTGTCGACTGGTCTGTGCTATAAATTTGTTTTCTGTATGAATCCAATCATTGTGATAATTTTTATAGTCAATATTTGCGCGTTTCCTGTTCAAATACTGGGGAGAAACGCGAGGTGCGGCAGTGACAAGTGGAGCCTCACCTCAGACTGCACTCTCCCTCACACACAGGGTTGATGCATGAAATTGCTACATGCCTGTTGCTGTCTCTCTGGATGTCAACAATATAATGTTTGCAGACACATTTATTATACATCCTGACTTTCCACAGTCTGGCAAATATCCTTAATGAATGTGCTTGACATATCTAGTCTTGCTGATCAGACATTAAACTGCAGTGAAAAGGCACAAGGTGAGGCAGACAGTAATGTGCTGCACTGAAAGTGGCAGATGTGAGCCCAACAGGCATTTACGATTATCTCCATTGAGGCGGAGAGACTTTTAAAACTAAAGGAATTTAAGGAGCGACTTATACAAGAAAGTGATGGAGATTTTCGTGGAGAAGGATAGGTGCATGGACTTCATTTACAAATAAAGATAAGCATAAACTGTTTTCAATTTTATAAAAAATAGGATCAGACTAAGAAAAAAAACAATCCATTATTTAAAAACTTAATTCTGAGCTTTCTTGTTATCCTTTTGTCGAACAGTCTGTATTAAATTCATTAAAGCATCAGAATTAAAAACTTTTAAAAACAACTAAATATTTAAATTAAGGTCAAAATTGAAATCTGTTTTTTTTTAGTACAACATTCTATACTTTCATTTGTATTGAATGAGTATGAATTGTGGAATCGCAGCGGCAAATTTAGAACACATGGAGGGTGCAGAGCAAATGCGTTCTCTCTGCTCTCTTTCTCTCGCCACTATAAATGTAATGTTCTTTCTTAGGCTAATATGTACCTTATCTATGTGTGTGTAAGGAATGTGGATAAGATATGAAACATAACCAGTAGTCAATGTGCATGCTGGCTGCCAATTGAATAGTTAATAAGCGACTCTTTTGGGTTCATATATTTGTAAATCTGACTCTGGAGGAGTCAGTGCCTCACCAGCCATGACCCTCACCACACGTCACTGCTAAATGCGCACCCCTTTTCCATGCACTGTACTATAATAAACTGAGCATTACATTTGCACATGGACAAAAAGTTTGTAGATGAGTTTAAAATATATGTTCTTCTAGCACATGTTTTCGCTTGTGGCAAACGCAGTTTATTTCAAGATAGAAAGTGAAACTCTTACATTTTGCTGCAAATTCAGTTTTGTGTGATTGCTTCAATAAGCCACCTGTTTTTAGCAATGAAGTATCAGGACTTCAAAGACTTCTCAATGATTGTAGCCAATGAATGGACAAAGAGTGATCTTTAAATACTGTTACAGTAACAGCACACTAATTGTATTTTTTCTTGCTGAATATAGTGGATATGAAGTACAGTTTTGAGAAAATTAGTTATTTTCATAATTATCAAATCCAATAACTATAATTTAGTAGTAAAAAATGAAAATTACTTTCATGTAAAAAATCAACCAAATGAATCCACTTATCAGTTAGCTTTAAGAGGTTTGAGTTATGTCTAAAACCAAAAATAGCGCAAACAGCATTAAAAGCTTAAAAGAGAAGAGGACTGCATCTTCTTATTTTCTCTTGGAAGTATTCTGTATGAATTTTATTATCAAAGATAAGTCCACTTACGGCAATCGGCAAGTTTCCTCCAGTCCTTGATGACAATGCCCTCTTTCAAACATGCTTCAGCATAAGCGTTGAAGGCTTGGCACAGAAGCTTCTTGGCACCACTGTACAGACACACGTCATAGACACAGCTGTCAAAGAACTTATCTGGATTAACCTTGAGATGGCATTGCTGGAAAATTCCCTCCATCTTCATGGTGAGCTTGCCGCAGTATTGTTCACTCTCATAGATGTTACGCATGTTCTCATAACATACAGGGCAATTGGTCTGGCAGTAATCCCAGCAGAAAGGATCTCGGTCATTCACCCTCCAGGTCTTGGCCCATTCAATGACTGATGATACCACGTTGCCATCCTTTTCCCTTAGCTCATCTCTGAGATTACCATTGAAGTTGCCACAGAGACCACAGACGCTGTTGTAATAGCTGCTTGGCAAATTGATTAGCAGATACCAGTTCCAGTCGTAAGAGACTCGCAGACCAAAATCGGTGAGTACAACGGCATCACCTCCACTCTGGTACAGCTTTATTTTGCCATCATCAAGGGTGACAGGCAGATTCAGAAGCTCATTGTTTACCTAAAAGTTAAATATTTCATTCATTAGAAAAAAGAATAGATAGCTGAGAGTTGCTGTGTTAGTAAGTCAGGCTCAAAACTAATTGAACATAGGTTGCTGTATATTTCAGAAAGTTTCTGAAATGGCTCTGCTAAGTGCTCTTCCCTAAAATACATTAACTTCTGGTTGATACTTAGACTTGCCAAAATATAATAATCAAAACTGAATTAGTGACTGACAGGGCTCATTTCTAAACTGAGATAAACATTAGTCCTTCTGAGGACCATATACCTAAACGGAAGCTTATTTAACTCATTTGCTGGAGTACAAGCAGATCACAGCCATTTGTTTTGCACAGGAAATACTGTCCCAGCAAAGAAATTTGATTTTGAAGTACTGATATGCTATCTAACCTTTTTTGTATTTTGATATGAATGTGCTATATGAAGGAAATTGAAAAGGTGGTATGTAACTAAAAGATAGCTAGATTTTTGCCTCTCACATTTTCTGTTATCAGTGAGTTTATTCAATTCTGACAACACTGTAAGTAGTATCAGGATCAATCTAAGCACTCGTCACAGAGTATGGGCACACTTAAAGCCCTATTGCAGACCATTCAGATGTCACATCGATGCAGCTGAACCAGATGGACATTGTGCAGCATTTGAAGTGCTGCTATTATTTGAGGGTATAGGCCATTTATGCACTTTAACACAATACAATTAAAGATATTTAGGGTGTTTTAGAGTAGATGTTCCCTTACCACCTGCAAAGCTCATCAGTTACCTGAGTCTGAACCCCAGCCTTCAAAATCTTAGTTTCTACCTAGTGTGGACATGTAAGCTAACCAAGTAATGAAGATAAAGAAGTACATAGAACAGGTAACATCTAGTTAAGTTAACTTTTTGCATTTTGTGTAATTTATTTTGAAATTTGCATATTCACTTTGTCTTATGTCATATTTTAAATAATATCAATGTTGACAACCTTTCCAATCGTATGAATATCCATTGTTTAAAGAGCCATGGTACCATAATGTCAATGCAGTTTTAGGATGAAAGTTAGGGCTAGGGGTTATTGTGAATGTATCCACACTGTTCATGCGATAAACTTCACTATTAACAGATGGCATTTGCTCCAACAAGTATCTAACTAACAATGTAACTGGTGTACTTTTCATTTGCAAACTGCACACACATAGTACAAAAAACTTATAACCATAACCAATAGCATAAAGTTGTTAAAAAAACCTCTGTAACTGCTCATGGATGCTGACGTATCATAATCATTAACAACAACTTTAGGATTGGGGAGGCAATTGGCCCTGTGCCCCACCATGAACGGTGCTTATACCTCTTCTATTCAATGTTTGCTTTTCTATTCATGTGTATGAAACTTCTGTCCTAAAATGTCCTCTTAAAACTGCACTGATGCTTCTCAGTCATATCAATACAATTAAAAGTATAGCTATATACTTGTAAGGATGGAAGCCTGTTACATGTAAGTGTTTGCCAAGTGTTTTTTTAGACAAAGAGCACTTGCACAAATTAAAATTCTAATTCATTTGGAAATTTCACTGTATTGTCAAGACCCGGAACAATCATGTTTTTGTTTTTAATTGAATTTATTAAAATCAATTAACATTCCATACAAGCAAGTCAAGTTTTACAAAACTAGGTTTGAAACAAATCAACCCCCACCCCTGAGAAAGAGAGCTAGGCCAACAGAATAAAACTTTAATAGTAGGAAAAATAAATAAATAAATAATCTAGGTCTGCATTTAAAACACAATTAAAGTCCCCAGTCATTATAATTTTATGAGTGTTCACATTGGGAATGGTTGCAAATACGTTTTGGATGAAGTCTCTATTGTCCACTTTGGGCGCGTAGATATTTCTCAAAATCACTTTACAGTTAAATAAATTGCCCATGACGATCACATATCTCCCTTCAGGATCTGATGCTAAATCTGATATGGCAAATGAGATTGTTTTATGTATAAATATTCCCACACCTATAGTTTTCTTTGTAAAGCTGGAATGGAATATTCCATGGAAAATCCAGTCTCTGTGCAGCCAAAACTGATCCTTGATTAATAAGTGGGTCTCCTGTAAAAATACTATTTTAGCGTTTAGACCTGTTAGGTAAGTGAATATTTTCTTTTCTTTAAATTCGTGATTGAGACCTTTAACATTCCAGCTCACTAAGTTAGCTGTTTGGTCATGGAGACGTTGCTGCTGAATTTTTGTTGTCATTTTGTAGACTTGTAGCAGTGCTACCATTAGTTAGAACTGCATCTCCCAGCAGTCCTTTCAGGGGCTGTTGGGGTCAAAGGTGGCCAGAGGGGTTTAAAAGGAGGGCAGGGGTCGAAGAGGAAAAAGTTTGTTTTGTTTGTTTGGTGCTTGTATTTATCTGTTGGATTGCCTGCCGTTTTTCTGCCATACATCTTCGTGTCCTGGATTATATTGTTTGTTGGGGTCTGGAATCATTTGTCTACCTGTCTACTGTTTACTGAGGACGGTGTCTGGATTCATTGGCTTTCCCAGAAGAAGGAGCGCTCCTGAACCATTCATCTGCCATCATACTTAAGCAATTACCGGTAGGACTGTGTTTTTCCATTTCCCTCTCTTCATGCAAATCGCTGGACTTAACTTCACCGCTGCTCATTTCATCCATGGACTTTACTGCGTGTTTGTCGTGTTTATCTGTTAAATGTAATATCGCCGAAGGGATCAGGGGTGGTATTATTGTTTTCATTTAGTTAATTTAATTTCATTATACTTTTTTATCATTTAAATTACCAGCGTGTTTTCTTTGTTGTCTCTATAGTGTGTGTGTGTCGTGTCAAGGCTGGGGTTGTCCCTGGTAATCCTCGATTGAAATAAATAAATCACCATCACGCACGACGGTGTGAATCTTAGCGGCTTCTGACCGCTACAGATTTAATTTAAGATAAGACAGCTTTGAATTTAATTTCCAATTTTTCCAGGAGATATTACCATGAAGTCTACAGTGGTGTTTGCACTTATAATTATAAGGATTAAAACTATAGATTAGAAATAGTTTTCTGTCTTTCTCATGTTTTTGATATGAAAAGCTACACAGGATAGAGAACATTAGATAAATGGGATTCCTAACCAATACGGATGTTGAAACCAGAAGAAAAAAAATACCTAGCGGCATAGCCTGAAATAAAACATAACTCAAAGTCAAAAAGCCAGAAGGAAAAAGGCCTGAAAAATATGTATATACACAAATGCACTTTTGAAATCTTTTGAGAAATCTGCTAACTCAGATAAGAATGTGTCCCTGAACTTTATACCTTACGACCCCTGACATCACTCAGTTCATGACCTCTGACATTGCTGCTTACAACTGCATGTTGACCATCAAACAAAACTGCACAAATCAGTGACTCTATGGCAAAACCAAATAATGTTGTGGGAGGACATGAATAAATACTAAACATTACTAGATACTGTAAATCACCATCAGAATGGGCTTAAGTAACCCCATAAATGTACAAGAAAAAGTAATTTTCAAGACCTCTTGCTGAAGAAAAAACACATCAAATAACCAGTCATGACATTTTCCCTCTTTATAGCTAATAGAATTTATATTGAATACAGAAATGTATGTTACTCACCGTTATCTTTCCTATCTGTTGTTTCTGTATGACAATGGTATAGCCATAAACCTGGATGGTCACAGTCCTTACAAAAGAGACAACAGTGCTGCCACGATTGTCATTCTTCTCTGTGACAGAAAATGGGACGAGGCCTTCAGTATCTCCACATGTCTCAGTAATGGTGTAGGTGCAAGTACCCTGGAAATCGAAGTAGTAGCCATCGAAGGTGCGGTAGTGGGGGTCTCCCCATGCCCAGCAAGTGCCAGTGTATTCTGGCTCACACACTGCAACGTCTTTCTGCACTTTGCATTTTTCTTTAGGACGGCACTTTACATCTTTGCATGGGTCTAGCAGAGAAAAGCAGAGATGGATAAGTTATGTTGGGAAGAAAAAGACCACTCAGGGTAATATGTGAATCATCCCTTGAAAGCTACAAGAACAAACCTTTATGTCTTTTCCTAGAAATGTGTCATTAGCCCAAACAAAATTTTAGAAAACCCACAATTTTGTGAAACATCACCCACCCCCAATGCAGAGAAGAGTTTACAGCTATTAATAAATAATGCTTCTATTTATTAATACAAATAACTGTTCCACAGCTCCATGGACCTGGGGTTATATCTTACTCCAGTTACTAGGAGCTTTCCTATTCTCATTGAATCCATGTGTTTTTATTGGCAATCAAGACTCATTTCATATCAGAATGGCAGGGGAGTCATGCTAATGTTTGGTACTTAATGAGAAAGTGTATGATATACTAGTGTCACGTCCATGGTTAGCTGCTACTCTTGTGCTTCCTTTCATTCTGTGATTCAGCCAGTTACTGTGCAGGTATAAACCCTGAAGAGACATGGGGTTCTATGCACAGTTGGCTTTATTGTTGCTGCTGACATAGGCCTTAGTCCTTTAATGTTTGCTATTGGACAAAATTGATAAAAAATTGGATAGATACATGGATTTTCATTCTTTTCTAGGTGTGTTTGCATATAATGCATGGAATATTGCGGAAGTCCATATCTCTCTGTCTGTCTGTCGGCACAAAACTACTCGACCCCATGGAGCAATTTTGTTGAGATGTGGCACACATATTCTTCAAAGGATTTTTGCTCAGATATCTGGGACAGATTGCACTGTAATACGTTTTTTAAATTACAAAAGTTCTCCTTAAAAAGCATTGATGAATTTTAGAACTTGTACATCTTCAAATGGAAAAACATTCTTTGTGACTTTAACTAGAAATTAGTTTACTATTTCAATTTTACCTTGAGGGCAGTTGCTTGAACTTATATGATTTTTATATTTTCCTTTGTAACTCGTATTATAGCCAGTCGGATGCCCAATATAAGTTAGGCAAACGTTGGGCAAAGCGCCAACACGTGCAAACCGCAGATACAGGAGCACCCTTCCCCTGCTTCTTTACGCTAACTAAAAAAGTACAAAAAATGTCACTTCTCTGGAAATAAATGGAAGGAGAAAGCAATTATGTAAACATATATAAGACTGAATTGATTGAACAATATTATCAGCAGATTATTATTTTAAAGAACGGATGTTATCAACCTGCAGCTAAATATTACTTGACTAAATTAATATCATGGGTAAAGTGCAGCTGCCCTAATTGATATAAACTTTTAATGAGTTTTGAAATGGGCAGTGGTGTTGGGAAATAGGAGACCTCAGTGGCTTAAGCCCCTGATCTTTCAGTCCCAAATGTGCACAAACAATTGCGTCAAACCCCTGATCTTCTTACCCATTGTGTACCATTTGTATTCCTTTTATACAATAAATCAGTTCCTTTCCATGTTCTTGCTTATTTATATACTTTTAACAAATTACTGTGTTTTAACTTATATTAATACCTAGTGAGCAAATGTATTTCAGGTCCTTTTTATGATAGTATTGGTCATTTTACATTAATTGATATTTTTCAAATGCTAAGTATTGAATACTATTCTACTGAGTTTACTTTCAAAAAAGTTAAGTTAAAATTGAACAATTTGTCAGAGACCCTCCCACAACTAGCACACGTCACTCAATGCCATTTTTATACCACTTTGAACTTCAGTATTCTATGCATGAAATCTATTGAGCCATCGCAAGCCCACGTGTCCTCTGTTTTTAACTCCAATGTAAAATGCTGTTAAAAAGCATGGATTTAATGTAGTTTACTAACACGTGTAACTGCATTCTATTAATTTTGAATATAACTCATTGTCACAAATATATTTAATAAACAAAAATGTAATAACTGACTCTTCAATGAAGTAAACAAAAATTGTGAAATCATCCAACTTTCATGTCAGTTAACTTAGTTGCCAGACGCACTAAATGTTAAGCCATGAATACATTGTCTAACTTGTTTTTAATTTATGTTCAAACTTTCATTAAATAGTAATATCACTAATTTAGCTGCTGTATTACTTTAATTAACACTGTAGTATACTAATAAAATGCCTGTTCATTTCTTACTGCCAGCTGCCTCATCACAGCCAACATTTCTTTTAAGAAGAAGTGAGCAACAGCTGTAGATATGAAGTCTTCACACAGGTATACATGTAAAAGTATACAAAGAAACACGTAAATTAGTTTAATCAGTACAAATGGAAGCTATACTTTGGGGACTGCTAAAGATGTTTGGGGAGCTATTCATTCTAAAGGCCTGAATAATCACTTTAAGGACCTCATCTGGATGATGGGGTGGGGTGGACTTTTACCATTGAAATGCACCTATAGAAGTGATTTGTCCAAGCTGGATGTGCTGTATGCTTATAACAAGGATTTGGATGTTTAGAAAACATTGAATATGTCTTTTGAGACCTCATGTGTGACCAAAGAGCATAAGAATGTCTGACGCACTCCTGATATTGTCTCATGTACTGACGTTACATGGGGAACAGCTGGCCTCCTTATTTTTGTCGTATACTTAATACTGAGCCAGAACAATCTCGTAAAGCATGGTCTTTGTTAACTAGACCATAGTTAACTAGACCACTTTTAACATTAAAAGAGATGTGTTGAAATGGGGTTTTTGGCCTCTAAAGAAAGACAGAAATTGTACAAATTAACAGGGTGAAGTTTCAAAGACTAATTAGGGGAGGAATATTATTCATTTAGATATGTTCTATATAATGTTGTCAGAATTATCATAATGTCTTCATGGTGTTTTCATTTGATGTTCTCATAGTATTCTCTCGTGCTGTTGAGCTGATCTGTATTTGCAGTGACAGTTATTCCAGTGACAGTAATTTTATTATGTATTATGTAACTATGTATTGATTAAATCGATCATCACACGGTTGCTGCCATGTTTTTAAAGTGAATTGCTGAATGTTGAACTGAAGTGACTTGTTTAAGCAGATCAATGGAGGGCAATATTGTGTTTTACAGTCCCGATGTCTTCTCTTATTACATTTCACATTACATTACAACATGCAGTCAGTGGTTTGCCAGCCAGTGTTGGTTGCTTGTTTTGTCAATTCAGTTTTACCAGGATGGGCTCTGATCAAACACAACAAAAACAGAACGGAAACATACGATATACCATAGAACTGAGAAATGTGCCCTTGATCACTTATGCTATTCTTACCAGTGGAGCGACAAGACATAACTCCATCTTTGATTCCACATTTGGTGCCTTCAACACAAGTGTATGCCTTACATACCATGCCAGTAAGGAAGTCACAGACACATTTTTCCTGGCAGTTTTCTGTAATTACCTCTTCACCAGACTGAAACAAAAAGAAAGATATATCTGTGACTAGCTGAGACGTTTAGAGCAGGATAATATTATCAAAAAGTACCACATTTGATTGTTTAAGTTTCTTCTAACTTTAAAGGGGACATTCACAATTGTCTGTCTTTCAGCAATGAAAATTACTATTTTGGATTTGAAGAAGTTAAATTCCAAGAATTAAGAATAATTAAGTTCTTCTACCATCTTAATACTAGACCAGTGAAATCACTGCTCCAGTCTTCTCTTCCCATCATTCTACACCACAATCCATCCACACGAAAGAGTACTTTTGTTATTAAAAGGCAGAGAAATGTGACTGTTCCCATTTGACTACTGATAAGAGAATAGATTATTATTAATAATAATAATAATAATAATAATAATAATAATAATAAATGACCAAAACTGAACTCAATATTACATACCATTGCCAAAGTCTGCCTAATCCTGAGTAAGGTCACAAGGGAGCTGAAGCCTATCCTAGGAAGCATGGGGCTCAAGGCAGGCGCAATCTCTGGGCAGGGCACCGGCCTATCTCAAGGTAATATTTTCACCAGTCCACCTAACCTGCATATCTTTGGACTGTTGGAGGAAACCATGCAGACACAGGAAGATCATGTAAAAGGGACCAAGGTTGTGAATCCAGGTCTCCTTTGTAGAGACAACAGCACTACCACCACGCCACCCCAAATACAATACAATAAGCAAGCTGGTGTAGCCTTTCAACTCTGTGTTTTACATTTAGTTACCTGGTGCCTTTATCTAAGGTGACTAGCAACATTTATGATACAATTGGTTTAATTTCTTTTGGTTTTCCAAGTGGAGCACAGGCTGATCAAACGACTTATTCAAGGTTACACAGTGTCAGTAGTGGGATTTGAACCCGGAACCTCAGGGTTTGCAGTTCAAAGCCTTAACCACTACATGCCTACATGCTATTGTGAGCTCCATCCAGGGCCACAGCAGATAGCGCAACCATCCCCAGTTCAGAAGCAGTTGTGTAGCAGTTATTACACACTGAATTATTTTTAAAGGCAGGTGGACGTACAAGTTGTTAAAATTGTAAACACCAAAAGAAGACAAGCCTCTGAAATGCAGTAACATTCTTTCAAAGACAATATTTCTTTTTAGCAACTTAATAAAAATAATTATTATCTGGATGTATAATATTACAGTGATACTCACTGCTGAAGAATCGACAGAACTTATGAAGTGCTATTATTATTATTATTTAGTGTTTGATTCCGCTTGCATGATGTCTTTGCAGCTTTAGTTGGTAAATGCAGGCTACAACAAGAAGCCAAAGTGATTTAGCCTAACACCTTTCGAAGGATGTGTGCAGTGCCCATAAATGCGATCTTTTGCACTTCACTAGCTGATGGGTGGCCAGGGAGCACCTTCAAGTTTTCATCATGATCTTTCTTTAATGTACCTAATGCTCCAACTATAACTGACACAGTTCTAGTTTTACAGTTCCACATCCTGCTAATCTCGGTTTCCAATTCCTTGTATTTACTGATCTTCTCAGTTTCTTTTAACATGATGTTCTGGGACGACTATATCGATCAACAGGCAGATTCTCTCTTTCTTATTATGCAGCACAATATTATTATTATTATTATTATTATTATTATTTATAGTATTAGCGAACCTCTTTTTGAGAACATTTCAGTGATGCAAATATAAATTTTAACCACTTGTTCTATCCAAGCCCAGTATTTCCACCAGTTGTATTGCCCTCAATTTGCTGTGGTATATTCATACCCCAATAAAGTGTGCAGCTGAATACAACAGGCAAAGAAAACAAAATGCAAACTTACCTTGAAATATTTGCCATTATAAAAGCAGCCACAGTTTTCAATGAGCACACACTTCTCCCCGTTAAAGAAGTACCCATCATCACATGCACATCCCTCAACACAGACTGCTGGGCACCAGCTTATTCCAGAAATAGCAGCACACGAGGTGGAGCAGGATTGTGCACAAAGCTGGTAATGGCTGTTTGCAGGACACTTCATTGCTAAAAGAGAAAAAGCAAATGAACATATTAATTGATGCACATCTCAATTGATCTATGTGATTATATACTGTATTTACTAGATAACAGGTGATTAGCAATATAGCAGTTTAGATGAAAATGTATTAAAATATAATGTAATATTCAAATATAATGTAATGTCAAAGAAGACTGCATTTAATGTTTTTGCTATAAGAAGTCAAGCAAAATCCCACCTTTTATTGGCTAACTAAACAGATTACAATAAGCAAGCTTTTGAGGCAACTCAGGCAAGATGTAATGCTTTTGCAATGTAAAGCTTATATCCATATTCAAATCTGGGCTACTTTTATTTGTGAATCTGGTATTCATTTGTGCTCCTTTTCCATCACGAGCGATTTGTTCATATTACTGACAGATGCTGGATTGCTCCAGTGTGCTGATAATTTTTTGTGTGGATATGTGTATCTTCAAAAAGAAGCATGGCCCGTTTGAAGTGTGACATACAATGGTAGAATGAATGTGTGTGCAAAAGGCATGAATAATTCTTCAAAGGTTTTTGATTTCATAATCAAAGCCTACTTTTGATACAGTTCTGATCAGGTGGCTTACCCCTTCACAACAGGAGCATGCTGTTTATGTACTGTCATGACTGATTAATGATTAGAACAACAAAGTGAAAGAGAATTGATTTTTTTTCTTTTAACAATGTATGTATTAGTGAACATTTGCTGATTCAAATTCATCCACACCAAGATATTTTCTGCTTTCAAAGTTTCAGGGATAACAGTTTCAACTTCAAGTATATTTTTTTCTTTTAATGTATTTAACCCATTTTGTTTTTTGATTAAACTAGACATTTCTTTTAGTGAATACTTGCATTATTTCTTGTATTGACTTCATACAATAATACATTGAAACAGAGTAAATACAGATGACTCTAATACGCAGATTATGTTTAAAAATAATGCTTTGTTTAGTATTTTATTTCAGTGTTTTCTATAGTTGTCAAGTGTTTTACTGCTGTGTGTGCTAAATATTTCCTATTTACTAGTTTTGCCTCTGTTTAAAGGCAGTTGATCTCTAGTTAGCTAATGCATAGAAAATCTAAATTTCTTGTATTGCAATAATGAGATAAAATTTGACTTTCTAATAAAAAAATTGTAAATAAATAAAAATAAATACATACGGCAAAAAGATGGAGTTCTCCAGTTCTGAATATTCACGCCGGCTTGTTGGCAGTCTGTAACGTAGGCCTGAATGCTATTGCAAACTATGTTTATGTCTCCATTAGACATGCAGACATCATACACACAGTCGCTGAAATAGCTTTCTGGGTTAATAACCGCAAAACAGGCAGCTAGAGGTCCTGTGGAGCTGATGATGAGACCGCAGTAATTAAGATCTTTGAAGATGGCTTGTTTGTCAGTGCTGCACACAGGACAGTTTCCTTCACTGCAGCCATTGTCACACACTACTTCAGGAATGTTGATTTTCCATGCACCGCCAAACACCTGAGCATTTGGTGCCAGGGAGCCAGTGGGCAGCTTGAAATCATCCTTCTTTTCACCGTTGAAATTGCCACAAAGGCCACACATCTTGTCTCGATAGTTGCCAGGAACAGTAACAGTGACGTGATAAACGAGGTTATAAGTGACTATCAAGCCAAAAGTTGTTTCAATGATGACGTTGACTCCATTCTGGTAGGCACGGACATTTCCCAAGTCGACTGGAAGGTTATACCAAATATCATTGATCTATGAAAGAAAAATTCATGTTTGGTTATTAGTGTGTAATAAATTAAGTTTTAAACATTCACCTCAAACTACATGTAGTTTTCAACTTATAATAATGGAGTGATTACAGTACAAAAAAATGAAATTATAAGAAAATTATAAATTCTGAAAATGTACTGTGTAATGGAATATGAAATTCAACAGTTTGGTTTATATCTAGGCCTTCCTAACTTTTCTTCTGTTTGCATGTTTTTCTCCATTTACTAAAGTTTACCTTGCAGATCTCAAAGATATTACATTAATAGGAGACCCTAAACTAGGTTGTGGTTGAGTGAGTGTGGATGTGAGTGTGAGAGTGCCATGTGAAGGACTGGTACTGTTGGTTTCTGTCTTGTGCCCAAATCTGCTCTTGTAGGCCCTGGCTTACTACAGCTCTGAATTGAATGAAATGATAGATACACAATATAATGAGGAATTATTTATTTACTGATATCTTCTAATCCAATAATATAATATAACCTGAAACGACACACTGCACAATAACGTACAGTGAAAACACTTGACTTAAACATTCATAGTTTCCATACTCTTTCTCTGTATGTTGTCACACACGTGCGCATGGGAGGCAGCTAAAGGGCTTGAGTAAGGACAGTTCCGAGACATACCGGGATGTGGCAGAGTGCACTGACTCTTTTTCTCCCTTAACTGCAGACAATTTAAGGGAGATTCCACCTGGCTCTCTTGACGTCACTTCCGGGACCGAGCCTATGGAAGGAGGCGTTGCCGGCTCCGGCGCCTGTGATATCATGTCCGGGCTCGAACCAATGGCTGAAGACCTTCATGAGCCCGACCCCTATGATCTCACATCCTGTCTTCCCCTTTAAAAGCCTGCACCTTTTCCCTGTTCCCTCAGTTCTGTATTGGACTCGGTTTTGATCACAGTAGTGCTATCATTTAAAAAACGATTTGCAGCCAGGATACCAAATTATATGGGTGGCTGCCCCAAACCTTGCTATGTCTCATTGTGAGTTTTGTGACAAAATTTATCATTCATCTGCTCAGAGAATGATGTGCTTGCTGCTTCCTGAGCAGCTCTTCTTTTCTACACCCTAGCAGCCCTCTTCTACTCTTCTTTTGTCGGTATCTTTTCGCGTTAAAACTGATTAAGTCAGTAATTGTGTTAGAATTACTTAGTACGTTTTCTTTAATTTTTCACTTAAGCTGGCACTTAAGTCTTCAATCTGCCTCAAGAATGATTTAAGATATGAAGAGGTAGGGGAAGTGATGGTGAAGGTATTTAGGGAGGAGAACTGCGCCCGTAGGCACGTGCCGCATGGCCACCCTGCTGACCCCTGCTGAGAGTTGATTCTACAATAACATAAAATAAAATACAAATAAAAAGAGGAACGACCTTGGAGGTCAATCATCACCCCCAAAAGGGGATAGTAGACATCACGTAGTATATGTGTACCAAATTTCAGGACAATAGGTGAAACGGTTTGTGAGCTACAGGTGATTTAAAATCCTGGACAGACAAAGAACAGCCACGGTAGCGTATTATATATAAAGATATAACATTATAATATAATATAATATAGTCTAGAAGCTACAGCTTTGGTTCTTATCTGCAACAATTTCTATCCCTCAGTTGGTTTGTACAGGTTTAAAAGTCTTATATTATATTGCAATAATTCCCTGTGATGGCCCAAGGTTGGTTCTCACGTTATGGCCACTGTTGCCTGGATAGATACCGGCTTTCCACAAGCTTGAACTGGATACATAGGTTAGAAAATGGATGAATAAGAAATACACTTTCAAACCTACTTCATCCGATTCAGGGTGTAGAGGCAGGAGTCCATCCTGGCACTATTTAGTCTATTGTGAGCTCTTCAGTATGACCTATTCTGCTGCCTGTGTTTGTCAAGTCAGACCGCAAGGCTATGTGCTTAATTCTATACACCTGTTAACAATGGGTTTGGCTGAAACTCCTGAATTCAATAATTTGGAGGGGTGTCTACATACCTTTGACCATACAGTGCACATCACTGACTGATATATTGATAATCTGTACAATATGCTAAGTTATCATTAAATCATTAAAATTTTATATTACTGAACTAACATAATAGATTTGAATTGTACAGTGGTACACATCTCATGTGCCATCAATGAAATCTAATTACTTAATCTGAAAAACGGCTTTTGGAAAATGAATAATTAGGTTATATTGGTATTGTCTCCCCAACTTGAGGTTATCAATATCTACTGCTGTTTTCTCTTGTAAAATAAGTGAATACTCCTTTAAAAGTTTAAATAAGGATGAAAGAGTAAAACGGATTAATGCCTGCCAATAACATTTTTAAAAAAGAAGTCAAAATCTACAGAGGAAACTCAGGTATCTTAAATGCCACAATACTTTTTATAGGTGCAATTTTTTATTTGTTTGTTCCATGACGTTTATTTTATAAATGAAATAAAAAAAAAGATATGAAAAATATATTTTTTCCTCACCATTATAAGTCCAGGCTGACCGTTCTTCAGAATTAAGGTATTGCCAAACACTTGTACGGCAACCATTTTGGTGACCGACACTTTGCCGTTACCATACTTCACATTTTCTACGTCAACAGAAAAGGATTGTAGCGCTGGATTTCCTTCAATGTGGCAAGATTTCGCCAAGGTGTACGTGCAGGTGCCTTGGAAGTCAAACTTTAAACCATCAAAGGAGATGTAATGTGGGTCCCCAGAGGCAGAGCAGACTCCTTTTCCTTTCGGGTGACACTTTCTCACTCCTCCCTCCACCTTGCACTCCTCATTGGCACCACAGGAGAACTTCTTACAATCAACCTTGCCATTCTGCTGACATGTGCACTGATCCTGGCAAAGACCACTTGGGAAGAAGACTTCACCCAGCTTGTAGTACCTCTCCTTATATAGACATCCACACTCTGATATAGGCACACAACTGTCACCGCTGAGAATGAAGCCGTCGTTACAAGAGCAGCCTTCCTGACAAAGGGCTTTGCAGCCCACTGGTGAGTTTAGGCCATGGCAAGTTGCTGGGCAGCCGTTGACACACACATCATAATGGCTGTTTTTAGGACATGTGAGAGCTGATAAAAGAAGAAGAATGCCAATACGTGAAAATCTTTTATTTAAAAGTGATTTATGAGCATTAAACTATTTTATCTTCATTGCACTAGGTGCTAGGCACTAAACGGCTTGGGGAAGGATGCCAGTCCTATTCTATCAGAAACCTTGTTATGTTCGAATTGCAAAAAAACATCAGATTTAATATAGATCTTTCAAATCACTCTAAGCTGCATGGTGTGAGTTACATATAAAAAAACAATTTTTGGGTAGAGTTTTCCTTTAAACTTTAACTGAAATAATATGAAAGAAATAAACAAGCAACTCACGGCAGAAGGTATCTTTCCTCCAAGGATAGATTTTGGCCCCAGCTTGTTGGCAAGCTGATGTGTAGGCGGTGATTGCCTGGCACAGGACGGATTTCACTCCTTTGTAGAGGCACACATCATACACACAATTTTCAAAGTAACCGGCAGGGTTCACCTTGGCATGGCAGTCCCGGAATGGACCACTGGGGTCTTTAATGATGCCGCAGTAGCTGTTGGTCTCATACTGAACTTTCTGAGTGATGTCACAACTGGGACATGTACCCTTACAGCCTTCCACACAGCCGGGAATTTCTGCCACACGCCAGCTCTGGCCGAACTCTGTGGGGTTGCTGGCAAGACGGCCATTTTTCATGACCATATCATCTTCGTTCTTGCTGTTGTAGTTTCCACAGAGGCCACAGACAGCTCCAGAATAAGTGCTGGGTAAAGTTACACTGACCACACTACTGAAGTCAAAGGTGACCTTCAGGTTGAAGTTGGTTTCAACGACACCAGTGCTTCCGCTGAGATACACCACCACCTGGAAATTACTGAGATAGACTGGCAGGTTTGTCAACTCACCATTCACCTATTAATAAAAAAATAAATAAATGTGTTATGTAAACAGAGAAGATAGAGGAAGAAAAAAGGAGCACATATTGACTCTTAACACTTATAGGCGGCTTAACCCATTGCCACCTCAGGAATACATTACAATAGTAATGGCACAAGTTACAAAGCAAAATTCAAGAACAGATGATATCACATATGAGGATTCAGATTTGATCAGAGTCCTGGAGACCTCGGCCAACAAGCTGCCTATACCCTAGTGGCCATTCCACTGCTAAGTCAATGCTGGGCTGGCCAATCTGATGAAAGGACCCTTTTACCCAATGATTCCAATGCTCCTTTATCAGAGATGGCTTTTCCATAATTCTTCACTAGTAATCATTATTTAAATACTAAATGACAGATAAATGTATGCAGAATTAATGCATGGAGATGCTTTCAGATGTTAACTAAATCCCTTTCTCCTTGTGTGCATGTTGCTGGCAATGATTTAGTACATTTTCTTAAGAAGTGAAACAAAGAGTTTTGCATGAATCATTTTGCTCATCACTAAAAGTAACCAAATAATAAGTCACTCTACAAGCAAGAACTTTAGATTTACTATTCACTTACCATGACTTTCCTGGGTTGCTCTGTGCTCATCACGATAATCTCATCGTACACCTTAACTAAGACTAACTTTGTGTAGGAAACCACTTTGCTGCCTCTGTAGTCATTCTGCACCTCAACCTCAAAAGGCACGAGATCTGGGTCTTTACTGCAGACTCCAACCAACTGATAGACACATGTGCCCATGAAATCATAGCGACGTCCATCAAAGGTCAGGTAGTGGGGGTCTCCTGATGCTGAGCAGGTTTTGTAGGTAATTGGATGACAGCCAGTTATGCCGTCGACAACCTTGCACTGCTCACCAGACTTGCAGCCTTGGTTCTTGCACTCCACCTTGTTTGTACTGGGGTTGCAGTAACATCTTTCTTGGCAGATGTTATCACCCCAGAACTTCTCCCCAGTGGGGATATGCCGCCCATAGTAGTTGCAACCACAGCTGCTGGCTGGTACACACTTTCCAGCGCTGAGGACGTATCCTGCATTACACTGGCAGCCACCTACGCAGTAAGATGTGCATTTTGAGGGGGCATTGGGGTCAAGGCAAGTCGCAGGACAGGCGTTTCCACAGTGCTCATAGTGGCTGTTCTCAGGGCATGAGGCGGCTGCAGAAAAACAAAAAATGAGAAAAGGAGAGATGAGCAAGCTCAAACGTTATATCTTCCAAACTGTGACATCCCACTTGAGGTATTGGAGACCCTTAAATAAAGTGGGAAGGCCACTTACAGAAGTAATAACTGTACTTTTTTTTATCAAGTTTCTATATGTGGTACACAAGCATGTGAAGTAACTTACTCTGGGTGATAGAGTGAGCCAATATGAGGAACCAAACCTGCTAACTAATGCTTTTCTGTGTAATGTTATAACTGTTAAGCCACATTGCCTACAATATAAAATTTAACAATATAGAAAGTTTAGAATCATGGTGGTTTATTTAGTGTTGTCCTTGGACCAGAGTCTATCCAAGAAGCTCTGAAAACATCCCTGACACTCATCATTCATGCAGCTCCCTAACCAACCACATCTGGCCAATTTGGAATCACCAGTCAACCAAAAATGTATGTCTTTAGGCATGATGGAGGAAACCCCATACAGACACTGGGGGCTTGTACATATCCCCCATTAGCAACAACTGAACGTGTAGACCTGGGAGGTGAAAGCTCTAACAACTGTGTCACTGTGCTCCCTGAAACAGTACCCAATCTCAAAGTGCTCATATTAGGACAATGGGGCAGTCAGAGAGTCATTCAGTGTGCAAAGAAAATGAAGGGTGAAATGGTATCCTGGCATGATTGTGCATCGCTCAGGGTTCACGTCATTCCACTAACTCACACCAGGCTTTTGCCTATGATGTGTATAAGGTACAATGGAGACTCTTTAAAACCATTTACACAGTTGCAGAGAGATTGTGCACACCAGTGCTCATTAGTTGCAGTACTGGAAATTTTATATCTTGTACACGGACCTCTGGCTTGCGTTTCTCCTGTTTATTTTCCCTGTACTCTCCTATCCTGATCTCTCAGTCTGTGGCAAGCAAGATAGAGGTGAGGAACTTCTCAAGTCTCTCCACACACTGAAGCACACGCTGGTAGTGGACAGCTTCAACAATCCAGCACCATTCCTAGCAATTCTGTGTACAGTGCCTGTTGATGTAGGAGTTTATAATGCTTACAACAACAATGTAGATGAACCACCTGACTGGTGGTCAGATAAAGAAATGCTATATTTTTGCTCGCAGAACATTTGGCTCATCATCAAATACAAAATATTGGCTGAAAAATTACTTCACTAGCAGCTCAGTCCAAGAATGAACCCGATTTCAATACTGAGTGGAGCGAGTGTTTGATGTCTCCCTTTGGCAAAGATAAAGCTGCACAGCAGTATTTTTATGGAAAAATGAAGGGACACAGAGATTTAAAAATCACACATTAAAGCGTCATACATACATACATACATAAGATGACCTTTTGCGAAAAAATTCACAAAAATATTCAAGAAGTTCACAGGCTTGAACGTAATAGTACTTATTACTTTATCAAACAACTTATAAAATCGGAAAGCATGGCCATCTGTTTAGAGATATAGCAAAGTTTTAGATATATTTTCATTTATATATTTTGATGTTGCTTACTTTCCTTAATAAATATTGTGAATAATATCAGTATCTACTAATATCTTTTAATCAAAGCCTACATTCAAAATTAAATGTGATCTGCTGATACTGGCTGACAAGCATGTCAAGTACGGGAGTGCCAGTCATATCCTACATCGAGTAGTGCTGAAAAATACACAGAAGCCATGTCAAGCTTTGAACCCAGAACTCCAGAGATGTAAAGTAGCAGCTCATTCACTTTGCAGCACCTTGTCTTAAAGCACCCAAGCCTTTTCCTTTTTGCCACTTCAAGGAGAACTTGCCATTCCAAAACTACGTTAATCTAACCTATGGATGCAGAGGACAAGAATCTGTACTGGCGCCACTGGGCACAAGGCAGGAACCAGAGCCCAGACAGAGTCCCCGTCCATCACAGGGTCCAATTATATGCCCAACATACTCGGCCAGTTTGGTTTAGTCAATCCATCTAGCTAGAAAGAAATCTTTATTTTATTGAGTGCTGTCCTTAGTTACCTAAAGTGCTCTTCATCTTTATTATCCAGTAAACACTTACTATAGAGAAGTGCTTGGGGTATAAATGAGAACTAAATCCAGAAGAGATCATAACTGCTGTTAAAAGCAAGGTGATAGTGAGCACTGTTCTTCACATTTTGCCAAGAGTGTAACAGAAACTGAATAAAGTAATATCCATGTTCACCATTTTATGTGTGGCATAATTGGTGGGCTGGCTACCCCACAGTGAGTGGGCCACAATCCACCACTCAGTTGGGTTGTCTTCTGTATGAATTTGTATGTTCTCTTTGTCTGTAGGTAGGTTTTCTGCAAGGTAGTCTCACAAATCTTTTTTGTCGGGTGTCAATAGGCCCTAAGAGGGGTTCCTGTCTTGCTCCTCATAGCACTTGGATACGTTTTGGCTCACCTTAGCCTATATTATGAAAAGCAGTATTAGAAAACAGATTGTTGTGCTGATTGGTGTGCTGTATGTGTGTAGATGTCCAACCCTAGAAATAATGATAGTAAACTCTGATATACAGAAAGAAAGACAGCAAAGGGCCGGACAGATAGGTGGCAAGCCATTTGATCTTCCAGAGATAGTTAGACAAGGGCAGCTCAGAGTCAAGCGTTTTAAATGCCAAGATTATTTGTTGTAACAGAGGCACAATGGTTAATTCTGGTATCTTAAAACTCTTGGGTCTCAGCCTGCTCAACATCTTTGTGGTACCTCTATGTTCTCATCTGACAAATGTTTCTGCTCCATGTAGCCCAACTTTACACCCACAACCCAAAGAAATGCTGTGAATGTATGCTGGAGTGCATATGAGTATGTCGTGCTGTATATTGACATCTCATTCAGAGTACATAGGTTCAGGGTGGACTCTGACCCTTCCAGAACATAAGTGAATGAATACACAATGTTTCATCATATTGTTAATTAACTCCAGATTTATACTTAAAAGTAAACTCTCCCCATCAGGCGCACTCAGCCCTAATCAACTCAACACTTACGGCAGTTGGCCACGATTCTCCAGTCGTAAATAACAATGCCTGCACGCTGGCAAACATCTGAATACACCTGCAGTGACTGGCATAGGAAGTGGCGGTAGCCTCCATTGATGCAGACGTCATACACACAGTTGTCCAGGTAGACCTTTGGGTCTATGATGGAGTGGCACATGCGGAACGGTCCATCAATGATGCGGGTGATCAGCCCACAGAAGAGCTCGCCTTCAAAGCGTTTCCAGAAGCTGTCCTCACAGCGCTGACACTCTCCATTGCAGTTGTCCCAGCAGAGTTCTCCACCCACACCTCCAGAAATCTTCCAGCTGCTGCAAAAGTCAATTGCATTTGGTGCCAGGGTGCCACTGGGGGTAGTAAAGTCATCATTTGGCTTGCCATTAAAGTTGCCACAGAGACCGCACACCTTTCCTTCATAGGTGGAGGAGAGAGTTATCACCAAGTAATGATCCCAGTCGTAGTGGACTTTCAAGCCAAAGTCTGTCTCCACAATGACTGAGGGGCCGCTTTGGTATATTTGAATCTTACCACCATCAAGATACACAGGAAGGTACCAGAGCATGTAATTAATCTGTCAAAAGATACAAAAATGAGGGAAAATGTTAGCTTCTGGTGTGTGAAACAGGTGACACCACGCCTATTTGCCATGAAATATCAGTCAATAATACAGATCAACATTAACATACTGTATTAAGAGGCCCACACTCAGCATGATCTTAGAAGATGATCAGAAGAAGAAAACAATATTATAAAGTATGCAAACAGAAAACCACAGCCCTGGTGACTCTCTAGGCCTGTCCTCATATGTTCTCTTGTCTGTGACATGATGTGGCTCATTTACAAACCCACCATTTGAGTATCAGCTAAACACGGAAATGAATCAAGGGTTTGTATATAAAGTCTGAAGACCAGGAAGTCAGAGTGCTCTATGGCACCTTCAGAAACCTTTAAAGGACCAGACAGGGCTCTTTTGAAAGGCTCCATAATCTCATTTCTTCTTCTTACAGAACCACTTTAGATCTGGAAAGTCATAATCAGCTTCTTCACACAAGCCCTTTTGCACACAAACTTAAAAAAAATGCATCATGGTCTCACTCTAGAGATGTTCTGCCCTATCTATCCTTCTGAATAGCTTTTATGACTTCACCCTCTCTCTCTCAATCTTTCATCTCCTGCATCTACAAGCCTGCCGGCCCTCTAGTGTCCTGAAAAATTACTGCAAATCTTTTTCCCAGGTTGTTCTTGCACCATGCCTCTTCCTTTCTTATCTGGCAACTTGTTACAATTCAATAAAAGAAAAACACTCCAACACTCGAAATACTCCAAACACAGCAGAAGCTCAAAGAGAACCGTAATAAGACGAAGAGGTTATTTTCAGACAAAAATGAGGTACCCAGTTAGGGATTTGATAAGTTAAAATTCATTAATAGTGGAACAGACTTACTCATTCTCAAAGTCTATATATGGTGTTAATTATTTCATATGCTGTGATGCAGTGGGTGCTGGTTCATTAATTTCTTTAATTGTTTGATCAGATGTAATAATGTGTCTTCCTGACAAAGTACGAGTAATTTAAGTTCAACAATTGTTTAAATTTTACCTACATGACATCTTGCCTGAAGAAGGGGCCTGAGCTGCCTCGAAAGCTTGCATATTGTAATCTTTTTAGTTAGCCAATAAAAGGTGTCATTTTGCTTGAGTTTTCACTACCTACATTACAATAAAATAGTGCAATAAAGATTGCAGTGATTCTCGTAAAAGTGGCCTTTATGTAAAAATACTGGACTTTACACTTAACATAACATGAACAGAAAGGAGGCAACTGACCCATACAGGTTTGCTGCTGAATTTTATTTTATTACTATATATTTATATATGAGTAATATGGAACAAGGCCACAAATTTGACTTTTCTGAGTCATGCTCATAATCTTCCACCTCAGTTGCCATGCCAGCAGGCTTCTCTTACCCGAATTCTGCCCCTCTCAGAGTGGACCACAGTGATGGTGTAGTCATAAACTTTGATGTTGACCATTCCTACATATGACACACGCATGTTGCCTCGGTTCTCATTTTTGGCTTCAATCTCAAAGGTCGGAAGACTGGTTTCTCCATGGCAGGTCTTGGCAATGGTGTATGTGCAGGTGCCCATGAAGTCAAAAGTGCGCCCGTCAAAAGTACGATAGTGGGGGTCACCCATTGCCCAGCAGGTTCCTGGGACATTACGGATGCAGCTGGGGAAGCCATCCTTCATCACACAGATCTCGTTCTTACTGCATGTTATGGTTTTGCAGTCCAGACTGACTGTATTCAAGAAAAACAGAATCAAAGTAGAAGAATATCAGTAAATATCACAATGGCAACTTAAGTAACAAAATTAGAATGAAAGGTAAAAGAAATGGATGAAGTGAGAGGCAGTATTAGGCAGGATAGAAATATAACTGATCACAAAAACTATAAAGTTCATTGATTTATTTTTGGGTCAAACTTTAGTTTAGATCCATCCATCCATCCATTATCGAACCCGCAATATCCTAACTACAGGGTCGCGGGGGTCTGCTGGAGCCAATCCTAGCCAACACAGGGCGCAAGGCAGGAAACAAACCCTGGGCAGGACGCCAGCTCACCGCAGACTTTAGTTTAGATTTTCATTATAAACAGCTTTTAACCATCTGCATATTATTAAACATATTAAAATCCATTTTATTATTGTAGAAACCTTGAAAATAACAATAACATATTAATCATTTATTATTGCTAATCTCTCTATATATAAAATCCAATGTCTGTCTGTCTGTCTGTCTCTATGTATGTCTGCTTTTCACAAGAGAACTACTTAACAGATTTAGATTGTTTTTTTTTTATAATTTGCTGGAACATTCCGGTTGATTTTGCGACCTCTCTCATTGCGCTAAGTATCATAGTTTGCTTGCAGAACCGATTTACTTGCGAGAATCTGAGACAGAGTATTCGAGACAGATGCAGCGGGCCAAGGGCGGGGGGGGTGGGGCCTTGTCATACACGAGCCAGCCTCGGGGCGTATTCTCACATCTTGGCTAGAGAAGAAGAGAACTACTTAACGGATTTAAATCGGTTTTTTTTTCTAGAATTTGCTTGAACATTAAAGTTCATTTTGTGACTTCTCCCATCACACTAAGAATCATAGTTTGCTTAGAGCAATATATTCACGCTATTCCGAAACAAAGGCTGCGGACCGAGGAGAGGAAGAAGCATGACATCAGGAGTGCAGAGTCAGTCTACCTCTGCGTTTTGGAATGTATCTTGCCTCCACTTAGCTAGCGATACCTTTATGTTTATTGATTTTTAAAGTTTGTCCTGTTTCACTACTACGCAGGCGGAGCCGTGGGGGATGGCTAGTAGTATATATTTATATATATATATATATATATGTTTATAGACTGTTAATACTCAGTATATAATGGATACCTAAACCAACATGTGACCCATTATTGCCATGTTTTTCATCTACATAAATCCTAAGCTACAGTCAGGGCAGCTATGTCTGCCACAAAAACACAAAACAATAAGAGCATACAGCACACTGATAAGCAGTAACACTTTATAGATTTAGCCTCCTGTTTATGAATCCAGTTTGCATGTTCTGCTTATGTCTGCATAGGTTTTTTTCTGCTTGGTCTGGTTTTCCTCGCACATTGCTAATGTGTCTGTGGTGGTGTGTGTGTGTGTTTAGTGACTTGGTGATTCTAAATGTACTTTTTGTGGGTATATATGATTAGGCCATGTGATGGACTAGCCTCCATCCTGGGTTGATTTCTGCCCTGTGCCAAATGCTTCTGTAATAGGCTTCAGCCCAGCTTTGCCCTGAACTGGATTAAGCAGATTTAAGAATGTTATATTACCTTACATTAAATTATAATACTAACAGACTACAAACCCATCTGTATTTATAAGCAGGAGAACAGAGGCACACTTTACAAACTTAAAGAATGATAAACAGATAATGTAAGCTGCTTTGAGGGTGATGCAGTCTGTGCTACTGTGCCATACCCATACAGTTCTAAATCTCCTTATGTGGTTCTCAAATGTAAGGGGAGAACTTCAGGTGTTAACCATAGTGACTGTCCAACTACAGAAATAATATTAAAGCACACGACAGGAGTCTTGAGCAGAGCAAAAGATGTCAATGGTACTTTTTAAAATGATTGAAGTAATTTGAGAAATAAATAAAGCAGATAATCTTTGATTAATTGTAGATATGTAGATATACATTATAACCTCAAAGGCACATTAATAATAATACTGCTAAGACTAATACTAATACTGCTACTACGACTACTACTAATAATAATAATAATAATAGGACAGCTCAATGGTATAGTGGTACTTGTAGCATTGTGGCCTTGAAATAAGGAGGCAGAGGTTCATATCGGATCACATGGTTCACATGGAGTTTGCATGTTCTCCCATTATCCAAATGGGTTTTCTGTTGGTGCTCCAGTTTCCTGTCATGGTCCAAGGAAATACAGATTAGGTGGTCTGGCGATATTAACTTGGCCCTAATGTGTGCATCTGTGTGTGCACTCGATGATGGACTGCAGCTCTGTCCTGGGATTGCTCCTGAATTGCCTGCTCTGATTGACTCCAGCTTTCCCAAGACCCTGTTCATGTTTGGAAAACGGATGGATAATAAAAGTAATAATAATAAATAGGGAAAGTACATCATTGTTGATCAGTTATTGTTAGACAGATAGAGAGACATAAAGGTGTTATATAAATACAATGTATTATTATTATTATTATTATTATTATTATTATTATATACAGACAGTATACATTTATGTGAATGTAAATGTTTTTAATTTACCTTGGATAAAGGAATCTGCCTAATAAATTAATAAATAATAATTCTGATAATAATACAATGGATTAAGGTAGATAATTATCAATGTTACTCTTAGATACATAGATGTGAAAGGCACGTCCTTTGATTTACAGATAGATAGATAGATAGATAGATAGATAGATAGATAGATAGATAGA
>JANRMT010062827.1:26533971-26547379 GCA_026402145.1 Polypterus bichir lapradei | reverse complement strand
ATAGATAGATAGATAGATAGATAGATAGATAGATAGATAGATAGATAGATAGATAGATAGATAGATAGATAGGTTTTGGAATGCTGTGGTGTACAATTTTGTGGTACATTTGATGAACGTCACAAATTATTTGAATAACATTGTCAGGCACATCTTTTAATTGCAGCACTGTCCCATCTGTGAATCTGCTTTTGCAGATTCTAATAATATTCAGTGTCACATGGCAAACCATAATTTCAGTGCCATAGCACTGAATTCAATGTAATGCATTGACCTCATCATTTACCGGATCTTAGTTCATCTGAGGATTTGCGGGATGAAATGAAACAAGTTTATTGGATAAAGATCCCTCCATATATTTTTTGAAGTTATCAGCAACTTCTAATGGAAAGGAAACGAGATCAGCCAAAAAACCTTTTGCTGCACTTTTGACACTTTCATAGATTGAAAAAGTATTTAACGGGTCTAAAATTCCATTAATTTATAGTTCTTGAAACTAGTGACTGGTACACAAGGCAGTCTTTCAGTTTTCAGATTTCGATTTGTCTCTGTTTATACCAGTGGTTCTCAAACTGGGGGGGGGGGGGGGGGAACGCGAAGATGTGAAAAAAAGAAAACAAAAATTGAAAATATGAAAAATACATCTATTGAAACCAAAACAAATTAACTTAAACTACATTCTGATACTAGAAAAATAAATAGAGTTAGATAAATTTTGATAAAAGTTAAGTAGGTATAATAAAATATGAATCTATGATATATCATTAGGAGCAGCACGGTGGCGCAGTGGTACTGCTGCTGCCTCGCAGTTAGGAGACCCGGGTTCGCTTCCCGAGTCCACCCTGCATGTTCTCCCCGTGTCTGTGTGGGTTTCCTCCCACAGTCCAAAGACATGCAGGTTAGGTACATTGGTGATCCTAAATTGTCCCGGGTGTGTGTGTGCTCTGTGGTGGGCTGGCATCCTGCCTGGGGTTTGTTTCCTGCCTTGCTTCCTGTGTTGGCTGGGATTGGCTCCAGCAGACACCCGTAACCCTGTAATTAGGATATAGCGGGATGGATATATCATTAATTAAAAAAGAACAAATTGGTATTAGTGGGCTCCTTTGAAAAAAACATTATGGGGGCACATTATGAAAACTCAGCTCGCAAATACGCAACAGTTTAGAAACGCTAGTTTATACTATAATAAGCTTCACCTATTTTCCATCCTGACCTGAAAAGTAAAAACATTTGGAAAAACAGTGTGAAGCAATATTGGGAGAAATGCCAAATCCATTAAGCGTGTAAATGTGACCGCTTTGAGGTGGAAATTCAAGTTGTTTTTCAGCTTGGTTGTTTCTCCCATTCCCTTTCATTCACAGATTCCCCAGATTAAGTTTATAAGTAAGGACATTTTAAGTATACCCGACAGGTTTAAAATTTAAGATTTTGATGAAAAATTTATTATTTTTTCAATGAAGAAGTATACATTAGAACACTCTAGACGAGAACAGGTCATTCAGCCCAACAAAGCTCTCATTCCTATCCACTTATTTCCTCCAAGAAAACATCAAGTCGAGTTTTGAAAGTCCCTAACGTCTTAATGTCTATCACACTACTTGGTAGCTTATTCCAAGTATCTATAAAGAATAAAACTGTATAAAGAAAAACTTCCTAATGTTTGTGCGAAATTTACCCTTAACAAGTTTTCAACTGTGTCCCCATGTTCTTGATAAACTCATTTTAAAATACAAGTCTCGATCCACTGTACTAATTCCCTTCATAATTTTAAACACTTCAATCATGTCACCTCTTAATCTTCATTTGCTTAAACTGTAAAGGCTCAGCTCTTTTAATCTTTCCTCATAATTCAACCCCGGTAGCCCTGGAATCAGCCTAGTCGCTCTTCTCTGGACCTTTTCTAGCGCTGCTATGTCCTTTTTGTAGCCTGGAGACCAAAACTGCACACAGTACTCAAGATGAGGCCTCACTAGTGCATTATAAAGGTTGAGCAGAACCTCCTTGGACTTGCACTCCACAGATCGTGCTATATATCCTAACATTCTGTTAGCCTTCTTAATGGCTTCTGCACACTGTCGGGAAGTCAATAGCTTAGAGTCAACTATGACTACTAAATCCTTCTCATAAGGTGTACTCTCGATTTACCGACCGCCCATTGTGTATTCAAACCTAACATTTTTACTTCCTATGTGTAATACTTTACATTTACTGATATTAAATTTCATCTGCCACAAATCTGCCCGAGCCTGTATGCTATCCAAGTCCTTCTGTAATGATATAACAAATTATCTGCTAATCCACCTATCTTGGATAGGATGGACATAATCTGTAATCTGAAAGAGTTGTTGTTACTAATGCTGATGGGTCCTGTGCACACTGAATTTGCTTTTTGATGAAAAGAATAAAGATAGTCCTGCAGAATGGAGTCTACTAGGGCACTGAGGAAAGGTCACCCAGAGACGGACAAGCACTCATTCATAGTGGTCAGTCATTTTCTAAACCATTTTTGCCTGATCAGAGTCTCAGGGAGTGCTGAAGCCTATCCCAGATAGCATAGGACGCATGGCAGGAACGAACACTAGGTAGGGCAAACACAACCACACACCAGTGCCAATTTAGTACCACCAATCAACCTAACCTGTATGACTTTGGACTGTGGGAGGAAACTCACACAGACACAGGGAGACCATTCATTCATAATTGATGTTTTTCATTATCAGGGACAATTAGTAGGATGTAAATATCTAAATTCTATTGGCGATAAATAACAAATGGTGTTTCACTCTCTTCAAGCTAGTGCACCCTCTCTTCCAGGACCAGCTTGATAGTCAATAATTCCTAACTTCTAATATCATTATTCCCTTTCTTAGGGAAGGTTATTTTTAGAGAAAAGGGCACATGGATGAATCTTTGAGTCAAGACAGCACCAAACCCAACATTTGGTGTGTCCACTTCTAATACAGTTTTTTGGTGTTTGGGTGACATAGTATAGGTGCTGAGGTAAACAAAGATTTTAAATTCTGAAAGGCTTCTTGAACTTTACTATTTAAACCTTCTTAACACAAATTTTGTAAGGGATGTTATGGGCAAATCATTGTAGTAAACTTCCATCCATCCATCCATTTGCCAACCCGCTGAATCCGAACATAGGGTCACGGGGGTCTGCTGGAGCCAATCCCAGGAATCCAATCCCAGGCAGGGTGCCAACCCACCACAGGACACACACAAACACACCCACCCACCGAGCACACACTAGGGCCAATTTAGAATCGCAAATCCACCTAACCTGCATGTCTTTGGACTGTGGGAGGAAACCAGAGCGCCTGGAGGAAACCCACACAGACACGGGGAGAACATGCAAACTCCACGCAGGGAGGACCTGGGAAGTGAACTCGGGTGTCCTAACTGCGAGGCAGCAGCGCTACCACTGCGCCACTGTGCCGCCCGTAGTAAACTTTATAAATGTAAACAAATAAACAAAGAAACTAAAGATTTAACTTGGTTGAAAACAGGTAAGTGGTTTCCTGTTTAGAACTGCTACGATTTTATGTTGATTGATGTTTAAACTTAGCACCTTGGAAAGATTCTTTCTATTTTATGGAACTCGCACTCATCCAACTTAACAAATCAGTTTTTTTTTTTTTTTTTTGTTTTTTTTTGCGTAACCATAAAAAACCCACATATATTTTGAACTGTGATCTTCACCCATTGGAAAGAAATTTAATACAGGGTGTCCATAAAGTCTGTGTGCAATTTAAAATAGTTGTAACTTTGTAACTATATCTGATAGAAAAAATCTGTAAAAAGGATTAGAAAGAAGAAACACTTACATTTTTAATTGTTCTTGTTAATTTTCAACATGTCCAACATCATTAATAATACAAAGGGTAATACGATTCTGTAGTTCTCAGAAAACATTTTCAAGCTGATTTTCAGTAATACCAGCAATCACATCAGTTATCCCAGCTTGCAAGTCTTCTAAAGATCAAGGTTTGGTTGAATAAACATTAGTTTTCACATGAAAAGAAATCCAATGAAGTCAAATCTGGCGAACGTGGAGGTCAAGAAAATGGTCAATCTTTTCCAATCCATCTATTAGGGAATTTCTCATGTAGAACCTGCAAAGCAAAGTGACAAGGAGCAACATCTTGTTGAAACACTGTACATTATTCTCTATCAGTCCTAATTGTTCAAGTTGAGGAATAAAGTAATTTTGCAGCATTTCTAAATAGCATTCACCATTAACAATGCGACCTTCAAAAAAGAATGGCCCTATGACTCGATTTTTTCCCAAAACACACCACACATTAACTTTGGGAGAACCTCCTTCATGTTCAACAGACTCATGTGGATTTTCAGTTCCCCAAATATGGCAAAAATAAAACTTCAAAAAATAGATACATCAAGCTTTCTAGTCCTTTTTATGAATTCTTTCTATCACATATACTGTACTTACAAAGTTGCAACTATTTTAAATTACATACGGACTTTATGGACACCCTGTATATTGTGTATCTAAAGCTAAAAGAAAGAGGCCTAGTAAATTTCAGACAATGTCATTCACAAATGACTGGAATACTGTGAAGGCGTTACAGAATCAGGTAACGGCTACGGACAGTGTTTAAGGGAAGGTGGTCTCCTATTAATTAAACGTACTAATTCTAATTAAATTATATGATCTTTAACGGTTGAATTTTATAAATACAGTTATTCCTGTTGCCTGGTTGAGTAATAAGAAGGTCTAAGGGTTGGAATATTTTTTTTTTTACTGTGATTTTGTTTCACTTCCTCTAATTGATATACAAGTATAACAATCTATCATTGTTCTCAAAAAATAAAATTAATGTTCCTATAGGACTATTGGACTCTCAAATAAATCAATTAGATATATTTTCCTTTATTCACTCATTCATGGCTTTAACCTCTGGCTTTGGGAATGCTTATACATTGGGAGTTCCTGGTTAAAGGTCAGTTATACAATCGTAGTACCTAAGTGGGGTTAATTTGAGAGACTCTTCCTTTCTCAAAATATGAGAGATGCATGTCAATTCTAATAGAATAACACACCATAGAGGAAGTTATATTTTTTAAGCATATCATTAAACAACCTACTGTGGCAGATGGCCAGGGATCTTGCCCCACCCGGGACGCCTGGAACCTGGAAGGACCAGGAGAGGGGCAATACCTTCCCCTGGACGTAAGAGGGCAGCACCCCTGGATTCCATCAGGACCACGTAGCTGGGAAGCTCAGCCCAGTGGGGGTTCGTGATCACCACCAGGGGGGCGCCTGGATGGTTCCTGAGCCAAAGACAACAGCACTTCTGCCAAATCAGGAACCATATAAGCCTGGAGTGCTTCCGGGTGCAAGGGCAGCACTTCCGTCACACTAGGACGCGCTGCCGGAAGACCGTCACAGAGCAGTTGCAGCACATCTGGGGCAGGATAAAAGAGGCCGCCTCACTCCATTCGAGGAGCCAGAGTCAGGAGGGAGAAGACGGAGCTTGCAAGAGAGGAGTGGAGGCAGCTGAAGAGAAGCACAAAGGACTGAGCCTTGTGGTTTCTGCACGTTATTGTGTGCGTGCAGTTATTCAGTTAAAAAGTGCATGGTTTTTGGAACATCTGGAGTCCATGTCTGTCTGTTGCCGGGCTAATCTTTCACACTACATAAACTAACTCCTTATTTGTCTAATCTACTGTATTATCGAATTGTGTGTATGCAGCCTAGGGTAGGGAAAAATTACTTGATTCAGAAGACTGAAAAATGTTATATTTTAAAATGAAGACTTCCTACTACCAATAGGTTAGTAGAAGAAATAAATTCAATAAGAACTCAACCATGGTCAGTCCATGGTTAACAAGTGTAGTTTAAGCTTTGACTGTATTTTTTAGCAAATTGAACGTATCCAAGAGCTTGTAGATAATATAATTTTCAGATGATCCCGAAGCCACAATTACCAGGCAATCTAGGGAATTTTGAACTCAAACTGGTAATGTGGAGGAATTCCTATTTTTGTTTTGGGATTGACTAGATGTATCTACCCAACCAGCCCCTAAATGGAGGCACTTTAGCTTCATTGTCCATTGTCTTCTAATTTAAGACAAGTTGCAATCAACTGACTTGATTTGGTATCATAAAATCAGAGTCCATTAGAAATCCAAAGTTTTCTTCCTTGACACTAAATTCTGATTTTTTTTTTCCCAATCCATAGCAAAAGAGGTTTCTTTCACAGGGATAATAAGATTAGCAACAGGGGATCTACATATACAGTTTTCATGCTTGCACTTCTCCAGACATGCACTTTATTTCAGTGCTAAGCCAAATGCTTCTCTGTAAGCATCATTAACATTATAACTTGCAATCCTATCTTTCAACATTTCTGACAGCCGCTTATGAAACAATGTGACCTTTACTAAATACTTTTAGCCAGAGTCTATGAAAACAGGCTGAGAATAAATTATCAATTCCCCAGTAGTTTTGTTGCCTTATTGGCATCTGATGTTTTACTGGATATCTCCTTTCTTCTTGAAAAATCAATTTTAATGAATTATTTTTAAAAGTTACACAAATTATATGTGCTGGGGTAATTATTATTACTGTATATGGAGCTCATGCCCAATCCAAAAGCTTATCAGCTGTCTTTGACTATCTGTAACACGAGTGTTGGTCACAAAAAAGCTAGCATTAAATTTTGAATTTTCTGAATTCCCAAAAAATTGTTCAGGATGAGAAATGTGGGGCTAATGAGATGCCGCTGCCTGTGTTAAATTGCTCCATATAGCATTAAAATAGTTGCAGGCAGCACTTTTTTGTGACAGTATGTGCCAGTACACTGGTCATGGCATCGACTTCATATTAAGTTATTCTATAGTCAATTGTGTGCTGAGTCTAAGTTGTATTCCAGAGTCATCAAGAGAGTGTGAATGTTGTGTTTTTGCAAATTAATCTAAATGTCACTCCAATGTCTTGTTACTGACAAGCACTGTCTCCGCACTTCTCTTCATATCACTAGTTGGTCCTCCACTCACATGCTTCAGTCCTGCAAGATATGTGAATTTGTGGCTTTGACGAGGATGACGATCAGCCATTAAAATCAAAGCAACGAATCAATTAGGAAGACTGTATCTGCAAAAAGTTTTGAATTTTCTTTAAATCTTTAAATCTCAATTAAATTAAGCATTGATTGCTTTGCAGAACTACTTAACAACTTTTTTTGTAGAATGTAGAGGTTGTTATTAACTTCTTCGTTTGCATCCTGGGTCCTCCCTGTGAAAAGTTCGCAAAGTATTTTGAGTAGTGAGAAAAGCAGAATATAAATGTAAACTATTATTATTAATATTATTCAGTACAGTACATTTGACGATTTGTCAATTTCAAATTTCAAGTGTAGACATGTAGCGCTAGGACTCACTGCCTCTATATACTTTCCCAGTACCTCAGACTTGATCCAAATGCAACGCATGCATACCGCCACCTTTTTGTTTACAAAAAAGCACTGGTTGCAGGCCCTATAATTTTAAAGCTAAATGAGGCAGTAAAATAACTGATTTTTCCTTATCCTTCTGTAATGTTTTGGTCTTGGACAAAATCCTCCTTTTTTCATTGCTGTTCATTTTCCCAGGGCTCTGTCAGGAATCAGAGGGTGGGTGATCTACTGTTAATGGATGCAGATATGTGAATGGGAAAATAAGAGGCATTTATTAATGGGAAAAGGCAGATTCTTCATTTTTAAAACTCATAGTTACATGTGGGAGAAACTAACAATGTGTGGTGTAGGTTCAAAATAGATAGAGTAGATCTACATAAGACTGTAAAAAATTGAAAGATGATCCTGGCCATCGGACCTTACTTATCCTATGTTAATTAATGTTGACTTATGTTTATTTTTTATTGTGTCTTTTATTTTTCTATTCATTTTGTAAAGCACTTTGAGCTACATTTTTTTTTGTATGAAAATGTGCTATATAAATAAATGTTGATTGATTGATACTAAGAAAAAGGTTCCTAACATGTTTTTTTTTTATTTTCTTTAGAAAAAGCAACTGTGAAGAACACAAGTAATATATCCCAAAGCTAAGCTAAGTGCTTTTAGAGTCTTAATCTTGCTGGACATAAGGCATCACAAAGCTGTTTAAGTCATAAAGTGCCTTTATCAGAATGGTTTTGTGACTTCAATAGCAAAATAAAAAAATAAAAAGTTCACAATTAATAGTTGATGTGCCCAAACCACATACATCCACATCTGAGAGGGGTAAACAATGTGGCAACTTTGATGTCAAAAATTAGCTATCTGTAATTCAAAATAAATAAGTGATAACAAAAAAAAAGTAAATAATATAATCATTAAAGCAAAGAAATCAAATCTATGGAAACTGTGAAAGCATTTGCAATATATGTATCGTTAGAACCGTAGTACCCCTATTTTTACGTTTATTTTTATTGTTGATATCATCACAATGTCTTTTTGACGGTTTTCTTTATCATGGTCACTGCCTTTTTTGTACTTGTTTTTCATGACTGTGGCCATAGTGTTAATATAAAAAACACCTTTTGCTGGCCAAGTGATCGCTGACACTCTGACACGCGACTTCATCATGCAATCGTTATAAAAGATGTCAGCAGTGTAATATGTGTGTCCGTGCTTTTGATAGCAAATGAGTTAATGACAACTTTTGTGATTGTGAGGACTAAGAATGGAGATCTGATGTTTTGGCAGTTATGTTTTTGGACTACAATTTTGTTTCATGTTTCTCTTCTTAAATGATTTAACTTGACTCCTCTGTCTGTTTGCTTGTCTGGGTCATATCTTGCGATTGATTTTAAACCCACTTTTGGTGAAGCAAATTTGTTCAAATTTTGAACAAATTTGCATACGTGTTCAGTATCGGTGACAATACAATAATCTGTTAAAACAAATTCAATTACGTAACAAATTTCACCATAATCAATGGTTATGCAATTCCAATTAACACACACACAACAGTGACAGAGAGGCAATATAGTGAGATATAGGGGCATGCAAGTGAGAGACACATCGGATTGCCTGCACTTGCCTCTTCCAGTGATTGGAATGGATAAATATGCGTGCCGACTTTACTTGTTTACTCTTGCAAAGGAGTAACCTTGATGATCACAGTGAGCAAGTATTGCCGTAAGGTTGCCGTTCTGTCATTGATATTTTTTTTACGCAACGACTGGGCGCTAATCCCATAAGAGCCTGAACAGAAAAATAGAGACCAAAATATAATTCTTTTTAGTATTCAAGTTATTCTGCAAAGAAGATGTGTTATGTAATACTTTTAAAGAAGATTCCCGTTCATGAAAAATGATTAAAGAAAAATCATCTGCAAAATACTCAAAAAGTAAAAAATATATATATGTATATATATTTTAAGTAAAATGATTTTATTTACTTTAGTTATAAATGCACTAAAAAGCAAAAAGCTAATTTTTCTTTAACCACAATTTTCGTGGTTATATGTGACTAAATAAAATCGTGCGGGCGGACATAAATTAATTCAATCAATTCATAGAATAGCTACTTTCATCATCTCTATATATAATCTTCATTTGGATCTTGATCTTTGTTTGTCCGCGAATGAATTAGAAGAAGCACTAGATGGCAGTAGAGAGACAGCTAAAACATAGGCATTGCATTAAGAATCTCCTCCAAGCTTATACTACTGAAGACTGTAGTACGCCAGTCACACCTCAAAACACAGACATTCAAACTAAACAAATTGTTGTGCTTTAAATTAACTAAAGAGATCATCATTTAGATCTTGATCTTTGTTTTTCCGTGAATTCCACGCATGCGTAGACAACCTTCCAGTTTAGAACGTTGTTGTTACTCATGGATGTCAACAATGTGCCGGAATAACGAAAGGGGTGGTGGACAGTGTTACGCTGATTAGATCCTGAGGCCTGGTTAGAGAATGCCGAAGATAAAAGTTATGTGCCTACATAACATATGAATGAAAGAAAGACAGTGGGTAAAATGAATGACAACGTAACAGCATGTTCCGGAAATTATTATTGTTACGTTGTAGCCGGCGAGTGCTGCGCGTCTCACAGTTGTACCGTGGCTTGCTCACATGTCAGTGAAATGATCCCTATTTATGCTTTAAAGAGCCTGGATACCTATGTGTCCCCCTTTTATAACCATTGCTCCATGTATATTGCCTTACTCTTTGGATTGCCACAAAGCAACCTGCGAGATTGGAGAAAGGTTGAGAAGAGATCGTGAGAGGAAACGACAGCATCATGAAAACGAGACGGACTGTGAATGGACAGAAGCAGAAATGCTCCTACACCACCACATGATTACGATTCGGACAGTGATTCCGAGTAGGCCGTTCCTATCGAATCAATATCCAAGGGTTTTCTTTTGTAATTTTGTTTCCCTTATAAAAAATCGTAATGCTGTGCGACGAAGGGCCCAGTTCACGACTGGCAGCCGCGTTTAAATAGGGAGCCCTTCACAGACAATTTTAACACGCGCAATGTAGTTGGGCGCACATGGCTAGTAAAATATAAAAAAACAACAACACTGTAAGTCCCCACCATGCTAAACAAGTTTTAAAATTTGTTTGAATCAATTAATTTATGTCCGCCCCACAATTTTTTATTTTCACTTAAATTTTTTTATATATATATTTTATTCATGATTTTATTCAGAGCAACACATTTTTTTGGTTTATTTTTTAGTTCCCTTTTTGTAATCCCCTCGTCTTTTCTTGAACACTTTGCCTTAGTCATGATCAGAAAATGGAAATTCCTTTTTTAATCCATGACTCATAAACTCGTCCTAAACAAATTTTTAAGCAAAGAATTCAAGGTGTAACCAAATATTTAACATTACTATCTACATGGCAGAATTTCAGATAAGCCCTACAGGTAAATAAAACCTCTACATTCAGGAAACAGCCCTGGAGAATATTGTATCTCTTCCAAACTTCTTATTTAAAAAAAAGGTGGATGAAGTCTCATTAATAAGAAAAGGATACAGTTTAGCTTGTGATAAAGGTCATTATCACAATCAAATAGGCCTTCTTACATTTCTTAGAGGATACCAGTCTGCTGTAGAAGGTCCACCATTAGTTGGCAGAGTCCTTGTTCTTTGAATTATCCATCTAACAGAGTAAACGATGCCCCATCAGGCACAACATTTTAATTAAAAATTAAAATTAATTTCTTTAGCATATTAAACCCTTAGTAAAACAGTAAGTACAATTGTTTAAACTGCAAACAAGAGTAAGGTCCGATGGCCAGGAGGGACAGAAAAAAACAAAAAAAAAAAAACTCCAGACGGCTGGAGAAAAAATAAAATCTGCAGGGGTTCCAGACCCTGAGACCAGCCAGCCCCGTCTGGGCATTCTACCTAACATAAATGATCCGTCCTCATTGTTTTTAGGGTTCTCATGGAAGGGCTTGATGATGATGGTTATGTGGACTTCTGGCCTTTAATCCATCAATGTAGGGACATCACGATGCTTTGATTAGGTGGTGGTGGCGCAGGTCGCCACCACAGAAAACCGGGAAGAGAACAGGAGAGAGAGTAGGTGTTAGTATGGATTTTGGAGCAACCATGAATAGTTATGATAATTAATTGAATACACAGGGCATCAGGATTAAACTAACATGAAGTTATGAGAAAGCCATGTTAAAGTAATGTGTTTAAAACATACAATGAACATAAAATAAATAAGTATAAATAAAGTATAATAAAATGAAATACAGCCCGCAGTGAGTTAATGAAATGAAAGAAGATGACTAAGACTAGGGCAACTATCAGTATCATGGAAGGTCACTGAAAGCTAGAGATTAGAAATGCACCTTCAGTCTCATTTTAAACAGTTCAATTGAAGGTGACTCCTTAATGCAATGAGGTAAAGAGTTTTACCGACGAGGTGCAGCAGCTGCAAAAACCCCGTCCCCCTTAGTTTTACACATAGTGCGAGGGAGCATAAGAGACACCTGACTGGTATATCTAAGCACTTTGGACGGCTGGTGTAAAACACACAATTCAGTTAAAAAGGTAGGAGCAGACCCATGCAATGATTTAAAAACTAGCAACAAAATTTTAAAGTCAATTCTGAAACTAACAGGCAGCCAGAGTAAAGGAGCTAATATTGGAGAAACAGAATCAAACTTTCATGCCCCAACCAAAAAATGGTTAGCAGCATTCTAAACCAACTGCAAGCTGCATATCAGGGATTTGCTGATCCCAGAATACGAGTTGCAGTAATCAAGCTGAGAAAAGGTAAAAGCATGAGAGGCTTTCCCTAGATCCCTAGGAGATAAAAAAAAAAGGTTTGACCTATAAACTTGAAATACGTTACCAAGTAGTGTGGCAGAGAGTAAGGACTTTCAAAACATGACTTGATATTATTTTGAAAGAATTAAGTGGATAAAACTGGCGAGCTTTGTTGGCTTGAATGGCCTGTTCTTCTCTATATTGTACTAATGTTAATCACTGTCCAACCCGCTATATCCTAACATAGGGTCACGGGGTCTGCTGGAACCAATCCCAGCCAGCAGAGGGCGCAAGGCAGAAACAGACCCTGGGCAGGGCACTAGCCCAACGCAGTGTACTAATGTTCTGGCATAAAAATACAATTATTCCCTTTCATTGATTTGTGGGCTTATTGCAATGCATACAAACAACTTTCAAATATGGTTGGTGTCCTACTAACAGGGCTCCCTGTACAGAAGTGGTTAAATTGCAAGCACTTCATAAGTCCGGAATAGTAAATATTGCTCATTTATTTATGTGATCAAGCAAAAAATTGACCACTAATGCTCTTTTGTTGTTAAATGTCTTGAATTGCCTATCTGTTTGCTTTCCTGTTTTCTACCTGTGAATTCTTGTTTTGTCCTGGATTAACTCCTATGTTTGTGTATGGACTGTCTGGTGTCTGCCTGCTGTGTGAGGACTGATTTGGATTCTGTGTCGATCTTTAAAGAAAGGAGCACTCCTGATCCCATATTCGTACCGGTAGGACTGTCTTTACATTCACATACAGCGAGCTGATGTCTGGACTGTCTATCACCATCATTTCATTCCAACAGTTGCCATTTTTTATGGACTTCATTGTGTGTGGTTTACGTTTGTGGTTTGTTATTGTTGAATTCGTGTTTATTGTATATCGCCGTAAAAGGAACTGGGGTGGGATTGTTGCAGTTTGTATAGATATATTTTGTGTATTATTGTTTAATACAGTCTTCGATTTCAGTTTTATTACCGGTTGTTTTTTTGTCTCTGTGAGGTAGTGTGTGTGAGTCGGGTCAAGGCTGGGTGCGTTCCTGGCGTCCCCACTGAAAAAATAAATAAATCACCTTCATATCGACAGTGTGAATCTTAGCTGGGTTTTCTAGTCCGCTACACACTTGCATGGATAACAAGATTAG
>JANRMT010062827.1:26494042-26523971 GCA_026402145.1 Polypterus bichir lapradei | reverse complement strand
ACCCTAAGCACACAGCCAAGATATCAAAGGAGTGGCTTCAGGACAACTCTGTGAATGTCCTTGAGTGGCCCAGCCAGAGCCCAGACTTGAATCCGATTGAACATCTCTGGAGAGATCTTAAAATGGCTGTGCACCGACGCTTCCCATCCAACCTGATGGAGCTTGAGAGGTGCTGCAAAGAGGAATGGGCGAAACTGGCCAAGGATAGGTGTGCCAAGCTTGTGGCATCATATTCAAAAAGACTTGAGGCTGTAATTGCTGCCAAAGGTGCATTGACAAAGTATTGAGCAAAGGCTGTGAATACTTATGTACATGTGATTTCTCAGTTTTTTTTATTTTTAATAAATTTGCAAAAACCTCAAGTAAACTTTTTTCACGTTGTCATTATGGGGTGTTGTGTATAGAATTCTGAGGAAAAAAATGAATTTAATCCATTTTGAAATAAGGCTGTAATATAACAAAATGTGGAAAAAGTGATGCGCTGTGAATACTTTCCGGATGCACTGTATATGGGAATGGGCATGGGAAACACAATATCTCCTCCTGGAAGCTAGATGGCAGCCTCCCTGGGTTGCAGCGGTGCCTCTGACTCCCCTAGGGCTTCATGGGGGTTGGAGTGTTGTGCAGCCCTGTTGGGTTCTGCAGGCACCGCCATGGGGGTGCTGTAGCAGGAGCTGCTGGACCCTTCTGGGCACTGGTTTTGCCACACCCGGAAGTGCAGCTGGATGTCGGCAATCAAGCACCTGGAGCACTTCTGGGTGCCCAAAAAAGGAGCCAGCAACCACCACTCAGCGGCCAGAGTCGGGTGGAGGAGGACAAGGTTGCCTGGGAGGAGTGGTGGTGCAGAGAAAAAGTGGTTTTGTATTGATGTATTGTGCTTGGGACTGTGTTGTGCCTGTGCGGATTACAAGGAAGGCGTGCCCCACAGGAGAAGAAAATAAAAAGTCTTTTTGTTTTATATGTGTGCCTCCATATCCAATCTGTGTTGGATCGGGCGCATACTGTATATAGCACCTTTTTACACTAGCATCCCTTTACTAAAGAATTTGTGTAATGACCCGGCACAGCAGCATGAGGCACGCGTCTGAGACAGCGCACCGAAGTGCACACACGCGGCAGGGTGCCGCAGGAGGACCACCAAGAAGCTCCTAAGGACACTGCGGTAATGGGAAAGAAGAAATCCGGGTGGACTCAGAGGTCAGCTGCCAGATGCCACCATGCTGGCCAGCACCACAGGACACAGCAGGAGGTAGGTGATGGGCTGATGGGCCCAGGGAATGTTATTCCGTTTTCTCGTCTGCCTACCTCCTAGATGCAGAGGGGTGGAATACCCATGGGTGACGGGATGACGCGTGTCCGTAGTGTGACGGCAGAGACAGCTCTGGGGAGAGCAAGATTGGCCTGGCTCTTTCCTTCGTCCCGCTACATTGGTCCGAGAACAACAGCCCGGACGAGCTTCCCGGCGCGGTGTTCCCGGTGGAGGAGCAGGAGTTCTTCCCCATGGCAGGTAAGGGGGTGAAGGATGTGTGTCGGTTCCCCGCCGGTAATAGCTGAGATGAACCTTCACCCCGACCGCGAAGAACACCTGAAGGGTCCTTGAAGGCATGTGGTCGGCGGGAGAGGACAAGGTGAGCCCAGGGAATCTAACCTACTTTGGGCTGCACGGGAGTTGGAGGGCGTCCTCCTACCCCTGCAGTCCCTCTTTCAGGCTCTGCAAAAGGCAAAGGAAGGGCCGGAAAGCAAGCTCGGTGCGCCATTAGGAGTCATCCGCAAGTGGCTGAAGCAGTGCGGGATTGGTTTCTCCAGCCTGAATGATGCGGGGCATAGGTTAGTGACGCCTGTGCCATACAGGAAAAGGGAGAGCTGAGTGAAGAGGCTACGGTATTGATTAGTTCTGCGAGCCAAGAAGCCACGCCTCCCACACAGGACGCTGCGGTGATGACTGACTGCGTGGCTAGGGTGGGGCTGACAGAGCAGCATGCAGGCAGCCGGCTGGTGGATGCCGGCTGTCAAACTGACTCAGTCAACATGCTGGCATCAGTCTCACGGGCATCCAAAGGGGCGCAGAAGGCATGGGGTCTTTCTTCTACCCATAAGGGGACCCAGACCGTCGGTGCACCCCAGAGCAAGAGGAGAACCCGGAGACTCCCAACAGTGCGCAGTGAGAGCCCGTCTGCTTGAAGGTGATGGAGGGTTGTGCTGTGAAGGGGTGGAGACGTCAGGTGCCCTCAGCGGAGTGGACAAGGTAGCATGACTTTCCATCCTACTTCCAATCCCGCAGAGGTCGACATTGATATAACTGTGGCCGCTGTGGTCACGGCTGGCAGTGTTGTCCAGAGGGGACGTCCAAAGTGCGTGGACATTGGGGCAACAGGCAGACCTGTTGTTTGTGTTTCCACAGGGCTGTAGGGAGCACTCCAGCATCCCAAACACCCAACGACAAACAGGCACAGACACAAGTCTCAAGCACAAGGACCTTTTATTGTGGGAAATTCTTATATCAAGTGTTTCCCACACCACAACCAGAATACAACTGCGACACAGCAATACAGCACTCTGCAGCTCTTTATCTTTTCTCAGTCCCTCTCTCTGCCTCTACTCCTTTATGCAAGCATTGTCCTCCTTCCTCCTGACTCTGGACAAGGTTTGTGATGTTAATCATATTTCCATTTTAAAACTAAATTGCTACAGTATGTATGTTATAGAGCAATTTGTATAGTCTGCTCCAGTACTAATGCATTATATGTCTCTACTAGGCCATGTATCTCATATTCATCATCACATCTTAAATATGACTAGATTGAAAATATGTAATTATTCTGACTTTTATGGTCTGAATATTAATGGATTATACTACATATTTCTGGTGTGAGATGTGCTTCATATCCCTTTTAACATCTTAAACCTAAATTACCTAACTATACTGTATATAGTAATTTTGATTTTACATCCCCTCTAATAATGCACTATGCTGTTTATCTCTACTAGTTCTCATTTTCCTCCTTATATCTTTAACATGAATTGCTTAAATATATATACATATATTAAATTTGACTTTGCCTTCCTGATACTTCTGGACTACGGAACATTTAGCCTCACAGCCCTTTGACCTTGTGGGTGGTGGTAGCACTTATAATGTCTTTGTATGTTCTTCTTGTTCTCCCTGTGACTGGAAACCAAGGTACACAAAGAAAACATGAAAATTTTCACACTCCAAACAAATAATAGTGAGGCTAGGAACTGAGCAAGAGTGCCTGGTGCTGTGGATCAGCAGCTCTTACTACACTGCCCAAGCCTGATTATTACAAATTGGGAAATGCAGATGTTAACTCCCCTGGCAAGTGTTACAAAAATTTGGGTGTTTAACAGAAGCTACAAAAGAAGTTCAATTTCCCTCCCACCCCAAGATTAATGTGCTTATCACTTCGTGCATGAGTCACCACCATATTGATTTCAAGACCTACAAAGTAGTGCTGTCTATATGAATGATCCATGGCATGGGCTATGTCCTTTGTTAAAGCTGACCTATGTGTTCCTCTGTTTTAACTGTTATAGGGCAGCTACACCAAGTCCATACCAATGTCTGACATTGTATAATTTAGCCACTGGAAGTCTGAATGCAGTGAAGCTTCACTTTAGGAATCAACATTTTGCACACTCAGTTGACTCATAACCATAACTGGGATAGTTACTTAAAGAAAGTAATCTGTAACAAATTACTAATTACATCTCTCAAACTGTAGTAGGGTTATTTTATTCATTACTTCCTGGAAAAAGTACTCACATTACTAACTATGTCTATCTAACTCTAAACCCGTCCAAATGGGTACCAAATGGAAATTACAAGGACAGCAGCCATGTGTCCTTTCAGTACTGGAAGATAAAATCAATAATGCTGACAGCGAATTCCACAGTTAAGTAAATTTACACTGCTGTAGCACTGGGCTGTTTCAAACATCTGGGCCAAGAACTAGAGCCCTTTAGTTCAGGAAAAAGATCTTAATAAAAAAAAAAAAAAATTCTGATAATAATCAACCAGACTTAATGATCTGAGCACTTCTAAACATATAAAAAAGACACTTGGTGATCAAAAAGAAAGCACCTACAGTTTGTAATAAGCTATTGCACATTCACTAACAGTTAAGGTAAGATTCAGCTACCTACTCGACTTCTTAATTTTTGCGGGAGTGGTTAAGAGATGTGAGGAAGAAAAAAAATCAGAATGTATGTCAGGATATGCAGCTACTGTACATTTTATGATCGATGATGCTTTTAAGTGAATATCACAGACTTTTTCTGGCCTGTGTAAGTCTAATTCCTTATGAGCCCTTTGATGAAGAAGCAATGCATAACAATGAACAAAAATATTAACAAAGTAAACATTTACTTATAACAATTACCAAACACTTCATTGTTTCTTAAAGTGGACTTGAATTCTCTTTTAATTACCGTATTTACGCATGCACCACACGCACATTTATTCCTGAAAATTAGCATTAGAAAATCAGGTGCGCGTCATACATGAGGAAGTGTAATTCTGTAATATTTACTTCTTCTCCTTGGGCTCGCTCGCACTCGTGCTCTCTCTCGCTCGCTTGCACGCGCACTTGCACTCTCTCTCTTTTGCGCTCTCTCTCTCGCTCGCTTACTCGCGCTCTCTCGCTCGCTTACTCGCGCTCTCTCTCTCGCTCGCACACTTGCTCTCTCTCGCTCTCTCTCTAAACGCTTCCTATACAATCACAACGTACGTCATACAAGCGAGAAAATGATTTTCGCGATTTTCTTTGTAAAAATTAGGGTGTGTGTCTTACACGAGGGCACGTGGTACACGAGTAAATTCGCTATATTCTTTTGATGTGTTTTAAAGTTTTGTTTCTTTCTGAATAATTTTTCAAACTAAAACATTCATCCGTTTTCTAATCCTGTTTTATCCAAAGCAGGGTTACGGGGATGCTGGAGCCTATCCTAGCAAGCACAGGGAGCAAGGCAGAACCAATCCCTGGACAGGATGACAGTACATCGTGGGGTAAACACACACACTCACAAATGGCCAGTTCACGTAACCTACATGCATTTGAATGATAGGAGGAAACTAAAGCATCTGGAGGAGAACAGGCAGACTTCACACAAGGAGCACCCAGAATGTGAACCCTGATCTCCTTACTGTCAGGCAGCAACACTAGCATGGCACCAACAAAATTTAAACATAAAATCTGTGTTTCTTATAAAGACAAAGTCAGCATTAATATACAGTAATGTAACATAAGACATATGTACAGATCTTACAACATCATAATATTAAATATGTGTGCGTGTGCAGTGTGAATTGGGCAAGAGAAGCTGTTTGGGAGGCCATATTTAACTCCTCAAAATTCATGCAAGATACAGTGCCTGCCCTTCAAGATATTTATGACTTTTACATGTTGTTTGCTTAGAAGCGTATATGTGTAACACAAGTAAAGAAATTCTGGCTATGTGTATGTAAGAATTCAAATTCTTATACATGTTACTACTTTGTTATTGGGAAATTTAATTGGATCACATTAAACTTTGTATTGCATTAAACCAGTGTTTCCCAGACTTGGTCCTGGGGACCCCACTGTGGCTGCAGGTTTTTGTTCCAACCCCATTCCTAATCAGTGACAACACCTGATAACACTGAGCTCATTTAATTAGCTGGTATTTTTTTTTTTCTTTCATTCAACATTCAGAAAAGCATAGCAGCATGATTTTTACATTTATATTTATATTTTTACATTAAGACTTTTATAAACATTTCTGCTTATGCTATAGATTTAAACGTTTAACTCTTTTGTTGATTTCATTATACTGTGCAGTTTTCCCCCCTTCGTTGTATCTTATAACAATTTAAAACAAGCAGATCAGACACCCAGGCAAACACTGAATAATCAAAGGCTGCAGCTACTTTAGAGTCAGACCCACTAATTCGTAAATAATGGATTAATTAAACAATTAGAACACCTTGAAAAGTAGGATGAAAATCAAGATGAAAATACTGTTAAAAAGAAAAAAAAAAACATTATTCCTATATAACTGCATGGTACATATTAATATTTTTTTTAGCAAGCTTAGTTTTCTAATTTCTATATTGTTCCCTAAACACAGAACTTGGAAAATATCAATTCACTTAATTAGCCCAGGAGTTCATTTAAAAACAGAAGCTGGTTGGAACAAAAACCTGCAGCCACAGGGGTTCATCAGGACCGAGTTTGGGAAACACTGCATTAAACTATCCCTTCCTATAAATAATCCTAATTGTCTCAGCTCAGAAAATTTCTCAGAAGGATGCCCCTCATTTTTTGTTTTACTCTCTATGACCAATTCAATAACACAAACTTGAGGCTTTGGGATTACAGACTAACCTCTTCAACCAGTGGAACAGAAGGTGACCTACCTTGGGGTATTGTGGCCATTTGGTCTTGTTAGAGCAAAGGATCTTTTTACCTGAGGAGGTTGAAGGGTTTTGGGGTGGGAACCATAACTTTAGTGAACATTTCTTGCAGCACTATTGAATGTATCTGGACTGAATGCATCATGGTGTGGTTTGGATAATCTGATTTACCACTCATTGCAAACTTATCTGAAGGACTGTCCATACAGCTTCTAAAATCATTGGGGCTGATTTTCCAGTGCTTCTTCATATTATCTACTCACCTAGATGTCTGAGGAGTGCTTGATCCATCATCTCTGATAACAGCTCTGCAGCTCATCCTGTTTTCAGTTCTGCCTTTGGAGCCTCACCTCACACTCCACATGCTTCAGGGAGAGCTTGTTCCCTCAGGCGATAAGGTAACTGAACTCCCAGTATTTTGATCCTACCTGCCCTGCTGTGTGTACTGTACCCACCTGCTGGTTTAGCTGGAATTGTACTGTACTGTATGTCACTTTTTTCAGCTCTTTTCTCTATCTATTTACTGTATTTATTTATACATCACCACAATTGTGACACAGGAATTTCACTTTGCTCTTGTAGTATATGTCACAATAAAGGTCTCTTTTCTCTAAAAAGTGGGAGAGTGACCCTTTTTCACAATAGCAGCCCTCTGTCTCACTCATCCTCTTCATATTCCCCCTTCACCCACCACCTCAAGCTCTCAAGTAAATCTTGGTCCTAGCACTTTTTATGGTCAGGAATTTGCTTCTTGAGTTCTCTTTAAACTTAACTCACTAAGATGGTGGCATTCTGCAATCAAAATACAGTGGTCCAAGTTCACATCCAGCAGCTCCAAATAAGGATGTGAAATCAAAAACGGCACTGTACAAAAAAACATTTCTTACCAGTGAGAGTACCTCTTCCATTTTTCATTTTTGGGTCATCTTTAAGGTATGACCTGCCATGACTGAATTGTGAAGCTCATCTGAAACTGGCATTTAAAGGGGACTGAAAATTAAACTCTTAAAGACATATTGTACCTTTATTGTAACCCCTCATAAATGCTGTGATGTCCATGCATCAGTTAAAGATGAAAGGTACACAGATAAGCAACGCTGGATTATTTGACTGCAGGCTGTTCACAGCTTGTTGAGAGCTTCATAGAGAACACTGTGGTTGGGTTGTGGTTGGTCATCTTTTAATTTTACCTAAAAAAGGCAAAAAAAAACCCCCAAAAAAAACAACCCACAGGTAATGGTCTGCTGAGAACAGGAAATAAAAGTCTCAGTTGAGTCATTTTTTCACCTTGTCTTCACCTTGTTCTCAACATTCTGAGGAACCTACTGTATGTGTCACAGGCACCAGTAGTACTATAAAGGCCCAAATACTAGTTTCAAATGAAAGGTTATTTTTATGGTGTGGCCTGAAGTTGCCTGGCATGGATTAGCCTTACAAGTAAATTAATGCAAATATTTATTAAACACTCATGTTTATCTCTGTGGTACATCTGGATGACAATACTGACCACTGAGACCAGGCTAAAGTGCAAAGTGGACATGTTGGTGATACAAACATATAAACTACATTCACTGAGCAAATTCATAGACACGCCTGTACAGCTGCTTATTCGTGCAATGATCTAATCAGACAGTCATGTGGGAGCAGTACAATGCATATAATCCTGCAGGTACAGATCAGAAACTTCAGTTAATGATCACAAACAACAGAATGTTGAAAAAAGTGATCAAATGTGATTTCAACTGTGGCATGATTGTCGGTGCAAGACAGGCCGGTTTGAGTATTTTTGTAACTGCTGAATTCTTAGGATTTTCACGCATAACAATCTCTAGAGTTTTCTAAGAATGTTATAAAAAGAAAAAAAAATATCCAGGGAGCAGCAGTTCTCCGAATGTAAATAGCTTATAGCAGTCTAGCCATTCTCTTCTGACTTCACTCATCAACAAGCTAACAGGAAGGCTACAGCAACTCAGATAACCACTCTGTACAAATGTGGTGAGCAGAAAAGCAGCTCTGAATGCTCATCACGTTGAACCTTGAGGCAGATGGGTTAAGACGGCAGAAGACCACATCAAGTTCCACTCCTGTCAGCCAAGGACAGAAAGCCTGAAGCTGCAGTGGGCACAGGCTGGATAGCTGACAACTGGAAGAACATGGCCTGGTCTGATGAATCTCAACTTCTGCTGAGGCACAGAGATAGTAGGTTCAGAATTTGGCATCAACAGTATGATGTCACGCAGCCAACCGGCCTTGTGTCAACAATCCAGACTAATGGTGTGGGAATATTTTCACTGCACACTTTGGGCCCATTAATACAAATCAATCATTGCTTGGATGCCATGGCCTATTGAAGTATTTCTGCTGACCATGTGCACTCCGTCATAGCCACAATTTACCTATCTTCTAATGGCTACTTTCAGTATGATAATGTACAATGTCACAAAACAAAATTCGTCTCAAACTGGTTTTACAAACAGGACAATGAGCTCAATGCTCTTCAGTGGCTTTTCCAAAAGAACTTCTTTAGGATCTGGTAGAATGGGAGAATCACACAAATGCACTGCTAATGAATCAGCAGAAATCATGTGATCTAGTCATGTCAACATGGAACAGAATGTCAAAGGAACGTCTTATGGAATCCATGCCACGAAGAATTGAGGCTGTTTTGAGAACAAAGTGAAGCCCTACTTAATATTAGCACAGTGTTCCTAAGAATTTGGTCAGTGAGTGTTTATACTGTACCATACCAAACACAACTATCTTGATTGACTGCCATATCTTAAACATTCTGAGATATTCTGGAGCAGTTCAAGGGACTGCACTTTACATCCAAATTAAAACAAGATATTCCATTGCACTGGCACCCCGTTGAGGTCATTTTCCTGCCTTGAACTGGATTAATGGGGTTTGAGAATGGGAAATTCTTATTAAATGGGCCTAAGAACGCTGAAGCTGTTTTGAGTAGTTCAGACATGTCATAAACAACTGACATAGGCAATTCCTGTTTTTGTCAGTTATTTGCACAGACACCTTATGTTTTTGACAGATTTTATCAGAATTCAAGGGTATACTGCTAACCAGAGGCCACTCAGTCCGTGATTTTCTCAGGTACTGACACATCTTAAGAGTGAATTGTACATTTTCCCTTCTTAGGTGTTGCTCTATGAAAGATCCTCTAATAAAAGGAGAGACCTCAGCAGCTTCTAGCAGCCAAAAAGTAATTAAAAGTGAAAATCTTCATTGAAATGACAGGGGAATGGGAGCTTCTTGGCATCTGTTCCAATATTGCCTCTTGCTTTTGTTTTATTTTGTCCCATTCAATCATTTTTGGAATTGGGCAGTTTAGACAGACAGACACAGACACAAACACCAGAATAATTAAAAATGAAGAAGTCAATAAGAAAACTTCTGACTTGGTACTCACAGGTATTCTGCAGCTGTATTCTCATTGTTATCAAGGAGGCCCAGTCACATTTCTTTACACACGTGTGCTGAATAATTTGTTGGCTGAAAGTCCTCGGTGTTAGTGTGTCAGAGAGAGAATGCACAGCATCGTTCATAATGCCACTCAGTTTGGCCTTTTTCCTCTCCACCTCTACTACCTCCAGGGGGTCCAGTGTGTGTAACATAACCGAGCCAGCCCTTTTAATGAGCTTGTTGATTCAGTGGGTCTCATTTGAAGTGATGTTACCGGAGCAGCAAACCATAACATAGAATATCATATCGGCCACCACAGAGGATGTCACTATTAAAGAGAGACAAGACCAGTCCAGCCTGTCATTGATGTGGACCACCATGTACGTCTAGAAATGCACCACCTCTACATCCTCACCCTGAATAGTGACTGGGCATAGAAGCCATTTGGTGTAGCAAAAGTCAATAACCAGTTCCTTAGTTTTGCTGATGTAAAGTTGCAGGCAATCATTTCTTCACCAAGAAAAAAGTTATCCACCTAACTCCTTTATCTTATCCAATTAATCAATACACTCCCTAAGGGCAGAGTTACCTGAGAGTTGCTGGAGATGACATTACCTGGTATTATATTTATTGTCTGAGGTGTACACATTGAAGATATAAAGGAGACAGGACTCTTCCTTGTGGTGCTCCAGTGTTGCTCACATCCATTCCAGAGACTCAGTCCTTCAGTCTCACAAACTGTGATCTACCAGACAGTCCATTATCCATAATAACCTAAACTCATCCACTGCTCATCTCTGAGATTACCTTTTAACAGAGATGGATGGATGGATGGGATTGAAAGCACTGGAGAACTCACAGACTTAACCCTCAAAGCTGCCAGCTTTGTCCAGGTGAGAATAAGTCTTGTTGAGCAAATAGACAATTGCATTCTCCACTTCAAACTTTACCCAATATGCCAACTGTAGTTGGACCAGGTGATCTACAAAAAGAGGACTCATATAGTCCAGGACCAGCTTCTCAAGTAGTCATACGATGAAGATGTGCCTGCCTTTCTTTTTGATGGAACAATGCAAGAGGTTTCCCACAGGAGCAGAAATTTCTGGAGCCTTAGGGATAGACTGATAGATGACAGAGGATACCACAGTATGTGGTCAACACAGGCCTTAAGAACATGAGGCTTTTCCTGTGTGCAGCTTCCTCTGTTGTCTCCTTACTTTGTCTTCAGGTGTGGTCAGCCCATACTGATAGTCAGAGCTGAATTCATCATTGGCCATTCCACTTGAAATGTTGGTAGTTTTATCACACATCTTCTGCTGTTAGTCACTCCATACAGCTCCGTCTCCATCACTAAGCACATGCCCAAACTCTTGGTCTGCCATTTGGGTCTGGCAGATCTACACCCTTATTTTAGGTCAGGCAGTAGTGCCTGTCAAAAGTGGTTTGTCATTTCAGTTCAGTTGTTTTGCACCCTGCCATTTCTATTTGACCTTAGTGAGGCGTGAGAAAGCTGCACAAAAGGCTTTGGTGTCAGTACTGGGATATATGCACCTTATGGTCCATGATGTCAAAGCCGCACTGACAAAAAGAAACAGACATAGATATATATGATATTTGGAATAACTCATTTTATGACCTATATAGTACATTTCAGAAAACATTTTGGCACAGATGCAACATTATTAGAGACAAGTAATGGTCTGTTTTAAGAGTGTGTTGCTAATGGAATTAATTATAAGGATCATTTCCAGATGTGCAGTGTGCACAATTACAGTTTTCGTTTTAGCTGGACAGCATCGGAGTTCGCTAAAACAACGCCTTAGATTTCAAACAACAGAACAGGTAATATCCATCCATTATCCAACCCGCTATATCCTAACTACAGGGACACGGGGGGTCTGCTGGAGCCAATCCCAGCCAACACGGGGCGCAAGGCAAGAAACAAACCCCGGGCAGGGTGCCAGCCCACTGCAGGGCACACACTAGGGACAATTTAGGATCACCACCGGTAATATATGAAGAGCTAAATGACCCTCTTAAAAGTTCAGGATGTGAACACCACCAGGACTTTGAGCTTCAGCAATTCTCCTCTCATGGTCACCGCATCTATGGAATAGATGCATGCCAGTCAGCAGCTCTCAGTCTGCTTTCATGTGTGTTAAGCCATTTGTGTAGAAGGAGATTTTCTTCTGAGAGATGTCTTACTACTCACTGATGATGGGTATGTAATGAGCATACAGTTACACAAATTATCAAACAATGTGTTAAACACCTTGGTCAAGAAAAAAAGGGAATACAAAAAGTATGGGAAACACTTTAGTTTTGGTACCGCAAAAATTAATCTATTACTCATGCACTCTTATCTAACAAGACTTTAACAAACAAACAAACACACTTCTTTGGGTCTTCATAACACTTACAAAGCTTCAGTGAAGTGTCGATTCATCTCTGCAATGTCACCCACTAACAAAACTTCATTTCGCAGTGGTCTGAGACGGCATAACTGAAACACATTTCTCTTGAAACTACATATTTAGTATAAGAGCTGGGGATCCTTTATATTAAAAAGTAATTTTAACATCATGTCAAACATGCCACACTGCACAGAAATGAATAAATACTGCAGTTTTATAAGTGTTATGAAGACCAAAAGAAGCCTCTGGTAAGGTCTTGTTACATAAGAGGAAATGAGCACTTGATGAATTTTGGCAGTATCTGAACTAAAGTATTACCAAAGTATAAATTCATTCTAACGGCTGTCTTCTACCAATGATTCAGCATTTAGGGGTGCTCTTATTAATTATTATGTGGCTGACGCCGTTATCCAAGACAGCTTACAACATTTGAGAGATGCAATTGGTTCCATTTGTTTTAGTTTTCCAGTTAGAGTACAGGCAGGTGAAAGGAGTTGCTCATGGTCACACAGTGACATTACTGGGATTTGAACTCACAACCTCAGGGTTTGAAGCCCAAAGTCTTACCCACTGTATAAACCTACCAGGCCTCAGGCAGCTGAAAAATCCCTTCAATGTTCTTGGGGTAGTTTTTCAGCACTTTTTGCTTTCCACGTTTAAGATGTCATTCATGGAGGATTCCTACTCATATAACATCCAGGAAATAAGCCTAGTTTCTTACAGTAGTTATAGACTCGACAGTTTAGAGCAGGGGTCTCAAACTCCAATCCTGGAGGGCCGCAGTGGCTGCAGGTTGTCATTCTAACCCTTTTCTTAATTTGTGACCCGTTTTGGCTGTGAATTAATTTCCTTTGAATTAAGGTGAATTGACTTGATCTTGAACACTCAGACCCCTTAATTCAGTGTTTCCCAAACTCGGTCCTGTGCCCCCAAAGTCCCCCCCCCCCCCGTAGCTGCAGGTGTTTGTTCCAACCACCTTCTTTTTTTAAAATGGACTCCTGGGCTAATTAAGTGAAGTATTATTTCCCAAGTTCTGTGTTTTGGGAGCAATATAGAAATTAGAAAACTGTATATATACAGTGCATCTGGAAAGTACACACAACACCCCATAATGACAACGTGAAAAAAAGTTTACTTGAGATTTTTGCAAATTTATTAAAAATAAAAAAACTGAGAAATCACATGTACATAAGTATTCACAGCCTTTGCTCAATACTTTGTCGATGCACCTTTGGCAGCAATTAAAGCCTCAAGTCTTTTTGAATATGATGCCACAAGCTTGGCACACCTACCCTTGGCCAGTTTCGCCCATTCCTCTTTGCAGCACCTCTCAAGCTCCATCAGGTTGGATGGGAAGCGTCTGTGCACAGCCATTTTAAGATCTCTCCAGAGATGTTCAATCAGATTCAAGTCTGGACTCTGGCTGGGCCACTCAAGGACATTCACAGAGTTGTCCTGAAGCCATTCCTTTGATATCTTGGCTGTGTGCTTAGGGTCGTTGTCCTGCTGAAAGATGAACCATCGCCCCAGTCTGAGGTCAAGAGCGCTCTGGAGCAGGTTTTCATCCAGGATGTCTCTGTACATTGCTGCAGTCCTCTTTTCCTCTTATCCTGACTAGTCTCCCAGTTCCTGTCGCTGAAAAACATCCCCACAGCATGATGCTGCCACCACCATGCTTCACTGTAGGGATGGTATTGGCCTGGTGATGAGCGGTGCCTGGTTTCCTCCAAACGTGACGCCTGGCATTCACACCAAAGAGTTCAATCTTTGTCTCATCAGACCAGAGAATTTTGTTTCTCATGGTCTGAGAGTCCTTCAGGTGACTTTTGTCAAACTCCATGCAGGCTGCCATGTGCCTTTTACTAAGGAGTAGCTTCCGTCTGGCCACTCTACCATACAGGCCTGATTGGTGGATTGCTGCCGAGTTGGTTGTCCTTCTGGAAGGTTCTCCTCTCTCCACAGAGGACCTCTGGAGCTCTGACAGAGTGACCATCAGGTTCTTGGTCACCTCCCTGACTAAGGCCCATCTCCCCCAATCACTCAGTTTAGATGGCCGGCCAGCTCTAGGAAGAGTCCTGGTGGTTTCGAACTTCTTCCACTTATGGATGTGTGAGGCCACTGTGCTCATTGGGACCTTCAAAGCAGCAGAAATTTTTTTATAACCTTCCTCAGATTTGTGCCTTGAGACAATCCTGTCTTGGAGGTCTACAGACAATTCCTTTGACTTCACGCTTGGTTTGTGCTCTGATATGAGCTGTCAACTATGGGACCTTATATAGACAGGTGTGTGCCTTTCCAAATCATGTCCAATCAACCGAATTTACCACAGGTGAACTCCAATTAAGCTGCAGAAACATCTCAAGGATGATCAGGGGATACAGGAAGCACCTGAGCTCAATTTTGAGCTTCATGGCAAAGGCTGTGAATACTTATGTACATGTGCTTTCTCAATTTTTTTATTTTTAATAAATTTGCAAAAATCTTAAGTAAACCTTTTTCATGTTGCCATTATGGGGTGTTGTGTGTAGAATTCTAAGGAAAAAATGAATTTAATCAATTAAATTTTGGAATAAGGCTGTAACATAACAAAATGTGGACAAAGTGATGCGCTGTGAATACTTTCCAGATGCACTGTGTGTATATATATATGTATATATAATCATCAAAATTAAAAGAAATAAACATTTGAAATACATCAGTCTGTGTGTAATGAATGAATCTAATATACAAGTTTCACTTTTTGAATGGAATTACTGAAGTAAATCAACTTTGTCATGATATTCTAGTTTTATGACCAGCACCTGTACACATTTTGCCTTGAAGTCTCATTTTAGTTTGATTACTGGTTTCTTATTTAGAAAATGACCATTTCTAGCACCTTTTTGATCATATTTGGTCCTTCCTTATAGAATTATAGTATTAGTGAAACACCATATCCTCACCTAAACACATGCCAGCTATTCACTACAACACTACTGACATGTGCTGCTTAGGCTTTTCCTTAATGATTGCTTTCATTAATTTATTTGCAATGCATTTTAAAGTTTATTGGCCTGTAGTGGGTTAGAGTACTTTGATCATGTTTCATATAAAACTGGATGTGTTTGCTAGCTTCCAATCTGTAGGAATTTCCCCGCGTGCAATGTACTTTGAAAAATACACTTCTTAAACACTATAGGACACCTGGTGATTTGCTTGATTTTTTTTTTAAGCAAATAAGAAATTCTCTCTCTAGTCTTTAAATTACCAAGAAACACCTTGACAATCACTGAAAATGCTAAGAGATGATGATCAGCTTACTCCCATGTGAAAACATCAAAATATTGAGATTTAGAGCATTGTATCTGTCAACTTCAATTTACTTTGGCTGCTCCCAAATAGACTTCATCTCCTTCTTGACTGCTCTTTTTTTCTGCAGTATTTCTCGTTAACTGTAGCTTTCTTAGGGTCTTGTGAGCCTCAGTTCTCAGTAGCTGGTGTAAGGCGTACACAAACACCTCATTTGGAGAAGTGCAACTCTCCACTGCAGCACTTCCTCCTACACTCCCCCCAACAGAATTCAGCCAGCCCCCACAAAGGCACGCTGCCCTTTGCACTTTTTTCCCAGGCTTTCTATCTCCATCAGGTACAATCAGCTGTAAATGTAAGTAATAAATGTACGGTAAGTGATACATAAAACCAAAATAATAACTTAAATGACATCCTACATTGGTATACTTTCCGTTTTGCTCTCATACGGTTATGATTAACTCCTACTCCATCTACCTCGTACATGTTTTACAGCTTTTTTTCACCCTGCAGCCACTTCCTGTCAAGCACCTTATTTATCCACTGCAGAGTACTCTAATAGACATGAGTGAAATAAAAGTTTGCAATTTTGTGTGCAATTGCGAAATACAGAACTTACTGAAGGGTGTTTTTGGGTGTTCCCCAAAACCGAATTTACACTTCTGTCTCAATCTGCATTTCTTCAACAGCTGCATAGCACAGGTAACCTGTACCACACCAATAAAAAAAAGTTAATTTTGTATTATGGTTCTTGTTCACATCACCGCAGTTCATGTGAAAAATATGCAGCATGTCACATTTTTAAAAAATGAAGACATACTAAAGCACACCATAATGCATGGTTATGCATTTTCTCAACAGGTGAAGTCAGTACAATGAAAGCATCCCTGGAAAGTGCAAATACTTTAACGTCTGCAACTTGTATATCTGCAATTTCCCCAACATCCTACTTAGTTAACAGTTTAAATATTAGGAAAGGACAAGCATTTCAATACTCAGAAACTATCTTTTGAACCACTAACTGTATGAAAATCAATTATCATAACCTTGACTATCTCCAGGGTCAGAGCTAGAGAATTATTTTGAAGTACAACCTATAACTGAAGCACCTTCAGCATGGCAAAGGTGCTGTATAAAAAATGTATTATTATAATAATTGTGCGGTATTTGCTACTTCCATTTGGTTTCCCCCTACATCCCATGTTGGGCAGCTTGGAGGCTTTAAATTGGCTCTGTAGAACTGAATAGTGGTACACACAGTAGATGAGAATGCCCAAAGATAGATTGGCTTCCATATTGTACCTCACGGTGCTAGTGGGTTTTTTTTTTCTTTCCAGTCCATCTGGAGTTTTTTTTTTTTTTGGTTTTTCTGTCCTCCCAGCCATCGGACCTTACTTTATTTCTTTGTTATTTAGTTATTGCCTAATCATATGTTTTTTTTTTTTAATAAACTTCTCTTTGTTCATCTTGTAAAGCACTTTGAGCTACACCAGGTGTATGAAAATGTGCTATATAAATAAATGTTGTTGTTGTGCGGTCTAGAGATGCTATTATGGGATAATTAGCAGTAGGAGAAAAGGATTTGATGTGACACTGAGTTTTTTTTTGCAAAAAACTTACGATTACTAATTCAGAATTAGAGTGGTTTGTAGCCATCAAGATAACAGATATTAGCAGTAATGTTTCACATCAAATTTAAGAGCTCTCCAGGACCTTGGCCACCCAGCACATTTTCTGCATGTGTCTTCTTTTTGCCAACATTAAACCTGATTAATTTCTGGGTGAGAGCTGCTTCTGATAACACTGGGCACTAACCACAAGTCAGTGTTGGACAGGACATGCATGTACAACTCCTCAGTCATAACCTGGTCATTTTAGAGTCATCAGATCAACCTCGCTCAAATCTTTATCAAGTGTGCTATACAGAAGCATGTTGGCATACTTACAGTCAAATGAAAAAGTTTGGGAACCCCTCTCAACCTGCATAATAATTTACTCTACTTTCCACAAAAAAGATAACAGTGATATGTCTTTCATTCCTAGGAACATCTGAGTACTGGGATGTTTTCCGATTAAAGATTTTTAGTGAAGCGGTATTTTAGTTGTATGAAATTAAATCAAATGTGAAAAACTGGCTGTGCAAAAATCTGGGTCCCCTTTTAATTTTGCTGATTTGAATGCATGTAACTGCTCAATACTGATTATTTGCAACACCAAATTGGTTGGATTAGCTCGTTAAGCCTTGAACTTCATAGACAGGTGTGTCCAATCATAAGAAAAGGTATTTAAGGTGGTCAATTGCAAGTTGTGCTTCCCTTTGACTCTCCTCTGAAGAGTGACAGCATTGGATCCTCAAAGCAACTCTCAAAAGATCAGAAAACAAAGATTGTTCAGTATCATGGTTTAGGGGAAGGCTACCAAAAGCTATCTCAGATGTTTAAATTGTCAGATTCAACTGTAAGGAATGTAATCAGGAAATGGAAGGCCACAGGAACAGTTGGTGTTAAACCCAGGTCTGGAAGGCCAAGAAAAATAAAGGAGCGGCATATGCGCAGAATTGTGAGAATGGTTGCAGGCAACCCACAGATCACCTCCAAAGATCTGTAAGAACATCTTGCTGCAGCTGGTGTATCAGTACATCGTTCTACAAGTCAGCGCAATTTGCACAAAGAACATCTGTATGGCAGGGTGATGAGAAAGAAGCCCTTTCTGCACTCACACCATAACCAGAGTCGCTTGCTGTATGCAAATGCTCATTTAGACAAGCCAGATTCATTCTGGAACGAAGTGCTTTGGACTGATGAGACAAAAATTTGGTCATAACAAAAACCGCTTTGCATGGCGGAAGAACACTGCATTCCAAGTAAAACACCTGCTACCTACTGTCAAATTTGGTGGAGGTTCCATCATGCTGTGGGGTTGTGTGGCTAGTTCAGGGACTGGGGCCCTTGTTAAAGTCAAGGGTCAGATAAATTCAACTCATCATCAACAAATTCTTTAGGATAATGTTCAAGCAGCAGTCAAGTTGAAGTTACGCAGGGGTTGGATATTCCAACGAGACAATGACCCAAAACACAGTTCGAAATCTGCAAAGGCATTCATGCAGAGGGAGAAGTACAATGTTCTGGAATGGCCGTCACCATCCCCTGACTTGAATATCATCAAAAATCTATGGGCTGTCCATGCTCAGCAGCCATCAAATTTAACTGAACTGGAGAGATTTTGTATGGAAGAATGGTCAAAAATACCTCCATCCAGAATCCAGACACTCATCAAAGGCTATAGGAGGCATCTAGAGGCTGTTATATTTGCAAAAGGAGGCTCAACTAAGTATTGATGTAATATCTCTGTTGGGGTGCCCAAATTTATGCAACTGTCTAATTTTGTTATGATGCATATTGCATATTTTCTGTTAATCCAATAAACTTAATGTCACTGCTGAAATACTACTGTTTCCATAAGGCATGTCATATATTAAAAGGAAGTTGCTACTTCGAAAGGTCAGCCAATGATAAACAAAAATCTGAAGAATTAAGAGGGGTACCCAAACTTTTTTATATGACTGTATTAAATTTATCATCTGTAAATGATCATCCAGTAAGTATTAATGCATCACCGCCTTATACACACCTTAGAATATCTCCCAAAAGATACAACAGAATTTATTATCCAAAAAAGTGTTTTCAATAAATTAAGTCTCTCTGTAAACCATCTGCTTTTGCTAGTTTTAGCTGTCCTACAGTATTTCAAACTAAACTGTCCCAAACAAAACTAGCTTCATTATTTAATTGCTTATGAAAAGGTATTCACAACACTAATATAAGTTTAACCTCAAAGTGTTAACTGTTAGTTCAGTATTCTGTAAAATCACCTACTAACGTGAATGGCTGGATTTGTTGACTGACTGGGTGGATGGGGGAAAACACAGTGCAGTGAGTCAAAGTTGAATATCTGGGAGGGAAAGGCGTGAACCAGATTTTGTATGTATTTCAGCAAAAGGCTGCATGTTATCAGAGTCCAATGCAGCTTTAGGCATCTTTAGAAAGACACCCTTTTTAAAAGGAAAAAAATAAAAAACGAACGTGTGTGGAATCTGCAAATATTTGCTATTCACAGATAAGATTCTGAGAGCAAAGATAACAGTTGGAAATGTGGTGTTACCTCCCACTGAACAACATTGTACTTCATTTAAGGAAAATACAGACCACTAAGCACTTCTGAATTCTGCAGTTTTTAGCTTCATGATGAGCTTATCTTCTACAAACGATCACAGCTACCAAGAACCCTGGAAATTTCGATCCTAAATACTGGTCATGTTCTCTCACAGGGCTGTGCACCAAATATTTCTATTAAGGATAAAGTCTGTTTCATACATTATTTGTACATTCAAAGTTGCATAAACTTTGAAGCCATTCATATTTCAGTATACCCTTTTCCCCTTATTCTAATAATCTAACACAATGCAAACTAATATGAAAAATCAGGAGTGTACTCCCTTAGACTTTCACACATACTCAGATATGGGGATGGATATTTGAGGAGTAAACTGCAAGACAATGATCATATTTTTATATTCGGTACATTAAAGAACCATCAACAACAAATCAAATTAATAATATATTGAATAATTATTATAAAAGTAAAGTTGAATAAATCAGACTCTGCAACTGCATGAATAAAAACAAAAAAACAAAGCAAAAAAAAAAACTGAATGTGTTCAAATTTTGGTTAGCAGAAATAGTCCAAATGTTGATAGAAATCTATGCTTTGTATGAAAAATTTGGTTGACCTAAGTGAGCACACACATACATACATACACACACACACAGACATAATTCCAAAAATGTTCAAACTCAGGGAGGTCTAAAATGTCGAGATTCATTAAAATCTCGACATCGAATTTTTTGACGATTACAATACTTCCCCTATAATTCGTATACGAGAAAGTCAGGGAAGTCTAAAACGTAGAGAAACGTAGAAGCATAGAGATACTTCCCCTAAAATTCATTTACAAGAAAGTCAGGGAGGTCTAAAACGCCGAGATTCATTAAAATCCCGACATCGAATTTTTGGATGATTACAATACTTTTCCTATGCTTTGTATATGAAAAAGTAAAGATTACTCTTCATATGAGGGGAACAGTTTTATAATTTAAACTTGTGGCTCACTAACCTGGTTCTGGTTAACAATACACTTAGAAGGTTAGTGCAAGGCCATATTCAGGAATCCTATATTAACAAACTAAGTACTTAGATATCTATGAGAAGGTAGGAAATGCTTAACACTCAAATGTAATCTTCAAATCTAAAGTTAATTTATAGGATAAATGCTTCATCTGGAAAAGAGGACATATTTTAGGGTTACCAGAAAGGCAAATACTAAACTGACTAGTGAGAGTGGTGCATCACTCCACTGTACTCTAATGCAATGATTCTGCTTTTCAGTGACATATTATAAACTTAAAAATCATATTTCACTTCTATTGTTATTGCAACCTTCCCAGTCTTTCTTCAAATAGTATTTTACAGCACCTTCAAAATGCAACCACCAGGGATATGGCTTGGTCTAAAAACAGAGATCACACTGGAAATCAGTGTCAAGTACGCTAAAAAAAAAATTACGAGGATTAGTTGAATATGTAGGACTGGCAAGATCTACTGCTAGTCTCAAATATTCACTACAGGGCAGCTTTAGAAACCACATAAAGATGTCACTTTCTGTTCTCGGTACTGCAACAGATTGTTTTGACTTGGAAATAATTCTTTATCCTTTATTTAAAGAGCAAATAGTATAAGTGAAAGATGACTCCAGACTTCGTCAATACAGTAGACAAAACTGGATTATTAGGAAACAGAATACTATGGTACAAAAATTAATATGCAACGCACTAAACTATGACAAGCAAAAAGCTGTATAATGTTTATTTATACCTGCTGCTTTCTTGCTTGCATTTCATAAAAATGCACTTTTGACTACTATCTGTTTAAAATGCTTCATTTTAAAGTTGTAGAAGTAAATTAGGTTTATACAAACAACTCATCATACACGTCTGTTCGTCAAAAATGAGTATCTTTATAGGAAGTCTTTTTCACAAAGTAGAATATTCACACTGTCATATCATTGAAAAACACTTTGTAGTGAGTTTACAGGTAACAAACAGTAAATTGCCATGCAAGCCAGGTGGTTTATTACAGTAGCACTACACTGCCATCTAGTGGGCTTGCAGAATATTGTTCCATTTAAATACAAATCTGTCTTCGTTCAATACATTCGCAGTAACCCATCAGTGCTGAAACAGCTGCAGTGCTTTTGGAATTTTAAACAAAATACTTCTTTTATGAGGCAGCAGGAAGTAAACTGTATCTGACAAGGAAATTCTACCCATTAATGTATCCCCCCAAAAGTCTTACAAAATTGAAATATTAGTAAAAAGTTTTAAATATCTGCTGAAATTTCATTCAACTCAAGACAGAGAGTGAGAAAACATTCATAATGACAAATTTGCTTTTAAAACCAGTGCATCTTCAGTGGCTTCACAATCTCAAACATGTCTGAAAAGAAAAAGGAAAAAAAAACAGAAAAGTTAGTCTCAAATTAAAATTTACTACTATGCAAATGTGCGTAAGCAAGTGGATTAGAACATAGAACACAGCAAGAGTGAGGCAGCACAAACATTTTGATCTGAAGGAAAGCTCAGCATTTTACAAGAGACAGGGGGTTTGGCGAGATGTTTCAGATTACATGTACAAGAAACAAACCATTTTTCCTCTCTCTCTCCCTATGCTTACCTAAAAACCATACATAAAAAAACACAAAACAATAAAATAAAAAAATGCAAATCACAAGCAAACCCACACACTAAACTTGTATAACCTGAAGAGAATATTTCAGTTGGCGGACTGTCATCCATTTTCTTCATCCCAAATATGTTTAGCTTTCTACTAACAATGCGTAAGACTGTTCTTGCACCTTTTTGGACAAAAATGAAAAAACATGATTGGCATTTACAATGCAGCATCCTTCATTTTGGGAAGGGCTGTACCACATTATTTAATTAAATTAATTACAACTTTAATGATTAAAGTTTTCATAGGCAGTAAACAATAAAGAACTCACCAAAAAGAGAAATCTTGAGCACGCCAGATTGATACTGTTCCATTGGTTTGGGAGTCATCCAAAGGATTTCCATTAAAGTTGCCACAAGCACCACACAGTTTTCCAGAAAATAAAGATTTAACTTTTACAACAACCACCCCATCGGTTCTAAAATGAATTTTAAGGTCAGAGGCCCATGAAACCATAAGACCATCAGAGACCTTGTATATGGAAATATCGAGGGGGAAGCTCTGTGGTAAAGCAGATTGTTGTCCATTAACCTGTAACATCAAAATTTGCAAATACAAATCCAACACATTTTAAGATTAAATAAAAGGACAAAATAAAATAGCTACATTTAAATAAAATGCACTTTAAAAAAAATCATACGAGAAACAGCGTAAGCTAGATATGTTGATTTTAAAAATTTGAATAAATATCTAAAATAATCTTCATAATCATCATAAAGTCCTCCTTGTTTTTGAAGAAACTTTGATTATTCTGCTGCATTTGGGAAACGAGAGGGCTTTTCTAAACATGTCCTTTTTATAAATCAAGTAAACTACTTATGAAAATTGAGTTGTAATTCATAATTTCAGAAGAAATATTAGCATTAGCCTGACAAAGTAGACATAATTCAGCACATTTTTCTATGAGATTATTTCACATAGCAGAACTAAGCTTAAAGGAAAGAACGAAACTTCCAAATCAGAATCTATCATAAAACGGTTAGGATTCATCTCTTACTGAGACACTGTGTCTTTGCAGTATAAATTTTACAACTATATTGAGCTTTGTTTCCTTAACAGGTAAATTTAGCATACGGGATGAAACAATTTAAACTTCCAGAACAGCCGTGTAGTGTCGCCCATGTGTCTCGAATCTTGACAGATGGACAGAAAAGGCTTGAAGTTGTGATCGATCTTTCTGTAAGTGAATACATGTTTAACAGAGTCATTACAGGGGACAAAACACGGTATTTCCAGTACAAGTGAGAAAGAAGATGGCAAAGAAGGCTGTGGAAAATGGCAAGAAAAAAAACTAAACAAAAAAACGACACAAGCGTGGTCTTGAACTACGAGTGAAACATGATGCTTTTATAACTGGAAACACAATGTTTCACCACCGTTAATGACTGTTAAACCCTACATGGCTGATTTGAGGATGAAATTGTCACACCTCATATTTGCAAAACTAAAAATTCAAAGAAAACAAGGAGTATTTAAGGTCATCAAAAAAACCCTTGTCAGTGCAAAACAAGAGCAATCAAACTGCATGCAACAGATAATCTGTATATGGCTGTGTGACATTACCTAAAGGTAACAATCCAAAACCAATGAGAATAATGAAACATGAAAAATAACTTACCCAAGCACTTTGATTTTTAAGGACAATTAATGAGTTTGGTAGGAAGACATAGAGTGCAGAATTCAGCTGCTGCATTGAGTTACAGTTTCCAAAATTAATAATTATCCGGAACCATTTTTTGGATGATTGGTCACAAACGGTGACCAAGTCATAAGGTGTTCCATTTTCAACACTCATTGAGACACCATCAAAAGTAGAGAGGGAGCCTGAATCCAATAAGCACGTTCCTTCATTGATGTAACAACCTCTCTTTCCATCTTCAATGGAGCAATATGTTGAAGGCCCGCAGGACACATCCTCACAGGAAAGGTCACCTGTTGAATTGCACCAGCACTTCTGAGTACAGTTTTCCTGGTACTGCTTTTCGTTAGTCTGAGAGAAAAATCAGTACCAGTTAAGAATAATGATTAAAACTTAGTAAATTAAGATTGTAGCAGTGGAATCAATTTTATCATTATTGATAACACAGGACAATTCACTGGCTTATGACATTGAGAAAAAACTTATTTATAAGCACTCTGTACTCCGCATTGGGAAAAGATTACATTTCGTTAAACTATACATCAGCACCACACAAATATTTACTTCAATATTTTATTTCTAGCATCATATTTACACTGAAAATATAACAGGTTGCTGGTGGAAAAATCACTAGGTTGTGTTTAAATATTACTGTAAATGAAATTTCAAGGGGGAAAACTGGGGTTCATAAAATGAAAACTTGAAATGCTGAATTCTATCCTGGATGAATTATGCAGAAGAATGTAACAAACTTTTGAAAGTGTGCCAGTTCTTTCCAGTGTACTCTTCTAAAATTCATTCATAGTTAGGAGTGCTTGCTTCATCTCCAAAATTTGGTTAAAAATTTAACAAGACACAACGAAAGGAAATCAAGTGAATGTCAGTTACTTTAACAATATTTCACAGTGCTCTGTACATGTGAATATCATATTATACCTTGTAGGTCCTTCCTTTGTCAAAGCAGCTACATTCATCCACGCCAACGCAGTCATCACCATTAAAAACATATCCGTCATTGCACTGACATCCTTCCTGGCATTTCCCCGGGCACCTAAGAGCTTCAGCAATCTCATCACATACCAATGAACAAGTGTCAACACAAAGTTCATAGTGGCTAGAACGAGAGCAAGTCATAGCTGGCCAAAAAGAGAAAAAAAAATTAAAACTATTGAAAGTGTTACCAACTGGAGGCTGTAATAAGTTTTAAAAATATCATAAGAATATTAAAGGCCTCCACCACAGCTTCCCATCCAACAAGTGTATTCTTATTAGATAAATGTACTATAGATTTTAGGTAAGATACACTGTTAAATTTGGGATAAGCTCAAAAAACAAATACTTACGACAAAAGCTTGCATTCCTCCAAACCCCAACTGGCACACCAGACAACTGGCAAGCAGCAGTATAAGCTTGTAAACTGTGGCACAGCGAAGCGTTGGCTCCACTAGTCCTACACAATTCTGACACACAATTGTTAAAGAACCCTGTGGGATCAATGATGGAGATGCAAGCATTAAATGGACCAGATGGTTCAGTAATCAGTCTGCAAGCACCTGAGGAGGTGGACAGGTCATCTTCATTTAAGCTACAAGGAAAACAATCTTTGCCACAGTCATCTGTGCAATTCTTAGCAGACATGGGTTCCATCTTCCAGGATGTACCAAAAACCTGTGCATCAGTGGTTTTACTGCCATTAGGAAGTTTGAAGTCATCAGATGAATTTAGATTAAAGTTTCCACAAAGTCCACACATGTAGTTGCTGTAGTTTTGGCTTACTCTGACCTGTATATAGGATTCCAAATCATAAGAAATGCTCAGACCAACATCAGCTTGTATAATGACAAAAATCCCTCTGCGGTACACCCAAACGTCCCGTTGATTAAAAGGGATGTTCTCCAACACACCATTAACCTAAACATGGAGAAGGAATAAATAAATATCCAAAACAAATAAAGTGGGGTTTATAATCTATATACCATTTATACAATTTGGCATTTAATTGACAAAATTAATGTTAATGACGTTCTTGTACTGGAAACATTGTCAAAATTACAGAAGCCAATAATCATGACTCTTACCTTAACCTTATTCATGTTCTGCAGTAAGCTCAAATTTATATCGTAGATCTCTAAAGTTAATTCTTTGACAGCAGAAGTTCCATTTTCAACTAGTTTATTCATAAGGATTATAGAAAAGTTTGTCAAGCTGACAACCGCACCCATGGTAAAACAGGTCTTTGCGAATGTATAAGCACAGGTACCATGAAATCTAAAGGATAATCCATCAAACGAATGGAAATGCGAATTTCCAATGGCAGAACATGTTCCTGGAGGCATGGCAGAGAAACACTTGCTTTCCCCATCTTCTACCCGGCATTCTTCCTCTGGTCTACAGGAGAAAGCCTTGCAATGCACTGAACCTCCCACCTGACAGCTGCAATGCCACTTGCACAACGTATCATTGAAGAAATTATCTCCCACTTGGTAGTATGTGCCATTATAAAGACAACCACATCTGGAGGCTGGAACGCAGGTTGTGCCGCTGACGACAAAATCTTTTTGACATTCACAGTCTTCTCTGCAGTTAGCTGTTTCAGCAGCTGGGAAGTCAACACAATTGTGGAGGAATTGAGAAGAGCAGAGCACATAAGTGCTGTTTGTAGAACAAGGCCAATCTGTTTAAAGACGAGAGTTAATAATTTAGTTTCTACCATCTTGCAGTTAAGACTACAGACCAACTATTTTATTACAATGATTTATCCATTTAATTGAGTTCCTTGACTGAAATTTTTATTGTTACATTTATGTAGTTACTAAAGTCTAAACTTTAGGATGGCCCACCAGTCAAAAGTCGGGATAGGTCTACATCGAGGTACCCACATTTGGGTAAAAACTTGAAGTGTTAGAAGAAAATCTAGTCAATGTCATATCGCTAGGAATAAAACAGTAGAAAAGCAAATATATTATTTTATATATAGCAGCTGTAAATAGTACAGTACCTTAATTGCCTCATTCCAATATGCATAATCTTGCTTATAAGGTTTATACATGTAACATTACAATTATGATAGAACTGATAATTTGAATGGACAACCTCAGAAAAGGGTGTTAAAATATCCGATTACTCTGTGACCTCTATGATAAAACCTGAAGCTATAAAGCTGCAGTGCCATTGTTCAGCATTAAACACAAAACATTTTATCCACAAAAATCCAAGCTTATAAACTATTGTCTCTTATTTTATCAAAACAGCATTCCAGTGTAATAGCCATTTACAGACATGTTTAATAGATTTACTATTAATATCAAGACTAAATGATAATAAGTGCAGGTAATCTAGTGAGAAGCTATGAACATTTTCAAACTAAGCAGTGCCATTATTACAGATTTAAATTTGGAGATCAATCTCTGCATGGCTAGCTGATAATGCAACCTAGATGAAGGAACGTCTCCAGCTCAACCTGGCATGGACCTCCTTTTTATCCCAGGTGTCTATCTATTCAGCACAGCTCACAATCACTAACATCCACCTAGTAGGTACCCATTTTTGAGGTGACCACGTGTCCTACAGGAACCACGTTGCTACGGCCTCTCAGTAGTGCAGATTCATATTACGAAACATCTACAAGAAAGGACCGTCTTACAGAATATGCAGCACAAATCCTGATCCAGGCTTTGGTCTTGTCATGTCTGGACTACTGCAACTATCTGCTGGCAGGAACACCAGCAAGTGTCACCAAGTTGCTGCTGATGATTCAAAATGTAGAGCACATTAAGTGTTCAACCAGCCGGGATGGGCACATGCCACTTCTCTCTTCAGATCACAACACTGACTTCCTGTAGCAGCACATATTAAGTTCAAATCCTTGATGTTTGCCTACAGAGTAGTCAGTGGGTCTACACCTATATTTATGAAGACACTTCTGAGGTCCTGTACTCCCCTCAGATCTGCTGTTGAATGGCGTCTGGTGCTGCCACCTGTGCATGGCATCAAGTCTCACTTCAGATGCTTTTTATTCATCTGTAACTCCATTAGGGCAGAAGGAGGTGCCCACCTCTATTAAAAATTCATACTCCCTGAATGTTTTTAAGAAGCATTTAAACACTCTTGTATGGTGAATTTCTGTCTAACAGATTTTAGATATTGTAATCTAGGAATTGTAACTCATGTTTTGTTGTGGATTCTTCACTTGTGACAATCAATTTTGTACCGTTGCCTTGTAACACGTGTTCCCAAACAATGATGTTTACTCGTTTACTGTATGTTGACCTCTTTTGTAAGCTGCTTTGGATAAAAGTGTCTTCTAAGCAACTATTAATGCAAGTGTAACTATTAGTACCTGAGATATTATATAAGTCTGACCTAAAAAGTTTTCATACGGCCTTGTTACTTACCACAAAAAGCAGCGGACCTCCATGGATAAATAGTGGCTCCTGCTTCTTGACAAGCACCTACATAGTTGGAGATAGATTGGCACAATACTGATATCGAGCCTTTGTAGATACACACATCATAAACGCAGTTTAAAAAGAAGCTGCGGGGGTCTATAATGTTTTTGCAGTCTCTGAATGGCCCGTTTGCATCAAGGAGTCTGCCACAAAAGTCTGCACCTGTGTAGGCCTGCTTCTCATTTTCATCGCATTTATGGCAGTTACCAGTACATTCATCAGCACATCCAGGAACCTGTCTAATCTTCCAGCTTCCACCAAATGCATCTGGGCTTGATGCCTGCTGTCCATTTTTCTCCAGTAAGTCATCAGTACGATCATCGTTGTAGTTTCCACAAAGGCCACAAAGCAAACCAGCATATGCACTGGGCACAGACACATTTACACGCATACCCCAGTCAAATGTTAACCGGAGGCCAAAATCTGTTGTTACAGTTATAATTAGTCCTGTTTTATATACCTGGACAGTTTTATTATTCCAGAAATACGGAAGGTTGACCAGAAGATTATTGACCTGCATGGGAAGTTGTGGAGGGGAAAAAAGTGCTATTATTCTACATCAATTTGAAGGTAAAACACAAATATCATATACTTTCCCCACACCTGCTGCATCCATTATCCAACCCGCTATATCCTAACACAGGGTCACGGGGGTCTTTATTGGAATTTTGAGATTTTGCACTGTGGGGCTTTGAGAGGTTAAGTATACATTGCTAACATTAAATTTCCAATTACTGAACAGAAAACCAACACAATAGCCTATGAGATATCTGTGTAGGTAAAATTGTGACTGAGTTATTAACAGCTTTTTTTAAATGCATGAGAGTTATGACTGCGTGAGACAGCGTTGGTGTTAACACTTATTTGCAAACTCAGTTTGACTTTACTATGGTCATTAATATCTGTACCAACTGGGTCAAGAGACACCATAACCCTGAAAGTAATATGCTGATTCAAGATCATGAATGAACTTTCTTCTTCTTACAAACGTATTGGTTATAACCAAGCACAAATTTTACCAAAATCAAAACAATTCATACAGTGAATCTATTCATGCGTGAATCAAATGTGGATAGAATTTGAAGTAAGTACTTCTCTGTACATCTGTGGCAGCAGATAACATTTGTGTAGCAAAAGAAATATACAGAAATTTTCAGAGCGCGTGTCCATCATTGGCTGCATTACTAATGGAGAGGAGTCAAAGTACAGGAAGGCCGTGGAAGATTTTGTCTTGTGGTGCAGAGACAACAACGCGAAACCCAACATCAGCAAGAAAAAAGAACTGGTGGTGGACTTCATGTGTGCCAAGAAGCCTCTGAGACCAGTCATCATCCAGGGGTAGGTGTGATAGACAGCTAGATAGCTAGAACTGGAGAGCGAGCATTATATGTTTGATAGATTAAGATAGATAGACAGACAGACAGATAGATAGAACTGGAGAGCGAGCATTATATGTTTGATAGAT
>JANRMT010062827.1:26451633-26478274 GCA_026402145.1 Polypterus bichir lapradei | reverse complement strand
TATTTGAGCATAGCAGTGTAATTCGGTTTTTGTTCAGCACTCTTTGGAACTGTTACTTTTTGTCTGCGCACTGCGTCAGTTCACGTGAGCCGCTGAATATGGTTTTATATGTCACTCGCTCGCTTCTAATTGTTTCGCTGCCTTCTTAATTATATAATGCATGTTTTCTAAAGCGCGTTTTGTAGCTCTTCCTGGCTTTCTACGTAATGCGTGATTACGTGAGACGCGTGATGATGTCATACGAAACTCCGCCCCTCCAGCTGAACTCCATTACAGTAAATGGAGAAAAACAACTTCCAGTTATGACCATTACGCGTAGAATTTCGAAATGAAACCTGCCCAACTTTTGTAAGGAAGCTGTAAGGAATGAGCCTGCCAAATTTCAGCCTTCTACCTACACGGGAAGTTGGAGAATTAGTGATGAGTCAGTCAGTCAGTCAGTGAATGAGTGAGGGCTTTGCCGTTTATTAGTATAGATATATATATATATATATACACACACACATACATACAAATATATACACGAGTGTGGCAGAAAAGTAATGAGACTGGCAACACTGCAAGCGATCTGGCAACGCTGCGCTGTTGTCCTTGATAGAGCACGTGTATCAGTACCCTCCCATAGCTCAGTGCGAGTTTCAACTCCTTCCGTTAACTACGTGATTTTTGTGACTGCTATTAGCGAAGTTGTGTTTTTGGTTGTGCGTCACGCAAAATGGATAAGCGGAATTTGGAGCAATGTTGTGCCATTAAATTTTGTGTTAAGCTTGGAGAATTGGCAAGTGTGATGTTTGAAAAGTTAAAACAGGCCTATGGGGAACATTCTTTATCCCGAGCTCAAATTTTTCAGGGAGACCTTCAACTTCGAAAACCAATGAAAACATCGAACGTGTGAACACTCTTGTGAGATCAGACCGTTGTTTTACATTAAGAATGTTGAGTGAACAATTAAATTTGAACAGATTTACCGTTCATCAAATTTTGACTGAACATTTGCACATGCAAAAGGTCTGTGCCAAAATGGTGCAGAAAAACCTCACAATTGAGCAGAAGGACAATTGAAAAAACAAGTGTCTTGATCTTCTTGACAGAATCGCTAATGAGCAAGATTTCTTTAGTTGTGTGATCACAGGTGATGAATAATGAATTTTTGAATATGATCCTGAGACCAAGAGGCAAAGTCAGGTGTGGCACACTGCAAATTCTCCTCGACCAAAGAAAGCTCGAATGAGCAAATCGAAGATCAAATCAATGCTGATTTGTTTTTTTGACAAAAGGGGAATCGTCCACAAAGAATTTGTTCCTCCAGGACAAACTGTCAACCAAGTTTTTTATAAAGACGTCCTTGAAAGGCTCAGAAAAAGGGTCATTCGCGTGAGACCAGACAATGCAGACAAATGGATGCTCCATCATGACAACGCCCCATGTCACACTGCCCTCTCCATAACAGAATTTTTGACCTCAAAAGGCATTCCTGTGGTTCCCCAGCCCCCTTATTCACCTGACCTCAGTCCGTGTGACTTTTTCCTTTTTCCTAAACTGAAAAATGTCCTCAAAGGACGTCATTTCGGGACTTTAGAAAACATCCAAAAGAGTGTAACGGACATGCTGAAGACCATACCGGTTGAAGACTTCCAGCGCTACTAACAACAGTGGGAACAAAGTCTCCATCGGTGTGTAGCTGCCCAAGGGAACTACTTTGAAGGGGATAACATTGATGTTTGAAAAAAATAAAAACTTTGGTAAATAAAAAATCAGTCTCATTACTTTTCTGCCACACCTCGTATATATTTACTGTATATAGCAAAATCCCCGCGCCTCGCAGCGACGAAGTACTGCTAAATTTTTATTAAGAAGAAAAGAAAACCTTTTTAAACTGAGAGAAAATATACCAATAACTATCTGTTAAGGATCTCTTTGTATACCACGTTGTCGGTTCAGTACTCCGGTTGTAATATGACCAAGTTGTGCACTGAGCTTACTTTTGAGAATGCAACGTATAGTTGTCCAGGAGAAAAGCAATGTTGCCTCAAATCAATGGCAACCTTTTGTAGGGTCTGTCCCTGAGACTTATTGTCATCGCGAAGCAGAGCCTTACTGGGAATTTGAGGCATTTGAATTGAAATGGGAGATCAGAGGGTATAACGGTGATGCGAGGAATACATTCAGAGTGTGGCGCTCTGCTGTTTTTTTGTGTAGCTGCCTTCACACAGCTTCCCCGCTGCTTTATAAACGAACGCCACATAAGGCCGTCATTTCTCCTTGCTTCGCGGTTCTATACTGTTTTATTGTTCATTTATTACGATTGCTATAGTTATTGTGTAGCTATTTGAGACTTACTTTACTGTTCAGGTGCCCATTTCCTTTATTTAATCCGCATCTTGTACACTATTTTTTGTTCGTTTATTATGATTATAGATATTTATTGATTCCCTTCTTTAGCTGACTGCCTGCTCATATAAGGCGCTCCGCTGGTTTTTTGTGAACCAGCCTTTACACAGCTTCTCCGCTGTTTTATAAACAAACGACATATAAGGCCTTCGTTTTTTCTTGCTTCGCCAAGGAAGCTGCCTTTTTATTTAATCCACGGGTTCTCCGCGGTTTTATTGTTTGTTTATTACGATTGTTATAGTTCTCTTTATATAGCATGTTGTCAGTTCAGCACTCCGGTTGTAATATGACGAAGCTGCGCAAGCTCACTCTTGAGAATGCAACGTATAGTTGTCCAGGAGAAAAGCAATCTTGCCTGAAATCAATGGCAACCTTTTGTAGGGTCTGTCCCTGAGACTTACTTGTCATCGCTCAGCAGAGCCTTACTGGAAAGTGGAGGCATCTGAATTGAAATGGGAGATCAGAGGGTATAACGGGGATGCGAGGAATACATTGAGTGTGGAGAAACTCTAGAGACAGCGTGTGTATTAACTTGTGGATTTTTCTGTGAGTATTTGGTGGAAGCGTGACGAAGTTGCTTCTGCAAGACCGCGTTAGCTGTGGAGCTCAGCTCGGAGCATATTCTTTTCCTACCTTGTCAATTGTGTAATGCGTTTTTTGAACAGGTTTGATGCATGGAAGTGATCACTCGTACTGCGTTCAGTCATTTCACGTGAGCTGCTCTCTTGTGTGATGTTGCGATGTCCACGGCTTTATTTAATGTTAGCTAAGACCCGGCACTTAAAAGTTTCTCGCTACAGCAATTTTAACTCCGTTACATAGTGATCCAAAGTCTCGTTTATACCTCGTGTCTTCTCATTAAACTTGTATCTCGCGAATAAAGTATTCGACGAAGGCATGACAAACGGCAGCGGAAGCTTGTCCATAAACTTAATTTAAACTTACGGTTTACACCGTGCTTTGTTTCCGCAGTAGCTGCACTTATGAATAAGCTTGTATGCGTTTTTCTTCAGCGCTCTTCCTTCTTTTCTACGTACTGCATTCACAGTCAGTTCACGTGATTACGTGGGAGGCGTGATGTGACACGCAGCTCTGCCCCCCATGGCCATTGAGCTAAAGTCCATTACAGTATATGGAGAAAAATAGGTTCCAGTTATGACCATTACGCATAGAATTTTGAAATGAAACCTGCCCAACTTTTGTAAGTAAGCTGTAAGGAATGAGCCTGCCAAATTTCAGCCTTTGACCTACACGGGAAGTTGGAGAATTAGTGATGAGTGAGTGAGTGAGGGCTTTGCCTTTTATTAGTATAGATATACATATACAGTGTATATATATATATATATATATATATATATATACACACAAAAACAAAGTGCCAGAGAGCTGGCCAATTCTTGGCTATCAAATGAGAACGCCATCAACAGACACTTGGACATAAATCCAGCATACAGTATGCAAACTTAAGAAGAACATTTTCATAATAAATAAAACTTTACAACCAATACCCCCCCAATCACACTGACTTAGCCCCCCCACCTCATTTTTGTATATATTGCCTTTGATTCTTGTAAGTCTAAGCATTATCCTCTAATAAAGGTTCCTGAGCTGAAAGCTGAGGAATAAAAACTATTTTATGATACGTGATTCATTTTCTCCCTTTGGATCACCAGCTGCCTGTGAGTGAATATCGTTTCTTTCTCTCTAATAAATAAAATGACTTTTTCGAATGTTTGTCCCTATGATTTGTTAATTGTCATAGCAAACGCTATTCTAATGGGAAACTGTAAACGTTTTAATACGAATGGCATATGAACATCTCCTTTAGTGTCTAATGTTATCCAAGGAAGATGTTGCCTGTTAAAATTTTACATGTCAGAATTGTTCATCCAATTTTGAATACAACTAATCTTGTCCTATTGAATAGCCCATCACTCAGACATAAATTACACAATAACATTACAATACATCCTTTTTTCAACAGTAATTCGGCCGGTGGAAGACCGGACGGTGTTAACAGTTGTAGATATTCTGGGGCATATTGTAAGTTGATGTTTTCATCTTCCACACCCACACCACTAACTGTTTCAGCATAGTCTATTGATACACATTGAACCAATTTGCCATGTAACTGATCGACAATTTTCACGTTAATTCATTTGACTTCATCGTTTCTTGGTGCTAGGATCGCCCATGTATTCATTTCTTCTGTTGATAACCCTTCGGGATGAAATTCTTCAATGATTTGGACATAATATGTCTTCTTTTATTGGGAACTTATACATTTTTATGTTTTCCTCATTTCAAGAGCTGAGAGCACAGGAACTGTATCTGACAAAAGCATTTACACAAATGAGAGATGAGAGGATGGTGTGCGAGGGCCATTAGCCAGAAATGGTTGAGAGGAGGATGGGACTTAAAAAAATCTCTTGGCAATAGTCTTGTCTCAAGATTTTCTTTTATTATATATATATATATATATATATATATATATATATTTTTTTTTTTAATCATAGTTAAATGCTTTATGAATTATGTAAACTAATCAGGATCATTGGTCACAGGGGACATTGAAGAGCATACACTTTGTAACATACTATGTGCTTCCTCTTTAAACAGTGTGCTATACTAAATTTCCAGTAGTAGTGCTGGTCACACCTTCACGTCTACCTAATAAAATATATTAATAAATATGTTTATCAAATATACTATTCTACTGGCTTTACAAACCTAAAAACAGGTTTGACAAAAACGCATACTTTATAAAACGTGCATAACCATATTTTTATTTAAACTTTAAAGATCTGAATTATTAAAATTTTCAACAGTCATACTCACTACAAAATGTTTCATTTCTCCAAAGCTGAACCTCTGCTCCAGCCTCCTGGCAAGCAGCAGTATAAGCCTGTAGGCTGTGACACAGTTGCTCCATCCTCCAGTCCGAAAGACACATATCATAAACGCAATCGTTAAAGAAAGGTACCGGATCAACTAAAGAGAAACAGGCACTGAATGGCCCAGATGAGGCTGTGATCAATCCACAGTAGCTTGTTGACCCAAAGAGTACTGCCCCATTCACGTTACAGCGAGGGCAGTCATTTCCACAACCATCTGTGCAGTTGGATTCAGAATCCGTGACCTTCCAAGAAAAGCCCAGAGTCTGAGTATCTGTGGTCATAGAACCATTTGAAAGTTGGAGATCATCAGCAGGGTTTCCATTAAAGTTACCACACAGCCCACGTGTTTGGTTGTAGTATTCTGCCGATACAGATATCAATACGTAGTACTGCTGGTCGTACATCAGGTTTACTCCAGCTCTAGTTTGAAAAAGGACCATTACACCTTTTTGTATCACATGAATATCTGGGAGCTTAACAGGAAGATTCCAGTATACTCCATCCACCTATATAAAAGCAAAGAAACAAAACACATTGTACTTTTAACAAGAAGTGGGCAAAACCAACAGCAATTTTCTCGTTTTATGATTTTTAATGACATATGAACTGCGTCTGCTACAACTTATAATTCCCAAATAACAATGCAGTAAATTTTTAGGAGGAAAATATGTCAAATTTTTCTATTCTGAAACCAGTAAGAGAAATGTCCATTTCTCACCTTAATAATGCCAATTTCCCCTTGGGTCAAAATAAAACTGCTACCGTAGATCTGTAGCTCCACTTGCCGTACAACTGACACATCACTTGTATCCATCTTAACATTTTGCACAAGCACAGAGAACGGTGTGATGCTTTCTTCAGTGGTCTCATTAGGGAGGAAAGCAGCCAAAATATACGTACAAGTACCTTGAAAATCAAATGCTCGCCCATCAAACGTTAAGTAGTGAGGATCTCCTGAAACCGAGCATTTCCCATTGCTTTCTGCTGGATAACACCCAAGGATACCATTCACAATTTTGCACATCTGACCATCAGCACAAGAAAAGGGATGGCATGAAACTAGACTGTTGGACCCACACACACACTTCAGTTGGCAATGTGGATTGGTAACAAATGTGTCCCCAGCTTGGTAGTAATTTCCATCATAGAAACAGCCACACTCGGATGTTAGAACACATTCCATTCCACTTTGAACAAAGCCAGGGAGACACTGGCAATCTTCCCGACAACGAGCATCCAAGAGTAAAGGCAGTCTAACACAAGATGGAGGAAAGGAGGGTGCACACAGATCATAAGTGCTATTGGCAGGACAACTTACATCTGTCAAAAAAAGAGAAAAGCTGTGAAAAATAACTTCTAAAACATTGTTGGAAATGTTACCTTTACATTTTTTGATATACTCCGAGACCACTAGAGCCATGCAAAGAATGAATGGATTCATATGTAGAAAAAGCAATGGCAACCTAAAACACTTAATTCATCTTCTGAACAGAGCACCAACACACATTTTTGATAAAATTTTACACATTTCACGCAGATAGAAAACTTACCACAAAAACTCTCGGACCTCCAGGAGTACACATTGGCTCCTACATCCTGACAAGCTTGCACATAGCTGGAAATGGAATTGCAGAAGACAGACCGCAGACCATTGTAGAGACAAACATCATGAATGCAATTCTCAAAGTAACTCTTAGGGTCAATTTTACCCTGGCAGTCTCTGAAGGGTCCACTGAGGTCCAAGAGTTTACCACAAAAATCATTTCCACTGTACATTTGCTTTTGCTGCTCATTACATTTTGGGCAATTACCCAGGCACTGATTCTGGCATCCTGGCCTGCCTCCCGTTTGCCAGCTTGCTCCAAAATAATTCAGATCTGTGGCTGGCTCTCCATTCCTGTTCGCTAAATCATCACTGTTATCACCGTTGAAATTTCCACACAAGCCACAAACAGTACCCAAGTATGTGTCTGGAAGTATGATTGTAACTCTGCTATTCCAGTCAAAGGTTAGAGTGAGTCCAAAGTCAGTTTGTATAGATGCAATTAGTCCAACGCGGTAAGCAACTAACTTTCCATTACTCCAAGAATAAGGGAGATTAGTCCACATTCCATCAACCTGCAAAGAAAATCATCTTTTAGAGTGATTTCCTCCACCTCCTCACACATATTGGAGACATTATATACTTACCAGGACTTTGCCAACATTCCTTTTGCCAATCTCTATCGACCTGCCATAGGCTTTAAGCTGAATCATGCGAGAGTATGAACTTGCACTAGTGCCGCGATTCTCATTCTGCACTTGCACTTCAAACTGAGCCAGACTAGAAACATTGGAACACAGTGCTGCTAGCTGGTACGTACAAGTGCCCTGGAAGTCATATCTAAGCCCATCAAATGTCATGTAGTGTGGATCCCCTTCAACTGAACACGTTTTGAAGTTGAGAGGATAGCAACCCTGTATCCCATCAACAACTTGGCAAGATTCAGTCGATTTGCAAGTCATTTGCTGACAGGTAATCAGCTTTGTAGCAGGATCACACATACATTGCTGAGTACAGCTCTTGTCAGCCCAAAAAACTTCATTAAGTGGGTAATAAAAGCCTTGGTAGGTACATCCGCAGTCTTGTGCTGTAACACATTGGCCACCACTTTTGAAGAATCCAACATTACACTGACACACCTCAACACAGGGGGACTGACAAAGTGAGGATATAGAATGGTTACTGCAGGTTCCTTGGCATGCTGATCCACAGAGTTCGTAGTGGCTATTCACAGGACATGTAAGAACTATTAAGAAATAAACGAAAAAACAAAATTAAGAAACCAAACAGAACATGTCTATTTACGATGTACAATAAATAGGATGAACTCTAGTTTTTAAAGCTTCCAAAAACAAATATCTGGTTATCTGATCAGGTAACCCTCCATAGCAAGCATTTGCGATTTCATATTAAGAGTACCTGCTGTTTTTTGATTCATTGATCTTTAAACTCTGCATTGAATGGGCAACAAACAAGGTGGTTTTCACCATTGCTTGGTTCATCATTATTAAAAAACAGACTCTTAAGAAAAAAGGGAAGCAACTGAGACGATGGTAAACCACCATTAGCTACCAGTACATTTTCAAAGCATCCTGGAAACCCTTCTAAAAAGATGGGAAACTGCATCTCAGCGGTATACTCTAAATTAAGAATGATATCTCATTATTTGTCATGCTACGGAAGGTGGATGTAATGTAAATGCAGATGTTGGCACCACTAATATCTCCCAAAAATGGGACAGGCCTTATATGGCTTACATTATTATCATTATTTTAACACACTTAGTGAATATGTGTGCCCCACGACTGTGGCAATGCCATAATAAAAGAATATTTACGTTGAATTTCCTGTAATTAACTTTGTTAAGATGTGATGGGTGTTTTCCAGCCATGGTTTAGGTGCTGAGATTCTTTTTAGAGAACAGAATAACAAAAACTCTTTACTGTGGGTAACCAGCATTCAGGCTCTCATTTAATATGTGGCCTACGTACTCATTAGATAACTTTAAAGAAGATAAAATATGACTAGTCTGACCATGTCACTTTGCACACTGCTTAGCAGAATGCATGTATCACTTGTTTTGTCTGTGCCAATTTGAATTGTGTGTACTGTAAAGACAGTTTATGCATTTCACACAATCTCAGTATCCCTCTCTGAAGTTATGTCCATTATTAATTTTCCTGCTTCTGTCTTGAATTAACATTTAAAGTTGAACATATATATATATATATATATATATATATATATATATATATATATATAAAATCCAATGTCTGTCCGTCTGTCTACTTTTCACAAGAGAACTACTTAACGGATTTAGATTGGGTTTTTTTCTATAATTTGCTTGAACATTCCGGTTAATTTTACTACTTCTTTCATCACACTAAGTATCATAGATTGCTTGCAAGAGTGATATATTCACGCTAATCTGAGAGACAGAGGCGGTGGGCCAAAGGGAGGGGGAAGCAAGATGTCAGGTTTGGGGAGCCGGACAGGACCATCCTCAATCATGCGCCGGCCTCTGTTTGAGTTGGTCTACTCTTGGCCATGTTTTGCAGCGTACCTTGCCTCCGCTTAGCTAGCAATACCTGTTTGTTCATTGAATTTTAAAGTTTGTCCTCTTTCACTACTATATAGGTGGAGCCGCAGGGGACGGCTAGTCTCCAATAAATACATGACGTTGGCCGAATAGCTTTAGGACAATTTGAAACAAAACATTTCCTTTTTTTTTTTTTTTGATACTGAAAACAGTGCTGTAAAAAATCAGGAGTGTATTCCCCTCAACATTCTCGTATACTGAGATAGAGGAAAAGGACGTTAGAACCACTTCCATATTTCTCAAATATCATATCTTTGTTTCTCATCATAACTAACTGATAATATCGAGAAATATACAGAATCATTTATCTCTATTTATAATCAAAGTTTATATTAAAATGATATTTTCGCACTTAGGGAGTTTGAAAACGGTGGTGGAATTTTTTCATGATTACATATGCATTACCTAGATTATGTACAAAAAGAGTAATAGTCACCTAAAAACATAGAAAAAGTGTTGGTATTATATAATATTTGTTTCAATAAATTGCTATAGGTAAAACTGCATTTAACTACATTTAGTTATGATAATAATGGCAGAAATAAAAAAAAAATCATAAATTTAAATGTATTACCAGGAACACATTGTGGGCGTAGCATCTTAATGTTCCCATTACATCTTTATATTTACATGGCATGTTCAATATTTACATGTTATTATTGAGGTAATTTGTGTTATATTGAATACAGTTTTTAAAATTTGTATCATCTAACTGTAATTATAAACATAGTTTACTTGAAAAATCGTGAAAGTATTCAGTTAAAGTACCACTTAGGGATGCCGGAAGTGGCCCAAAACATGATAGATTTCTTTACTTTTGATATAAAGCAGGTATACAAAATCTCATTGACGTAGGTCAAAGTGTTTGAGTTATTGTGTTTACTAACAGACACATTTCCAAAAATTGTACTTTTGGACTCGGGGGAAGGTCTAAAATGTCAAGATTCATCAAAATCTATCCATTATCCAAGCCACTATATCCTAACTACAGGGTCACGGGGGTCTTGCTGGAGCCAATCCCAGCCAACACAGGGCGCAAGGCAGGAAACAAACCCTGGGCAGGGCGCCAGCCCACCACAGAGTGCACACACACACACCAAGCACACACTAGGGACAATTTAGAATCGCCAATGCACCTAACCTGCATGTCTTTGGAAAGGGGAAGGAAACCCACGCAGACACGGGGAGAACATGCAAACACCATGCAGGGAGGACCTGGGAAGCGAACCTGGGTCTCCCAACTGCGAGGCAGCAGCACTACCCATTGTGCCATCATCATAAAAATCTCAAGGTTGAATTTTTTTCATGATTCCTATACTTTCTCTATATTATGTATACGAGAAAGTAAAAATGCAATTATGTTTCTTGCAAAGGAAAAAAAAATTGCAATCATAGACCTGTAGACAGGATAGACAAGAGAGTCACAAATGATACAAGCATCAATGATCATGCAAACCTCATGTTAAAGGGGACGTGGCTCTTCCTAACTGTCAAAATGATTGGCACAAAACTTTGTTAGAGCACCTCAAATAGCTTTTTAGAAAGCTAAACAAAATCCAGTGTGCTAGTCTGAGAGACAAAGCACTATTTTGCATCCTTAAATGGAACATTTAACATTTAATTGGGTTATTTTAATTTCAATTCAGCATTCTGGGTCCTTCATAAATTTTGACAAATTGCCATGTTAGTTGTATGCACAAACAATTTAGAATTAATATAAAAAGACGAGGTAGAAGATGTTTTAAGGAATTTGAACAAACTTTGAAAGCACAGTATTTAAATCCGCTCAATAGAAACTTCAAATGCCATAGATGCTAACACAATAACCACTGTGTATAGGTACAGTGTGTACTTACTACATCCAGTCCTCTTTCTCCAGTCTTGCACTTTGTTGCCACTTCTCTGACAGGTGTCGGAATAAGCCTGCAATGCTTGGCATAGGAAAGACTGGTTGCCGTTATTGAGGCACATGCTCTCCACACATCTTTCTTGATATACAGTTGGATCAACAAGAGGGTGACAAGCTGCAAAAGGGCCATCAATAAGGCTCAGCAGACCGCATGAGTCAGTCTTCTCATATGCCTGGCCATCACATTTTGGACAGGTCCCGTTGCAGTCAACTTGACAAAAGTCTTCTTTATTGTCCACCTTCCAGCTCCAGCCGAAGGCATTCTCATTCAGAACCCAAGTGCCATCTGGCGTTACAAAATCATCATTGGGGTTACCATTATTATTGCCACACATTCCACAGACAGTTGTGGCAAAGGATTTTGGAAGCTGGATCATAAGATACTGCTCCCAGTTATAGATAATTTGAAGGCCAAATTCCAATTCGATCATCACAGATGTACCACTATAGTAGACCTTCACCTTTCCTTCATGAAATGAAAAGGGTGGGATGACCTTTACTCCATTCACCTAAATAATAAAAAGTGGACTTAAATTAGTTCACAACAGCAAAATAATAGTTTAATCTTTGCCAAAGTATTCTCAAGTCATTATTTCATAAGTGCTCTGAACCAGCACTTTTGGAAAAGCTCTGTAATAAATATTAAATTGGAAAGATAATTAAAGCAAATAATAATCATGCAGAGAGCAAATTGTGAAAGGTGGTGGTTAAACAAGTTGCTCAGAATCTTCCCAGAATGCAGCTGCCAGGATCTTAACTAGGAAAATCCTGAGTACATCTCTGCAGTTTTGATGTCACTACACTGGTTACCTGTACCATTTAGAAATCGACTTTAAAATACTCCTTATGGCTTACAAAGCCTTAAATAAGCTCGCTCCATCCTATATGTTGGAATGCCTTTCACCTTACACTCCCAAATCTTAATCTTAGATCTTCAAATGGGTGTCTGCTTATAATTCCAAGAGCTAAACTTGAAAGAAGTAGTTGTGACGATGCATGTTCTGCTCCATGCTCCCATCTCCCTTTTGGGAGCCTCTTGAACCCGACACTGTCGGTAATGTAACCGGGATGAGCTGGGTAATGAGGACACCAAACGAAGTAAGGAGAAGTACACAATGCAAACAGCGCTTTTATTTCAACAAAACCAAAACAATGAAACAGTGAAAGTGCAGTGCTCCAAACATCAATAAATAAATAATCCATTAAAAACAAATGGAAATGTGGAGGTTAAAATAATTCAATAAATATTCCATTTAAAAATGAGGTTAAAAATTTTATAATGGCTGGAAGCAGTCCATTAAAAACCTGGTATCTTTTTTAGCTGGCAGCTCCCCTGCTTCTCCCATCCGGGCCCTGCACCAGGGGAGTCGTCCTACCTACAGCTGACCTTCTCCAGCTGGTCTGGTAGCCTTTCAATCCTTGGCTCCGTAGGGCTCCACCAGACCGAGACACGGGGTTCCCTGGTGACCAGGGAACTCACACTGGGCCTTCAACCTCCCGAGGCAAGCCATCCTCGATCGTTGTCACTCCTGCTCCTCAGCAAAACTCAACAGGAGTGACTCAATCCATCTGTCCCCAGATGTCGGCCAAACACCCCACTAGGGGTCGCTTCCCAAATGCCTCTCCTTATTACAGCGAGCCTGCTCTCACTCGCTCCTGTACGGGCTTCTACACCTCCTGCCTTCTTCTCTGTTCTTTTCTTTCTTTCTTTTTTCTCCTCCGCACTCGTACTTCTCCTATTTATAATGGGGAGTGGCACGGGGTGCTGCGATTAGCCTCTCCCAGCATCAATCACGTACATGGGTGATCCCACACCTGTGCACTTCAGTGTGGAAATGCCCAAGCCCATATCGCGCCCAGCGACTGCTCTGGCCACACTACCACACCCCCTTCTTTAAGAAGTGAGTGCAGCAATTAATTATTTAAAAACTGGCCTTTCCTTCTGAGCAGCGGACCCACTATATCACACTCCTCCCCCCTTTAAGCCCCTAGCTGCACAGGAATGCTCCACACCACTAACCACCCCAGTGCAACTGGTGGCCCAGGTCTGTGGCTTGGCCACATGTAGTGAGACAGCCTTCTGCTGTTATGCACCTAAAATCTGGAACAGCTTACCGATAGAAATTTGCCAGGCTAATACGATGGAGCATTTTAAAAACAAACTGCTAAACACTCATTATTTTAACATGACTTTCTCATTTCATTCACTTTATTGTAACCCTGATATTCTATATATGCATTTAATTATTTTTTTTCATGGCTCCGAAATCCATACTAACCCTTACTTTCTCTGTTCTTTTTCCGGTTTTCTGTGGTGCCAATCTGTGCCGCAAACCCCCCGATCAATGCACCATGCAGTCCCTACATTGATGAATTGAAGGCCGGAGGTCCATATGACCATCATCCTTTAATTCTTCCACGTGAAGCCTGAAAACCATGAGGAGTGATTGAGATCATTTATGTTAGGTAGAATGCCCAGAGGGGGCTGGGTGGTCTCGTGGAATCGGAACCCCTGCAGATTTTGTTTTTTTCTCCATCCCTCTGGAGTTTGTTTTTGTTTTTTTCTGTCCTCCCTGGCCATTGGACCTTACTTTATTCTTTGTTAATTAGTATTGCCTATTTTTAGATTTTTTCTTTTTTCATTCTTCATCTTGTAAAGCACTTTGAGCTACATCATTTGTATGAAAACGTGCTATATAAGTAAATATTGTTGTTGTTCACTTGCTTTCCAATAATCATAAAATATATTTATACACCTAGTCATGAATGCTACATTGCTTTTCCTTTACCTCCGAGGAAACAGAAAACTCACTTAGCTGCTAATAACACAAGTGAGGCGAGCATGTCAGCAAAACGAATCTTCCTAGGAGATGCCCAGAGTAGTTCCTTTCAATTACCTGACATTTCTACATTTCAATACTTCTCTGATGGTTTAGCTTCTAGGACCCCAGGCCATGGGCTTACACAGCTATTACTGTATAATCTATACTAATAAAAGGCAAAGCCCTCACTGACTGACTGACTGACTGACTGACTGACTCACTTACTCACTCACTCATCACTAGTTCTCCAACTTCCCGTGTAGGTAGAAGGCTGAAATTTGGCAGGTTCATTCCTTACAGCTTACTTACAAAAGTTGGGCAGGTTTCATTTCGAAATTCTACACGTAATGGTCATAACTGGAACCTATTTTTCTACATATACCGTAATGGAGTTCAGGTCAATGGCCGTGGGGGGCGGAGTTGCGTCTGACATCATCACGCCTCCCACGTAATCACGTGAAATGGCTGTGAACAGCTACTGTGGAAACAAAGCACGATGTGAACCGTAAGTTTAAATTAAGTTTATAGACACACTCCCGCTGCCGTTTGTCATGCCTAATGTGGTATTCGCGAGATACAAGTTTAATGAAAAGACACGAGGTATAAACGAGACTTTGGATCACTTTGTAACGGAGTTAAAATTGCTGTAGCAAGAAACTTTTAAGTGCCGGGTCTTAGCTAACATTAAATAAACCTGTTGACATCGCACAAGCACAGCTGAGAAGCTTCGATGTATGTACTCCGAGCGGCTCACGTCAAGTGACTTTGCAGGACTGGAAAACATTAAATTAAGTTCATACACACGCTACCGCTAAATGTTCGCAGGAAATTTCCACAACTTAATCCCGGGAATACCTGTTGAACATCTTACATTGACGAGTACCGATTTGGGTGGTGAACACTTCGATGAATGAAACCTGTTATCTTTACAACGGTTGACAAACACAGAATATAACTTAAACACAACACATCCTCCAAATACGAACCTGATTGCAAGAAATAATGATAATCAAATCCTTGATGACAGCAACACTCATAACGGTCACAAAACTATTACTTTGACAATCATGTTACGTTATTATTAAAATGTTTCCTTTTCTTTTTCATTATTTCTTTAACACACTATTTCTCCGCTGCGAAGCGCGGGTATTTTGCTAGTAACTAAGATAAAGCAAAGCAAAAATACTTACCATAACATAGTCTATTTGATGCCTGGCAATGGTTATATTATAATCTGTTATTTCCAACGTAACTGCTTTCAGAAAGGCTCGAGTTACTCGTTCATCATGCTCATTCTGGATGTGAATTGAAAAGCCAGAAATGCCACTTTGAGAAATGCAGTTCTTTAGCAGGGTATAGGTACAGTTCCCTTTAAAGTTAAAAGTGTGTCCATCAAATGTGTGGTACTGGCTGCCTTCTTGTACCCAGCAGGTTTTAAAATTAGGGATGCAAATAGGCTGATTTTTAAGGACTTCACAAGTGCTATTCTGTCCACATGTAATTAGGCTACAGGAGGGAACTTGATCTGAACAAAAGAAAATAAAGAGCAGTCAATAAAAGTGCCAGTAATCAGACTCATCAGTTTAAGTGATTAAATACTTTACTTTTTTTGATACAGCCCATTGTCCCGTTAAGGTCACTACAGATGAGTCCCTCCTCGCAAGCTACTTCTGTACACTTGAGTACACCTGAAGAGACACATGTACAGTTTCTGGTACAGTTCCTCTCCATCAAGGTCTCTCCTTTCTGCAAGGCAAAGCATACAAGACCAAAATATTCTTCATCTTGTAATCAGTCAATATATCCTTGCAGATATAAATCACAGCACTGCTGTGACTGTGTGTCCCATGTACAGAAATAGCCTTACAGATATGTGACTGGTGGAATGCTCACAGCTGGCACCATGTTATGGAAAAATTTGCAGCTAATGCTGCTGCTGCTTAAGAACTGTGAAGGTTGTTCAAAATGTTTCTGCACTTTTACATTTTCATCGGAAATGGTGAAGGTGGGAGGAGTAGTAATTGGTCCAACAGAGTGTAAATGCAGACCGCAGTACCTGTGAGGTCAGTCATGTAATGCCCCAACATCACGAAATGCCCTCAATGTCAGTCATGTAACACCCATCGCATTAGACTATGATTAACATTAGGGCCCCGTTACAGTATGGTTAAGGTTAAGGTTGTATGACGGTTATCTGAGTCAAAGGGCATTTTGTGACTGACGTTGTGGGCATTACCTGATCTATGTCATAAGTATTGCAAGCTGCAGCTAGACTCTTCTCAACTGGTCGTGTCTGAGAGTGTCATGTGACTAGTTCTGTTTGGCAAGCCGGCTGCTCTTGCAATTTAGTATACGAGTCGTCACCCTGTGGTAAAGATGGCTGCAAAACTTATAAATTGAACCAAAGAGGAACAGTGTTCTGTCATGTGCTTTTTGTGGTCAGGTGGTGTGCCGGGAGCACAAATTCATCTCCGCATGTGTGCTTAGTATGGGGATAAAGTTCTCTCTCATAGAGTCGTCTATGAGTGGATTGAAATGTTTGAAAATGGCCATGCTAGTGTGACGGATGCAGAGCGCTCCGGACGTCCATCTACAGCCACGACCATGAGGAGTGATGTGCATCGGTGCAGCGGTGCATCAGTGGCTACGCGCTCAACCAAATTTTTTGCTGATGGCATTAAAAAGTTGCTACGATGCTGGGAAAATTGCATCGGAAAAGGAAGGTGACTATGAAGAAAAGTGATGCAATTTGTTTTTGAAATTCTTAATAAATTTAGTTAAAAAAAAGTGCAGAAATATTGTTGCCTTTTAGCCTCAAATATGACTGCTCAGAGGAATTTTGGCTCTGACCTTGTAATAGCGTCCATTCTCGAAGCAGCCACAATTCTCTATGGTAACACAACTGTTCCCATCAGCCAGGTACCCTGCATTGCATTCACAACCCTCTGCACACATCTTAGAGCACTGGAATTCTTGGAAAATAGCAGCACATGAGATGGAACAGGTATCTGCACAAAGCCGATACTGAGAGTTTGGAGGACAAAACATAGCTGAAAAGAACACAACGGTGGGTCAAATGAAACATTCAGAAATTCAAATAAATAAATAATAATCAGTTCAAGCTTCTTAAATGTACAAATTTTGGTGAAAGCATTCATTTTTATTATTTTAAAAAAGTACAGTATACATTTTAGTTCCATGGAAAAGATTTTTGTTTTTTTTTTATTTAGGATAAAACAACTTTATTACAAGAGAGAAAGCAAATGAGAAATAGAGATACTTACGACAAAAAGTTTCATTTCTCCAAGGCTGAACCTCTGCTCCAGCCTCCTGGCAGGCAACTGTATAGGCCTGCAGACTGTGACAGAGCCGTTCCATACGCCAGTCTGAGAGGCACAGGTCGTACACACAATCCCTAAAGAAACCTACAGGATCTATCAGGGAAAAGCAGCCACTGAAAGGGCCTGATGGAGCTGTGATAAGCCCACAATAACTAGTGGAGCCAAACAGGACAGCACCATCTACATTACATCGGGGGCAGTCATTCCCACATCCATCTGTACAGTTGGATCCAGATTCAGTTACCTTCCATGAAGCACCCAGCATCTGAACATCTGTTGTAACAGAGCCATCTGCAAGCTTCAAGTCATCTGCAGGATTTCCATTGAAATCTCCGCAAAGTCCACATGTTTGGTTGTAGTATTTAGCTGACACAGAAATTAACAAATAATACTGCAGGTCATATACCAGCTCCACACCATCATTAGTCTGCATATTGACTAATAAGCCATGCTGCACCACACGAACTTCAGGCAGCGATATGGGAAGGTTCCAATAAACACCGTCTACCTAAGGAAAGACATTCAAATTACACTCCGCGAGTACAATACCAAAGCTTCGGTAACACGATTTAATAAAGAAAAAAATGTTTCATTACATATTCTAACAGCAAATCTTTACCTTGATTCTACTTGTCTCCCCTTCAGTCATAATAAAGCTCCTGCCAGACACCTGTAGTTCAACCTGCCGAATAACAGATACATCTCCTGCCCCCCACTTTGTATTTTGCACAAGCACAGAGAAAGGAGCCAGGGTTTCAGAAGCTAAGCCTCTGGGGCAGAAATGAGCCATCTTATAGTTGCAAGTTCCCTGAAAATCAAAAGCTCGTCCATCAAAGGTCATGTAGTGGGGATCCCCTGAAGCTGAGCATTTCCCTTTGTTTCCAGCTGGATAACATCCTGGGATTCTGTTTTCAATAGAACAGATCTGGCCAGCACTACAGAAAAAGGAGTGACATGTAACTTGGCCATTTGTCTCACATACACATTCCTCAGTGCACAATGGATACAAAATAAATTTTTCCCCAGGATCATAATAATTTCCATTGTAGAAGCAACCACATTCTGATTCGGGAACACACATCATCCCTCTTTGAACAAATCCAGAAATACACTGGCAATCTTCTCGGCATGGGGCATCCAAAATTAAAGGAATTCGAACACATGACGGAGGGAAAGAAGGTGCACAAATCTCATAAGTACTGTTGGCAGGGCAGGAAATATCTGTTAAAATTCAAAGAATATATATTAAAGAAATTAAAGATAAGCCAGTCAAAACACACTGCACAAACCTAGGGAGAAAAAGGAAAAGTGTCTTTCTTAAACATACAGTCAGTAAATCCACCATTAGCCTGGAAGTTGCCTTAAGGAAAAAAAATAAAGAGCAATTACTGTATGTACTGTCAGCTATCCTAAGAATATTGAGGTTTGCACATTGGAAACGGGATTTTACAGTAAGTAACAGACTCTAGAGTATGTATTTAGAAAATACAGTACTGGCTATTTATTTCTCTATATGGCTTTTTTATCATAATATAGATAAGATGATTTATTAGCCTACAATGAAAGTGAAATGTTTGATTCAAGCACTTCACAATAATTTCAGATCAGATATTGCTCAGTGATGGTTTTCAATTAAACAAATTACTTATTCTTATTTAGATTCATGGCTTATTCACTAAATAACCGAAATGTATTTCTTATATTATTTATTCTTACGTAGATCCATGGCTTATTCTCTAAATAATCAAAATTTATTTCTTACATACAATGAAAGTTAAATGTTTGATTCAAGCACTTCACAATAAGTCCAGATCAGATATTGCTCAGTGATGGTTTTCAATTAAACAAATTATTTATTCTTATGTAGATCAATGCCTTATTCTCTAAATAATTAAAATAGATTTCTTACGTAAAATTTCCATATGTTAAATATAAGTGAAGATTCCTTACAAGCTTCTGATTAGACATTCTAAAGAACTGATCTGGTCCTACAATGCAAGATAACATCCTACAGATCAATTAAGAGCAGCTTGTGGGATACAACCTCCAAGCTTTCGTAATAGATTAAAACTAAACTTCAATATTAATATTTTTTGTAAATATGCTCACCACAGAAACCTGCAGATCTCCAAGAGTACACATTGGCTCCAGCATCCTGGCAGGCTGTAACATAAGTGGAAATGGACTGGCAAAGGACAGACTGCAGACCTTTGTACAGACAAACATCGTAAACACAATTCTCAAAGAAACTCTGTGGATTGACTTTGCCCATGCAATCCTTAAAGGGTCCACTGTGATCTGTGAGTTTCCCACAAAAGTCACGACCTCCATACATTTCTTTCAGATGGTCACTACAGTCTGGGCAAGAACCCTGGCACTGATTTTGACATCCAGGGTCGCCACCAACTTGCCAGCTCGTGCCAAAATGCACTGGATCTTTTGATAACTCTCCATTCTTGCTCGTTAAATCATCCATACTATTGTTGTTGAAATTACCACACAGGCCACAAACAGAGCCAAAGAATGAATCTGAAAGTGTGAGGGTAACTCTGCTACTCCAGTCAAAGGCCAATATGAGACCAAAATCAGTCTGAATGGCTACAGCCCTTCCAATTCGGTAAGCTACCACATTTCCATTGTTCCAAGAGAAGGGTAGATTAGTTTGTATTCCATTTACCTGTTAAGGAAAAAAATGCTTTAGAAAACAGTATTTATGTTTTTTCAGTGCTGGGAAAAAAGAAAAGTAAGAACCTACCATGATTTTACCACTGTGACTTTTGCTAATTTCAATGGAGATTCCATAAGTGTTAAGTTGAACAATCCTTGAATAAGATGCCACACTAGTGCCCCGATTCTCATTCTGTACTTGCACATCAAACATAGAGATTCTCGAGTCATTAGAGCAAACTCCAGCTAACTGGTAAATACATGTGCCCTGGAAGTTGTATCGGTATCCATCAAAGGTTGTATAGTGCGGATCTCCTTCAGCTACACATGTTTTGAAATTTAGAGGATAGCAGTCACGTATTCCATTAACAATCTGACATTTCTCAGTAGGCTTGCATGAAGCCTGTTGGCAGGTTACATCTCTTGTGGAGGGATCACAATTACAATGTTGTGAACAGTTCTCTCTAGCCCAGAATTTTTCATTTGGAGGAAAGTAGAAATTTTGATAGGTGCATCCGCAGCTCTTAAGTGAATCACACTTGTTGCCAATTCTCAGAAAACCATCATTACATTGACAGGATTCAATACAAGGAGACTGGCAGGTAGCTGGGGCTGTAGGATCACTACAGGTTCCTGGGCATGCAGATCCACACAGTTTGTATTGACTGTTTGCTGTACACATTAGAGCTAAAGAAAGGGGAAAAAAACAGGAGCATGGAATGGAGTTAAATGCATCTGAAATGGGGCAATCATGATACATACTGATATTATTGTTATTGACATATGAGGTGTGATCGAAAAGTGCGGTGAATGTTGATGCAGAGCACCATCAAGAGAAACGCAAAACAAGTCAATGCAGGTTCTGACATGTCCATCCTAGAGTTAAGTTTGTGACTGGTTTCGACTTGTTTGATACTGTCAGTCGTTTGTGAGCCACTGTGGAGTTCAGGTGTGTTTTTCAAATTTGTCGTTAATAATGGGATATTGAGCAACGCATTAACATGACATTTTGTTTCAAATTTCAAAAAGCTCAGGAAACCCATCAGATGTTAAAATCGGTTTATGGGGACACTGCTGTCAGAGGGCGACATTTTTGTTCATTGGGTCATCCCATTTCTCTCTTAGGAAAAGGAGCATGTAAATATTACATTTAAAACCTGGCAGATGAACAGGCAATAGGCACCCATTAAAAAGGCAAATTTCCAGGGTTATCCTGTTACTGATTATTGTGATGGCTGTCTATAGGATACCGGTATTTGCTGTCTTGCAAAAGAATCACCGCTTTGAAGTTTTAACTGCTTAAACATACAAACAATATAACATTGGGATAAAAGAACTACTCCTTCCTTGGAAAATGTTTGTATTTACCAGACTTGGAAATTAACATGTCTGAGAATATTGGTTTCTAATCAGCTGTGTACTCATTGATAGTTGGTAACAATACATTTTGTTAACTTGTGTTTTCATTATTTGTTAAACCCAGGAAATTAAGATGTGCTATTGTTTAATCCGATTGTCCAGAACTGATAATGGCAGGGACTGAAGGAGATTTAAACTTCTGGGCAGGAGAAGGCAAGGAGAGGGACAGTCCACTGAGAACGCTGCCAAGACACTCAGACAGAGCACAGGGGCGCCCAGGCAGACGAGGGTACGTGGCTGGCACGACGTGATTCACAAGGACAGCAACACTTACTTCCAGGGAAGAAGAGACAGCTCCCCAAGGAGACACCAGTTGTGGGTCCAGCAAGAGAGGGAAGCCGCATGAAAGGACCGAGCAAAGCTGGCAGACGAGAAATGAGGCACGCCTAGATCACAGCAACACAAGGAGCCCAGAGTGGAAAAAAAGGAACGATGAATAGACGCTGACAGGGATTCCACGATTTTGATAAAACTTCTGTTGAGAAACGAGTGTCTGGTGAACAGACTGCATTGGTGGACAGTTGGACGGTTAAATGTTGGGGTAACAGTGCACAAACTGGACTCTGCACCACTAAAGGTTGTATCCTCCAATTCTTGTTTTAGAGTGTGGACTGTGTTTTCCTATTAAAAAAAGGAAATTTGTTCCTGGTATTTTTAGATTTTGTTATGTTCGTTTCTCTTTTAAATGTACTTTATATTGTCTTGTGTAATAGAAGTTAGTGTTGCTTTTCCTGAAATTACTGTTCTGTCTTTCATTGTGTGTTTACTCACCACCCAATTAAAACAAATCTGTGTACTCTTATCAGTAAATTTCAAGAGTTCCCAGTCTCTTAATAAAACTGGGTGGCGTAGTCGGATATTTTAACGGTGTCCAGGTTAGATTACCTGTCACACTGCACTAACAATTAAGACTGTTTACAAGTGGTTTGATCCATTTCGTAATGGATCTGACTCAGTTGAAGTCTAAAAAAGATCAGGATGTCCTTCAACATCAATAAACAAGGAAAATTTTGAAATGGATTCAATCTTCATCATGACAACACGCCTTTTTACACATCCCTTCTATTGCAACAATTTCTGTCAAATAAAAACATTACGCCGTCTCTGCACCTACATTATTTGCCGGATCTGACACCATGTGACTTCTGTCTGTTCCCTAAATTGAAAATGACCATGAAAGGCAAATCATTTCAATCCATTGAGGACATCCAGGCAGCCACAACAGCCCAACTAAAGACAATTTCGAAAGAAAACATACAGAACTGCTTTGCAAAGTGGAAGGAGCTTTGGGATAAGTGCATTCGAAGTGGAGGACAGTATTATGAGGGTGACTAGTAGTTGTAAATCTTTTACTGCATTTTTTAAAACTTTCACCGTATTTTTTGATCACACCTTGTATGTAACCAAATGTAAAACCAAGATTTCAAAATAGAAATGTGTTGACATGTACACGAGCAATACACTTACCACATTGTGTAGGCCCTCTCCAGTCATAGACCGTAAAGCCAGCTCTTTGACAAGAATCAGAATAAAATTTTAGGGCCTTGCAGAGGACGCTTTGCCTACCATTGGATGCACACAAGTCAGAGATGCAGTTTTTGAAGTGAATCTCTGGGTCAATCAAGGACTGGCAGTCTCTGAAAGGTCCATCCGCTTGCATTAGTATGCCACAATAAGAGACATCCGAATAATTCCTGGCAAACTCATTGCTGCATTTTGGGCAGGACTGACCACAGTCATCCACACAGTTGAAGCTCTGATTCCATACTTTCCAGCTTTTCCCAAAATCTGTAAAATCTTTCACATTTGTGCCATTAGGCATTTGAGAGTCATCCTCGGGGTTGTTGTTGTAATTACCACAAAGACCACAAACTCTTTCTGAAAAAGTCTGGGCCAGATTTATTGTCACATGGTTCTGCAAATCATATTGAACAAGCAGGCCAAAGTCTGTTTCTATGACAACAGAATCACCACTCCAGTATGTTTTAATCTGATCATCAAGAAGACTGAAAGGCACATATGTTATAACGTCATTAACCTGTAAAGACAATACAATTAATTTTAAGCACTGGATTATTAGTACTTTCAAAAATGATCCAAGGAAACAGAACTTTTTTTTTTTTGCTAGGATCAGTTTTCCTTGTGTTTATGTCAAGACTAAACTATCAATATAAGAAAGCGACAAAATTTCAATTACAGAAAAAGCACATAAAGCAATGTAAATGTACTGTTGAACTAAATTATGAACATCAAATCTGAAAACTGAATATTAAGAAAACATCTACATGGCTTGTATCATGCAGTTTAAAACTATTCAGAGTAGCATATGAAACTCACCTTTACAAAGTTCGATTGGTCCTTCAATATGGTAATATTCAACCCAAGCACTACAGTATAGACTGTCGCTAAAAATGAAGAATTCCCTAAATTTTCATAGGCAGCCTCAACAGTAAATGATCTTGGAGAATGGGAGTTAACACATGATGTCTGAGCCAGTGTATATGTGCAGGTTCCATAAAAGTCAAAGGTCATCATGTCAAAGGTCTGGTAATGAGGGTATATAGACCAGCAAGTCTTTGAATCGGATACGCAGGTGGCTTCATTATTATGGATTTCACAGTGACTGTTATAACCACACCGTACCACCTGGCAGGGATTGACAACTGCAGGGGGGGAAAAAAAAAGTTTTTATGACCCACATACATCATAAAATTAGAAATCTAAATGTATTAGATATTTCAGTTTAAAGACTAATGGATATTTAATGGAAGTTTGTTTAATTTTTTTAGTACAAATTCATTAAATTAACATAAAATTATAATTGTAAGCATAACACATTTGAATGGGCAGCACAGTGGGTAGTGCTGCTACTTCGCAGTTAGGAGACCCGGGTTCGCTTCCTGGGTCCTCCCTGCGTGGAGTTTGAATGTTCTCCCCATGTCTGCGTGGGTTTCCTCCCACAGTCCAAAGACAAGCAGGTAAATTGTCCTGGGTGTGTGCTTGGAGTGTGTGTGTGTGCGCCCTGCGGTGGGCTGGTGCCCTGCCTGGGGTTTGTTTCCTGCCTTGCGCCCTGTTCTGGCTGGGATTGGCTCCAGCAGACCCCCCGTGACCCTGTAGTTAGGATGTAGCGGGTTGGATGATGGATGGATGGATGGATTAAAATAATAGGGAAGTAAAAGTCACTTCACAATACAAATAATTGAGCACTTTTTATGTCACACTTTTACCATTTATTTTCTTGTTCAGAGATGAACTAATTTAATAAAACACAAAAGTGTTTACAGAGGCACTATTAAATTCCCCAGCTGAGTTAATGTGTAGCTACATTTACCATTCTAAAAATACGAATATTTAATGGACATGTGAAATTTGTAACAATTGGTAAATGTAAATAAAACAGAATGGCTTCTTTACCCTGTCCTGTGCAAATTGCAGGGTATGCATAGGAACTGTCTTCAGATGTTCCAACGACATAAAGGCCAAATGCACCATCCAGTTGACGCAGACTGTGGTCCCCTGACTCAGTTATTGGTAACAATCCCCAGGAAAAAACAGTTTCTTTGACGGGCCCCCACTGTGTAGAAGAAGGAATGCTTTTTCCATCCAGCAACAAGATGATTCCAGAATATCCTTTAGCAACTATTACTGCCTTAGTTTCAAAAGAGACCTCAGTAACAAAGCTGTAATTAAAACAATACTTACTGGTGGGTACAATACTAAGAATAAATGGCATAATCATGGGCTTGACGTCTGAGCTGGTACCTGCACAAAAGTAGACCACCTGTATACCTTTACTAGCAGTGATGTAAATAGGACTTGAAGGTTCCACCTGAAATTGCGCCATATTGCCAGGAAGAATATCTTTTAAATACTGAGCAGTATTATACTGGACATTGACTTGTGTTGTCTCGAAGGAAAGCACATACACAACATCAGCCCCTGAGGTGGAGGGTAATGGTGGAACAACAAAGGAAACACCCCAGCTAGAGGCAGGAAGGAGCTGCACAAAACCATAGCTACAGCTCTGACTTTCCTCAGGAGTACAGGTAAAGCCGCTCATAACACTTACGGCTTTCCTAGAGCGAACTGTGGATGATGACAGGGTTTGAGAGCCCTGCAGTTGCACACTTTCAAAAAGACTAAGATTTAAACTAAGTGTTGTCTCTTTCATATACTCAATGCCCATGTACATAACTGTGCCACTCAGGAAGACCTCTACAAAATTATTATACTCATGGTTTGTAATCACTATCATGTAATAAGCATGCTTTTCAGACAGATCAGGTGTGACAGCATAGTAATCGTTACCCCAAGATTCTAAAGGGTACAAGACTGTAGTGCCACACACTTTTGACTTGCAGCTTACAGCTAAAACAGAAACTGCTTTTGAAGCCTGAACCAAAATTGTTTTGGTGGAATTGAAACTGCCTTGGATTTCTACTTCGGGAGGCAGAGACACATTTACTCTTTGACCTGCACCAAGGGAGAACTGTTTTAGAAAGGAGGAATTGTAGATCAGGACTTTCAATGTGGTTGCCGGAGAGTAGGAAGTGATCAGCAGCTCAAGCAAAAACAAGGAATTTGGGCCATTGTTTTGTGGGAAAACTGCAGCAAACTCCATGCCAATCTCATCCGCAGAATAGACTCCTAGGAATAAGAAGGGAAAAAAATGTAAGGATATAAAGCAAAACACCATTACATTATGTTAAACTATCTAACAAGTGCACACTTTATTGACTTTATCAATATATAATTTACTAGCTGTCCCCCGTGGCTCCGCCCGCATACTAGTGAAACAGGAAAAACTTTAAAAACGTATAAACAAACAGGTATCGCTAGCTAAGGTACGGTCCAAAACATGGCCAGAGGTAGACCGATTCGAACTGAGGTTGGCAAGTGAATGAGGAGGGCCCTGCCTAGCTTCCCACTCCTGACATCATGCTTTCCCCTCCCCTTGATCCACCACTTCTGTCTATGATACTTAGTGTGATGAATGAAGTTGCAAAATTAACCAGAATATTCAAGCATATTCAAAAAAAAAAAAAAACTCTGC
>JANRMT010062827.1:26439503-26451233 GCA_026402145.1 Polypterus bichir lapradei | reverse complement strand
CTGTGGGGACTGTATTGGACAAGTGATGAGCAGTGCCTGGTTGTCTCCACACATACTGCTTAGAATTAAGACCAAAAAGTTCTATCTTGGTCTCATCAGACCAGAGAATCTTATTTCTCACCATCTCAGTCTCCTTCAGGTGTCTGATGAGACCAAGATTATGTTTAATTGTTAATTATGTTTGGCTTCAATTTACAAACAGGAGCATCAAGACTAAAATAAAAAAAAAAAAAATCTATGAACATACAATAATAGTGGGCACTGGATGTGTCAGTTAATACAGCAGAAACTGAAGCATGCTGGTGTTTTCACACAGGAGAACAGTGAAAGAAGTGAATTTGAGAATGGGCCGATACTCACAGTAGGGAAAATGATTGAGAAACATGTGAAGGCTAGGGAGAACAACAGAAGGGTTGCAATCTAACAGCTAAGAGCCACATTATGACAGTGGTGCCATAAAAAGCATACACATTATTCATCATGCTTTGTCAAAGACAAGAACATAACAGACATTTCTACAGAGTTGTTACCTCAGTCTACAAATAAAGCAATGGAGACTCATGAAAAAACAATTGTGGGCCGATAAAAACAAGTGCACATTTGTTAAAACCTGCTACCTGCCTGATGAACTTAAGCAGACACAACGAAACTCAAACCATACACTTGAAGGAAAACTGGAGAAAGAAAAAAAATTCTGTTTCCATTTATAAAGGAACCAATTACCAACAGCCTGATGACCAATGTTCCACCTGACGTGTGCACTTATAACTTATAAAGTTTTTGCTCTTAACATTTTCCAGTAGTGCACAAAGTAGCGATGGCAATTTCTTCTTTTGACTCAAAACAGTGAGTTGTAAGAACTGTTTCTCAGACGCAAGCATAGTGATTCAGATTAGCACAACCTTAGTGCAAGGTGTTTCTGTAACATCATCAGCAGGGCCAGCACCACCATTAAGGTGAATTAGGCATTCGCCTAGGGCACAGATCATAAGGGGTGGAAACACCCAGCCACATGGCCACAGTGGGTTGGTGCACTAACAAGCTTGGCATAGGAGCGCAAAATAACCTAGGAGTGGCATTGGACATCATTATTATTTCTTTTGCATGAAGATGGTGAAACTGTGCACACAAGTGCTGCTGATCTGATTTAAGATTATTATGACTCTCCAATCATAATAAATTATAGAAAAAGATGGGAAGGTTGTTTCAGAGTTTAAACTATACTCCCAAGAAAGACACATTCTTTTTTAACGTGGACCACACCTTCATAGAGGTATGTGTAATAAATTTATAAACATTCAGCATGGTTGTGAATGTCTTTGTGTGTTTTTAAAAGGTTTTTCTCTGCCCAGCCCCTACCTCCAATCAAAAAGACTCATTCCTGGTGCTGAATCGTAGTGGTGACTGAATTCTCTTACATAAGTAGTTTGAAAGAATGGAATTAGTAAAGTTAACTTTAATGCCCATCACCAGCACAAATAAGCAAGTTAGGAACTCCACCCATCAAGGATTGGATGACTTAAAAGCACAATTATTAAAAAGTGGTATTGAAATTATTATCATTATCATTCATGGGGGCTCTGAAATCCGTACTAACCCCTACTTTCTCTGCTGTTCTTTTTCCGGTTTTCTGAGGTGGCGATCTACACCACCACCACCGAATCAAAGCACCATGCTGTCCTTTCATCGATGGATTAAAGGTAAGAATTCCACATGACCATCATCATCATCATCAAGTTCTTGCATGTGAAGCCTGAAAACCACGAGGACTGATTGAGATCATTTATGTTAGGTAGAATGCCTAGTGGGGGCTGGGTGGTCTCATGGCCTCGGAACCCCTGGAGTTTTTTTTCTTTTTGTTTTTTCTGTCCTCCCTGGCCATTGGACTTTACTTTTATTAGATCTTAATTAGTATTGTCTAATTTTATATTTATATTTTGTCTTTTTTCTCTTTCTTCATCCTGTAAAGCACTTTGATCATTTTTATGAAAATGTGCAATATAAATAAATATTGTTGTCGTTGAAAGCCCATAGGTGAATCCATTGAAAACTTCAAATAACTCAGTTACTTTCTCTTATATCCAGCCATGGTGTTAACATCGGCCTCTTCAAAGAAGGTGCTTATAGTGTAGTTGACACTCCTTTGGAAAAACTGCATTGAAGAGGCTAACAAACTAAAGCCATCCAAGTACCACGAGCTGGTGGAGCAGTGCCGAAGGAGTGGCTGGAATGCACGCTGCGAGCCCATTGAGGTGGGGTGTAGAGGCTTTACAAGGTCTACACCCTGCTTGGCATCATAGGAGATGCAAACAAGGAAAGCCTCAAAGTCCACCATAGAGGCTACAGAGAGGGCCTCCAAGTGGCTTTGGATCAGGAGGTCTGAATCATGAGCTGTTGCTACTGGGACACAATCCAGGGCCTCATCAACCCTGGCATGGTCACCTGAGTGAGGGTGTGATGTTGTGAGACCCAAAACACCCGATGACCTCAGTAAAAATCACTGATGATGTGCTCCAGTGCATCCTTGGATGTATCTTTAAACTAACAATGTACAGTTTTGGTGGTTATTCATTTAAGCATTTATTGGTTTGTGAAATGCAGCAAAGCAAAGCAGGATGACCAAACACTTCAACAAATAACTCTGATTTGTACCAAAAAAGGACCTGATCTGTGTTCAAGCTACTGAATCAGAGAAGGAACCCCTGGGACGCAGTCTAGGATGAATTAAGTCCACCATGCAGTTTACAAAATTTGTATAAATTAGAATATTTTCTCACATTTTTATGCGAGTTGTAACTGGTTCAAAGACGGCATAACAGGAAAAACTGCTTTATGTAAAACATGCAAACACAAATACGCAAGTGCAAAACATGTTAAATAATGTAAACTGTGGAGCTTGCTGTATTATGATACAGAAACCAAGTCTTTAGCACCAAGTCCCACAGAGCAGCATGTTTCACCCCCTGGACTTCATATAATTTTTTACCTTTAGGATTTCTTGTATTTTTTTTTTTTGTTCCTTCCATCTTATGCTGTTGGGTTCAGCTCTAGTGGGTCAGGCCAATTTAATCAGAAATGAATGAAAGTATACAAAATATTGTTTATTTTAAATAAATAAATAAATGTGCTCTGGCTAGCCGTCATTTCTGCAAGTTTAAAATGCATCTCTAATTTGGTTGTATGTAATACTCTATTTACTTTCAGTTATGATCAACATTATCTCATTTCAGTTTCATGAATGAATGCAAGTATTGGTGTCCGAATTGTTTCAATAAACACTCTACTTTAATAAATGCATTTACAAATGTGTGATGTTATGCATAAACATTTCAGATTATTACATATGAATAGATAATTATATGCATAATAATTCAGAGAATCTAAGTGAATTTTTTTGCTCATGCCTACCTGACTCTTAGCAGGTACATTGTTATTCAAAGTTCCTTTATTTCACAAAATGGCAGTGCACTTCAAGACTAGGTCACCTCATGAGAGTAACGATTGCTCACTGCCTAGCCAGAACAGGTTTTTCAACATGGTTACATAAAGTATTGGTTGTAAATAGGAAGGTACTGTGTATGAAAATTGAATATGACACCGACAGTAACAAGAGCAAACATATAATTGTAACAAGGCTATTTACTTTGTGAAACTATTTTAAAGTGGGAGTTGTCTCCCCCAGACTTTCTCATACACTGAGATATGCAAGACGATGATTATACTTTTCTATTATGTACATTAAAGAACCAATCAACAACAAATCAAATTAATAATATATTGAACAATTATAAAAGTTGAATAAATCGAACTGTGCAGCTGCATACCACTTCCGGTTAGCGGAAATAGCTCAAAAGTTAATAGAAATCTATGTTTTTTTACCTAATACTTCTTTGCAAAATTGGGTTGACCAAACTGAAAGCATACTCAAGTTATCGTGTTTACATACATACATACACACAGACAGAGACAGACAAACAGACAAAATTCCAAAAATGGTATTTTCGAAATCAGGGAGGTCTAAAATGTCAAAATTCATCAAAATCTCAAAATTGAATTTTTGGACGATTACAATACTTTCCCCCACAAGAAAGTAAATCGGACTCAGGGAGGTCTAAAACGTGGAGATTGATCAAAATCTCGAAACTGAATTTTTGGACGATTACAATACTTTCCCCACAAGAAAGTAAATCGGACTCAGAGAGGTCTAAAATGTCAAAATTCATTAAAATCTACACTTTGTAAGCGAGAAAGTAAACAAAGCCTGATTTAAAAATATGCTAAACATACTTAAACAGCTTTCATAAAAATAGGATGAGGACCATTACATGTTCTAGAAACACAAGCCTTACAAGGAGGATAAGATGACAGGCTATACTCGTCAACAGAATAGCTTTGCCTCTACAGAAAGCTGCTGTCTGATCACTTCTTTTGACTGAACAGAAAAAGAGAGGAAGTGCACTGGTATAGCTATTTATTAAAGGAAGAAAGCCTATTGTAGGGGTATTGGGGTGGTTGGCTGTGTGAATTACCTGCCTTCCAAAGGTACCACAAAATAATTAATCTAATATTTAAAAGGAATAGTGCTGTCACATTATTTTGCCTGCACCTTGAACAAATGGGCACTGCTAAAATCTGAGTGACAGTTGCATTCAATAAAACGATCAGAAGATAACCCCCTGTATGTATGGCTAAAGCAGAAAGAGTCTTGCGGAGTCTTATGTACATGTCGAATCCCGTGTGTCTAATGTCTAATTCAGTGTACAAACTGAAATGAATTCACTCAACTAAAAAACTGAGTAAGCCCCCTAAGGTAAAAGCTGAAATAAAAATGTAGCTTGTAAAGACTAAACTGAAAGTAAACTGAAAATGAAATGACTTGTGAATTTAGTAAAGAATCATAAAAATGTGCCTAAATTACCTTGTTGCATTCTGATGCAATTCAATCCATTCAACGCTACCTGATAAATCACTGGCATCGCTAATACAATATGTTACCAATCAGACGTCCTTAAACTTGATTTTGCCATGGAAGAGCCTGAGGCAGATTGCCTTTTGAGCAATTATTCATGAAGGAAAAACAGATGCAGTCATTTGAACTTTTCTTAACGTATTCTTTTAAAATTAACATACAAATCACAGTAGTTTTATGCTGGACTACAAAAAGCAGCACCTATTTCTACAAAGATGCTGTAAAAGAGTGCAGTCTGAAGCAGCTGTCCCCTCTCCTGGAGCAGCAAGGCTTTATTTTACCTCCTCACTTCTCTGTAATGATGTGCAAGGCTATACTGCGCTACAATCACTTAACACTCCTTATTTTTATGGGTACTGGTGTACTAAACGGACGGCAGTGAAACCGCGTCTTCTTGGGTTGACGGCAGCGTCCAAATATTCATTACTGGGGTTGGAAATCTAGAGATACAAAGGTCGTGGCACCAAATTGGAGAGTGGAGGTTGCATAAGGTTTCCCGCCTACCCATTTTAGAGTTGGGCTCCATGGGGGAGGTTTCACTGACGTCCGTTTAGTACACCAGAACCTTTTTATGTATAATAAATTCCATTTTTAAAATACTGATTTTTATTTTCTTTATAAAGCAGTAGACTTTCAAACTTTACAATATAAAGCATAAAACAAGTGTAGGAGCAGAGACAGAATAGACAAAGCAGGAAAAATCTGAAGAATTTAATTAAAGTTTCAATAAAGCTAATAAGTGCAAATTACATTTGTCTGGGTCAAAACCCACACTACAATGTAGTTGAGCTGTCAAGTACAGATGGGAGGGATTACTTCAAGAACCCCACTAAAAGGAATAGTTTTAATTAGAACATCTGGCAGGGTGCATTTCTGTAGGGGCACTGTAACCAGATTCCATCACAAGCAAATCCTCGCTGGAGACAGGAAGTCAAGACATTACAAGAACACTCTGATCTGAGCTGAACGGGAACATTTAACATTTCTCTAACTGTTCATTTCTACATTCATTTCGCCATTACATGCATAGGAGTGAAATCTAATCAAGTGGCAGAAAAAACAAAGGTAACAAAGCTCTTTCTACACTACTACAATTTTGAATGCAATTTTAACCACAAGAGGACTGACTGCAGCTTCTGGATCATATTTCATCTGCTTTGAATACTGAAATATTCATAACCCAGCCCTACATGCATAACCCTTGACTCCATACAGTAAGTAACTCAACAGGAAGTTCCCACATCGGATCACTCCGTGAGAGGAACAGTTAAGTAAAACACATGGAAGCGTTGCTAAAGGATTAACATTTCTGGACAACAAGGAGTAAACTTTTATATCATTACTAAGAGGTGAGAAATTTTTTAATTGGTAGAAGAAAATTGTAAAAATGTGCATGTCTACTGTAGGACTTAAGAACTGCATGCATTTCAAGTTGTACATAGCACTTATTTACAGTGTTCCATGTAATCTAAAGCTGAATTAGCACATGACATCCAATATTTATGTGCTTTATCCAGCTGGGCTATTGAAGCACACACCTGTCAATCCTTTATTACTACACAAAGCCGCAATTGTAAAACGATTCAAGGACATAACAACATTCTTACTGCTCTTTGTTACAGCCAAAGTATTTTATTTTTTCTGGATATTCATGTATGAGTAGGAAACCAAAGTGTTAATTTTCTTTTTCCTGTTTGAACCCAGTATAAGTTAACTAAATATTGATAAACTGGATTTTAGCACTCAGGCAGCTTATCATACTAAATTAACTTTCAAGTACATTAGGCTATGGGCAAAACTACATCTGTTGAGTAATGTAAAAGGATACTACCTGAACAATTTCTCCTCAGGCATGGCTCACTGTATATAAACAAAACGTTATTACAGAAGCACAGAACATGCTAGTACAGGCAGAAAGCCAGACAAATAATTCCTAATATTTGCATTTTTAAAGTCTGCTATATCTTACACACACCAAAAATATGATACAATTCTTTAAAATGGGTATCTAAGGGCAAACTTCACAAAAAAAAAGAAAAAAAAAATCACTTCACGGTTTTGAAGTCATTTATTATATATTTTATCCAGATCTTTACCACTTCAAAAGCTAAAATGAAATGAAATCTGCAGCTACAGACCTACCCTAACAACTACAAATAACCACCCTGCATTAAGTTCTATTTAAAACAACTTCACTCTGTCATTTTGGTGGTGCAGTGTAAAACAGACTTTTTAACTCCAATTTTTGGGGATTCGTTTTTTTTTTTTAACCAGGAATTCACTTACCATTAATAAGCAGAAGGCAGCAGCAGAAAATTAGGAGGGGTCTGGTCAACATTGCTGAAAAAGAATAAAGTTGTACTCTTCATTAAGGTTTATGGATATGTTAGTTACATTAATAGTGTCTAGCAGTTAGCATACAAGGACAAGCAAAGTGAATTGAACGTTTTGAGTTTAAAAAAAAAAAAAAAAAAAAAGCTTTGACTTTTAAAGAGTTTTATGTTAAATGACGCGATTTAAAGGCAAAAGCTCAGATAATGCAGTTTAGGAAGTGCTAACTGTGAATAAAGTATCAGTAAGAAGTAAAGTTATCTGAAACAAACCCAAGATGCGACGCCTTAATGAACTTTTCTTAATTTGATATGACAGTGTGTTACTACTATCGGAATTTTTAAAAAAAATCTATGAAACGGTCTTTTACCCTTCTTGGGGCTGAAACGAATGATTAACTAAGCCTCGGGTTTTAAATGACAGGTGTGGTGTCTTCAGTTCCCAATTGTTCCACCACAGGACTGAACAAAAAAAAAAAAAAATTGCGCCCACCTCAAAGCAACACTTTAAATCAGTTTAACGCCGCTAAAGCCCCCTCAGGTGCGCACCTGTCAATTGCGCGCGCGCTAATGCGCATGTGTACAATGCGAGCGCTCGCTTTCTCCAAAGTGTGCAATGGAAGATTAAATAAACTTCAGTGTCTCCCTCCCTGCATCGTTTAATTCGTCTCTTGTTCATTTGCTACCTTGGCCGAAATAAACGTGCTTTTGTTTTACGTTAAATTGAAATGTGTGTACTTTAAATTATTAAAATAGGTGTACTTGAAAGGTAAGGCAGTGGTGAGTATATAGAAATGAAGGTTTGCTTATAAGAAGTAAAAGGTGCACGCTCGGACTGACACGAATTAGTTTTTTTTTTTTTTTTTTTGTTAATTTTGATTTCCATTCGTACGTTTTCAAACAATATTATCCAATTCAGTGTTACAGAATTCAATATACAACAGGAGCATCGATGGCAAGGCAAAGACGGCAGAGGAAAAAAAAACGTGTTAATAAATGTACTGCTGCCTCACAAGTACATTTTCAGCATAAAATAAATTCTAAAACCACAAAAATACACGTAAACCTTTTGGGAATATCTCATGAATCTTAAAAATTCAAAGTGGTGTTTTTTATTTGTATTATTAATCTTGTGGTGGCGCAGTGGTTATTGTGCTATTTTTCAGTAACAAAGGACTCGTTTAGTGTTTGGACTGTGTTTTATCCCCGTGCCTATCCTAACCTGAATATTTGATTTATTGGCGAGTCTACTTTGTCCCCACATGAATAAGTGTGGATGTATGCGTGTAAATGTGCTCAGTGATGGTCCAGTTCCCACTGAGGGCTGTTCATTGTCAAGAGGTCAATGCTGCTCTCTCCAACCCTAAACATGAATTGAGCAGGTTCAGAATTTGGATGGAGAGATGGGTTCATTAAACTGAATAATACGTTTTCACTTTGATATTTTGCAGCCAGTCAATTGCTTTTGAAATCTTTTTTTTTTTTTTTTTTTTTTGATTCCACCCACTCAATTTAAAGCTGTCTATTTTGAAAAACTTGAAGGTTTTAGGATTTAAGACTGCAATTCGTATAGTCCTAAGGTGGGTTCGCAAATGTCCACACAGACGGTATCCAGAGCAGCATTTGAACCTTGGGCTCTTGAGCTGTGAAGCAGAAAGCTTTACATTTGCTGTCTTTTATTTGTGAAAGCACTAGTTTTAAAGTGTTCATTTGTACGCTTTTCTATATCTGCCAACTGAGGTTAATTTTAGATAGAAAAAAGTACTGTGGTGCAAAGAGTAATGCTTAAAATATCTGCTTGCAAACAGTCTATCTGAGGTAACTTGTGTTTCTGATGTAACTTATTATTTGAAAAACAGAGGAAATACTGAAATGCACAACTCAGAAAACCTCAACTAGTATTTCTTTTATGTAGCACTATTAACAGCATGCACCCTCATGTTGCGTTTTATATCAAGTACACGAACCCAAATATAAAAAATGTGAAAAGGAAACAATGAAGATGACTCCCAAAAGAAATATAAAATACTATGAAACTCAATAAGCTAACTAGCTGATGGTGCAATAGCTAGTTCTGTTGCTCTGGAAAATAAGAGTTTGAGCCTCCGCCGCCATCTGTCAGTATTTGTGTCAGGTGTTTTTGAGATTCTCATCATAAGGTTGATTAGCAGTTCCAAACTGACTCGGGATTTGATATTTGTGCACGTTCATCAACAGTAATCGGCTCTTTGTGACCCTATAAGGGATAAATGGATTCAGAAAATGTTTGGATGGAAGGCCAGGCTTGATTCACAGAGGTCACATTTGTTTTGGGAAGAGGAAGAGGCAAAATATTTTATCTAGTCACCATTGTTGATTGTGATATGTTATGTGCATATATTACCAACTACCACAGTCCATACTGTATGCGCATATGTATACACTGTTATTTTTGTTTGCCAAGATATATTCTAATCAAACTCAAAAACGTGTTTTTAAAATCTCACTCATGATAATTGTGGCTTATTACTGTCCATATTTTCTTTAATGCTTCTGGTTGGCAACTCATAAAAAAATGAGTCAACAAATTTGTCATCTGTCTTGTCTTATTGCTAACAGATTATTTATATTTTCCCATTGAATAAAGATAGGTGAGGTATCATTGGATGTGAGCTTTCATTATTTTTCTTTTGCTTGTTTGGTTACTCTTTTGCAGAAGGGGATATACTCTGGTAGGAATTAAAGTTAGGGGACTAGTTAATAATAAATAAATGCAGAACTGCTTTAAGAAAGGTCACTGTCTCAGGGCCACCACAGTGCTCAAAATTCAGATGCTTGGCCAAGTAGCAGCTCCATTTCTAAAGTGAAAACAGCCTATGTGATGTATTCTTTTAACAGCTTCAATTATATTTTTTTATACAATAAAATCCATTATAATTTATTTCACAAAATTCCTGCTTGCCAAAAAATTGAATGTGATATTATAGTATTCTCTTAAACACAAATTCTTCTGAAATCTGCCTAGTTAAAATGGCTTTTTCTTTACGATTACAGTGGTTTTGTTTGGTTTTAACTTTTCATATTTTCTGTACGGCACGGTGGCACAGTGGGTAGCGCTGCTGCCTCGCAGTTAAGAGACCGCAGGTTCGTTTCCCGGGTCCTCCCTGTGTGGAGTTTGCATGTTCTCCCCATGTCTGCATGGGTCACCTCTGGGTGCTCTGATTTCCTCCCACAGTCTAAAGACATGCAGGTTAGGTGCATTGGCGATTCTAAATTGTGCTTGGTGTGTGCATTTGGACTGGCGCCCTGCCCGGGGTTTGTTTCCTGTCTTGCACCCTGGGATTGGCTGTAGCAGACCCCCATGACCCTGTAGTTAGGATATGTGGGTTGGATAATGGGTGGATGGATATTTTCTGATGTTTTAAGATTTGTTAATAATGTGCTTTTTTATTTATTGTTTGTTTGGTGTCCTTGAGTGCTTAGAAACGTGCCTTGTATGAATTAATTATATTAGTTAATTATAAGATTTTGGGGAACCTTTCCCAGCAGCATCAGGTGCTAAGCAGAAATCAACCCTGGACAAACAAAAAAACAAATGACACAAGAGTGGTCCTGGCATGTACATTTACTTTGACAATTTTGATGTACCAGTTAACCTAGTTTACCCACCTTAGTCATTTGAGAGAAAAAAATAACAATGCTTGAAGAAAATCCACATCAAGTAAACGAGCAGACCATTCAGACCACACCAAAGTAGTGGCCAAGTTTGATTGAAAACATCTAACCTTTGTCTTACCTAACATTTTGAAATGCTGGAAAAACTGCATTAGTGATGATAACAAGCTCTACACATTTTTTCATATATTTTATATCCTCTTTTCAATGTTAGGAATGTTGCAGAGGATGATTCTGTTTTATCAAACTGTAGCTTATTTTAAAAAGCACTTTTATTTTTTTTTAATCTTCTTCTCAATATGTATTCTTCATTTTATATAACCATTATGGTTCATTTGAATCATAAAGCAGCCAAAGCAGGATAAATGCTCATAATTGGCTGACAATGTGTTGGAGACACACAAGACATTTGAACACTCTGCTGATGAATCTCCAAATCCTAATGCAGAAAAGAACAAGCTCAAAAAAAATGAAGCAGTGTGTACTAGTATACATACACATATAATATAAAAATATTTTGGGTCTAGACGTGATCATCTCGGGGAGACACTTTGTAGTCCCCCAAGACTTCTTGCACGTCACGTCACGCCCTACTTACAAACAATTTCTCGGTGACACTTTAATGTCCCATGAGATAAGGAAGTGAGGTAAAAGGACAGCTGCTGTACAGGCTTTTAAATGATCGACACGCAGCGCAACATGCAGATCATGCAGCTTGGTAGCAGATAGCCAGCAGATGATCCGTCCGCCTCTCCTTAGCATGCATTCAACAACCCC
>JANRMT010062827.1:26421558-26439403 GCA_026402145.1 Polypterus bichir lapradei | reverse complement strand
ACAACGTGAGCAGCAGAGACATGAAATGGCTAGTGTGAAGTGCGCCCCCGGGGGTGAGGGTTGTGGTGTTGTGAGTAGGGGGCACAGCCCCCTAGTATATATATATATATATATATATATATATATATATATACACACACACACACACACACACACATATACTAGCCCTCTCCTGTGGCTCCGCCCGCGTGTTAGTGAAGCAGGACAAACTTTAAAAATCAATAAACAACCAGTTACTGCTAGCTAAGCGGAGGTAAGGTACACTCCAAAACGCAGAGATAGACCGATTCGAACGGAGGCTGGCATGTGAGTGAGGAGGGCCCTGCCCGGCTCCCCACTCCTGAGATCATGCTTCCCCCTCTCCTCGGCCAGCAGCCTCTGTCTTGGATTAGCGAGTTATGATTCTTAGCATGATAAAAGAAGTCACAAAATCAACCGGAATGTTCAAGCAAATTATAGAAAAAAACCCGATCTAAATCTGTTAAGTAGTTCTCTCATTTGCTAGCTAAGTGAAGGTGAGGTACACCCAGAGGCTGGTGCGTGAGTGAGGAAGACCCAGTCCCGCTTCCCCCTCCCCTCTGCCCACAGCCTCTGTCTCAGATTAGCACAAATATATCGCTTCTGCAAGTGAACTATGATACTTAGAGTGATGATAGAAAAAAACCCCGAATTTAATCCATCAAGTATTTTTCTCAATTGCTAGCTAAGCGGCGGTAAGGTATGCCCCAAGGCTGGCGCCTAAGTGTATAACAGAATAAATGTTAATAAGTGTACAATAAAAAGTAACAAGAATCTTCTGGTTTTAAAGTCAGTTTTTTGTGTAGTCTCCCTTGGAATGAAAAACTGAAATGAGTTTTTCATTGTGATTTTTAAATATAGCCTTAAGGTAAGTTCTTCCAAGTTTTCCTGCAGGATTTGTCTTAACTCTACTAGTTCAATAAAACATACCGTACTGTAGTTCTATATGTATACACCAAATGCATTATCCGCCAGATAGATTGATTGGAGGGACTCTTGTTTTATTTATAACCTGACAGGAATGATCTGAAAATAATAACAATAAAGAATACAGAAGGAAATCCAAAATGGAAATCCGCCAGTACGCCTGAAATAAAGAAAAGGTCTTATACATTGAAAAAAAATGTGGAAATGACTTGATAAAGGAAGTCAGTGATAGGAAATAATCATAGTTTTTTTTTCTGTTATTAAAACTGTGCACAGCTGCATTAGCCATTGGAACATAAACGGGTGTTTATTTCAGATGTGTTTTAATATTTTGGAAACACTGATGATGCTGTCAGAAATGTTTAAGTATATATCTTTTTCAGTTATGCCTGTTTACATAAGACATTCAGTTTCCATTGCCATGATTGAGTATGCCTGGATTTGTCTCAATGTTGCTTGTTGTCTAAGTGGCATACTTGACCATACCAGTGACTCCACATTTTTTTCAGACTGAGCCCAACATGGCAAACTCAAACACTGGGTCCCAATATTCTTGTTTTTTGGAGGTTTCTTGCATTGGATGGTTTGGGTCCATCCATCTGGGTGAGGTGATTAAAAAAGCTCTGTGGTAGCAAAGCTTCAGAGGTAGATGAGATTTTTCTGAGAAATTCTGTAAGCATTGGATAGTGTAGCTATTCTTAGCTAATGGTCTCTTGAGTTTTGAGTAGGAGAAGGCTAACAGTGCTTTGGGAATGGCAGATTGCAGTTTTTGGTCTGTATTTTGAAACCGAGAAAGGAGAGGTTGGGAGTATGCGCTGATGGCGTGTTGCTGCATCCACCACATGACAAACCACCTAGATTGGCACCTGAGTGCAGCAGGTGACACCTCAGCACCACACTGGAACAAAAATCTAATAATGTTATTTCTATGGTTATGATGTTTACTATAAATTTGCAATCATTCAAAACCTATGTAAGAATTTTGATAAGAGCAAATTATGGTGTGACCATGAAGAGGGAGGGCGTTTTTCTGAACCAGGATCTATGATGAAAATTTTTCTTGTTGCAGTTGTACCATGTTTATCATCTTTGCATCAGACTGTTACCAGTACCAGCATTAATTCATCTCTCTATTCATTTACTGAAATCAGTTAATTAATTTAATTTTCAGGGTCCTCAAGTGCTAAAGTCATTTCTGGCAGAACCTAACCATAGATGGAGTGCAGCACGCCTACATAGAGTAGACCCCATTAGAATCATCAATTTAGCATAAAACATTAAGTAGAAGTACACACCCATACTATTCTCACTGGGGACTAATGACTGGACTTTTCAGCCAACAAAGCACATACAAAAACAAAACTGACATGAATCATTCATGTTTCAAGTGACTGTGAACACAAACATCATCAATATGACTTTCCCTTCAGCCATAATGGCCAGGAAGTCTAATGATCACTGAGATTCATCTGAGTGAACTGCTCATTTTGGGTCCAGTCGCTTGACAACTACAAAAGACTTTACATAGTCAGTCACCATAGTGAATGAGTACGAGGACAAGCAAAGGTACACAGTGCCAGAATCTGTTAAGTTGATGATATGATGTGAACTAAATTATAAATCTGAAATGTACACTCATTATATAGTTGATCTCACAGTAGACAGAGGTAAGTTTTGTTTGCTGTTGTTGTTTTATGTGTTCTCAATTAGCCATTCCCTCCTTTGGGTGTCTCTCCATAAAGAATAGTAGAGAGTTTTATTTAAACCAGTGGTTCCCATTCTTTTCTGTGCTCTGCACTCCTAGAAAAAATGTTTCACTTATGTTTGCATCCCCTACAAAAATAATGTCATAAGTCAAATTTCTCATTTTCAAACCTCAAATTGAACCACATACAGTACTGCAGGTGAACAAACAGAACTCAAAAAATATGTTTTTGACTCAGTGCATAAAATTTAAATATAAATGGAGCAATTAAACATGTATAAATCTCAATAATCTTGTAAACTAGGGGGCTCTGCCCCCTGCTCGCTTCACTCACCAACCCCTATGCACTAGTCATTTCCCGGATCTGCCACTTGCAACGAAACATGCTGTCCTTTTGGATAAACACGAATATCGACTCTGTCTTTGATATCTCTGTGTTTCGAAACTATTATTGCTGGCAATTCGTCACATGCTGGTTTATTATTTATGCGAGCGTGATCTTTCAGATTCATATAGAAATCCTAGAAAACTTCTTTGTCCATGTTTTTCATATAAATTTCATGTAAAGTAAGATACTTTTGGACGTATGGATTTGTATCCATTATTGGCTGTAAAATTTCTAATATGTCCGATCATTTAACTCTTTCAATTCAATGTTACATCACTTCTCCGTGATCATAAATATAAACCTGACCGAATTGTATTTTCTTTGAAATTAAGCTTGTGGTAGCTTTAATTGTTGCGGGACCACAGATTCTCATAGCGTATGGTCTTGAATCGTGTAAATCTACGTTTTGAGCATTGTATGATGCAAATGTGAAAAGAAAATTGTAGATTTGGATATTTTTCCTGCAGTGTTTGTGGATTTCACTTTCACCAAATAACAAATCTTTTATTTCTCACAGATACGCCTCTTCATTGGGAAGAAATACTACTTTTCCCTGATGGCAGCACGAATTAGATGATCTACAAGTCTCTGACTTAAAGTTTAAAGCCAAACAATATCTACATACTTCTGTCATATCACCTATGTCCATATATTCAATCTCTTTTCGCTGTTCCGTTATTTCACCGAGTAATAATTTGTGTTTGTTAGCACTAATGCAATCTTTACTATCAGTTTTTTGAGATGTTCGAATTTTAGTACTTTCATAATCTCTAAGCTGCTCTGAATGTGTATCTGGCCAACATTTTTGAACATCTTTATGACGTTCTACTGGTTGTCTTTGCTTCTTCTACTGGTTGTCTTTCATTTCCGCCCCCGCTTGAACCTGTTATGTTTTCAGTTCATCTCTTGGTACAAAGTCTTGTCTTGCAGGACTTGAAATTAATTCTCTGAAAATGTCTCGTCTCGTCTCTCTGAAAAAGTGTCGTCTTGTCCCAAGATTTTTTTTATATAATAGATAGATATATCCCCTGTGAAGCTTAGACACAATCCGGGGGTTGGAATATCCTACAAAGCATCAAGCACGGTGAGGAAATGACACACGAGCGACAATCGAGGGGTTTGAAAGATTAGAGAGCTTCGTGAAGCAACGGATGCCAGCACACCGCAAAGCAATCAAACACAGTTGACGAGATTTGTTCCCCAATGACATCCGTACTGCAGTTAAAATTGCTGTGTTACTACCAAGACCACCAGCAAGAGAGATGGGCAGAGTGTAAGCAGCACCCCTCTGTCAGAAATGTCAATCAAACCACGAAATCTCGTATGTCTCAGTTTTCTCTACGGATCATTGCCAAGGTCCATATTCTCTAAAGAAAACGTATTCTCCTTTACGAACACTCTACCGGCAGCAGGCTAACAGGTGACAATTGCACACACAACGCTTGCTTCTTTTCATATCACAGAACAACAACTGACTAACTAATAAATGACCTGCAAACGACGGCCCCTCTGCGAGACATGGATTTCACGATGATAAATTTGGACAACACACCTCACTTCATTTTGGTGAATCGCGATACAGCATGCCTTTTTGTCTCACTCCTTGAACTGCCATCTCACACCCCTTGCTGGTGTGTGTCCAGGGATGGAAACCCCTGATTTAAAACAAGAACAACTACAAATAAAAGTAAACCTTATGTAGGCAAAAAGGCAGAATTATTTCCATTCTCAAATTTCTGGAAAACAAAACTGCTCAGCAAACCAAATTGCTAGTGTTAAGTGATTACATGAGAGGAGCACTCTTTCCACATAGACATTTTCAAGCATTACTTCAATCCTCTTAAGGAATAATTTAACACTTTGCTGTGTAAAAATGAAAAAATCGATCAGACTGCTGGTATGATGTTTGTAAAGGCTAATTTGAAATCATAACCTTTCCAGACATAAAACTGTTAAATATTTGTGTTTTAGAGAACTGACAAACATATGGCACAAAACTGTGTTGCTCCTACTGTTAAAGATGAAAGGAGGAGAAAAAAAATCTCATGACATGGGAATGTTTTATTGGAGACTGAAAAAGTCTTAAAAGATCCAATTTACCACAACATCCGTCAGCATGGCCACTCTTTGGCTTGTCATTATAAGAGAAAATGACCTAAAATACCCTTTTAAATGCTTTCTGAAAATCTGCCCAAAAACGTTGCAGTACAAGTATGACAAATGCTGTCTGACTGAAGCAGAGCACTGTTTAATCCTTTGCACTGGAGATGTCAATTTTTTTTTAATGTGGTTTATAAATTGTAACATTTGATAAAATGAACAAAGGGAAATGTGAGGAGCTTTGCTACCTTTCAGTACCTGAACCCAAGCTTGTCGGGTGGAGAGCTGTTTGTGCATTCTCCCCTTGATTGCATGGGGTTTCTTTACACCATGTAAAAATATGCTGTTTGATTATATTTAAACTACCCCATTTTATGATCGTGTGTGTATGTGTGTGTGTGTGTGTGTGAGTGTGTGTGCCCCCTAGTTAAACTCACGTCACATTTCAGGGTCCTTTAATACCGCAGGACTCTGTCTTCATTCTGAGTGCTCACTTTTTATTCTTCATTTTACATTCACATCCCTTAAAACATTTTGATTTATTGCCTCCAGTGGAGATTTGGAAGTAAAATACAGAAAATGGAAGGAAGGATTAAACAGAATACAAAAATATATAATGTGTTTCTGTCTTAATGGCAGTCAGTCCTGGCAAAAACACTGTATTCCTTAGACCTTGAATAGTACTAGGGTGTTGTACTGTGTTAGCCATTATGGATGTAATGAGAGGTACTAAAAAGATTACAATATGCAAGCTTTCAAGGCAACTCAGGCCCCATCTTCAGGCAAGAAGTAATTCATACCATGATTACATCTTGCCTGAAGAAGGAGCCTGAGTTGCCTCGAAAGCTTGCATATTGTAATCTTTTTGGCTAGTCAATAAAAGGTGTCATTTTGCTGTACTTCTCATTACACCTTGAATAGGAATAATAAATGAGTGGATATTAAAACGGAAGGTAGATATGCTCCATCGTCAAATGTTGGCACTATTTCTGATCATGTTCAACTCTGATGGGAGAGCGTCCCCTTGCCTGGGTAGAAAACATGTGGTCATGAAATCTCAGTCAATCAACAGCTACCCTCTAAAACACACATAGCTCTGACCTCTCTCCTTCTCTCCCTCAAAACCGTCAAATGTTACTCCTTAGCAATCTGCGATAATATCTGTTGAACAAACAGGTAATGCTAGCTAAACGGTGGCAAGGTATTCTCCAACACGTGGCGAGAGGTAGAGCGACTCAAACGGAGGCGGGCACTTGAGTGAGAAGGGCCCCAAACCCCTCCCTCTCCCAGCCCACAGTCGCTCTCTCAGATTTGCACACATAAATCGGTACTGCGAAGCAAACTATAATACTTGGCACGATGAAAGAAGTCGCAAAATCAACCAGAATGTTCAAGCAAATCTCTCTATCATAATAAAAAAATTCTGGGACGAGACAAGACTTTTTAACCTGGGACGAAACATGACTTTTTCAGAGAGATACTTTCATGTCCCGCGAGACGAGACTCTCTGCCAAGAGATTTAACCACACCCGGGGCCGGAAATAAAAGACAAAGAGTAGATGACAAAGTAGAACGTCGTACAGAATTCAAAAACATTGGCGCAATACACATGCAGAGCAGGTTAGAGATTATGACAGTACTTAAATTCAAAAGTCTCAAAAAACTGATAGGAAAGATTGCATTAGCGGTAACAAATGGAAATTATTACTCGGTGAAATAACAGAACAGCGAAATGAGATTGAATATATGCACATAGGTGATAGACAGAATTATGTAGATATTGTTTGGCTTTAAAGTTTAAGTTGGAGACTTGTAGGTCATCTAATTCATGTTGCCATCAGGGAAAAGTAGTGTTTCTTTCCAATGAGGTGGCATATCTGTGAGAATTAAAAGATTTGTTCTTTGGTGAAAGTGAAATCCACATACGCGAGCGGCGGAGACATGAAGTGGCTGGCAGTAGCGCAGGCCGGGGGTTTATGGGGTTTGGAGAGAGGTTGGCAAGTAAAGCGAGCAGGGGGCAAAGCCCCCTAGTTACAGAAAAAAAAAAACAGATCAAAATCTGTTAAGTAGATCTCTTGTGAGAAGTGGACAGACATACTGACAGTCAGACAGACTTTAGATTTTATATATATAGATTTGATTACAGTCTGATCAAAATAATGAGAACTATTTTTAAACTAGTTAAGTATACTTTAGACCATGGGGTGTCAGAACCACTCTGGCTGAAGGTTTTTGTTCCAACCCGCTTCTGTTTTTAATTGAACTCCTGGGCTAATTAAGTGAGCTGTTATTTCCCAGATTCTGTGTTTTGGGAGCAATACAGAAAATAAAAAACTAAGTTTGGATAAAAAAAAATGTTTTAAAATGTATTAAGCAGTTATATGGGAATAATGTATTTTTTTTCTTTTTAGCAATAGTTTCATCTTGATTTTCCTTCTGCTTTTCCAGGTGTTCTAATTGTTTAATTAATTTTTAAGTACTAATTAGTTGGTCTGACTCTATAGTAGTTGCAGCCTTTCATCATTCAGTGTCATTTGCCTGGGTGGCTGCTCTGCTCCTTTTCAATTGACATTACTAAGAAACAGTGAAGAGAGCAAACTGCACAGAGAAAGGGCAAAATATAATGAAATCAACAAAGGAGAGTCAAGCATTTAAATCTTCCACAAAAACAGAAATATTTTCAAATGTTGTAAAAATGTAAAAACCCTGCTGCTATGCTTTTCTGAATGTAGAATAAGAGAAGTGAAATAAAAATACCAGCTAATTAAATGAGATCAGCGCTATCAGTTGTTGTCACTGATTAGGAATCTGTGTGAAACAAAAACCCGAAGCCCCAGTGGGCCCCCAGGACTGACGTTGAGAACCCCTGCTCTAGACAAAATAGACAAGTTAGGCAGATGTTTTCTTTGCTTTGTCGCAACATCAAAATCAAAGCATAACCGGACAGGAGGTGACATTGTCACCTTCATGTAAAAACAAACCATTGCATTTGCATGCCTCACACAGGAGGCAGATTGTTGTTCTATCTGCTTGACAGAGGGATGCCTTCTTAACAATGTGGCTGAAGCTTGTTGTAACATAGGTGACCTTCTCCTGAAGGAAAAACTATTAAATGACGTTTCACAACTGGTGGCAGAGGATAAGGAAAGGCAGCGATGAATCCCAGGAAGTAAAGGAACGTGTGGAAGTATGAGCCACAGGAAATGAGTTGGAATTGGACATTGAACGGATCATTCTTTAAATATCCTTGGCAAACTTTCAGGAGATACTGAATGGAATTTACTGTACACACGTATTTTGTGTTTTAGATTACTCCTCCCTGTATAATGTGTGATGTGAGATTATACCATTAGGGCTAATGGTACTTGTGTACTAAATGGATGGCATGACAAAGGAAAACAGAAGTGTTTTGACAAATTCATAACATATTTATTGGGATAAAAAAAATATATGTAGAAATTTACATAAATTGGAATATTATAGAAATACATACGTATAATTGTTTTGACGAATTCATAACATATTTATTGGGATAAAAAAAAAATATATAGAAATTTAAGGTTTCCCCCTACCCATTCTAGTGTTGGGCTCCATGGGGGTGATTTCACTGCCATCTGTTTAGTACACAAGTACCAGGCTAATGTTATATCACTTTCAGAATTGTGTGTTTCTTCTACATAAGCACAACATGTCACACGGCACAATGTTGTACTGCATTTCAATTTCAAATTGTCTTTCTTTGTGAAGTTTGTGATTGCTACATGACAGGGGCAGATCTGTCCTTCTAATGCTCAGTATCAGATATTCCTGGTTGATCTTAGGTTATTTAGCAGATAAAAATCCTCCAAGTTTGACTTGTGTTTTTACTTCATGTCATCATCTTGTAGTGGGCCATGCCTAATACACCATCCAAGGGGCACCTTAACTACATGTCCAAACCATCTCAAATGACTCGCCTCATTCTGGAGAAGCCTTGCACCTCCTCTATGGTTCGGGTCTTCACTGGGGACATACAGTAGAAGATTCACCAAACAACTTCTAGTGTGTTGCGAGATTCGGATGATGAGGAAGTGTAGGACAGTATATATTCGTTTTAGTAAAATGTAAAATAACCAGGTTGGCTCGGTGCACAGTGCTGGTGAGTTGCAGTAAGGAGACCAGGGTTCGAGTCCTAGTCCTCCCTGTGTGGAGTTTGCATGTTCTCCATGTGTCTCTGTGGCTTTCTTCTTCTGGCTTCTCCAGTTTCTTTCCTACACACCAAAGATAAGCAGGTTAGGTGGGTTGGTCATGCTAAACTGGCCCTAGTGTGTGTGTGTGTGTGTGTCTAATTTGTGCTTGTGGACTGTGTTCACCCTGGCGTCCTGCCCAGGGATTGTTCCTGCCTTGCACCCTGTGCTTGCTGGGATAGACTCCAGTCCCATGTGACCCTGCTCAGGATTAAGCACACTTCAGAAATTGCATGGTATGGCAAAATAATCAATATTAAAATGAACATTGAATTGTCATTTTGTGTTATTATACATTTTTCCAGGTAGCATATTGGCACAGTAAAACAAGAAGACCAGGGCTCATGTCTTGGGTGCTTCCTGTCTGGAGATTGCGTGCCTTCTCCAGTTTTCTTCCCACAGTCCAAAGACATGCAGGTTAGGTGAACTGGCAGTTCTAAACTGGTCCAAATATTTGTGTGTCACCCTGCATTGGATTGGTACGTTGACCAGGGAATGGTCCAGTTTTGCACTAAGTGCTTGCTGGGATAGGCTCCAGTTCAACAGCAACCCTGCTCTGGATAAACAGATTTAGAAGTTGGACTGATACAGAGTGTATTTCCATTAAATGCTAATTCAGAAATTAATCCTATTTGGATTAACAAAATTAAATTTGAATGTATTGTTATCTGTTTGGGATGGCACAGTAAGCAGTGAGGTTACCATTTTCTTTGAACTATATACTGATATGCACTCCAATATTCTTTTTAGCAGCTCTTGCTAGATTTCCTTTCTGTAGTCAGTTTCACTGGGCGTCTTTGAACTTTGTTGTCACGAGTCATATTGGTAGATTAATTGTATCTGATTGCCATTGTTAAGTCCTAGGCAGCCCTTGACTGACAACCATGGTTATACGCCATCTGTTAAGAGTAAATATCCAAAGTGTGCTTCAAGGTCAAGCTTCAATATCATCCACAAAAATATTCAAAGGCTCAAACAATTTCCTTGAATGTTTATTTTTTGCTAAAGTAAAGAATGAGCTCTTCTTAGATCTTGCTTGAGAACCCACTAGAGGAGCACTTAGCAGCTTATGGGATTGAAATGCTATTCCTTACTTTGGTATGAGTGAGCTATTTTATTTTTCTTCTAAATATTCTCTTTCTCCAGTTGCACAAAGCAAATATGGCCAGATAAGGCAACGTGTGCTGATACCTGTGCTTCTGGGTAGCTGAATGATCAGAGTTTGTTAGTACAGTATGCAGGCATCATTGTAAAATGGGGAAGGAAAGAGAGAATGACTAAAATAATAGCCTAATGATGAATATATATTTCACTTAACTTGAGAGGCATGGGGGTCTGTATTGCTGCGTCACGGATGTAAGGACTCTATGAGGAGTTTGCCATTCTAGAATTATCTCCATGGATTTTCTCAAGGTACTCTTGTTTCCTTGCATCGCATTGCTATTAGGTTACTTGTTGCCTCTAAATTGACTCTTTATGTATACCAGCACTGAGTTTGTAATTTAATGAAGAGTCCAGTCTAAGGAAATACAGTGATAGGAAGGGACCTGCTTAAAAAAATACTACATTATCATTACTTACTGGCTTATTTAGTACGTACAGTGCCCTCCATAATATTTTCCTTGATTTAGCCCCCACTCCACCCTTTAAAATTACGAGTGAACATCTCAGACATCGTTAAAGTGCACATTGCATACTTTTATTTTAGAGTACTTGCATACAATTTCGTTCGCTCCATGTAGAAATTACAGCAATTTTTATACATGCCTCCCCCATTTCAGGGCACCATAATTTTTGGGACAATTGGTATCACAAGTGTTTGTGATTCCTCAGGTGTGTTTCATTGCTTCATAAGATACATTGGGTTACATCTACTCTTTGATGTCTTTGTTCAATGAGGGCAAGAGCTTTGCCAATGAAAGTCAAAGAAGCCATTATTGAGGCTGAAAAACAGGAATAAAACCATTCGAGACATCGAGATTACCTAAATCAACTGTATGGAATATCACTAAGAAGAAAGAACACACTGGTGAGCTTAGTAATCGTGAAGAGACTTTTAAGCCAAGGAAAACTTCCACGGCTGACGACAGAAGAATCCTCACTATGGTAAAGAAGAAGCCCCAAATGCCTGTCCGCCATATCAGAAAGAGCCTTCAGGAGGCAGATGTGGATGCATCAGAGACGACTCTCCACAGAAGACTTCATGAATAGAAATACAGAGGCCACATGGGAAGATGCAAACCACTAGTTAGACAGAAATACAAGATGGCCAGATTACAGTTTGCAAAAAAAGACTTAAAAGAGCCTGTAGACGTCTGGGAAAAGGGTGTTGTGGACAGAGGAGACAAAGATGAACCTGCATCAGAGAGATTGCAAGAGCAAAGTGAGGAGATGAAAATAAACTGCCCGAGAGCTAAAGCAGTCCACCTCATTTGTTAAATATAGTGGTGGGGTCGTTATGGCTGCCATAGGTACAGTACTGGCACACATATCTTCATAGATGATGTAGCTGCTGATGGCAGTGGCACAATGAATTCTGAAACATCTTATGTACTCATGTTCCAGTAAGTGCCTCCAAACACATTGGACTGTGCTTCATCCTACAACAAAATGATGATCCAAACATACTGCTTAGGCAACACAGGAGTTTTTCAAAGCTAAAAAATGGAAAATTCTGGAATGGCCAAGCCAGTCACCTGATTTAAATTTCATTTGAGCAGGCCTTCCATATGCTGAAGAGAAACATTAAGGGGACAAGCCCTGCACAAGCAGGAGCTGAAGATGGCTGTGTTAGTGGCCTGGCAGAGCATCACCAGAGAAAAATCCTCAGCACCAGGTGATGTCTGTGAATCGCAGAATTCAAGCAGTCGTTGCATACTCTCTATACTTTATATCCTTCCTTTGAGTCAGATTATTCACAGACATGGCCAACCTCCACTGCTATGCAGACGATATACAGTTATATCTTAATGCACACTCCTCGACAGACTCTCCTCCCAGCACACTCATTGATTGCATCACTGATATTAAGCTATGGATGGAAAATAACTTTCTCAGACTTAATGCCAATAAAACTTAAGTGTTACTGGTAGGCCCAAACTCCCTGCTTTCTAAGACATTCAATTTCTCTATTTCTGTTGAAGGTACACTTGCCAAACCTGCTCCTGTTGTCAGAAACCTTGGTGTTTTGTTTGATTCATCACTTATCTTTCAGCTACACATTAGGTCTCTTTCCAAAATTTCATTCTATCATCTCTGTAACATTGCCCACCTCCATCCATTTCTGTCCTCCAATGATGCTCAAACTCTGGTGCATTTTTTCAGAATGTCTCTGTAATTTCTTCTTCATCAGCCTCCCTGCAAAATCTATACAGAGGCTACAGTACATTCAGAACTTCGCAGCCAGAGTCCTCACCCACAGAAAGCGTTCAGCTCACATCTCCCCTGTTCTGTCCCAGCTTCACTGGTTACCGGTTCCATCAAGGATTAAAGTCAAGATTCTGCTTCTCACTTTCAAAGCCCTGCATAACCTTGACCCCCAATCTCAGCTCCTAGCTCCATACACTCCTTGTCTCTCTCTCTCCTATCCTCGTGCAGTAATCTCCTTACTGTCCCACGCACCAGACTCTCCATCCAGTGCTATGGCCCCTTTAAATCTCAACTCCAAACTTTCCTCTTCACTTTTATCTTTTGTATGATTTTTTTTTTCCTCTGTATGTAAAGCGACCTTGGATTTGTGAAAGGCTCTCTATAAATGCATCTTACTATTATTATTATTAATTATTATTATTATTATTATTATTATTATTATTATTATTATTATTATTATTATTATGCAAGGGATATGCGACAAAGTGCTAAATATGACAGCTTTAATAAACCTGCCATTGCTATGTCCCAAACATTATGGTACCCTTTAATGTGGGGACCGTGTAATAAAAGTGTTTTCATTTCTACACGAGGACAGCAAAATGTATGAATGAATGTATGTATAAATGTATGAATGAAATGTATGTATGAATGAAAGTCTGCAATGTGCACTTTAATGACGTCTCAATTGTTTGATTTGTAATGTTAAACTGGAGCAGAGAGGTAAATCAAGGAGAAGTGTCTTTGTCCCAAACATGATAGAAGGCACTGTATATATGCAGTAAGTGTATTGTTCTTTGATGGGATACAAATGCCTCATTTCTGAGGAAATATTAGAAGAAAATAAAGCCACTGAAACAAGACGGCGCATGCTGATAGGCAACCTTCCCAATTACTGCAAGAGGAAATTCAGTAAGATTGCTTTTATCTTTCTGCAGCAGTTTCCCACATGGCCACCCTTAATTCTTTTATAGTGGCTAGAAAATGGCTAAAAGTTAAGCAATCATTAAACATAATAAACACAAAAAGTTAAAAACTTTTATATTAAAGCTGGAAAAGGGTGTTGCTATTTTTCAAACTGCACATAGAAACAGCCCGATTCAAGGAGATGTCACATTATTTCTTATGTTGTAAATATTTGCATTAAGCACATTGTGCTATTTGATTTTAATCATGAGTGTTAAATAAACGACTTTTCCAAAGGATGTGTGCTGTTTAGTTACAGTAGATTATGGAATACACTTTATTATAAAGGGTGTAAATTTTATTGGCACACCTAACATTTGTATGTCTGCTCTGCACTTCAGCGATAGAAGAAGTCCAGGAGACATTTTAAAACTGTTCTCTTTGACCTTTTATATTTATTATTCACTTTGATATTTAAATTCATTGGTAGAGATGAAATAAACAAGTCTAACATAAGCATCTGGAGCTGCGACCCTACAACAAATGCAGGTTGTGCTGAGCTGCTGAACCCATTCAGACTGGGTAAAAGATGCTGTGTTTTGCTCACTTTAATACAGAATTACTGAAATGGGTGCTAATCTAATTGCCCCATTGAGATCTGTTAACTGCCTTGTTCCCAAAGTGCCCGGGATTGCCATGTAATGGAAAAAGTGGATTAGGACGATCAATGAATGGATAATATTTTATTACTGATGATAACTTTCTGCGGTGGGTTGGCACCCTGCCCAGGATTGGATTCCTGCCTTGTGCCCTGTGTTGGCTGGGATTGGCTCCAGCGGACCCCTGTGACCCTGTGTTCGGATTCAGCGGGTTGGAAAATGGATGGATGGATGATAACTTTTTACATTTTCATACATTATGAGCAGGACTATATTTAATCTATAACACTCTAAGAAATTAAAGATAACTGGCTATTGCCTTTTAAACTTGCCATATACAACAGTAGGAAGTGTAATACCTGTTAACATTTTTATGTCATTTATGAAACAGATCTAAAAGAAGACAATGCAACTCCACCGGGGTCCAACTTCGACCCACGCTATTCAGGATCTGTCCATAACCTTCCTGCCACATGTCATTATTGTATCAAGCTTTTTACGTTTCTAAGTATTTCCCTTCTGAGAATGGAGCTATTTTCTTCTTGTTACAATGGATGGAAGTAACTTACTCATATTATCTCAGGAATTGTTGTAGACAGCCGTGTTTGTGCTAATTGTGAAGACCAGCCAATGTGATCCATGTGGTGTAGACCAGAAAAAAGGAAGTTAAACAAGACTTGAACAACTTTTTTCGGTCACCCTGCAAAATAAAAACAAACAAAACGAGTTTCTTTATTCCAGTCAAAATAAAAGGAAAGCAACTATATATGTAGATACCAACAACCCAACAATTCTCTGAAAAAAAAAAGGTTTATGAGGGATTTAAGGCAAAGGAACAAATAACAGATACATATAAAATAATTTTTATAAAAAGAATTTACACCAAAAAATATTACAGTAGTTTATTTTAAAAACAATAGACATTATGCTGTTGACACTATGGTATAGTATTAGGTAGTAAAGCAGAAACTAAGCTAAATCATTATATTATCTCTGATTAAATATTCCTGATATTTTTCTAAGCATGCATTTTGAAATGTAACCTATTTACTTACATTGCTGTAAATGAAACCCTCTGCCATTCATTTCATATTCAATTCCGACATCCAAATGTGTCTTCCATGTAGAATCTATAAAATTAAATATAAACCCGAGAGATTCCATTTCAGGATACACAGGTATGAAACTGGATCTCTCTCTGCATTCATTACCAAATAAATGTACAGAATAATTTGCAAAATACATACAGTATATAACTAATTTATATTTGTATGAAAATGTACCACATGATAATCTGTTTTTTTCTGAACAGAGGTCAGTCATTAAAAGTGAAGCCCAGAACAACAATGGTCTCATATCAAGAATTTTTATAACACTTTTTGCCACCATTCAGAATGCTTTCTGCTTTTCTGGAAGCAAACACATACAGTGTGACAAATCACAGAGTGGCTCTTTATATAGGCATGTCATTTGTAAGTTCTTACTTACAAAAGTCATAAAATATAGAGTGGTCATCTGGTCTCTTCAGATCGGCTCTGCCCAAATACTGCCAGCCTCTGGAATATAAAGGTTTAAATAAGGTCATTATTACATTAGTGAGGACATTTACTTTATTGAAACTCTACCTCAATGTTACAATGTGTTACTTACCCAATGTGGGTAATAATTATAGCTGAGAAAAAATGTAATCTCATGTATACATTAAGAAGGCAGACAAAGAATCTGATAGAACGGGTATCTATCAAGACAGGACTCTTGACCAGTGAATAAGGTGGTGGGTCTTCAGTTCAAAAGCTCGATCCTGTCATTTTCCATTAAGTACTTATTTAACATATCACAATGTGAGCATGCAAGTGGACAGCTTGATCTATGGATTGTGCAATATGAGCATTGTAAGATTTGTTTCATGGATGCTTTGGGCATTTTTGCTGTTGTCCAGTATTGATGACTGTAGATGCCCATTCTATTAGACATGTTGTTATCACATGAGATGAACATTTTTTGGCCATCACTACAAACTAAATGGGGTAAGCAGCATATGAAAACAAAATCATTTTTGTGTGGCGTTTTCCTCTAATAGAAGTAATGGAACCAGTGCTTGAAGTGGGTCCTGGCACTTCTTCAAATTTCAACATAGAGAACCAGCACCTTTTATTAGAATACCAGTGAGTACCGGCACCTCTTCAGGAATCTTCATTGATCAAATGTCAGTGCATCTCCATGAGTAGAGTACCAACAGCAATTTGGTTCAACTTGAAGCACTGAATGAAATAAAGTAGCATACCGGAACGGTTGGTTCCAGCTTTGCACCCAATGTTGATGGGATATTTTGTTTCATGTCAGTATACAATTGAATTAAGCAGGCTCAATAAATAGATGACAGGTTAATATGAACTCTGTGATGAACAGGCATCACCACCTTGGTTTGACTGTTCCTTATCATACTGAGACAGGCTGCAAATCTACTTGATATTGCCATGAATAAAGTGGTTTTGGCAAAAAGAAAGGGTGGACTTGGACAGAATACAGGTTTGGGCAGATTTGTGGCAGATGACATTTAATGTAAGTCCAGTAAATGTAAAGTGTATTACAAACCTAATAATGTAAGAGGTTTGAATATACAATGGGAGGCCTGAAAATCAAAAATACACCTTATGAGGAGAATTTAGGAGTTGTCGTGGACCCGTCACTATCATCTTTCAGACAATATTCAGAAGGCATTAAGAAAGCTAACAGAATGTTAAGAGTATATAGTGCCCTGTACAGAACAAGTCCAAGGGGGTTTTGCTCAAGCTTTATAACACATTGGCGAGGCCTCATCTGGAGTACTGTGTCTAGTCGCATCCAGGCTACAAAGCAGTGCTAGAAAAAGTTCAGATAAGAGTGACTAGGCCGATTCCAGGGCTACAAAGGATGAATTATGAGGAAAGATTAAAAAAGCTGAGCCTTTTCATTTTAAGCAAAAGGAGATTAAGAGGTGACATGATTGAAGTATTTAAGATTATGAAGGGAATTAGTACAATCGATCGAGACTGTAAATTAGTTAATCAAGAACACAGGTACACAGATGGAAACATGTTAAGGGTAAATTTCACACAAACATTAAGAAGATTTTCTTTACACAGAGGACCATAAACACTTGGAATAAGCTACCAAGTCATGTGGTAGACACTTTATGGACTTTCAAAACTTTAAGAAGAATTAAGTGGATAGGACTAGGGAGCTTTGTTGGGCTGAATGGCCTTTTCTCGTTTAGATTGTTCTAATGTTCTAAATGAATGTGCTTCCTTGATAAATATGGTTATTAAACAGAATATATATCTGTTAAGCTTTACATTTAAGATGAATGCTAATTGTGTGGTTATGCAGACATTATAGATGAAGTTCAATATATTTAGGAGACCTATCTGTTTCGATGGAACATTGATGGGTAATCTCTGGTATATGTTTGTCCTCAGTTTTCCATTTTACAATTGACATCTTGTAACTGGCCTGTAGAGCAGTAGAGGGGGCTGCCAGTCCCAGTGTGTATAATATATATATATAT
>JANRMT010062827.1:26391243-26404622 GCA_026402145.1 Polypterus bichir lapradei | reverse complement strand
TGTATGTATGTATGTATGTATGTATGTATGTATGTATGTATGTATGTCTGTCTGTCTGTCTGTCAGTCAGAAGGCAGTTCAGGGCTGAGGGTATTAGGACCACAGTTACCTTAGTAAGACTTTGCCAGACATTGTAGTTGGACTCCAGTAAGCTACCATATGTGTACCTGGAGAAATGGCTGCCTTGCACTCTGGCCAGTCCCACAACAGTGTAGAAAAGTCACATCCACCTTGTCATTTATCCAGTAGAATTCTGAAACTGTTTATGTCACACTTCTGTTATAGGTGCCTTGCTAGGTATTAAAGCTTTTGCAAGCGTTAGGGTTAGGGTTAGGGTTAGGTTTGACAGGTTTTATTAATTTCATTGTAAGTTATGAAAATATTATTTCAGGTAACTCCAAAGATAACAAACGTCTGTATCATTTTTAGTTGTATTAAGTTCTGGTGTTGTCTTAAAAGTATTTAGTGAATAATGAATCCTACAATTAATTTCAGTTAATATTTAATACACTTTTAAAGAAATAATTTAAATTTGAGTACAAAGCATTTAAACCAAAAAAAAATCTGACAATGGTTTTTATTACTATTAGAAGACAGTTTTAGAATTTTTATAAAAACGGCTATTTCCAGCATCACCATTATCCCTGAAAAAATCCTGTAAGCAGTCACCAAAACTCTTATTTCTATGCATTTCAATGACAACAGTGCTGTCTTTTTTGAAATTATGATGTCCGTCACCGCATCCATGATAAAAGGTGCTATCGTTTTTTATTTAACTGTGCATATAGTTTCAAAAAGCAGAAATATTACAATGATACACTACTCATTCAAACAAATCATTATAACATAAATACAATTTACTTCAAGATCAGTTCGGAGAAAATGAAAAATAAAACGTAAATATGAAAATAGAAGAAAGCAAAACAAGAAGATCCATCTTTAACAAATGTAGCACAATGCTGTTTTTGTCAATCATACAAATAGCCGAATCCCCGTTTGGGGTTTGTTGGAGGGTCCTCTTGAATCGGGTCATGTTAATATTGTACTTGATGTGGAGCTGCAAATGCATTTTCTTGAGTCCCTCTTCATAATATCTGCATCAACTGTTAGAATCCCTTCCCAGTAACATAGTTATCATATGAAACAGCACCTCTTTTATATATTACAAGGCACATTTGGATCAGATTATAGCCTTCATATTTTATCTGTATTAAGGAAATTCTCTTGCCGAATTGAAACTCTATAAATAACGCATCTTTTATCTTACACATCTTTAACTCGACTGTTGCTCTGCAGGGCAAGAATGAAACTGAGACTGGATTTAAGTGATCCATATAAAAGTGTTACCCGCTGCACTCGGGTCCCAGTCCAGGTGGTGTGGTGGGTACGGCAACATGCAATACAATCAAACCAAGCAGTGTAATGAAGTTATCCCAGGTACACACATGATAAGATATTGCAAGACTCTGTTGAAGTTTAACGTTGAAAAAGTATCATCACATAATGAATTTAAGTAAGTATCATTAGCTAAAAACATAAAAACACAGAACCTTATTTTTATTTTTCCTTTAAGAATTATTATTCTCAGTGGTTCTATAAGAATGCAAAGTGTTTTATAAAATCTGAGAAATTGTAAGCACTTATTTTTCTTTGACAATAGCAGCAAATCAAGTACCTTATGTTAAAGAGTAATTTTGTACTCAGAAAGCAGTTCTCATTCATACTACCAGCAGGCATTGCATCTTTGAAGAATAGTGCATCTAATACAAAGCTATAAAATCAATAATAATTTAACATTCTCAAACCTTTAATGTAATTCAGGATATCTATATCATTGGGCAAAAAAGAAGTAACCCATGCCGGACAGTCCATAACAGGACTTAATCATAGACACAATTATACTCTCCCTCACACAGGCCTAATTTAGAATTGGCAATAATAATAATAATAATAATACATTTTATTTATTCGTAGGCACCTTTCTAAACACTCATGGACACCGAACAATAAATGAAACACACATTTTAAACAAAAATAAAATACAAAATTTAAAATCAGACAGAGCAATTATAGTCAAAGGGAAAAAGCAGTCTTAAACAAATGAGTTTTAAGTTTAGATATGAAAATTGAGAATGATACAATATTTCTAAGCCCAAATGGTAGGGAGTTCTAGAGCTGGGGAGCAGAGCAACTGAATGTGTGGTAAGACAGATGAAGGGGACAGTCAAGTGGATGGAGGAAGAGGATCTAAGGGTACAGGAGGGAATGGCAACATGGAGGAGGTCAGACAGATATGGAGGGCTGAGGTTGTGGATAGCCTTTAAAGTTAACAGAGGAATTTTGAATTCAATGCGGAATTTAACTGGAAGCCAGTGATGCTGATGCAAGACAGGAGTGATATGGTGAATAGAAGGGGTTCATGTAATGATGAATTCTGGACCAGTTGAAGCTTATAAAGAGATTTGCGAGAAAGACCAAAGGAAAGGGAATTGCAATAATCCAGACGAGAAGTGACAAGGCTATGAGCAAGGATAGCACTGGTGTGGGGAGTGAGGGAGGGGCGAATACGATTAATGTTACACAAGTGGAAATATGCAGACCGGAATAAATTATTGATGTGGGACTGAAAGGATAAAGTACTGTCAAGGATGACACCCAGATTCTTAATCTGTGGGGAAGGGGAGACAGAGGAATTATCAATAACAAATAAAAAATGATCAGTTTTGGATAAATTGTGATTTTGTACCAATGAGGAGAACTTCAGTTTTGTCACTATTTAATTTAAGAAAATTTGAAGAAAACTAGGATTTGATTTCTGCTATGCAATCAATAAGCGAGGAGGGTGGAAAGGAAGCAGTAGGTTTGCTAGTGAGATAGAGTTGGGTGTCATCAGCATAACACTGGAAGCTAATGTTATGTTTATGAAAGATATTACCAAGGATAAGGAGGTAAATAATGAAAAGGAGGGGCCCCAGGACAGAGCCCTGGGGCACACTTGAAGTAATAGTGCTGGGTTAGGATGTGAAAGTTTTAAGCTGAATAAACTGAGTGCGGCCTGAGAGATAGGATCTAAACCAATCTAGTGGTGTACCCAATGCACAAATCCCTAGGAAATGACAGAAAAAACAAAGTGTTCATGGGAAAATCCATGTGATGGACACAGGAGAATGTGTAGTCTATAAAGATGACGACTCTCCACGGGATTCAAACCCAGCATTCTGGATCCAGTAGAGTCTAGGGTATTACCTACTACGTAATCGTATATTAATACATAATTTAATCTAGAATACACAATGTTGTTAAATATAACCATCTAAGAACTTGCCATTGCTAGAAGCAGTTAATGCATTTTTAAAACACACTTGTTCAGGGTTTTTTTCCTGCCTTGCCCCTATGTCGGCTAGGATAGGCTCCAACACCCTGTCCCAAATTCAGTTCAGGACAAAGCAGGTTTGAAAATGACTGACTGACTTCTAATGGGTAATTCATTTCTTACCTTTCTTATCCTATTATCGTATCATTCTCAAACGTAATCTGACTTAGAGGCGCACAGTTTTAACTTTCATTATAGCACAAATTTAGCAGATTGGCTATTTATCATAACTGAAAGATTTAGGTACATTTTGTTTTTTCAGTATCTAACATGATGGGTGAACAGCCCATCATTCCCAGCATTATGAACCTGAGGAGTTTAGATAAAAAGTGAGACCTTTACGTTATTCTTGTAGCTAAACAACTCACTCCCCACACCTTTGAGCGTGTAGAAAGTGGTGAAGTTGTGTAGGGATGTGCCTCTCTACCAGACAACACCTCTACGTCGAGTTAAGGAGGCTGTCGTGGCTCTCTCGTCTAAGGTATTCAGCACATCTGTGTTATCTGTGAAATAAAATTAACTTTTTTTTTTAAATTTTTTTTAATATATTCTTGCTTATCCCGCTGCCAGAAAGTGGTGACATGCTGCATGCTGGTTTGACAAGCTAGTAAGAATTTCTTTGTACTCTCTACAATACTACTACCACTAATACTACAATTAGCACTACTATTAGGCACATTTTAGCTAACATTGTTGGACATTTTTCAATGTAGGAATTTGTACAACAATATCTGCTGCCAGTGAAATGCAGATTGGCAGTGGTAGAATACATTACAAGCAGGCTAAGAAAAGAAAAATTCCAGTTTAATTGCAGGAATGTACAAAGCACTTTTACTGAGTAAGCTGACTAATTTCAGAAAGACAGTTACAACTAATTAGTTTAAAAAATAGAGAAAAAGAACTTGAGCAAAAGACACTTCTAAGCATTTCCCCCTAACAATGAAAGGAAAGACAATTGAGTGGAGTTCTGACTCAAATATGAACATATTCCAACCAACAAATCTATCAAAATGCCAATATTCACATTACTGTACTTTTATTTGCTTCCTAATTCAAAGGCTATACTGTTTTCTGTGTAACATGTATTATTATTATTATTATTATTTTTATTATTCAAGAACTGATAATTCTTGGAAATATATCAAGTGAGTTTAAATATTGTATATAACTAAAGTTAACACTCTTGAACCAGACTTAGTCAAACCGCACGGCTTTGTGATTTGCAGGTCACCTGCGTTCTTTCATCGTTTCATCTTTGCTTGTAATGCCACTATAAATTGGCAACTTCTGTTCTGTGGAACATGGTCTACTTCTGTGAATTTTCCTTTTCTTTCTAAAGGACTGCTGTTTCAAATTAGAGAAGCGTATCAAGAATTTTTGCAATTTGATCTGCTGGCCATTAACTGCGTGTTTAGAGTACATTCACTTTTGTGCGTAGCAGCTACATATACAGCACATGTTGCTGTTAAAGTGAAGAGGTCCAGCTTTCACCGCTTCTGTGCCAAATTTAAATCTTTATTCTGCACATTTCATGGTTAGTGTTTCACAAAGCAAAAAAAATTGCAAAGTACATACAAAGTTTTAATTAAATAATTGTTTTAGGTATTGGGCAGGACATAACTCTGAAGAATCAAGGGTCAGAGAAAGAGAACAATGTGGACAAATGCTGCAGAGCAGCACCTGGAAGACATTGAGTAAAGAAACAAAAACGTCAAAATCTATCAAATTAGACTGCTTTATTGAAAGCCAAATAACTTGCGGAGGAATGAATACAGGTAGAGCACAAATATATTCAACATACCAACTTCTGTAGAAATGCCTTTCCTGCCACATGTCTGACTTGAATGCGGGTTGATTTTTTCCCTTTCCTTCGTTCAGATTACATTGCAGATCACTTCTGTCTGTCCGATCAGAGCTTTCAATTGCCATTTCTCTTTCTCTTTATGATTGCTTGATCTACTGTTCAGACTTAACATGGTGCCACATCTGTCTCTGGCAACCCTTTAGAAAACTAAATCTAAGAGTGGGTGAATTTGTTCACACTGAGACGTTTTGTTCCTTCATTTGAATTTTTGGACTGAAGGGATTTCATGTATGAACATTGAGCTCATGTTTTAGATGGTGTGCTCTCAGTAAGGCATCAGGTTATCAGTTGGTCTTCCATGATGTTTAGCAGCCTAGACTGAAATTCTGGAATGCTGGTAATCTCAACTTTATAATGTAGTAGTGCTGTGTTGAAGATTATTATAAAACAAATGGGTAGCTAAGTTAGTCCAACCAACTAAGGAACTGCACTATCATGGCGTTCGTAACTGTGGCGTTCTGTGTCAGATGGAGCCTGTTAGGTTTGTAGGAGTTAAACAGAGAGTTAAGAATAAGAGAAGAAGACTGTATGTCTGCATCTACAGCTGTAAGACTGGGAGGGAGTAACCAGACTGTTAAAGTATTTTGAGTGAAAGTTCAGGAATGCTAAATGACTTGGCTTTTAAAGTGAAGATCTCACTACTTCTTCAAGCATGTAATGAAGGCAGCAATAACTGGTTTAGTTTTTCTGGTAATGAGTCTTTAGCAGGTTTACTGGCATCCAAGTATCTATAAAATTATTCACCACAAGGTTATTGGAATCCAAGAACACCCCTTAAGAAACTACAAAAATAAGATAGATATTATCAACATAAACATGAGGCACGTAGCCGTGCCACTGAATCAGATGATCCAAAGGTAGAAAGTCAGTAGAAGTTGAAGAGCACTAATTAGGACTAATTTGCTCTTAACGGTTTATAAGACAGAGATGAGATACAAAAAGTTTAGAATATGAAACCAGCAAAAGAAATAAGGAGAAAACTATCTGCAATGGGAAAGACAGCCATTAGGCTTATGCTTGGCTTGCCAAAGCTGTAACTTTGATGGTGAAATAGCTTAACATTTTTAGAAAGGCAGACTTTTGAAAAAAACACAAAAAATCAGACAATAGTCAGCATTTACAAGACCGGAGAAAACAGACTTGATCATGGCAGGAACCAAACCATACTGAAGAGGGAAATGAGAGCTTCTCTAAGTGAAGAGGCAACTCCAGTTCAGGATAACATGATATGAAGAGGCAGAAGGAATAAAGTCCACAATGCATGTTCGAAAATCTGACAAAGAAAGATGGTAATATTACATAACTAGAGAATGGGCATAAATGTAACAAAAGATGAAAGACTGAAAGTGGAGATGGCAGAGATCAAAACATTTTGACAGAGTGTAGAAAAAAGCAGCAGCAACAGTCAGATAATTTGAACTTAAAGAAAATTGGACAAATAATGGCAGGATAAAGGAGAGTGTGAGGATCTTGTTTTTTTAATAGCGTTACAGGTGTTTCACACTGACATCAAGGTTACCTTATATCATTTTAGTAAGAAAGCACTCTTTGACAAAATAATGGTTATATTCAACGTTAGTAGTCTAGTTTCCATGAAAGATGTTAGAGAAAATTGGTCATACTGTATGTGGGTTCACAAAAGATATGAGTCCAAAATAAAAGGTAAAGTACCACTTCCAGTTAACAGAAATAGCCCAAAAGTTGATAGAAATCTGTTTGTTTGTACTTAATACGTGTATACAAAATCTGGTTCACCTAAGTGAAAGTGTACTCAAGTTATCGTGTTTACACTCATATACAGACATAATTCCAAAAATGGTATTTTCAGACTCAGGCAAGTCTAAAACGTCGAGATTCATCAAAATCTTGAAACTGAATTTTTGGAGGACTCCAATACTTACCCTATAATTCTCATACAAAAAAGTCAGGGAGGTCTAAAACGTCGAGATTTATCAAAATCTCAACATTGAATCTTTCAACGATTACCATACTTTCTCTATACTTCATATAGGAGAAAGTAAACATTTTAAAATCAAAATAGATTATGCAATAGTTTACAAATTTTCCCATTAAAGATTGGTTCACACTTTGCACTCAGGACTACTTAGCTAGGCAACAGTTTCCAGTAACCCTAAACGGGATAAACTAGTTTCAAAATAGAAGAATGGAGTAAAAAGATTACCCATTGTGTCTATGTTCTGCAGGGGCTCACCTGTGGCCACAATTAGTAACCACAGTTCCCCCGTCTACATCTACACTTGTGAAAGAAGATAACATTCAACCACTACAAAAAAGTGACCTTTAGTGTGACTTCCAATGCTTGGTTATGTTTGTAAAAACAAGAAGCTTTTTGGAAAGCAATAAATCATTATCAGTGCAAGAGTCTCTGGTCCTCTTTAGTGAAGACTGGATCATTAATTTGACACCAGGTGGCTTGTTTCTGTATATGTCCTAACGAATGGTTGGCAGAAGGTTGCACATCTAATCAGAATAATAAGGACATTTTTATTTTTAAAGTTAGCCCAAGTTAAAATGTCCAAATACCTTAATACTAAACCTTGATTATGAACCAGATAAATAAAGACTCACACCTAGGGCCCAAAATAAAAAGAAGCCTTTCGGCCTACACAGGCCCAAGAATAGCCCTGTAGCTTTTTCAGGCTCATATGGTGTAGAGGTGGTCCAACGGCTGCAGCTTTAGGAGGACCCACCCCCCTCCCCCCCAATTTCAACATAAAGAGGACAAGGTGCATAACATGTGGAATTGATATATACGTAAGCAACATAAGACATCATAAAATTAATAGACAGACCAATATTCACAAAGAAATATGCAAACAAGAAAACAAATGCATAATCAATAACACAAATTGCAAAATAGTATAACAAAAAGATTAGATAAAAAGAAAACACACTTGAACCAGGGATGATGCCCTGTCTGGTGCATAACATTTTCAGGCTGGGAGATTCTAGCCTGGATTGTTTCATTTGTCAGTGACATTGCATCTTTTCTCCACTCTCTCTTCTGTTGTTCATCCTTGGCGATGCTTCATATTCGATATTTTTTAAGCAATTTAAATTAGTGTCTTTAGTTTCAGATAGTCTTTAGGCACAATGTGTGCTTATATGGTGTCAGAAGATACATGAAAAAGTAGACTGCAAATCATGAAGTGTACACTGATATGATCTTCATGACACACCTGTCTGCTGTGACAATTAGTGCCTTGACATTATTTTGGACTTTGCTCCGATACACAGTTCTGGATGGAAGGATTGCTTTGTTTCGGTTCATTGTTCACAGAACCTGTTGTCCATATCTTTATCACCAAATCACAGGAGCACTGTCAATGGGAGATTGTTTCATGTGTCCCTCATGTAGGGGACTGTATAAACATAGAGCTTCCACAACTGGAATACACAATTCCAATAAATGTGAGATGTTTCCAATCCTGCATGCTCAAAAATAACTAAACTAACACAACTAAGCTAAATACTCTATGCAGAGTGACTTCCCAGTAGCTTCACCTGACTGTTTGATGCTTATAAAGCCAGGTCAGTGTTCCTTACTGTGTGCAGAGCTACTTTTATGTACATCACTGTATAAGTTAGGTACTTTTATGTGTGTATGTATATTTACTGTTTATGTGCATTTTATCCATAATAAAACCTGCTTATTTGGCAATAAAGTCACCCTTCACACAGCACTTGAAGTGGGCCAGTACTCCCCAGAATGCATTATCTGCACCTCTTCCAATTTCAACATGGAGAACCAGCACTGCTTCTTAGTCTACTTGTGAGCACCAGCACCTCTTCATAAACATTCACGGCTGAAAACACATTGAATGAATATCATTGTATCACGACAATCTATGTTTCACCATAACAGCACCTATTTTTTGGCACACCAGTGAGTCCCGGCTGCTCTTCAGAAATTTTCACAGAGGAAAACACTTCAATTGAGTGCCATTAAATCACAAGAGGCAGTAATGTAAGTATCACCATACCAGCTCATTTTCTTAGTCTACCAGTGAGTACTGGCACCTCTTCTTAGTGTACCCATGAGTATCGCCAACTCTTCAGAAATATTCACAAGGGAAAACACTTCGATTGCAATGTATTGCATTTATTATTTTAAAATGAGTTCATCAAGAACAAGGGGCCACCGTTGGAAACTTGTTAAGGGTAAATTTTGCACAAACATTAGGTGGTTATTCTTTACACAGAGAACCACAAGACACATGGAAGAAGCTACCAAGTAGCATAGCAGACAGTAAGACTACTAGACATTGTTTTTTTAGAAGAATTAAGTGGATAGAACTGGCAGGCTTTGTTGGGCTGAATGGCCTGTTCTCATCTAGATTGCTCTAATGATCAACATACCATCTCATTTTTTTAGCATACCAGAAATTAATTTCATATTCAGATGGCAATACACTAACATTTGATGGGTACTGCCATAAACTGAGAACCACCAGCAATTTGGTTCCACTGCAAGCACTGCCTACATAGTTTAATTAAACTAGACCTTATCATCTACTCATTGTGACATGTCCGCTGGGTTAATGTTTAGCCTTGCAAGTGATCACCATGTTAGCTAAGGTTCACATATTTTATTTTTTATTATCTTTGTTGAGAAGAGCATTTTGAAGGCTTGTTAGAGTCAGCATTACCATGAAATGGAAGTTTGAAAAGTCTAAAGCTCTGTGTGGTTGTTTTTTTCAGTGTTACATTGAACAAGGGTTTAAGTACAGAAACCGCCAATGAGTTCTGTTTATGCGTACTATAGCGAGAAGCTGCTCGTTTTTGATGCAGCTGAAAATCAGCAAGTTCACACCTTCTTGATGAATATAGTGCATCTATTTAACACCTAAACCACAGAATAGAAGTGCCAGTATCACCCTTACCACTAGTTGCTAACTGAACTGTATGCTTCTAATTTTTATAAAACTGTTTAACACTTTACAATCACGTTTAAAAACTGTTTAACACTACATTTTTGTTGTAAACGGTGTACAGAGAAGATAAAAGGATAGAAATATCCTGATAACTAAGAAAAGTATAAACCATGAGATACAAAAAAAAAGTCAGGGTGAAGCTCACTATTTAATCAGGTAACAAGTGTGACCACTGAATGAGTGGTTTGGATGGTTTACTGGAAAATGGTTTCATTTCTTAATTAAACGAAGAAGCTGTGGCTTATGAAAGAAACACTTTCTTGTTCTAGCTATTCACCATGGTCGACTTGATCAAGCTGTGGGACATGGACAGAGTTAATGTGAGGGTCGATTACAGGAGGTACAATAGCCTCTTAGGCTCCAAGACACAGGTTCAGGTGTTTTACGGACCAACCCTGTAAAAAGTCAAGCAAAATGACACCGTTTATTGGCTTTGCAAGCTTTCGAGGCAGCTAAGGCCCCTGTTAAAGGGAATGTCAACTAAAAAGATTGTCAACATCATTGAAAGTAAATCAGTTCCACTCATAAGCATCAGGATGCCTGCTTAGTCTCATGACACAGGCACAAAAGACTGCAATACAAATTCTTGAGCCATTTACTCACTATCACTCATCTCACTTCACCATGAACCATGCACCTTGCAGTCTGGTTTCTTCCTACATTCCCAAGACTTTTTAGGTTAATTGGTTATTTGAAATGGTTATATTTTTCTAGTGAACATGGGCATGTTTTTGTACCCTGAAATGTACCAGCAACATATGGTGGCTGCTTTTTGTCATCCTAGTGATGCTACCTTTTGATAGACGATGATTTCCATGATGTGAATATGGAAAATGGATGGACGGATATAAGAATGGAATTGTAAGATCTGTAGATGCTTTATAGTAAACATGCAAGTAAATGTGTCATGGTTGCCACTTATGGAAAGGTGTTGAAACAAAAACAAATTGATGTTGAAGCTAGTAAGTGTGCTGTAAAAAGATTCCATTGATTTATAAGATTAACCAAGACAGTTGGGCCTGAAGGAAACAGAGGTTCAGCAAAGCAAAACTTTGGCCTCAGTTCAGAGTTATGTGCTTAGACAAACGTTAGCTTTCAGCAAGCGATATTTTCTCAATTAGGCACAGCTCCAAAGTATGTTTTGAAGTGGTTTCCCTTCGGGCTCAGCCTTTTATAAGCTGTCTAACTTAAATGATAAGATGAAGTCGATTCCTACTTTAAGGTACCAATCTGACAAGAAAGATTTCCTCAGGACTGGCTGCTCCTCTTGCAGCTGCATGTGTGGAAACACTCCCTCCAATTTTATTAGCTCTGTAATCCTCACTGCTCACCTGCATTAACCTCAAATGTGTTTCCATGTGGAATGACTTATCCAAGGACTAAATCCTCTTAGGATCACTAGAACAATCACACAATTCCTGCTAATACATCCATCCACTTTTTGTATTACAGGGTTGTACTGGCTGGCAGCAACTAGAAAGATTTAGCAAGTAATCCTGGAGGGGATGTCAGTCCATCATAAGGCAGGCGCACTCATGCATACACTCTTCACTCAGGCTCCAAATAAGGAAACTGTGCAAGGAAACCCCCATAAACCCTTAGAAAGTAAAAAAGGCTGGAATTCAGATTTGAAGCCAAGTTATGGGGCCCATCCCTTTGATAATAACACAGAGTTCTCAAATCTTCAGGCTAAATGGGTCAGAGAGGGGAGAAATGCTTGAAACAGGCCTGACCAGGACACCAATCTATCACAAAGCCCATCCACACCCACCCTCTAACTCACACCTACCCTCTAACTCACACCTGCCTGATTTGGAAATACGCATTAAACCTGGAGACCCACGCAGAAATAAGGAGAACATGCAGACTCCACATTGAAAATGACATGGGTGCCCCCCTTAGCATCCCTAAAGGAATACTTCTTCTTCTTCTTTCGGCTGCTCCTGTTAGGGGTTGTGACAGTGGATCATTTTCTTCCATATCTTTCTGTCCTCTCCATTTTTATGACATATTTTTGTAACAGTGAGTTATATTCAGGAGAAACAGTGATCAGTAACGCTCGGTGGTGGTCTTCAAAGAAAGGTGGTGCATGTGCCTCTGAGACACAGAACCCTCTACCATCCAATGTCTCTGTGGTTCTTTTCATAACAAACCTGCCTTGTACCCGATTGGACCTAAAGCCCAATGATGAGTCAGAGTAATTCTGAACCTCCAATTCTTTGCTCATGTATGCCACTTTTTGTTGTGCTGCTGTTCCTGTCAGTAGTGCACACCACTGTGCTTTTTCTGTCAGCCATGGTGTGCATTCACACCACTGCTTTCCATGATGTGTGAAGCTGACTTTCTGCCTGCCGTGTGAAGAAACCAAACCCAAATTTTGTGAATGAGATAGCCATACGTCCAATTCACGGGTTGTGTTATGCTTATCACAGCAGTAATTATCAATGGAGACCTGTACTTTTCTTACCAGTGGCAGAATTTTGTGGGTGAGGTAGTCCAATTCATGGTTTATGTTATGCAAATCACCACATTAGCTGTCAACTGAGACCAAGATCAAGACTGGAGGTCAAGGGGTTTGCGAGTTGCTGCATGACAGAGAGACAACCCCTGGAATTTTATATATAAAGATGTTTGGCTGCAGGAACAACAGACAGCCAGATTAACATTTGGGGCAACAACCAAGTTGTCCCAATATCAACGAAAAATAAACAGTAATAAAATAAATCTTAGGGTGAAATGCTCAGGGTTTCAGGCCAAAAACAGAAAGAGAACTTCTTGGGTCACTTTTAATGGGAGCTCCATCCAGCAGTTCGTCCAACTAGCAAATAACACCTCTTTCCTGGAATCCAGCACTCTTATGGATGTGGGACCAGAAGGGGTGGAGTCAAGTGCCCTCACTGGGGTGGTTTCTCATTGCTGTGGGGAGAGAAGGAGAAGACAATGTTAGCAGTAGCACCCCCTCTGTCCTGGAGGGCTATTACATACCTTGAGAGAGCCTATAAAGAGATCTTCTGACTGTATGCGGGACAATGTACTAGTAGTGTACATAAAATGTGTTTGTTTTTCTTTCTGTTACAGATAAATACATACCATTATGTTCAAACATAAGCTACAGTAAAACAAAATTACAAGATTTAACATACTGTTCAATCAAAACTATAAATGATTCCATATTTCAATTAAAAAA
>JANRMT010062827.1:26365840-26386243 GCA_026402145.1 Polypterus bichir lapradei | reverse complement strand
TTTATTAATGTTAAATTCTTAAAATTGCCTTCTGCAGATTTACAATTTGTGCTGAACTCTCACACCAAAATTGTTGGCTGCATCCTGACACAATTGAGCACAAGTTGTTAAACATTTTGGGTTGTTTGTTGCCTGAATTTGGGGCATGCAGAGTCTAAAATCACAAATGTACTCAATGGGAAAGGATCATGTATGATTTGCGGAGTGTCTTCTAATGACACTCCTGCCAGCTTAAGTAAACACCATTGGTCCACTACAACTCATGTTTTCGATTCCCAAAGTGGGACCCAAACATACCCATCCCTGGGATGTAGATCACTGTCGTTTCTCTCTCAGAAGAACGATTGGTGGCAATTCTGCACAGGAGACCCAGTTTTCCTGGTTCTCAAACATACTGAAAAAGCAAAATTGGATTAAGAGAAAACAAAGTTTAAGAACCACTGCAATACATTGTTCATCTCTGTGGATATGTTATAGTGTCAGAGAAATACTGGATCATAATAATCTTTAGATAAAGCTGCCGTGAGGTTGTTTTTACTGTAACAGAAATACTGCGTATACTTTTAGTCACAGTAGTCACATTTTTATTACTCTTATTATTGCATATTTTTTTTTACTGATAAGAGAATTATGTCACTTACCCACATTGATTTCAAGAAGCAGCTGTGACTGAGGTTCACACAAGATAAGGCGCAGCCGCAGAGACAAGCATGGAATGGAACATTGGCAGCAGCCAGATTGGTAGCATATAACAAGACCTACTCTTTCATTTTAGTACAGTAAGGAACATCACTTACTTTGTATGAGATTCATAAATAAACAATACTATTACAACTGTATTGAATAGAATTAAACTGATTAAATAAATACACATAACATTGTACCTTCCTTTTATGGTAATAGTCAGTCATACAACCCCGCCTACATCTGACCCCGCCTCGTCATGCATTAGTCTGTATTTGCTTCACGATACTATGCTGCAGACTTACTGTCAGAAGTGGCTATCGAATGAGTAAAAGAACAAAATACACAAGCTGAAGTAACCACTCTCAGTGTGAAACTGAAACAGTAAACATTCATAGTTGAAGTCACGCAGAATGTTTCTCCATTTGTAAATTCATGCGTGCTTTTCAGTAGGAAATGTTGAAATGTCAAAAAGGTGTACAGTGTGCTGTATTCTAGATATCTCAATGTAAGTTGAACCATCCTTACAAATTTCCTTGAAGAAGAGGTGTGCCAGGTTTCAACAAAATTGGTCCTCTTGTAGCCAAGTTGTTTCATGCGGATAGACAGACATGGCAACTGCAGTAGGTGTTTTCACATTATATGCAAGGACGCCTAAAAATTAAACCATATCATGAGATACTATCTATGAATTCTTTTGACTTTATAATTCAGTGTTGCATTTAGTATTGTTCATTTAAATCTAAGTGTGTTCTGGGCTTTATTTCTTTAAGGATTTGGTGTGAATATTAAATAAGTTTCATTTTGGGTTGGGACCTGTAATGCAGTGCTGAGGTAAAAAGAGAATCAAATCTAATTCATGCAGTTCCACAAAATACAAAAAACAAAACTGAATGGCTGTGTGAATTTGTCATAAAATCTTCTCACATGTTGCCAGTTTTAGCTAAAACGCAGTATGTCATGTTTCAAGATTGTTAATACTTGTTATTTAAGTTTTATATTAATATATAATTTTTTCAAGATACTGTCAGCACTATTCATCCACTTCACATGGTATGGGTTTGCAGTACCCACAGTCTATGGCAGTCAAGAGCGACCTCTGGACGGGATGGCAGTCTATTACAATGTATGCTTGAGCATACACGCCCAACTTAAAGTCTCTCATTAACTTAACATTCACACATTTTTGGGATGTGGAGGGAAAAGCAAAGTACCTGAAGAAAAAGCCACCACATGGGCCCAGGGACGATGTCTGAGCTCCACATAGAGTGACAAGACTTGGCTTTGACCTGGGTCTATGGAGCTCAGAGAGCGCAGCGCAAGCCGTGGAGTTTAAATACCCTTCCCAATTTATACATCCATTCATTTAGAGTCTGACAAGCTTAGATGGTGGGAATTCAACTTTAGACCTTGCACCTGCATGAGCAACATTTTACACAATGGACACACTGCTCTTTATTATTGCTGACGCAATTGTTTAAAACAATTAAAAGCAACTTGTTTATGACTTAAAAGGAAGGTACCTCTCTGTTGTGTATGTTTGAGTTTGTAACTGAAATTCATAACCATTAGTCACCATGGTGAATCATTCTGTTGAGAGCCGGAATAACCAGTCTGGAGTGCACCGTCCAAGTTACACTTGAATCCCTTCCAACTGCTCGTGACAGCATGAAAACAGCTGAGGTAGCAACTAATGCAGCTGTGTGCTGTTTTTCTCAAGTTTGCAAGCAGTTACAATGAGTTTCTGAATGCTCTGTCCTAAACCTTGGAGATAAAGAATTCCCATTTGAAAAGACCAGATAGATATTGTAGGTTAAAATATATTAAGGAGTGATCAGACACTTCTAAAGATGAACCTGATGCTTATATTGTAAGTGGCCAAGGTGTAGGTCCATTTTAAGTTTCAGAGGAAACCTACCCCTGAAGTCAGTTTGAGTAAAAGGGGCCCAGCTTGGTGAAGCAAGCCCAGAAATGGTCCCAAGAGAAAATCCCTAGGGATACCAGGAAATAAATACTGTTATCTCATACCAGCAGAGCTCCAAATGCCACAGAGAAACCAGCAAACAAAATTTTCCAAAATGTTCTTGACTTCTAAAATTAAAGCCAGGGCTCAAGACAGCCGGGCTTTTGTGGCGAGCACGCCATTCGGAATTATTAGTGTTGGCAAAGTGGACAGCCATCATATACTTTCAGAGGGCAAAGCCAATTTTGAGAAGACCTGTTGGATACCTAGGTATTTTTACTTTTACCTATCCATTGCTTGGTCTTCTTCTTGCACAAGGGTTTGTTTTGTGGACATTATTTTTGATTCACTAGAGCAATTTTTCAGTCCATGTATTCTGATCTGGAAAGTTCACTAGGAGGCGCTAGTGCTAAGCTGCTCTCCATGTGGAATTCTTATGTTCTTTTGGTTCCTCCTGCAGTTCATCAACATGTTACAGTATCACATAAGCTAATAACTCTAAAGCAGTGTGAATGAGAGTGGTGGTCTATGCTCTAGAGTAGGGGTCCCCAACTCTGGTCCTGGTGGGCCCTAGTGGCAGCACAATTTCATTTGAACCCTTTCCTTAATTAGTGACCTGTTTTTGTTGCTAACTCATTTTCCTTTCATTTTAATTGACTTGATTTTTAAGATTTGTTCCCCTGAATTTCTTCATCGTTCCTCTGAATTGCTTCATTTCTTTCCTTAAATGGCATCCAAACAGAAATGAAATATAAAGTGAGTGAGCCAACTTAAGACCATCTAAGTCTGGGCCTCAAACCCCAACCAGTTTCACTCCAACCAGTTGCTTATTTAGGCACTGAGTCTTGTTGTTTCTTAAACCCGCTCTTTAATTCCATGGCTTGTTGCTGCTCTTTTTGTGCAATAACAGACATTTCCGAAATTGTTGATTTTCTCTTTTCTAAGAGCGCCGTTAAAATGTTTTGGGGACCTGAGCAGATCAACACTCCTGAGACCTTCATCTTTATTTTCAGATATAGTATGATGGACACAGTTTGATGTTCATGTTTTGGTTCATTTTGTATCTCATTATTGTTTGTCAGATAATTAAGGAAAAAGAAACAAGGGGTCTGAGTCTTCAAGAGCAAGTCAAATAAAATGAATTCAAGAGAAGTTAATTAGCAGAAAACAGGTCACTAAATAAGAAAAGGGGTAGAATGAAAACCTGCAGCCACTGGGACCCTCCAGGACCGGATTTGGGGACCCCTGTTCTAGAGCTTGCTTCTGCCTTTTACCTATTGCTACCTGGAGAGACTCTGTCTTCCTGACATCCCTGGGTATCAAAACAAATGTATGTACAATATAGTGCAATAAATAACATCTGTCTGGATCTGTAGATGTAGTCTAGTAGGTCAGAACAGGAGTTACGCTGTAAGAGGACCTGCAACACATGCACTAACAGTGATAGCACTGTGAAAGGAGGGGAAGTCTAAAGATGGTGCTGAGCATGTGGCACAGGAGGTGTCTGACACCTGTCAGACAGGTGTTCAAGATCAGTTTAGTTAGAATCAGTGCGACAGCTACAGTAGGTGTTTGTTTTTTCAGTTTATTCTGAGACTTTGTACCTTTTTTGTATCTGTTTGTCTATTCCCCTTGCCTATATTATTTGTTTTGTAATAAGCATACTTTTTCTTGTACTCTTTGGCATTATTTTGGCCTTGAGGACTGCTCAAGAGCCCCTCCCCGTGCACACATGTATTTTAGTATACTGTATATTGTTGGGACACCATTTGTTGGGTCCCATTTAATCAAAGCAGTCCAACAAAAACCAATACCTCTTGGGATCATTGGAAACAACCTCTCAGGCAAAACAACATGGCTCTTTTCTGCAGAATAAGGGGTCGATCACTGGAGTTCTGTCTGGAGGGTCGTTCTGAGTGCAAAAGACCCCTCCTTCTCATATCACATGAACCAGAAGGGGCGGGGCTAAGTGTTCTCACTGGATGGTTTCGCTGTGAAGTGGGGAGAGAAGAAGAAGAGAATGTTAGGGACAGTATCCCCTTTCACCCTGGTGGGTTTTCATACAGCTTGCTTGATCCCATGAAGAGATCCTCTGACTCACATGCATGACATTATATATACACATGTATAGTATTGTCACGGGGTCCTGTCTCACCCTACCCACCAAACCCAACTGGGAGTCACAAGCACAAGCTACAGAGCAGACTGAAGACATTCATTTGAGACAATAAAATCAGCTAAACAATGGCATACAGTATATAAAAGACTAGCAAAATACCCGTGCTTCGCAGCGGAGAGGTAGTGTGTTAAAGAAGTTATGAAAAAGAAAAGGAAACATTTTAAAAATAACGTAACATGATTGTCAATGTAATTGTTTTGTGACTGTTATGAGTGTTGCTGTCATCAAGGATTTGATTATCATTATTTCTTTCAATCAGGTTCGTATTTGGAGGATGTGTTGTGTTCAAGTTATATTCCGTGTTTGTCAACCGTTGTAAAGATAACAGGTTTTATTCATTGAAGTGTTCACTACCCAAATCGGTACTCGTGAATCTAAGATGTTTAACAGGCATTCCCGGTATTAAGTTGTGGATTTGCCTGTGAATATTTAGTGGCAGCGTGTCTATTAACTTAATTTAAACTTAAGCTTTACACCTTGCTTTCCTATTGATATGTGTACAAAGGCTTGTTCAGCTACAGTGGGTTGTTCCTTTCTTACTGCATCAATAAACAGCTCGTCTTCCTCTTTATCTGAGACATCACACACTGCATGCATGGGTTTACCTTTCCCACTCCTGCAAACTTTAGCGAAGTGGTTCAATTTACCACATTTTTTACACTGTCTTCCTTTAGCAGGACATTGACTTTTTCCACCGTGTGCTTTGTTTCCTCAGTAGCTGCACTTATGAATATGTTTGTATGCGTCACCCGCTTCATATTCTTTTGCTGCCTTCTCAATTGTGTAATGCGTTTTTCATTCAGCGTTCTTTGGAGCTTTTGCTTGTTGTCTGCGTACTGCGTTCACAGTCACTTCACGTGAGCTGCTCGGAGTACATGCATTGAAGGTTCTCAGCTGTGCTTGTGCTATCTTGTGCGATCTTGCGATGTCCACGGCTTTATTTAATGTTAGCTCAGACCCGGCACTTAAAAGTTTCTCTCGCACTTTCGCTGAGTTTGTGCCAAACACTATTCTATCCCTGATCATCTCATCTTCGTTTGCATAAGCACAGTCCTTCACCAGCAATTTTAGCTCCGTTACAAAGTGATCAAAAGTCTTGTTTATACCCTGCGTCTTTTCATTAAACTTGTATCTCGCGTATATCATATTCGTCTTAGGCATGACAAATGTCTCAAAACAGTCATAATAAGTTTTCAGTAGCTTGGCTTCCTCCTGGGTGAGAGTCAATGTGTTAAAAATGTCTTTTCCTTTTTCCTCAGTCCACAGGAGCAGGTAGCCGCATTTCTTACTCTCGTCTTTGCCTTAAACGCAAGTATATAAGGTAATTTGAGAGGGACAGAAAAGATCAGCTCCACGTGCTGTCGGAACTTTTTCCATTCTCCTGGCAGGTTAAGAGAATCCCAGTCAATTCGTGGCGAGGGAACTCCAACAAAATCCATGACTGTCCTCTATTCTGACACCATGTCTTGTTTTCACAAGTTGTGAAAAATGAAATGATGGTGAGACTTTCTTTTAAAGTATGCAGGGGAACTTTATCTATTACAGCTCTGACATTCACGGCATCTGTGCTCTAAATTAACTTCCATAATAGTAACCTTGAGGTCCCTTTTTCTGGTGCCTTCCTGATGACATAGGTGCCTAAACCATGCCTGATAATAATACATTTCAATGACATATAAATATTACAGTGATAACCTCGATAGACATCTCACTACCCAAATCACTACTCGTGAATCTAAGATGTTTAACAGGCATTCCCGGTACAGTGTAACCTTGGTTCACAACCATAATTTGTTCCAAAACTCTGGTCGTAAACCGATTTGGTCGTGAACCGAATCAATTTCTCCCATAGGATTGTATGTAAATACAATTAATCCGTTCCAGACCATACGAACTGTATGCAAATATATATTTTTTTAGTTTTTAAGCACAAACATAATTATACCATAGAATGCACAGCGTATTAGTAAACTAAATGTAAAAACACTGAATAACACTGAGAAAACCTTGAACAACAGAGAAAACTAACACTGCAATAGTTCGCGCTATAGCGCTACCAACCGCTGGCTTTTTTTAATGAGTTTTAAGCACAGGGAAAAAATGAACATTTGAAAAAATCCGTAATTTAATAAACCACCAAGAAAAATAACATTGCAACAATGCACACTGAAACAGAAGTGAAAACAAAATCAAGACCAGTGCATTCTTTATCTGCCATCCTACCTTAATGCGTCCAACTCTCTCTCGCGCTGCCTGTGTGTCTGCGTCCATCTCTCGCGCTGCCTCTGTGTGTGTGTGTGTCGCGCTATCTCTCTCGCTCTGCCTGTGTGTGTGTCGCGCTATCTCTCTCGCGGTGCCTGTGTGTGTGTCGCACTATCTCTCTCGTGTTGCCTGTGTGTGTGCGTCTGTCTCTCGCGCTGCTTGTGTGTGTGTGTGTCACGCTCTCTCGCTTTCTCTGTCTTGCTCGCTGCACAGGAAATGCACGGGGAGAGACTGAACATGTACAAACCGAAAGGGAAACTGGCTTGTTCGTATACCGAGTGTGTGGTTGCGAATATTTAGCGGCTGCGTGTCTATGGGCAGGCAGTCAATTACGTGGGAGGCGTGCTGATTTCCGCAGTAGCTGCACTTATGAATATGCTAAGCACAGTTCTTCACCTGCGAATATTTACCTTATATGGGCAGGCACTCAATTACGTGGAAGGCGTGATGATGCAAGATGCAACTCCGCCTCACAAGGCGACCAACCTGCAGGCTATGGCCGTATACAGTATATGGACGAAAGTAGGTTCCAGTTATGACTGTTATGCGTAGAATTTCGAAATGAAACCTGCTTAACTTTTGTAAGTAAGCTGTAAGGAATGAGCCTGCCAAAGTTCAGCCTTCCACCTGCACAGGAATTTGGACAATTAGTGAGTGAGTGAGTGAGTGAGTGAGTCAGTCAGTCAGTGAGTGAGTCAGTCAGTCAGTCAGTGAGGGCTTTGCCTTTTATTAGTATAGATAATAATTCATAAAAATTCAAGGTCTTCAACAGCTGCTGTAATCTTGCCCGACTGAGCTTCCTGCCATTATCTCAATGTACTCAGAACTATGGTATCCCCCATTTTTCTTTCTGTCTGCTTAATGTTTGAGGTTAGGTAAAGAAACATTATAGAGTAGAATACTGTAATATTTTTCATGACAAAATATAGAAACATTTAGAAAAAGTAAACTTTTTTGACATTTTCTGCATCTTGTATGTATAAGAATCTATTTAATGCTGGCAATATTTACAGTACGCTTTCTGTTACAAAGACAAAACAGTGCATTTTCTTTGTACATCCATAACATATTGCACTCCAACCATTGGTGCTGCAGCAGAGATTCTCATACCAAATGTTCTGTTCATTTTAATTTGAGTTTTTGGGTTCATGTTTTTTACTACAATGCCCTCCACTCTGACCCTGGCATCCCTGAGACTGCTCTCATTGATTTGAGTCCTACCTCTCGGGCAGATTCTGCTGTGACTCCTGATGAGAAGAGATGTCAAGGATGCATCAAGCAAGCATGGGGGTGTCCCAGGGGTCATTGCTGGGTCCTGTCATCTTCCCTCTGTACACCACCTCTTTAGGCCCGATCACCCAATCCCATGGTTTCTCATAGGACTGCTTTGATGATTAAATTCAGCTGTACCTGTCATTCCCTCCAGTGGATCACATGATTACCTACAATCTTGGAATCTCTCATTGTTATCTCAGTCTGGGTATAGGGTCACCATCTCAAGCTCAACCTGGCAAAGACAAGTCTCCTTTTCATCACAACCTATTCAACACCCTGTCTCTGTTCAGCTCTGCTTATTACTGCTATCACCAGGTCAGTACACAACCTTAGATTGATGATCAATGCCCCGATACTCTTAACTAACCATGCTGCAACTGTCTCTTATTCTTGCAGACTCATTCTGCAAGAACAGGCCATACCTGATAGAGTATGCAGCACAACTAATGGTCCAGGCTTTGGTCTTGTCAAATCTGGACTACTGACAGCAGAATGTGCATGTGCTACCCAGCTGCTGCAGATGATTCAAAATGCAGCGGCAAGTCTTGTGTTCAACCAGCAAGGATAGGCAAATGTCACTCCTATTTTCAACTTGCTACCTTGTCTCCCTTTAACAACGTGAACTAAGTTCAGATCATATACGCTTGCCTCCAGAGTAGACAGTGGGTCAGCACTTTCATATATGGAAACAGTCATGAAGTCCTCCGCTTCTTCTTCTTGCCTGCTTATAGTGAATAGCATCATAGCACCTATGCATAGCATCAAATTTCAATCCAGAATGTTGTCATGTGTAGCTCAGAGCTGGTGGAACGAGCTGTCCAACACCATCCAAACTACTGACCCTCTGACTGTGTTTAAGAAGGATTTGTTGACTCTCTTGTTCTGTAAATGCCTGCCTAAATGAAAAAGGCTTTGAGAGGTTCTTGTAACTAAACGCAGATTAACTCTTTTTGTATTCTGTTTGATTTAAAGCTCCTAACGCATGGGTTACGTTTCTTTAGCCTGCACCCTCCTCTAGCCGTCTATTCCGCTTTGTGCCTTTCTGGTCAGTGGGCAAAAGACATGAAGTCAGTGGTCATCTGTCTTTTATATGTGTCGAGCACAGAGAGTCTATTTCACAAAAGGAGCTACTGAAAATGCAAAACGTTGCATTGTAATGACTTTTAAGTATTCCCCCCTCATTATCATTTTTATTTGGCAAATGCTTTCATTAACTGGAACTTAAAACTTCAACTATTAAGCAAAAAAAATCTATAGTAAAATTTAAAAACAAATCCGTAAATCACAAGAAGCTTAGAATATAGTTAAAAAAACAGCTTGTGGAAGGTCAATTAAGTGTCAGAGCAGCCCAGTTTCATAAGAAAGGTTGTAACATACAGGATTAAACTAAAGAGGATGCTTTTCCCTTTTACAAAAGAAGAATAAATATAACACATGTAATAACACATGATAACAATAAAAAAATGTGCTGATCGTGGTTAATAAAGAAGTATTGCGACCTAGAGTGTCTAGAGTAACACGATGGCGAAATTACTGGGAGGTTAAGAAGAAAAAGAATCGTTCTTCAAAATAAGATTTTTTTCATATAGATTCAAATTACCTTATATACTCGCGTTTAAGTTCTTCCGCGGATAAGTTGGGGCTTGATTTTACTGCATTATTTCCGGTATTTTATAATGTCGGTCGTATAAGTCAAATGCAGAAAACACACGCTATTGGTCCAAAAGATTATGATATGCTAATGCCCACCTGGGAGAGTAACCACGGAGCACACTGCCTTTTTTCTATGTATTGTGCCTACGTGACCACACAGTAATATCAAAACTATTCTGAAGCAACATTTTCACTATTTTATGTTTTTTGTATCTCACACCCTCATACACCTTTATCGTAAGAGGATCCCTTATCTACAATGGAGTGTTCAATCAGAAGAAAATATGAAGCTGGTTTTAAATGAAAAGTCGTTGAAATTTGTGAAAGAAATTGGTAACTGCGCTGCTGCAACAAAATTTGATGTGTCTGAGAAACTGATGCGAGATTGGAGGAAGCAAGAAGATGTCAAAAAAAAAAAAAAATTAAGTGTTGTATTTTTGAACAAGCGTATAAGTCGAGGTCTGATTTTATGACCGATTTTTTTGGGTTTCAAGACTCAACTTATACGCAGGTATATACAGTATTTTCAAATAGTGATGTTTGTTCTGACAGCCCTACTGTGTACTGAATGTACAGGAAATGCAGCGGTCAAACTGGAGTAAAGAATTAGAAAATGAATTGTAGTCAATAACCAAATCAAATTTTGGAATTGGGAAATCAGTAAACAACAAACCCAAGCAAAAACCTTAGGCCTAAATACTAGTCAGAAAACAAAGCAGAGAATTGTTAACCAGAAAAAAAAAAATAAACGAAAAATAACAAAAAAATGGGCTGCAGAGTTTGGGAAAATCTATGATCTTGGACAGTGCACTACACTGATCTTTATACTGCCATGACAGTCAAACCAGTCATCCCTGCATTGCACCATTTTAGAAACGGTCAGCAAAAACTCCCCCAAATGGTATCATAGGAGAACGTGATTAGTTTTATACATTAAAAATAACTAAAAAAAAAAACAAACTTGCTTGTAAAGCCAGAAAATAATAAAAATAGGACATCAAATCATAGCAAAAGGATTCATTTGCTATATTATATCATAATGACAATTGAAGTTATTGGTATGATTTACCATTTTAATAATTTTTTTGCTTTTTTTTAAGTTTTTCTAAAAAAATTAAATAGTTTTCTTTTTTTTTACCCAAAGACTTTGGATTTAACTTTAGTTGGCATCTAAAAAGTGTTATTTATATCCGTGACACTGTTTTGTTTATTGTGGGTACTGCCATTTTGTGAAGCAGTAGTTGCCACGTTGCTAGAGAAACAACCTAGTAGTTATCATGTGACATCACGGGGTCGTACGTATGGAGGTCACAATGTCAACTTGCTATTTATCTGAGTTTACGGAGAAAACACAAAACAATGAATTTGGCAGTGTTTATGTTGTGAGAGCTTTACTGTTTAACAAATTTTGTGCTATGACTTTTGGTTTTGATTTAGGGTTTCGCTGACTTCCTAGTTACAAATCTCATCTCTGCCTCAGCTTCCGGTTATTTTTCTAAAACAGTTGTTGCCATTCTCGTTTTCTCTCATTTTATGGATTGAGTATTTTCGTTAACATTTTGGACTTTGCCAGTTTCAACATTAGTCTTACTGGCCTTAGATCCATGCTAGTGTTTCACGATTTTCCCTTTTTGCCTCCTTTAACTGTTTATTTATCTCCTAATCTTCCTTCAAGTCTATTATAATGGTCATTGATCTATGGATTTCCTTCTCTGACCCTGATTTGCCTCCAAGTTGACAGTGTTCAGTTATTAAATGATTAAACAGTCAGAACCATCTTTAAGCTGCTTAGTCCTGCCAGTGCTCAGTAAGGTCCCAGTAGTTAATTCTGTTGCTACTTAGCTCACTGGGAGATACTGAAACCTCAGATGTCCTGACCATTGCTTAACCAACACATTTTAAACTAAGCAGTGGTCATACTAAATGGCCCCAATCCCCCCCGCTAACATGCAAGCCCATCACCTCCCTAGTATTATCATTCTTCCTACACATTTTCCTCTCTCTTGTCTTTTGGTTTTAGTGAGGGAATGGAAATAACACCAATGGAATTAACAAAGTGTATCTAGAATATATGAACAACTCAATTAAATAAATGACTTGTGATTTTCCTTATCCATTGTCTTGTTTTTTTCTGTTGCTTAAACACAAATCATTAGCATGAACTTGGGGGCAGTCATTTGTTTGCATTCGTGGGTGGAGGTGCTGCTACAAATGCCGAAGTTCACCCAGCTTGTCAGTAAACAAGAGCAGGTTCTTCCACTTTCTCAAATTTGAAATTGAACTCTTTATAAACACGCTAAGAGGCTGGCTCTTTATCTTAACTGTTTGTTGAGGCACATACAGTATGAACGACATCTGTGAAATCAGAGCCTAGTTTATATAGCACTTAATTGGATATTAAAAGGCTGCTTTTTATTTTGAAAGCACTTGTTGTCATTGTCTCCTCCCATTCCACCCAAACCCCAGCAAATGATGGTCAGAGCAGATAGTAACCCCACCTAGCTGTTGCATTTGCTAAGATTTTATAGTGTGGCACGATTGCTTACATTCAAGTATCTACATCTTTAGCAAGCAGTTAAGCAGCAACGAGATAGGTTTGATTTGGTTTTTAAGAAGAAAAACTTTTTTGTCTCCTTCTTTTAGAGTTTAGTAGAAGATAATTACATTAATAATTGTGATATTGAAGAGCTAATGTGGATATTGTTAACATTCCTGACTTGCAGCATGGCTAGGCTGTGGTTTCCTGTTACTCTGACCAGAAATTAGCCAGAAAATAGATAGATAAAATATAGAAGTGTTATTTTCCACTAGCATATCATATTCATACATCCACATTTTCACCTGAATGGAGGATATGCTTGTACAGAATGATCTACTGTGAACAGAGTCTAGCTGCAGACCTCCAGAGGTCTACTCTGTTGATGAGCCAATCCAATATGTCACATCGGATGATGTTTAGCGGCCTTTGTATTACATGTCACTGATCTTACATAACACATCCAGTCATTTGTGTCTTTTTCAACAGTTTGAGTTTTTAAGGTACATATTTTTTCTTGGTAGAGTAACATATTACTCTACTTTCCCCTTTTGTATTATTAATATGAAGTCTTTGTCAGAATGCTTCAACTCTCCCAGACTTACCACTGTTTATAAGGTATTGTACCATATATCTTCTCCCCACCTTCCCTTCTACATCTATAACCTCAGGCAATTAGGTATAGTAAAAGACAAGCAGGAGTTAAGTTACAATTTAAATAATATATTATTGATAATATTCATAAATAATAATAATATGCAAAGTACATTTGAATATTGGCAACCAGACAACCTGATAAATGTTGATGTGAAGCTTCAGGCGGCACACAGACTTGTAGTTACTTTAAATGTCTCTAGTTAAGGCATCATTTGTGGTCAGCTTTCTTCAGAATAGGCCGCATGCCTATCACAATATGGCTGCCGAGCTGTGATCTTCATTGTGCTGTCCTTTTCAGTTGATGGTGTGAGATGGTCATTCATCAGTTTGGTAAGAGAGAGAGAGCTGGGCAAAGCAAGCAAATTTATAGATTTTCTGTCCAACCCCTACAGCCAATAGGGTGTCATGGTACTTAAAGGCTTCTGATACAAGCCAATTCCAAACAGCCATACTTCAGACCAATGGGGCAGATAAACCTTCACAACTGCCCCCAAAACCATGAGTTAAAGCTTGATAACCATGAATAAAGCTTGCCTGCTAGGCAGTCTGGCTTTCCTGTGGGAGTTGATTGAGAGACTCCAGCAGAAAAACATTTGCCAAGCTTGTTTGAGGCACTTCCCCCAACCCTGTCGTAAAATTCACTATCCTGACTTATTCCTAGGGGGTAAACATGAATGCTTCTCACTAATGAAATACTAATATTACATTACTTTTCCTAAGTTACAAATAAAGACATACAAAATATTTATCAACTTGTATGCAAAATTTCACACCACAACAGTACATCATTCTCATAAAACTATGGCTAAGATTAGGATTGTAGGAGCCTTATTTTACTTAGGAGTAATGACAGTTATCAAGTATGCAGCCAGGCCCTTCACGTACTTTCCACTGTGTAAATCAAGTAGCTTAACCATGCATTCTGATTGGCAGTTCTGTGGAATCCCTGAATCACTAAGCTCTGGTGGCTCTCCTCGTTATTCTGGTACATGGTTTTCATTCATCACTCCCATATGTGTGCTTTATCGCAATGATCTCTAGCAATGACCATTACAATTCACCTTATTGATTTGATTCTTTTGAACTGCTTGTTTAAGTTAGTCCATTCATTTTGATTCTTTGATCCGTTAACAGATCTGGGGCAGGTGCCAGAAAAGCCATAAAAGGGTGTGCTTAGATGAATATGACAAAGGATTTGAAAACAAATAATTGTTTAAAATTAGAGTAACATTTTTCTAAGGTTCAGTTTTGTGTGATTGTAATTTAATTTGTTGAATGTACAATAACATATTGCTTTAATAGTTTGTTTACATATCTCTCTATTATATAAAAAAATCCTGGGACGAGACAAAACTTTTTCAGAGAGATAATTTCAAGTCCACTGAGACTAGACTTTGTGCCAAGAGATTTAACCATGCCCACAGTCCACTCACCTCTCCTTTGTGTGAATGCTATTGTCAGACACAGTTCCTGTAATCTCAGCTCTTATAAATTTTGATGTTTTCCTCATTTTAATACAAAACATACAATCTATTTGTTTCCTTAGATGTAGTCCTTTTCTGGTCAATAATTTTATATGTTCTAGATGAAACGTCAACGACTAAGCGAAAAAGAAAGGGCAGCACATCGAAAAGAGGCCAAAAAGAGTTAGAGAGAAAAAAATTCAAAAAAGAACAATAATAATCTAAGTGCAAATTTGGAAAATAAGGAAAGTTATAATCAGCCTGGACCAAGTGGAATTGAAAACCTAACAGGTTCAAGCGGGGGTGGAAATAAAAGACAAAGAGTAGAAGACACAGTAGAAGGAGCAATACACATGCAGAGCAAGTTAGAGATTATGAAAGTACTAAAATTATAAAGTCTCAAAAAACTGATAGTAAAGATCGCATTAGCGCTAACAAACGGAAATTGTTATACTCAGTGAAATAACGGAATAGCAAAAAGAGAGCGAATATATGGACATAGGTGATATGACAGAAGTATGTAGATATTGTTCGGCTTAAGTCGTGTTGCCATCAGGGAAAAGTAGTATTACTTCCCAATGAAAGGGCGTATCCACGAGAAATAAAAGATTTGTTATTTGGTGAAAGTGAAATCCACAAACACTACAGGCAAAATATCCGAATCTACAATAACCTGCTCGTGTTTGCATCATTCAATGCTCAAAACGTAGATTTACACAATTCAGGACCACATACTATGAGAAGCTGTGGTCCCACAACAATTAAAGATACTACCAGTTTAATTTCAAAGAAACCATAATTCGGTCAGGTTTAAAGTTATGATCACGGAGAAGCGATACAACATAGAATCGAAAGAGTTAAACGATCGGACGTATTAGAAATTCTACAGCCAATAATGGATACAAATCCATACATCCAAAAGTAACTTACTTTACACGAAATTTATCTGAAAAATACGGAAAAAGAAGTTTTCTTGGATTTCTATATGAATCTGAAAGATCACACTCACATATATAATAAACCAGCAAGTGATGAATTGTCAGTGATAATAGTTTCGAATGACAGAGATATCAAAGACAAAGTGGATATTCATGTTTATCCAAAGGTACCGCACAATTTATTGCATGTGGCAGATTCAGGAAATGACTAGTGCGTAGGGCCCGCACAGGGGTTGGTGAGCAATGCGAGCAGGGGGCAGAACCCCTAGTCCTATTTAAAACAATCCCAACCATGAATTGTACATAAAAATTTATTTTAATTGAAACATGTACAGTGTTGTTGTGTTACTACTGTGGGGTATTTGTACAATGAATGAAAGAATCATCAGTAAATGTGTTATTTTCCAGGAATGATTCAGGGATCATAAGCAAACAACAGTCATGAGAATCCTCAGTCAGCCTGGCACCACTTGCACATATGCATTAAAGTTTACCTGCAAAATGAAAAACGCTGACGATATCACCCATGCACCCCAAAACTAGCACTGCACTGCTCTGAATTGATTGGTACGTTTCCTGCAAATCAACGCATATGATTCACTGAAAACAGTTGTTCAAAAGACTCAACCATCACTAGTGACCTGTGCTATTGAGTCAGGCTGTGGATATGCTCAACTATGGAGTTGTGTAAGAAGGATTCAGTAAGAGCTAATAAATGTAAAATGGGAAAAGACAGAACTGACACACGTGTGATGCTCAGCCAATCAAAACACACCTCTGTACTGTGAAGAGTGTCCAGCCCAGCCCTTGACATTTACTGTACTCTCAGATTACTGAAGACAAAGGTTTGCAATGTGCTAAATGGCATCCTTTCTTTCCCCAGTTATCAGAGCTGGTCTGTTTTAGGCCGGCTGTCCAATTGCTTCAGTTTGCCCTAGATGGCTCAATAGGGGTCAATTCTTTATGGAAGTCAGGAGTACATTGATGTAACACATTTTTGTCCCCTCTTCATAGTATGCAGCTTCCACATGGTCATAATCATCAGTCTCCATTTCCTTTGAGGTAACCTTAATGGTCTGTGTAGACGCATGGGAACTTTTTTGCGTCTAGGGTGTATCCTGTTTGAGATGTTTCCAGTCCTCCCCTGAAAAGAGTGAAGAACGTGTTCTGAGGTATTTGGGTTTCTGTCTTTTTCTCCTGTGGTCTTCCCTGTGCTCATAGCCCACTCCTTACAAGAAAAAAATGACCGTGATGATAGACAAACTTAAAACCATAAGTAATTATCAAAAGTAGAAAGTGTAAAGAATTTCAGAAAGGACAATTTTTATACAAAATAAAAAGAAAGACGGAAGGCTTCTGTAAATAATCCCTTCACGTGTGGTTGAGAAAAGGCAAGCCTGCCATGTCAAAATTGGTTGCCAAGCAACCACGCATTCACCCATCAACATAAACAGAAATCCATCTTGGAGACAGAGACAGATCAGAGCAGCACAATTATATGCTTTAAATCAGAAATTGTGAAAGTACAACTGATGTTTTGTGTTAGCAGGGATTACGCAGAGGGACGATTTACATTTTAGAGAACTCACTTTGGGACTTCTTTAAGAGCAAGGATTAGAGATTTATATTAGGTGTTGAAGTCACTTGAATAAAAATATTAGGAAGGATTGAAATAATAATAATAATAATAATAATAATAATAATAATAATAATAATAATAATAATAATCATCAGAGAAAAATAGACATTTAATAAACAAAGTATACTGATTAACCCAAAAGTTAACCAGTAGTTATTTATCCTGCAAACAGTAATATTTGCTGGATTTGATTCAAGTATAGTTATTAGATTGTCCTATTTTAAATTATCTTGGACTAAAACAACATAAAAATCTGCAACAGTATCATTTGGCTTTTCTTTTCCTAACACCCTTTGCAAAGAGAATGTTATACAAACTGGCAAAAGCAGCCAGCTTTCATCACTGGAGTTTGAAATGATTATATTCCATAGCAAAAACTGGATACTTTAAAAACTATGAATTATTGTATAAAATGTCTCAAGCAAACGAAACTAAAACTACAAATAAATAGATACATTCTTGGAAAAACAAAACAACATAATAATAATAATCATTATCTTCATAATTATCCATCCATCCATCCAACCTGCTATATCCTAACTACAGGGTCACGGGGTCTGCTGAAGCCAATCCCAGCCAACACAGGGCGCAAGGCAGGAAACAAACCCCAGGCATGGTGCCAGTCCACCGCAGGGTGCACACACACACCAAGCACACTCTAGGGACAATTTAGAATCGTCAATGCACCTAACCTGCATGTCTTTGGACTGTGGGAGGAAACCGGAGCACCCGAAGAAAACCCACGCAGGCACAGGGAGAACATGCAAACTCCATGCAGGGAGACCAGGGAAGCGAACCCGGGTCTCCTAACTGTGAGGCAGCAGCACTACCCACTGCGCCACCATGCCGCCCTCTTCATAATTATAATAATCACAATCCTGTGGGACATGCCAGTACAGACAGATCATGACATAAAGGCCAACAGACCAGACATCATCATTTAGAACAAAAAAGAAGAATACTGGCTACTCATCAATATATCCATCCTGACTGAAAGAAACACCTCAGTAAAAGTAACCAAAAACCTGTCAAAATATAAAGACCTTGAAATCGAGATTGAATAAATGTGGGGAATGAAAGCCGCAACAATACCAGTAGTGATAGAAGCCCTCGGACTTATAAAGAAAGAAATGGAGAAATATACCCAAAAGATCTCTGGTAACATCAAAATAAAAGAGTTACAGAAGATCACACTACTTGGAACATGTCATATCCAAAGAAAGACACTATCCATTAAATAGACTCTTACCTCATTTTAACCCTAGGCCCATTTAATGCACCCAGTTGTTATGTTGTATTATGGCATGAACTCAAATGGACTAATAATAATAATGATAATAATAACAATAATAATAATAATGGACAGCCTGGTAGCACAGTAATTAGAGCTGCCGTTCACACAGCTCCAGAGTACCCAGTCACCAGCTGTGTGGAGTTGTACATTCTCTTCATGCCTGCTTGGGTTTTTCTCAGTGTACTCTGGTTTTCTTCATACATCCCAAAAACATGTATGTAAGGCTAACAAGGAAGTCCGAACTGGCATGGTGTGAGATTCTCTATCTGCATGAATTAGTATGTCCTGTGGTGGACTTATGCTCCCTACCTTGTGATTGATGATGCCAGAATATATGTAGGCCTGAATTTGACTAAACAGGTTAGAAATAGATAGATATTTAAGGCAGTATAAGATAGATAGATAGATAGATAGATAGATAGATAGATAGATAGATAGATCGTCTTGATCATGATAGGTGGCCAAAATGACCTCCCCTTCTATAAAGCCACTCCCCTCCTACCTAAAAACTGCTTGTTCCTGTTCCTTGCTTCCTGCACCGAGGTTGAGGTTCTGCACTCCCGAAGTGAGCTTCAAGTTTCTTTTCTGTTTCTAATGCATCTTTAATTAACTGTCATCATAATTGCCAAAGTGGGATTCGTACTACCAGAACACATCAGGCAGATCAACAAAATGTATACATGTGACAGGAAAAATAAATCTGTTCATTTTTTTTCATTAGAGATCTTTCTTTAAATCCTAAAAGACAGGCAAATGCATATGACATTAGAGCATGTAAACGCTTCCAGAGAGTACTAAACATCTTTCTTCTTGTGTCAATGGGCACACATGTAACTGAAAGCAAAACGGAATTTGTTTGGCAATTTTTTTTTGTTGTGTAGCGAAGCACTGATTTTCACTGCAAGTTCTGTCTTGTGTGAATCATTACATTTATCACTACTCAAACCAAATCCAACTTTCAACAGATTCAAGTTTACTTATCATTTAACAATTAACTGAATTAAAAATGAGAACAGTAGAGCATGGATTACACAAAGTGATTGAGATTGTTCACAAAGTTAATCAATAATCAATTGGATAGATTGAAAGATCCACTTGAGAATGAAACGAGATTTATTAAAATATTAGTAGCATATTGACATATTCATTAAAGTCATTTGTAAAATAATAATGAAGCCCTCAGGCCTACATTGATCATTTATAAGTCAGCTCTGCCTGACATCTATCTTGTACAGTGTCATCTCCAGGCAGAGGAGCAGCTTCAGCGACAGACTACTATCACTGTCCTGCTCCACTGGCAGACTGAGGAGACCCCACACTATGCGACTCTTCAATTCCACCCGTATGGGGGTAAACGTTAACATTATTCAAAGTTATTGTCTGTTTTTACCTGCATTTTTATTACTCTTTAATTTAATATTGTTTTTTGTATCAATATGCTGCTGCTGGATTATGTGAATTTCCATCCATCCATCCATCTATCCATTTTCCAACCCTCTGAATCCGAACACAGTGGTCTGCTGGAGCCAATCCCAGCCAACACAGGGCACAAGGCAGGAACCAATCCCAGGCAGGGAACCAACCCACTGCAGGACACACACCAAGCACACACTAGGGCCAATTTAGAATCGCCAATCCACCTAACTTGCATGTCTTTGGACTGTGGGAGGAAACCGGAGTGCCCGGAGGAGAACATGCAAACTCCACGCATAGAGGACCCGGGAAGCGCACCCGGGTCTCCTAATTGCGAGGCAGCAGCGCTACCACTGTGCCACCATGCCGCTATGTGAATTTCCCCTTGGGATTAATAAAGTATCTATCTATCTATCTATCTATCTATCTATCTATCTATCTATCTAT
>JANRMT010062827.1:26338164-26365440 GCA_026402145.1 Polypterus bichir lapradei | reverse complement strand
TCTATCTATCTATCTATCTATCTATCTATCTATCTATCTATCTATCTTATAATGATTAGAAAATTGAAACTCCAATACACCAGAGCTTGGGGTCAAGAGAGTCTAGTATGGCTCCACCAGATTGTCTGCCAACAGTAAGGCCATCGCTGCCTCAAAGATCTGCAGTCAGATTGATTACCATCTGTAAACTGTGCCTCTCTTTCCTTGCCATTTGTTGGCACCATATTTAGAGCTCATTGCTGCCATGAGCCTGAACAATAACAATATGTTTTGTTTTTTTTGTTTTTTTTTTATTTTTCAAACTTGCTTAATCCGTTACAGCCTGGCCAGTCTATGGACAGCAACAGTGGGTGTAGATTTTCATTGCGGCTTATGTGTGTCTTATTGTATTCAATGCATAATTAGAGTTCTTGTTTCCTAATTTCTGAGGTCATATTAAGGATTTTGAATGAGCTCACAGTTTAAGCTTTATTGTACTATGACATTTATTCATCCCAAGTTCCTTTCGGGAATTTTAGTTCACAGAAATATTTCCTGCTTCTTTGACATGCCTGTTTTGTTTTATGTCCTAGCAATTTTAAAATGGAGAGCTCAGTTCCAATGCTTGAATAGGTTTACTTTTTCAAAGCCCTGAAGAGGAACTCTTTCGTTATTACTACTCATTCTCGAGCCTGTTCAAGAGAAATTGCCTGAAGTTTATGAGAATAAATCCATCTATAAAGAAACATTTTTGATAAGTTTCATTCTCCTGGGCAATTTTAAGTTCACCGATTGATAGCAGAAACTTAACACTGTAATAAAGAGACAATAAAGGAACAATAGCTGCCAAATACAACAGATAAAGAGATATGTCGCAATGAAAATTTAGTACAGGCCTCCATGGACTGATTTGTTTGCCCCAGTATTAGAAGATAAGATGGTAATGAAGACTATGATGGAATGGAAATTAGAAAAAAGTAACATGAATCTTCCTAAATTTAAAGTTTTTCCCAATATCCAATACATTCTTTATCTGCAGTATAATGAAAACGTTGGATCTGGTTGAAGTGAACCTTCAGACTCACAAGCTATTCCTATAGGACCAATATTCAGAAAAGAACCCGCGTTCAGCATCAGTCACATTAAATCAGACAGGTGTGGCCCCTGGGTGTGAGTGTAGCGGGTGTGAATAGACGCTTGCTGCTGGCACACATTCCTTCTGCGACACAGTTAAGCCGAAGCGCTGTGACTAAACACTTGAACCCGTTCTTTATGTTTAACCGCAAAAGTCATGTCATTTCTATAGCAGCTTTTCAGAAACAAGAAATCAGTCAGAGGGTGAACAGAAGGCATCATAAAGACCGGACAATGGAGGTTTTGTCGCTCACAGGGAAGACATTAAGCAAACTGGTTCTCAGTCTCCTTTAAAACAAAAGATAAAAGAGATGGAGCTAGATGTGTTACAATTATGTCATTTATAAAAACTGTCTGCTGACAGCTCTGAGGAATGAGATGAAATGAAATCTGTGAAAAATAATATGCAAAAAGGGATTAAATTCAAGATATTTTATGATGACTTTTAGCTGACTTTTACATTTTTTGAGCAGGAATTTCCCTTCCTTATATCACTGGACAACAAGTGGCTGACGATGCACATTTTCCTTTATTCCTCTTTTTTTTTTGTTATGGTGTTTCTCTGGTCACACAGTGGAGACCTCACAATATAAGGTAATCCACCTGATGCTAAGCATGGGAGACCATATAGGAAAATCTTGGGTTGCTTCTGGAAGATGGTGAAGCCATCAGGGGTGCTTACTCTGTGGGTTCTGTGTGGATCCTGATGCCCTAGTGCAGTGACAGGGGCACTATGCTGTAAAACTCTAGTGCCAACCTTCAGACGAGATGTAAACCCAAGGTCCTGACTCTCTGTGGTCATTAAAGATTCCTAGGCACCTTTTGAAAAGACTACAATGTTTAACAAAGTCCTCGCTAAATAGCCCACAATTAGCCTGGTCATTTTTGGCCTGCTATTGGCTTACCATGTCTCACCCCTATTCACCACTTAATAACTAATGTGTGGTGAGCATACTGGCACAAAATGTCTGTCACTTCATTAAGGTGGATGCCACACATTGGTGGTGGTTTCCCACGGCCTATGTAAAATACTGTGAGTAGGTTAGAAATGCTTTATGTAAATGTAACCACCTTAATCAAAGATGTCACGCCTGTGCCTGAGGTTCAGCTTCAGCTCATCTGTGGTAAGCACTACCACACTGAGACACAAGGGGGCTCTGTCGCTGACCGATTCATCACTTCTTTGTCCCACAGAAACCGCCCAATAAGGGTAGATGACTCCACCGTGTCTGCTGCTATAAAGCCAAAGCGCTCCCAGCAGGGAGCATCACACTCCATAAAAAGCAGACCACAGGATGAGTCTTCACTCCAAACCATGAGTGCTCTAAATAGCTTTGAAATATCAGCAGCTCACCAGGGCTAATTTGTTTATTTGGTTTATTCCGACCATCGAGTGCCTGTTCTTTTCAGGACTTTGTAATTATTAAAAGGAGCAACCCGTTTGGTGCCCTAACATTTCCTTTTGTGGATGTTGTGTTCCCTCAGTTGACAACAAAGGATAAGTGACTGTGTGTCTGTCTTGTGTCCCTCCAGTTTCTCTATCTCTGTCATTCTAACAGATGGCACATCATAAAAATTTGTTGTAAAATAATGCAGTGCATTTAGAATTCTAACAGATGCCATATCACAAACATTAATGCTGCTTTTATGAATTCCATGCCAAATGGCATATAACAGAAACATATGAATTGATTTGTGCACTGCAAAAGTTAATGATTTCAGAGATTTTAGACAAGTAGAACAGCTAATAATAATAATAATAATAATGTATTTTTGGGGAGCAGCTAACTCAAAAGATACTCACTTAAAATTCAAGTGCCATCCTGTTTTAATCACACATTAAACTGGCTGGTTTAGATTACACTTTCTCCAGAAATTAAATACTTTTAAACAATTTAGTTAAGTTACTACTCCAAATGTCCAATCAATGGCTTTCAAGCATGAAATACTTACTGTGTCATCCTTACTCTTTCCCTATACAGACTAAAACTAATGAAGATTTGTTATATTTGCAATTTGTTTTTACTGATATTAATTAAAAAAAATATAATTTTTTTTTCTAAAAGTGTGGTAATTTTGCCAGGTATAAGACCATGCACAGCCCTTCGGATTTTAAATCACAGAGGTGGGCCTCTTCTGTTACATATTATTGCATTGACACATTTGTATCGTTTTATATTTTATTAACACCTTTATTAAAGAAGCAGTAATTGAACTGGAACTCTTGGGGATTAAGGACCCAGTGGGTTAGTCTCTGTACTACACTGCATTGGCTGCTAAACACACACAATTCACTGAGCAATTGACAGGAGATAAAATAAAAAAAAAAAAAACACTTGTGTAATTAAGACTCTGGTATCATAACGTGTATGCTGATCACACTGTAAACTAATCCAGAGGCAGAAACCATATTAGTTACAAAACATGCACAGTCACGAGAAGTCAAAAGAGACAGAAGGCGCTGAAGACGAACATTCATGACCCAGGACTGTTGTGTTTAGTTCTTCAGTTTCTTTATATTTTTGTAAATATATAGAGCACATCAACAAACAACTGCTGCTGCTTTTACTTTACTAACAAGACACACAGTTACTGCTCACTCATTACAACCGTATTGCTCTTTATCAGGTTTTTTGTTTCCTGGATTTTCAGCCAGTTAAGACCAAACTTGGCACAGAGTAAAAAAAAAAAAAAATGATGCCAGTGCCAGCTCTATATAGTGTCATGGCCAGAAACACTCAGGGAGACCATAATAAATGTTGGGGAGCCAGCCTTAATGAAAGAAACACAGAAGTATTGTTACTCTTCACTGAAAAAAAATTTGACCAATCCAGCTCTGGCAATAAACAAACAAAATGGCCGTTACGGGCTTTCAAAACCCTTGAGAGGTGAAGCATGTTGGTTTCAGCTCCTTCCACAAATGAGACATGGTACTATGGGCATGCTCCTTTTTTATTGGGGCAGGGCCTTCTCTGAGCTCTGTGGGCAGTTTCAGTTGCTGAGACTCTTCTCGGTACTGCAGATGGAACAGACAGAATGGTTAGCAACAGCGCCCCCTCTTGGTCTGGGGAGAAATCACTTACCTTGTTTAAGCCCTGAAGGTGACCTCCCAGGCGTGCATGCGTGACAATAGTTAAAAGGACACACATGACTATTATATGGTAATTATCAGTTTGTTTGTTTTTTTTAGATTTTTACTAATTTCACAAATTATTCAGGTTAATACCATTATCGAATAAAAATAATTATTATACTGTAAGGTTTCTAAACTCTTTTGGGATTCCCCCCAACAGGATGACACTTTGAAAAGCATCCTGAAGCACAATCGCCATGTCCGTGGAAGATAGCCTCTCCGTTGCCAGGGCAACCGCAGGCTCCCAGCGCTGTAGCAGCTGGCAGCAAAAGCAAATCCAAGCTGACTGCGCTATAAGCGCCTGTCATCGATGGGTGATGCAAGAGAGAGAGGAGAGGTTAGGAGCACACACTGATACAACGCATTGCCGCACCCACCCCACGACAAACCAACTGAGGATCCAGATTAGGACCTGAGTGCAGCCATGCAATGGGTGACACCTGAGGACCACACTAGTTCAGATGGAGAAGAACAGTGTGAGGTTTTTTTATGATGGCTGGAGTGCCAATTCTGCCACCAACCCTCAAGTTTTTCCCTGCAGGTTGGAGGGCCTACATGCAGGGACAGATGCAGATTAACGTCATACCCAGGACAGAGCAATTGCAGATTAAAGGCCTTGCTCAAGGGCCCAACAGAGCAGAGACCCTTTTGGCATTTTATGGGATTCGAACCAGCAACCTTCCAATTGCCAGTGCAAATCCCTAGCCTCAGAGCCACCACTCTGCCATTATGCAAGGAACATTATAAATACAGGAAACAGGATTACTTGGCCACTAACTCACACGTCACAACAGTAATATCAAACAGGGATGAAATCCATAATATACAATTCAACAAATGTATGCTGACCAGTTGAGCAGTTAGGTAGAAATCCAGCTTTTATGAAACATGTTTTTTTTTTTTTTTGAAGACTAATGGTTATCAGAAGCCTTATGTAACATGTTTTCAGTGTTGATAAAGTGGGCTACATTAAAAAGGTCCAAGGGCCAGATTTTGCCCAAGTGTTTTGAGTTTGACACCCCTGTTCTACATGCTCTACAGTGTTAACCTGCCAGTTATGTTATGCCAGATAAACACTTAGCTGAGATGACTTGGCTATGCTACCATTTACAGTTATAGTTTATTCAGTGGGCAACAAGGTGGTACAGTACTTAGTGCTGCTGCCTCAAGGGATCCAACACATGATTCCCATGCATGGTCTTCTTCTCTGTGGAATTTGCACGTTCTCCCCATGTATGAGTGATGTCCCTTTGGTTACTTCTTGCACATCTCCAATTACATGCAGATGGGATTATCTGGCCCAAGTGTGGCTGGCTCAGTGGATGTGTGTGAGCCCTGCAATGGACTGACGCTCTGCCTGGGGTCATTTCCTGACTCACACCCATTTTCTTTCATGACTTTGAATCAGAATAATCAAGTCTGAAAATGTATGTATGTACTGAATTTTGTTTATAATAGCACATTGTTATATGTGTATTGTTGCATATTTCATGTTTGTTCCTCATTAGGATTCCATTTATGTGGTGTGATAAGCAGCTCCCCCCTATACAGCAGACACAACACCAACTTTCCAAACACACGCTTTATTTACAAAATGTCCTTCAACACCGCCCGACAGTGTTTACTCAGCCCACATTCAGTCCCTTCTTTCCTTCACTCTCCATATTCCTGCTGCCTTGACACCATTCCTCCCAAGCTTCGCCTTCCTCCTCCCGAGTGGAGAAAGGCAACCTCTTTTATAAGTACCTGGGTGTGTTCCAGGTGCTCCTCGACGATCTTCTGGCGGCACTTCCTGGTGTGGCAGAAGCGCCGCATGAGCACCCGGAAGCACTCCGGGTGTTCCTGGAATTCCTTCCGTCAGCACTTCTGGGTGTGGTGGAAGTGGTGACGTCCAGGGCTCCACAATCCTGCGGGGGGCCCCCCCTGTGGTGATCACGAGCCCCAATAGGGTTGAGCTTCTATGGTCTGTTCCCGTGGCCCCCATACAAACCAGGGCGCCTGCCCTCTCGTGGCTCAGGGGAGGTATAGTCACTCTCCGGGTCCTTCCAGGCATCGCAGGCTGGGCATGGCCCCCAGCCATCAGCCACAGTGGTTAATTTTTTATTTTTGTAATGCCATGTAGTGGCATCATATGACCACAATCATTGCATGTATGTCGTCACTGACATAATGATATAAATAAACACGATGCTCACTTCACTATCCCTCAGTAAGTAAGACTCACTGTCAACACTTCCTCATCATAGTTAGTTTCCAGATTCATGTAGGCTCTAGCACTGAGGTTGTTTCTCTGGTTTTGACTTTTCCTTTTGTCTTGACTCGCATTAACCATTAAGCAAAATGAGCACCAAGAGAAGCAGGGCACCACAGATTTTGGTCAACCCTAGCTATCATGGCCTTAATTCAACTGCCACACTCAACTATTGTCAAAGTTATTGTAATTGTCCTTATCTGCCATGTTCGACATTCATCGGCATTGTGGAAAAAAATGCTTTCTTTGGCATGATAAGTGACTAAAGTTTAAAAGTTTGGTTTGAAGGTGTCAACAGATATCACATTTGTTTCTGCCTCATGATGTAAGAGTTTCACTTCTGTTGCATATAAACCCAGCTGCTTGGGTCTGCCTATCATTTAACGCAACAGCTGATCTTTCTCTAACAGACCTTTAAGCTCTTTATTTTATTATTTCTTTTACTGATTTTTCACATAAACATTTTATTCTCTAATATCACCTTCAGCACATATTGAATCCTAATGTCTTGTCTGTTAAGCAATGGAATGGCCGAGAGGACACCATTGTTAGTCTGTGCTTAGAACATCAGTTGGCCTTAATCTGGCCCTGGCTTGACTTCTGATTAACATCTTTTTCTGATCACTCAGGTTTAACCCTCTGACTATGTCCTGCTTTTTTGACCAACCATCTCCTGATCATGTTTGATCTGTCACTAAAATCCTTGGACACACTTTCTGTTTCTAAAGTATGTATACGTGTTTACATATTTATGCAAATATCAAGCAAGTTATTGGATGTTGAGTCTTTTTGACTTTTGACTGAAGTGTGCAATGAAATGTCCTCAAGTTCTTAATTGGAGAAATCTTCCTGCTACAAAAATTACAAGTCTACATGCTAGTCCTCACCATCATAAACTGCTAAAGTCTTTCACCATGCAGCTCTTCTTAAACTGATCTTTGATAGAAAGAAATCAAATGTGTTATATTAAAGGAATTGTAGCAGACATGCCATTCCTGTGCTGTGTTATTACAGAAGTCTGATTTCTCCTTAATCTCCAAACTACATATAAACTGTGGACCTTGAGGGTACGCTTCTCTAATGAATGGCTTGGTCTGCTTACCCAGTAAAACGTGGCTCTGTTGACCACATAGATTCAACCATCTCTCTTCACCTCTGGACTAACCCATAGTGTTCTCTAGTGGTCTGGGGATCATTTACTAGAGCAGCAAATCTATATTATTTATCGTATGTACTGTATGTGAATGGGTGGAGAAGAGTGTCAGGAGTAATTTGTGACAGACGGATATCAGCAAGAGTGAAAGGGAAGGTCTACAGGACGGTAGTGAGACCAGCTATGTTATATGGGTTGGAGACGGTGGCACTGACCAGAAAGCAGGAGACAGAGCTGGAGGTGGCAGAGTTAAAGATGCTAAGATTTGCATTGGGTGTGACGACGAATACATTAGAGGGTCGGCTCAGGTTGGAAGGTTGGGAGACAAAGTCAGAGAGGTGAGATTGCGTTGGTTTGGACATGTGCAGAGGAGAGATGCTGGGTGTATTGGGAAAAGGATGTTAACGACAGAGCTGGCAGGCAAGAGGAAAACTTAAGAGAAGTTTAATGGATGTGGTGAGAGAGGACATGCAGGTGATAGGTGTAACAGAGCAAGATGCAGAAGACAGGACAATATGGAAGAAGATGATCCGCTGTGGCAACCCCTAATGGGAGCAGCCGAAAGAAAAAGAAGAACTGTATGTGAAGCTCTTAGAATCTTCTGCACTCCAGGCATTTATTGGCATTCTGCCTGAAGGCATGAAGAGCACCAGGAGATGAAATATTTATCCCCCAGAAGAAACAAATCAAAATTGTATGACTAATCTTAATACACCAAAGCCTAATTGTAAACCCAAAGTCAAGGTCAGAAGAGAGAAACTATTGAAGTGAAGAAAGAATAAGTGTTTTGCCTGTTAGAAATTTTATCCAAATCACAGATGCAGAAAGATTCTTTGCGGAAGATTTAAAGGGCCGTGCTGATGACAAAAGGTGTGGCATTGTGCTACGCTACTTCCATAGCAATTAGGAGCTGCATGCCAGTAACAGGAATAATAAAATGATGGTGCCTGATTGAAAAATAGAATAATTTTGCAGTACTGTCGATAATTAATCATTACATTCAGGAAACCAATAACTGTGAGGAAAACACAGCGAACAGGCCTAGAGGAAAAGCAGCCAAAATACCCACATAAAATATTCTTCTAAAAAATATTTTAAGAAAAAGAAAAAAACACTTTACTCTCAGTTATCCGGATATACCTAAGGATGTTCAGTTTCCATTTTGTACATTTCAATATACTCACAATTATATTTCTTTGTTGGCCCAAACAAGGTTAATTTTCTTCAGGTCCAATTCAAAGCAACATACTGAGATCAGGTGTTCTGTTTCATTTGAATCAAAAGGCCAATTATGTTATTCCTTATGTACTAGACAACTTGGCACTGCCATGATTTAGTTTTGTTGTTGGGTCCTTTGGCTTATTTGGAGAGTCATTTGGGGATTTTTGAAATCAAGGATTCTGTTTTTGTCATTATTTGATTCATATTCCTAATGGTTTAAGTGTTGTGTTTTTTTGTTTTTTTTTAAATAACTTTTGGATGGCATTTTAGGTCCTTTGATTGCTGCCATTTTGAATACCAGTTGAAGGATCCACGTCCTGTGTTTGTAGGCGTGCAGCTTCAGAAGCTGTGACCTGTTTGATAAAAGCTCAGTTGAGGGTTCTCTTTCTTATCCGATCTGCAGATACCTAAAATCCTTCAAAAAAACTCTACTTGTGAGTTTCACCCCATTTTGAAATCTTTGCTTATACCTTTTGACTATGAATTTTACTTCATGCTTTGGCTTTGTTAGCTATTTTTGATTTCCCGGCTTTGAACCTTTTTTTGCTAACTTTACATGCATTGCTCAGTTTACCTAACAATGATAGGCACTCACTAATATCTGATGAAATGCTCAGGCAGGTATTGCTTACTAAAAGAACAAACAAACAGTCAGTCAGTCATTTTTTAACCCGCTTAGTCCTGAACAGGGTCATGAGGGTCGGCTGGAGCCTATCTCAGCTAGCATAGGGCAGAAACAAATCCTCGACAGGGTGCCAGTCCATAACAGGGCAGACATGCATACACACACACACACCAACCCTAACCTCAACCGCACAGTAGGGCCAATTTAGTATCGCCAATTCACTTAGCCTGCATGTCTTTGGATCATGGGAGGAAACCAGAGCACCCGGAGGAAACCCATGCAAACTCCATGCAGGGAGGACTGAGGACCCAGGACATGAACCCTGGTCTCCTTACTGCAAGGCAGCAGCTCTACCACAGCGCCACATTGCAGCCCAGCAAACAAACAAATTACTTTTATATCAGACCTTTCTATAGTGCACACCATCTCAAGATACCGTGAATGGAGAAGTATAGTATAAATGATCAAAAGAATTTTTAGGTGACATTTGGAGTTGTAGAGCAGTTCAGTTTACAGTGTAAGGAATTAAGCATTAGGTCATTCTGCTCTGATGTTAAAGCAGTGGCTACTAAGTAGTTATTTGTAATCTAACTAGGCGGCTCTGCCCCCTGTTCGCTTTGCTCACCAACCCCGTGATTGTCATTTCCTGCAGCTTGTGAAGAATCATGCTTTGATTTTGGATAAACACGAATATCAACTCTGTCTTTGATATCTCCGTTTTTTGAAACTATTATCGCTGGCAATTCGTCACATGCTGGTTTATTATATATGCGAGCGTGATCTTTCGGATTCATTTAGAAATCCAAGAAAACTTCTTTGTCCATGTTTTTCAGATAAATTTCATGTAAAGTGCGTTACTTTTGGACATATGGATTTGTGTCTATTTTTATGTGTAGAATTTCTAATACGTCAAATCGTTTAACTCTTTCAATTCTGTGTTGCATCGCTTTTCTGTGATCATAAATATAAACCTGACCGAATTGTGGTTTCTTTGAAATTAAACTTGTTGTAGGTTTGATTGTTGCGGGACCACAGATTCTCATAGTATACAGTATGGTCCTGAATCATGTAAATCTATGTTTTGAGTATTGATTGATGCAACCGCGAATGGATTATTGTAGATTTGTATACTTTGCCTGTAGTATTTGTGGATTTCACTTTCACCAAATGACAAATCTTTTATTTCTTGTGGATACGCCTCTTCATTGGGAAGAAACACTACATTTCCCTGATGGCAACATGAATTAGATGATCTACAATCTCTGACTTAAACCTTAAAGCTGAACAATATCTACATACTTCTGACATATCACCTATGTCCATATATTCGGTCTCTTTTCACTGTTCAGTTATTTCACTGAGTAATAATTTCCTTTTGTTAGCGCTAATGCGATCTTTACTATCAGTATTCTGAGACTTTCGAATTTTAGTACTTCATAATCTCTAACCTACTCTACATGTGTATTGCGCCAATGTTTTTGAACCTTTTTACGACTTTCTACTTTGTCTTCTACTCTTTGTCTTTTCTTCTTCTACTCTTTGTCTTTTGTTTCTGCCCCCACTTGGACCCGTTAGGTTTTCAATTCATCTCCTGACACAAAGTCTTGTCTCATGGGACTTGAAATTATCTCTCTGAAAATGTATTATATCGTCTCTCTGAAAAATTCTTGTCTCATTCCAAGATTTTTTTTTTATATAATAGAGAGATATCCAGAAGAATGCATTTATATTAAACAAAAACACCAACCATAAAAACAAAATTTAGAAAAGGCAGACAATGGTTTGATTGAAATGATAGATCTCAAAAAGGAATAAAAAAAGGTTGACTTGTCCCTACATACAGCACATTCTTTGATTTTTTTAGTAAATCTGTTTCTCTTTATCCTGGTTAAGGTTGGCTGACGAGTTACTGAATTTAAAAAAATGTAAAATACAACATTGCACAGAATCCTTCAAAGACGGCCATGTTGCAAAGGATCCAAACCACAGAAATTAACCCCAGAACGTGCATTTTCTGAAGCGTGCAAAAGCAATGTATCATTGTCAGGAATGGCCTAATTCGAACAAGTGCTCTATCCCATCAACAAAGAAAAGTGTGTGCTGAACTTAGTAACCTAACAGATTAGTAACCTAACAAACTATCTGAGGAGTGTTTGATAATAGGCTTGGCACTGTTTGCCCACTAAAGGCTTACTTATAAATACAAATATGAGTTCTGAGACTATGCTAAAACATTGAGGGAGACAAGCTTGAAATAGTTGTCCTGTTTTCTATGGTTTGATGCTTTGCCGCTTTTCCTATGTCTAATAAATAGTAAAAGATTGGGCAATTTTAATATCTTTTAACAGTAAGCGGATTGTAGTCACCATCAGCAACTTTCGACATACATCCAACAGGCAGTGGTGTGATGCAGTTTTGCTGACTTATTACTTTTCAAGTGAATCTGTCTTTTGTCAACATGCTTTGACCACATCCGAATGCTCTAAGCACTGCGTGTTGCCTTCACAATAACTGTGTGTACAATTTGCTCTCTTATAGTGAGCCTTTTTGGTTGATAGATATCACTATAAAGAATTTAAAAGAGAGGATTATAGTCCACAGAACATAGCACATGATATTTCTGAAAGAGCTTAATTCCAGATCAAGATCATCTCAGCATTATTGGTTGTAGAGCTGCAATTAGCTCTAGTCAAGCAACTGGAGAATTAGCTGCTCAATAGATACACAGTAATGGCTATCTTTACTAAATAAACTTGAACATGAAATCAGACTTACTCTGCCTGTTTTAAAATTGGGTACTAGGCCTATTTCTTGTTTTACACACATTGTGATGGGCGGCCTCGGCCATTACCCAGCCAGGACCACAATGGAATGGAAGGACCAGGGGAGACAGCATTGCTGAGGCAATACCTCCCCTGGGACTTCAGAGGGCAGCCCTCCTGGGTGGCTGTGGCACCACGGATTCCTGCAAAGCACGCTGGGAACTGGAGTTTTGATGTAGCCCTGTTGGGTTCTGTGGGGGCTGCCAAGGGGAGCTGCAGAGCTATTCAATGGATTTCCACCATACCTGGGAGTGATTCTGAGTAATCCTGATAAGCCACCTGGAGCACTCCCAAGAGCGGAATAAAAGGAGTGCCTCACTCCATTCGGGGAGCCAGAGTCAGGAACTTGCCAGGAGAGGAGTGGAGGCAGAGGAAGAAGAGGGAAAGGAGAAGGACTGTATTGTGCTGTGGGGAGCAAGGAAAAGTGCTTCCAAGCTGTGAATAAATAAAAGGTGTTTTGTGTGGCAAAGTCGTGTCTCTGCCTGTCTGTGTTAAGTTAGGGCGGCTGTACGCGCCCCGGTGGTCACAACATACATTGTGTAACATGCGAACCAATCCTGGACAGGCTGTCAGTCAATCACAGGGCCCACTAACACACACACACCTACATACACAGTGATGGAGAACCAAATGAGAAGATCGTCCTGAACTTTTTTTTTTTTTTGGCAATCACTGGGTGGTATGATTATGCAACCAAACAAACCACAGAGGCCATTTAGGGGATGATGACATCTATGCAAAAGATATATTCTAAATGCTGCCAAAATCCATTTCTTGTTACAGTTGAGCAGATGATGCTGAAGAATGAAAACCCAGAATGACAGGTTTCAATGCAGTTTACACCCCTGAGCAGTATGTGTCGTGAATAGCTGGGGGCGCCCTCATTGTCTGATTATCCTTCGACACTGAGCTGTCAAATATCCTGCATTTTGGTTAGAATTGCATATTGTATTACTTTTCTAGGTACTTTGCACACATTCATTTGATTTATTTTCTTAACATTGTGAACTTGTTTATGCGCAGTAATGGTGCAGTATTTGTGACTGCTGGTTCAAACCCCACACCTGCTTTTTGATTGTGTGAATTCTGCATATTCTCCCCATGTCTGCATTGTTTTTTTTTTCAGCAACTTCTCCCATTTTCATTTGACATCTCCAAAGAAATACAAGGTTGGTTATCTGACAGTTCCTAATGGACCCTATGTGAGTGTGAACGTGAGTTCTTGCGTGAGCAGGCCTTGCATTGCATGTGTTGGAGGCTCCACTGTAAACCTGGATTATATTAAGCACGTCGGAGAATTTGACCTTTTTGTGATAATTACCAAGAGAATAAGTCCAGTCACTACCTCATCCAATTCAAGGTACCTATGGCAAAATAACCTTGAACTTAATTTAATGCATTTTATGACCAAGTTGTACATTGAGGCTATGAGGCAGTGTATAATTTTATGGGAAAATTATATCTGGAGGGCAACTCAACAGCACTTTTAATATAAAAGCATGCATGTTTTTGGGCAGGCGTTTACAGAAGTCAAAGTTTTAGATGAAAGGTAATGTGCTTCTCTGTGGCTGAAAACTGTAGAGATGAAGCGTGTCTTAATTTTGTCTGCTTGTGTTTCTTGGCCACCCTTAAAAAGACTTGTTGATTGTTCTTCTAATTGTACAATCAATGTCTAAAAGAAGACAAATGGCTGCCTTAAACATAATGCAACTTCATCAATTGTTACTTTTAAATTGGATTATGGTCAGGAATCCTGTTGATCCCTGAAGAGAACACCAGGGGATTTTAGTTGCACATGACTGATGTCTGGGATCAGAACAGGGAGCGGCTCCTTCTTAGCAAAACTGTGCAAAATGACTGTGTGCTTAGTGGCAGGAAATCCCGTTAGTGATTACAAGTTCCTGTTGAAGCAAACAGCTGACCCATACAAGATTCAGCTGATCTTTGAGTTACACTTAAAAGTCACTTTCTTCTAGTTGAATCCAGTGCTGTCTCTGAGTGAAGCTTCCCCAACAAGAATATACTCCTCATTCCTATTGAAGAACGCAATTCCAACACTTACACCGTTATTTATTTTGTCATTTTGAGATGATATTACAAGCTTACTATTACTCTATTACTTTTGCTAAATCTGTTTTTATTACTACTACTACTACTACTAGTGTTAGCATCAGTATTATTATCCAGCCCTCCCTGTTTCGTAGTAAGCTCAAGGATATGCAAGTAAATGAGTCTGTGGTGTCCTGGATAATGGACTGTCTGTCAGGCAAATCACAGTCTGTGAGACTGAAGGACTTTGTCTCTGATACGGATATAAGCAACACAGGAGCACCACAAGGGACAGCCCTGTCACCTTTTCTCTTCAGTTTGTACACCTCCATCTACAGCTATAACACTTGCAGAAATTCTCAGATGATTCTGCAATTTTGGAGTATGTTGACAAGGGGATAGAAGTCTGACCCAAAACTTTATTTCTTGCTGTAGAAAGAATTCCATGCCACTTAACATCAGGAAAAACAAGCAACTACTCATTAAATTTCACCACACTGAAGAACCTCTACATCCGGTCACAACTCAAGGAGTGTATGTGGAGGTGGCGCCCTGCTACAAGTACTTGGGGGTCCACATCAATGACAGGCTGGACTGATCTCGTAACACAGAGGAACTATGTAAGAAGGAGCAGAACAGGCTCTTTTATGTTAGGAAACTGTGCTCCATTAATGTGGGTAGGGACGTCCTTTAGATATTTTACAACTCTTTCATGACCAGTGTGATTTTCTACGCTGTACTGGTAACATGACATGATGAGAGGGCCACCAAATCACCATGCTAATTAAGACAGTAGGCCCAGGTTTTTGTTCCACTGTCAAACCACTGGAGGTAGCAGCACAAGAGAAAGAATGAAGACAAAACTGCGGGCCATAATGCTGCACAGTCTCTCTCGGACATACGAGCACTGAGGACTTTCAACAAACAAATTATTCAACCCTACTGGGGCTCCTTCATACCAACAGCAATACACCTGCGTAAAGCCTCACTGCTCCTTTAATATGTCGCTAAAGTCAGACGTTTTCTCTCTTTTCAGTCATTCGGGTATGGACTTGAAAGGGGGCTTGTTGTTTATTATAATAAAATATTCATTTATTTATTGAGCTTCTATAAAAAGACCTATCTATCTATTTATCTATCTATCTATCTATTACAGTGGTCTCCAAGTTTGGTTCTGGAGGACCACCATGGCAGCAGGTTTTCATTCTAATCCTTTTTAATTGAGTGCCCTGTTTGTGCTGTTGATTAACTTCTTGTGAATTCATTTTAATCGAATTGCTTGTTTAAGATTCATTCCCCTGAATTTATTCATAGTTCCTCTGAATTGCTTCATTTCTTTCTTTAAACGGCACCCAAACAGAAATGAAACGTGAAGTGAGTGAGCTAACAGAAGACCAGCTAAGTCAGGGTCTCAAACTCCAACCAATTTCACTCCAATCAGCTGCTTAATGTGGTGCCGATTCTTGTTGTTAATTAAACTCATTCTTTAATTTTGTGGCTTGTTCCTGCTCTCGTGGTGCATTTACAGACATTTCTGAAATTGTTGATTTTTCTCTTTCTAAGAGCTCTGTTAAAATGTTTTGGGGACCTGAGCAGATCAGCGTTCCTTAGACCTTCATCTTTCTTTATTTTCAGATATTGTATGATGGTCACAGTTTGCTGGTCGTGTTTTGGCTCATTTTGTTTCTCATTATTGTTTGGCTGCTAATTAAGGAAAAAGAAACAATTAAGGGGTCTGAGTCTTCAAGCGCAAATCAATTAATATTAATTTAAAAGAAGTTAATTAGCAGCAATTAACAGGTCACTCATTCAAAAAAGGGTTAGAATGAAAACCTGTAGCCACGGTGGTCCTCCAGGACTGGAGTTGGCGACTCCTGATCTATTATATAGTACCTATCTATCACACATATTCTTCACCTACTCCTCTTGGTGATAGTCATGGTGGTAACCTTCTGTGTAGTCTTTATCTTCTCCTGGAGCGTTCACACAAATTTACAGCTAAAATGTAATAACAGCCTTAGAGTTGTACAAGTATAATAATAATAATAATTCATTACATTTATATAGCGCTTTTCTCAGTACTCAAAGCGCTAATCTCTTAACACCAAGGGTTACGTGAAAAAGTTTTGACAGAGTTGGGTGATGTTATGGGGCACAGAAAGTGTCGCAAGAGGATGTGAGAAAAAATGACTAAGGGCAAACAATGCACTCCAGGAAAAACATTAATTTTAAAGAAGAAATCAAATTTTATTTTGAAATGCGAGAAAAATCACATTAAATTATGCCTGGGCTAGCCTAATAATAGGTTACCTGCCATGAACACTGGTCAGGCTGGACATCTATGTAACAGAATGGCCAAAAGGAGTGTTGTTTTCCGTAAGGTTCAGAAAGATTTGTACACTGAAAAAAATGGCATGTCATATTAAAATAAAAAAAATGTACATTGGTTGCACATAATAAAATAGTTTTTATCAAAAATGATTAAATTTTGCTTAATGCACTAAATTATTATTTTCTGAAACATGATATTTTTATATAAAATGAATTAAACTTTTTCATTCTCTGTTAAATTAATTATGTTGTATTAAACATCACTCATGTCAATGAAACAACTCCACGCAGGGAGGAAACAGGAAGCAAACCCGGGTCTCCTTACTGCAGGGCAGCGGCACTACCACTGCACCACCATGCCAGCCTTGATAAAGCATTAAAAGAGAATACAAGAAAAAACGTAAAACGGAGTAACGTTAGTCTGTGTGATTATGTATTTTAAATGACTATCTGAATATTTCTCGTTGTGTGTGTGTGTTTTATTTTTTTAACTTTTATTTCACTAACCTTTTGCTCTTAACCAGCGACAATAACTCAAACGAACGACCTGTTGCTTCTTTGAAAGTCACATGACTTTACCGCCAAGTTATCCAACCTCTGCTGATGATAAATCCGCTTGGTGCGTATTAATTTCCAGTGAGGACTAAATATAACAATTTCGACTTCTGCCTAAATGACTGAAATTAGTATATTGCACATCCCACAAGATTCAATAAATTAAACATGATCGAGTTATGTTCAAAAGTGGAACATAAACAATACATGTACTATAAAGTAAATGCATTCTTGTACATGTAACAACCTGCCATTTCCTTTTTTTTCAGTGTACTACATTGCAAAAGAAATGCAGATAGAGAATCCCAGTGGAGAGAATAAACAGAGCCTAGTTATTCCTGGAGCATAGACATAGAGTGTGACAGTTGGATGACATTCTCCATGTTGTATGACAGAGCAACAGCATAACAGTAGCCATATCTAGTTTTCATTACATGTTTGTTATTTTATGAGGCATTTCCTGTGGCCCGTAGCAGCAGGAAATTATGACTTGGAGCATTATACTTACTGAAGTGCGGAGTTACGATTTGCAGAAGTTAAATAAACACGCTCGTCAGTGGACCAAACTGTTAATCTGTGTCTGACTCAGTCTGAACTTCACAGTGTTTGTTACAATATTATATCTAGTGGAGCTTTTTGGTGATGGAGAGGTTGGTTATTTGGTGGCTTTGGTATTTTTAGGGGTAGATTAACCTCTCAGAGGCTTCCTGTTGTTATGATATGAGTGCACAAAAAATAGCAAAAGAGTCTCACGTAAGACCAATAAACCAGGCCAGGACCTTCCCTAACATTCCTGGACAAAGACCTCACCATATTCAGCTTAACTTCCAACTCTGCTGGTGGGTTTTGGCCTACAAAGGCCAAGAAAGGAGATTTGGCTTCAAAAGCTCAAAAATAATTTAAATGTTTAATAAATAATTGATAAAAAATAAATAAATAAATAAATAATAATAATAGCTGAAATGGCCCAAAATGTTTAAAGTAAATGTATTAAAGAAAAGAAACTGTAAACCTCTGACAAGTCTAACAAGGAATCTTTATAAATGATTTTTAAAATTCTTTTAAATATGCCAAACCATAACCAAAAGGTATGCCTAAAGACTACCCACAGAAAACAAGTCCAAGTCCGCAATCCAGAAATCAGAATCCAAACAAACAGAAGCAATAAATCCAGAACCAGAAAAACAATATTCACAATGAAAAAGGACTCCTTGAATGAAAATGAACTACTGAAGGACCTACTTACTCTCTTTCACAGTACATAAGCTGATGGTGGTTTTTCAGTCGTGACATCAGGGTGGCCTCGCCACAAAGCACAATTAACACATGAGAACATGTCATACTTAAGAATAAATTAACAAAAATACATGAATAGCATAAATACCTGAAATAAATAATACAACAAACAACGAAGATACAGAAAAGGGAATCAAACATAAGCCTGGGGACACACATTCATCTTAACATGACACCCGATTCACTACCCTTGCTTGATGATAGCCCTGAGTCTTGGTCGTACAGTTTTCTAAACCTAGATATCTGTTACTGGTAGATCTTATTTTAGTTTAAAACAGAACCAAAAGTAATTAACTCTTTCGGCCCTCACATCCTATTACTAGTACACAAATATGCAGCTGTTTTTGTAAAGCACAAGTACGTTTGCAGCCGTTGGAACTGGGCGTGCTACTATTAGCGCAGACTGGAGAGACTGGCATACAGTTTGCGAAACACAAATGTGAAAATTGACTGTGTGCACCACATAGTAAGTAGCTTCGCTTTCAATTTTATTCCCTCAAGAACACTGAAGTATTTGGCAGCTATTGTATAATAATAATGATATTTTTTTGTTTATTTCACTAGGGGGCTTTGCTCAACAATTTAAAACAGACTCTACAATTTAAACAGATTTTTATTTTCATGTGAAGTGTTACATTTGTATCCACGCAACATATAACTGCCTGTGATTGCATTTCATTTCTTTCTCTCTATTAAATTAAACAACTTTTTCGAATGTTTGACTCTGACATTTGTTAATTATCTTTGCAAAAGCTATTCTTTTTTTTTTTTTTTTTTTTTTTTTTTTTTTTTTTTTTTATTAATTTTATTACAATCCATACAAAGCAATCAAGTTTTTACAAAGAGAAAAATTAAGAACAGATCGCAAAAGCTATTCTAACGGGAAACTGTTAATGTTTTAATACGAATGGCATATCAAGATCTCCTTTGGTGTTTAATGTTATCCGCGGGAGATGTACTACATTACCTTTCTTGGATAGATCCTTCTTTCTACAGTAATTCATGCAGTGGAAGACTGGACAGTGTTAACGGTTGTAGATATTCTTTGTGATATTGTAAGTTGTTGTTTTCATCTTTCGCACGATCACCACCAACTGTTTCAGCATAGTCTATTGATACTCGTTTAACCATTTTGCTGTGTTACCAATCGACATTTTTGGTGTAAATTCGTTTGACTTCCTCATTTCTAGGTGCTAGGATTGCACGTGTACTCATTTCTTCTGTTGATAACCTTTCGTGAGGAAATTCTTCAATAAGATTTGGACATAATACATCTTCTTTAATTGGGATCTTAAAGTGAGGAAAGCGTTAAAATGTATAAGAGCTGAGAGCGCAAGAAGTGTGTCTGACAAAAGCATTCACTAGACTGAGAGGTGAGAGGATCATGGTCTTGTTTGAAAATGGTTGTAAGTAGGGTATGACTTGAAAGAATCTAATGGCAAAAGTCACCATCTCGTGGGACTTGCTTCCAAAGGTTGTAAGTATGACATGACTTGAAAGAATCTTATGTTAAAAGTCTCTGTTTCGCGGGACTTCATTCCAAAAAGTCTTTTCAAAAGATCATGTCTCGTCGCAAGATAAAAAGTCTCGTCTTCCAAGATTTTTTTTTATTATAATAGAGATTTTTGAGATACCTAGACACCCCAAAGGTAGAATATACAAAATAATTTTCCCATAAAAACAGAAAATCCAGCACCAAAAGGGTTAATACTGTATTTGTTTATTTATTTTTTTTCCTTTCCTTCTTTTATGGAATTTATTTAGAGCATGTACAATCAAGTCAAACTTAACAAAACTAAATTCAATTCAACCCCCACACATGAGAAAGAGAGAAAGGCCAACAACCGGAATAAAACTTTTGAGAGTAGTAAATAAAGTGAGAAGTTTATCTACCCAATATAAATGGTGATTCTACAATATTATTGATTAGATCCTGCCAGGTTTAAAAAACGTCTTGAACAGATCTTCTAAGTGAGAATTTGAATTTTTTTCAAATTTCAAATAGTATATAACATGAGTTACCCACTGACTTAAAAGAGGTGGGTTAGGATTCTTCTAGTTGAGCAAGATAAGTCTATGTGCTGTGAAGAGACAACACGCTCAAAAAGTTTTGGGGGTTTGCCTTCCCCGTATAGTGGAGTGTCCAGTAGTCTTTCTCAGACTCGTACATTCAAAGAAACTGAATCACAACAAGGACAAACATATTGGTGAAATAGCCAGATTTATATAAGGGATGGACAGGAAATTGTGTACAATGGGTATGAAGGGAAAGTCCAGGAAGCTCCAGAGATGATGTGGAAACATGGAGTCGGAAGTGATGTCCTCAGGATGGAACAGGAGGGAGGTAGCGGTTGTCGTATACATGGAAGGGAAATCGTCTGCGGGTCTTCAAAAAGGTTTGCTTACTCATCTGTTTTTCTGCTAAATAAAAGAGAGAGGTGTTAGTACTCTGCTCCAAAGCCATTTCCTGTGTATTATCATGCTCTGTTGAGCTGGTCAGCTGCTCCCTACTCACACGTGTGTGACGGTGCTTATGGTGAAATAAAGGCAATTACAGTTTGTTTGTCCTTCTTCATTTTAAGTTCATCTGGGAGTTCACCAAACACAGCAATTAATGGATTAGGAGGGATTGTGACAGCAAGTTTTTAAGAATTCCTAAACTCGAACACAACTAGAAGCATTTTTTCTTTGAAATTGTACTCAGGCTGGTTGAATTTAATTTTGTATATAAAGCACAATGGTGCATGCCTTCTTCCTTCCAAGTTGACCCCCTCTTATTTAGTGAGTGTGCGTTCATGTACAAATATGCCTCATGTCAAGCTACACTCCTTGCAAGGTCTGCTTCCTCATTTTGAGCATAATGTTGCTCTGATAGGTTATAAGACAATTTGTGGAAGAGAGATAAGAAAATAGATGAGGAGCTTCTGAGCTTCTGAGTGTCAGCCAGTGCAGATCACTCTTCCAGAACGCTAGACATTCGCCATCATGAGAACTACAATTTTAAGTTGTGTAAAGGGTAATGGAAAAAAAAGTAATATTGCTTTAAAATTAGAATAAAAATAATAAAGACGCTGGGTCTGTCCCATCAAAACCATGAATAAAAACAGACATAATAGAATGTTATGGTCCAGGAAGACCTATGAAGAGGACTGCAAGCCTGTATCTGATCATTCTGTTTGTGTCATATTCATTTTCGAAGTTGTTTGTTTTAAGGCAGTTTTCAAGTTGACAAATATGCCAGAAAATATTTCTGGCTCTAATTAAGAACCAAGATTTTTGTGTGGTTTAAAAAGACAGTTGATTCAGGGTGTGTCTCAGGACAAGATTCTGGTCGGGTGGGGCTGTCAAAGATTAAGGTTTGGCTCAGGATTAAGCATGTTCCCAGAATGCCTTCCATACTATATGTACTGTTGCATCGCCTTTCATTTCATCCTACACTTACTCAGATCTTTGTAGACATAGAATACACATGAAATGCAAGTGTTCCAAATAATGATATACTGTATTATTTACACTTTACAACTCCAGGCACCTCACATGCAGATAAGGAGCCTTGGCTTGAGCTGGGAGAACTTTTTGCCTGAGTTGAGCTCCCTCAAGGGGGTGGATGGAACAGCAGGCTGCTTGCTGCTTGTGCTGATTGACACATTTACAAAACAAAAGATGCTGATGGAGAGGTGTGAAGGAATTTAAGGTGGGCTGGGATTATGAGTTTTTTCTAGGGTTCAGGGATTCTAGTGTTAATCACCTAACAGCAAATGTGTGGTGAGTGTACTGGTGCAAAATGGCTGCCGTCACATCATCCAGCAAGTGCTACACATTGGTGGTGGTTGAAGTGGCTTCAACCAATTTCTTTTGGTGGAAACAACAGATACATGACATATTATAAGTGACATTTGTGTTAATCTCTCTGTATATGTTTTAAGTTTTTCTCCATTGGTTATCCCAGCACCAGTCTCCCAGATTCCAAAATGGTCACACAGCTAACTATAAGAAGGACATGGAGATGGTGTCAGTTTTTCCTAATCATGTTGGAGAGTCAGATATCATATACTTGGATTGTTGTATTTTTGCTTCCCCTTTTTTTAAGCAAATCTTCTGGTCATCCTGTATGTGCTCTACTACTCTCCTATGCTTTTCTATTGTTTTGTCTCTTGCAGCTCTGTAATATTTTGTTTACATGCTACAGTAGGAGCAAAATTATCATAGGCAGATTCTCAAATCATAAGGAGGTATTGCATGTCTGATGAAACAGTTTATTAATAGCAAATGCTAGAAACCAAATGAAATCTTTCTTTAAGAGTTTTTTCCAAAAGATAGTGAAGTATGTTTGTTAATATTAAAAATATCAGTCATTTGAATGATTTATCAAAGCAAAAGTAAAGGCAAAACTAAAATCTTCTCCCTAAATCATTTTACAGTTCAGATTCAAGGCCACCGCCGATGGGCAGTGAGCATTATGTGCCTAGCATCCACACATCATACTTACCAGAGATACAAAATTGCTCCTCCTATGAAGTGCAGAAATACAAAATGATGGTGCTCATGTAAACAAATCACAAAATGTCAGCAAAATGGAATATATTGAAATTTGATTAAAAAATAAAACTAAAAAAATGAAAGATAATAGTAATGTTTTGATACCAAGTCAAACATTCTAAACAAGTTAATAACATGTTCAAGACAGATCCCTCTCCCTTATGATGTGAACTCGAGTATGCCCCATCAGATTTATATAGCAATTGGAAGATGAACAAAAAAGTAATTGTGGAGCTTGAACATTAATGATTGGAACCCAAGAGGTTGCATCTTCTGGATCATAAACATTTCAATTTACCAAATTTCGTACATGTGGGCCTAAACAGTGAGTGTCCATCGCCTGTTGTATCTCGTATTTTAGCTCCCCATCAACAATAACTGAATTGGGAGTATCGGCTAGAAGAGAACTAATTCTGACCAGCTTTAAGCAGAATTCCTGGAAGGAATGCTGAATCTTAAAATGAACTGTTAGTTTCTAGATAACTAGTCTAATATTCTTGATGTCATCGATGTCATAAGCACCCAAGGTATCACTCGTTCTGAGTTCAGGTCAGGGAGATCACATTAGGGAGCACATTTGAACTGTTAAGGTCAAAGATCTGACAAAACCTGTTACAGAACGTTTCACTTCCCTTGATTATAGCAACACTGTTCTCTCTGTTTTCTTTCATCGAGCATCAAATACATCTTTCGAAGAAAAGCAGAACAAGCTCATTCCATTCTCAAACTTCTCACACATTTGTCCAGTGCCAAATTTTTCTTTCATTTTTCTCTAATGGCTGCTTTTCATATCAACAAAGTTTTTAGTCCATTCATCTCCCCTGGCATTATATTCTCTTTCCACTCCTATATATTGTAAATGAGGTAGAAGGTGATAGAAACAGAGGTTTGGTGTCCCCAAGCATGCCCGATTTAACATCCGTCTTTGAACAAAAGGTTAAACTAAACATTAAATGAAAAAAGAGGAACACCGCTGGGCCCTCCATCACTGTGATATGTAAATGCTTCACCAGGAGTCTCCATCCTGTCTGGAAGTTGGTCCTTGAAAGAACACCAATTTCTGGGCTTGTTGTGTTTTAAACATCATGGGAACCGGACAGGGCCGGTCAAGCAGCAGGCTGCAACTAACGTCACAAGTCTCCTGTGGGCTTCTGTATTCTAAGGGTGGAAGTGGAACAAAGGTTATGTGTTGCGCTCTAAAGTCCTCCCCTTATGTTATGTTTTAAAATAACCCATTAGGCTCTCCCAGTGACCACATGTTTGACAATAAGACAGTTTTTGTCTTTTTGTAAGTCACACACCTAATGATGACTATACAGCCAAAATGTTGTGTCTGTAATCTTTATTATTTTTTCTTCATGGAAATAACCTTTACCAATTTTTTCCCCTTCTGTTCTGCACACGCAATAACTGCATTGACATTTGCCCAATTCTGATCATGTCTCTTTCTGATCCAGTTGTCCATCTTATAAGGGGGGGTAGAAAACAGTTTTAGTCTCTTCAGGCTAACACAGTCCTGCTGCTCAATAAGTGATTAACCACTAATAACAAGAGGAAGGTGAAGACCTGACAGTTTATGTTCTTAACGTGCAACAACATGACTTTAGGCATTACAAAATGGGGAAAGGCATGCCTGAGAGCCTGTGAAGGATGACTGATAATGCTGGTGCTGCATGTTTTTGAGTGGTGTTTTTTTAATAGAATACTGATGTTCATTTTTATATTATTAGGGAACTGATAGCTTTAAATTTACTCTTGTGAGTATCTGTGGACATGCATTTTTCCAAAATAAGATTGGAGCATGTAGCAACAATGGGCATACCAACTGCACACAAATGGTACCTCGGCCAGGGATCACAAACACAGGGCCTTAGATAAGATGGTTGCGATTCAATTACATTGTGTCTTCTAAATCATCTTTCTCTTAGATTGAATTTAAATTCACATTGAAAGCTTTTTTTCCACTTGTAATATTTGAACCATGTTTAAATCAAGAAATTATCCATTGTGTCCTGTGATAGGCTATGCAGGATTGGCTTCCCTCTTACAGTCAGGGAGGCCAAGATAGGCTTCTCCTCCTCTCAAAGCGGTGTTTGAATTTATTTGGTTCAGTAAATGGATGGAAGGGTGGAAATTAAAAGTGATGACTTTTGTCGCACTAAAGAGCCTCTATATCCGGTCGCTATTCAAGGAGTAGATGTAGAGGTGGTCCACTCTTACAAACACTTCTGCATGCACATTAATAACAGGTTGGAGTGGTCTCAGGACACAGAACAATTATATAAGAAAGGGTAGAGTGGGCTCTTTTACTTTGAGAGACTGTGTTCCCTTAATGTGGGAAGTGACATCCTTTAAAACTCTGTGATGGCCTGTGCAATTTTCTAAGCTGTAGTGTGCTGAGCTGGTAACATCACTTCAAGAGAGGCCCACCAAATTGACAAGCTAATTAAAAGAATAAGCTGAGTTATAGGACACACTCTGGACCCCCTGGAGATTGTAGCGAAGGAGAGAATTAAAACAAACCTGAGTGCTATTATGAGCAATGCTGCACATAATCTCTCTGACACACGAACACTGAGGACTTTAAGCCAATGAAACATTCAGCAGACTTGTGTCAAGAAACACGACTTTGGGTCATTTATACCACCAACAATACGTCTGTGTAATGTCACAGTGACTGGGACTGCCAAGGTAGAAGTCGTTTCTTTTTACATGAAGTAAATTTTTCTTCCTGTTTAGACATTCAGGTGGGTTTTCAAAACTAAGTGTGTGTATATTGTGGAGCCGACCCGGACACAGACAGGCGGACATGTTGTTCTCAACCACCACACGTTTATTTACAATATTTACAAATGTTTTAATGGTCACACAGACCCAGTAATGGCCACTAAGACCTCAAATTAGTGCACAAAACCCCCAAAGTCACAGTCCTGGCCACAATGCCTTTCTTCGGGCCGCCTCCACAGCTCTCCTGAGCTTCGTCCTTCCTCCTCCCGACTCCAGCCTCGAATGAATGGAGACGGCCCCTTTTATATGGTTCCCGGATGAGCACCAGGTGTTCCCGGCATTCCTCCTCTGGCCACGCCCCAGCGTGGCGGAAGTGCCGGCTGTCCTCCCGGCTGCTCTCCGGGCGCCGTCATAAATCTTCCCCCCAGCACTTCCTGGTGTGGCGGAAGTGCTGGGTTAACAGGTCCCCAAGGCATTGGGGCGCCTCCTGGCGGTGACCACGGGCCCCTACAGGGTGGAGCTTCCATGCCCTGTACCCGTGGTCCCCAAAACAACCCAGAAGGCAACCCCCATGTGATCCAGGGTGGGCACAGACCCACATCCGGTCCCTCATGACGTCCCGGCCGGGTCATGGCCCCTGGCATCCCTGGCAATATTTATTTATTTACTAGGGGGATCCCCCCCTGCTCGCTTCGTTTGCCAACCCCCCTGACCTGCACTACGTGCCAGCCACTTCGCGTCTCTACCGCTCGGGTTGTGAAGAGAGGGAGGCTGAATGCACCCCAAGGAGATGCGGTCGCTCCACCGAAACCCCCTCTTAAACGGTGATACAATGAGAAACAAATGCAGTTTTCTTTTACCTCCTCTTTGCTCAATCAGCTGCTGCCTTGCTGCTGTTGCCGTGCTGTGTGATTTGCATCACGTGCAGCGCTTCGAACATTTAAAAGCCTGTACAGCAGCTGTCCTACTCTTTGTCTTTTATTTATGGCTCCAGGCATGGTTATATCTCTTGGCACAAAGTCTCATCTCATGGGACGTGAGTTCTTGATATTTTTTAATTTATAATTTAAAAACGGAATAAGAATCTGAAAATCTAACAAAATCACATAAAATTCGATAAATTCTGAAAAGAATGATAACAAACATACATATGTAGGTTTTAAAATAAGCCCGATTTAAAGCATGACAAAATACATGACATAAAAACATCACATAAAATCGTTGCACAAAATCGTTGCACTTTTAGGCTTAGGATTTTATATATAGAGAGTAGATTTATTTGTGCATGTACAGTATGCATGTATGCATGTATGTATGTATGTACTGTATGTATGTATGTATTTATTTATTTAAAGAGCTCTGTAAAAATCCAAATTTCCCTGTGGGGACAAATAAAGCTCTATCTATCTATCTATCTATCTATCTATCTATCTATCTATCTATCTATCTATCTATCTATCT
>JANRMT010062827.1:26307206-26319498 GCA_026402145.1 Polypterus bichir lapradei | reverse complement strand
CTGGTGACTCTTCCTATGAAGTCAGTAGATAGATTGGGAGAGCATGGGGGGGTCATGAGGTTGCTGGAAAGGGGTGTGTGGCGCTCCCATATCTATGCAAAGGGATGAAGGTCCAAGTCTTTAGAGTCCTGGTGCTTCCTGTTCTGCTATATGGTTGTAAGACATGAACGCTATCCAGTGACCTGAGATGAAGACTGGACTCCTTTAGTACTTTGTCTCTTTGGAGAATCCTTGGGTACCACTCCCAATGCACATAATTATAAAAGCAACAATCAAATTATTTTTTAAAAATGACCTTCTCTTACACCTCATAAAATGCAAAATTCAAAAATACAGTTAAAAAGTCTACTAGTTGGTCATTTAAAAGCGCCATCTATTTTCCCTCTGAAATCCTTTTTAGTAAAAAGTGCTGCGTGCTTTCAGCAAACTTCCATTGTTTATTTCACAGCCCTCCATAAAACGCATACAATAAAACGTCTAACTGATTCTATTACAGCATTTTCAGCTCAATTTCCCTTCAGGGGCCCCTTGACTCTGACATGGACACGGAGACACAGGCAGAGGCATGAATTAAAGACATTTTTTAAGACAAAGAGAGTGGAGCACATAAAGTAAACCTTTATTAAGAAGTCCAAGCTTGTCAAAGCAATTGTGAGATGCCTTTCTGACTGACTGGTTTCAGGCCGATTTCCACTTGCATTCCAAGTCTCCTCTCCTTGCAGGTACTTTCCTTATTTTACATTTTCTAGCCTTGAAAGCTAAAGGATTCTGTCTCTTGATATCTTTTAAAGAACCAGAAATCCAAATTCAACTGTGGGCTGCAGTAAGGAGTCTGTAGGTTCCTCTGACAACTTCATAACACCACCAGTAAGTCTGGAGGAATGATGGGAGTTCAATTTGGAGGAATGATGGGAGTTCAACACCTCACCACATGGATATTAAGTCATAGTGGACTATGGGACTATGAGCCATCAACAGCAGTCCATTAAGGTCAGATACTGAGGATCTTCCTTGGCCAAACCAAGGTGCCTCCCTTGTAGCACTGACCCATTCTTGCCAGTTTCTAGGGGCCTTCTTTCTCAACTCTGACCTCTCTCATCCAGGGTTGGGTTTTTCTCAATTTTCATATCAGAAGTTCAAGTCTTGGGTTCTGACTTTGTCCCTTGAGAGGGACATTCTTTAGTTAGGTATAACAGGAAGATTACATGCAGCCCCCGTGTTTTAAAGTCACTCCACGTATTACGATTCAAACCTCAATGTACTTGACCCTTATTGGCTTAGTTACTGTCCTGCATTACCAATAGGTGTGCTTCTGACAGTATAATGTTTAACAGATTTGGCTTAATATCAGGCTGATGTTCAAAATTAGAAAGTTTTAATAGAGATGGAGCTATCTATGTGGTAGACATTTGCAGGTAATAACAGGCATAAACACAATCTAACAGCAGGCCAGAGAGGATGAATACTAAGGGAGGCTGATGTTCTTGTACCACAGTTCATCAAGACCATGACCTGCTTTTGTGCACTACCTTGCTGTTACTACTCTCCCTCATAGATTCCTCTAACCATGCTTTCATGTTGCTTAGAGCCTGTCCCAGCAGAAATCTGCACAATACAGGAAGCAGCCATGGACAGGGTGCCAGATCAGCACATGACATGCTCACATACACATACACCATCTACACTCACATATGGCCAATTTGGAATCACCAGTTAAACTCTACCATCACATCTTTGGCAAAGTAAGAAGGAGACTGGAGCTACCCTGAGGAAAATCTATGCAGTCAAGACATCCAAATTCCACACAAAGAACATGGGATTCAAATCCAGGGTTCTAGATTCTTGTGGTGTTAGCGCTCCCCATAATGCCATGGTGTCACCCTGCACCACAGAATGTATGAAACAACTGAGGCCTTCTAGCACCAATTATAACTACACCTGGTTTGAATATTCACTCCGCTAATCTTGCCTCATCAAATACAATTCTTTTGGGTTCTGAAATTCAAAAACTCTTAGGACTTTAGCACTAGCTCATTCTGGATTAACATCAGAGGCCATTCAGACACAAAAGAAATGAGAAGTGTGCCCCACACTGACACCTCCTAATTTTCCCCCATTATTTGGCAATCCCCCTTTGTGTTAGTAAGGTCTTTTCCTCACACAGTTGGATTCTTGTGATTTACACTGTCTGTTGCATATTCACAAAACACACACACACAGCATTTTTCAAGTTTCAACCTGCAGCATCTAGTTTCTATTTCATGCAATGTCAGCTAAGCATAAATGTTTAATAGTAAAATGGTGCATTACAAAACAGTCAAGCATATGTAACGCTGATAGGGCAGGCCATGTGACTGTTGTCCCCTACGTATTTTCTGCCTTAGAGGTCCTGTTTGTATTATATTATACTTGCCTTTTCTTCATCTGTGACACATACAGTACACACATAAAGCTTTACTATTAACAGCTGGCTACCAATAATGGCCTTTATTTCCTTGTGAGTGAGTTTTTTTTTTTGCCGTGATAGAGACATTTGCATGAGGCAGAAATGGCTCACATATGAAAATATTTGGGTCAGCCTGTTTTGTAAAGTCCTTCCGATTTTGATCTTATTTTATAGGTCTCAAAAAAAAAACACTTGATAATAGCTGATAGTCGGCTGCAGATTTTAGCATAGATAATGATGAAAGAAGGCAAGAAATCAGTAAATACAGCTTCTCTCATCAGTCAGAAAATACAGTTGCTACAGTCGTATGTTCTGAATTTCTTGTCTTTATATTATATAAGAAGCAACTTGCTAATGCACATAAGTTCTATCATGGAGACTGGGATGTCACAATGGACAAACTGGTGAGGAAGGCAGGCTCTATTGTAGGCACGGAGCTGGACAGTTTGACATCTGTGGGGGAGCGACGGGCGCTGAGCAGGCTCCTTTCAATCGTGAAGAATCAATTGCATCCACTGAACAGGATCATCTCCAGACAGAGGAGCAGATTCAGCGACAGACTGCTGTCACTGTCCTGCTCCACTGACAGACTGAGGAGATCGTTCCTCCCTCACACTATGCGACTCTTCAGTTCCACCTGGGGGGGTAAACGTTAATACTATACAATATTATAGACTGTTGTACCTGCCTCGCACTCTCTCCTTGCATTTTTTAACTTGCATTGTGTTTTATCACTCTTTAATTAACACTAGAATTACCAGAGCTTACAAAAAAACTCATAGATCCATCCCACCTTAAATCGCTTCGCACCTCTCCGTCAGCGTCTTTTGTCCTGTAAATGTGTTGATAAGCAGCAAACAGCAAGCAGCCTGCTATCACATCTCCCCACCCCGCACAGTTTTCTCAGCTCAAGTCTGTTTACCTGCGTGTCAGTTGCTTGGAGTTGTATAGAGTGAGAAGTCAAGCAAAATGACACCTTTTATAAATACTATATCGTTATTTGGAACACTTGTATTGCATGTGTGTTCCGTGACTACAACAATCTATGTAAACACATCGTTAAAACAGAAACGTTTTTCATGTTTTAGTAATAATTGAAAATATGTAGACATGAAGTGTATAATGTGTGAAGCCTGAGTTCCAAATATCAAAGAAACACTTTCACAAAAAATACAAATATAACAGAACAAGTGCGCTTCTATTCAAGAATATAACTGCAGTTAAAGAACTCGTGTTAGGGTGTGACATTGACACACATTTGCTATGACTGCTTTGGTGGTGCAACAGTATCAACTGTTGACTGGTAATCAAAACTTCATGGGTTCAATACCGGATGAGTCGTTTTGAGAAGTGAGCTGCTCTTATTCTTACTATTTTAGAATACAGTAATCCCTCCTCCATCGCGGGGGTTGCGTTCCAGACCCCCCCGCGATAGGTGAAAATCCGCGAAGTAGAAACCATATGTTTGTATGGTTATTTTTATATATTTTAAGCCCTTATAAACTCTCCCGCACTGTTTATAAATATTCCCCGCAGCGTTATACAGCATAATCCCTTTGTATTCTCTTAGATATTAGGTAAGATTCATTGAAATTATGTATATAAACACACACTGTTTATATACAGTAAAACCTAAATATTATTTTAAAGATATTGAGTGTCTCCGATATCACATATGTTACAGCCATTACGATAGACAGGTCACCAGCAATAAATGCGTACATTGTAAGAAAAATAGTATACAGTAAATGTATTAATTATTTATGGTTACTCACCAACAATGACACGATGACTTGTCCGATAACAATGAGTTTAATTTTACTGCACAACAAAGGAGAGCGTTACAGCCCTTGTAAAGGAGCCACTTCAGGCGATTGTGTAGCACTGCCGTTGTTCTTCTTCTGGCAGTCTTCAATCCAAATCCCTAAAGCAGATTCCATCCAGACTACTGCCTTATTACATCCACTTACAACTCGTTTTGCACCCTGGTTAAAAGGACGCTGCAGCTGTAGATCTTATATTCCTTTCCTACTTTTTAAATAAAAAGAATCGTAGCCTTCAACAAATCCAAAACGTTTACCTTTTCGGCAATCGTTAACATCTTCTTCTTGCGCTTGGGCATGGCACCTGAAGCAGTAGCAGATTGTTTTGGAGCCATAATGAAGGGCTTGACTATGCACAAAGATAAACACTAAAGAGCACAACTCTTTACACAGCGAAGCACGTTGATGCTGAATGAGCGAGATGAGACTTCCTGGTTAACACTGCATAGCTCCTGCGTGCTCTGATTGGTTAGCTTCTCAGTCAGGAGAACTTAACTGCGTGCTCTGATTGGTTAGCTTCTCAGCCATCCGCCAATAGTGTCCCTTGTATGAAATCAACTGGGCAAACCAACTGAGGAAGCATATACAGGAAGTAAAAAGACACATTGTCCGCAGAACCCGCGAAGCAGCGAAAAATCCGCGTTATATATTTAGTTATGCTTTCATATAAAATCCGCGATAGAGTGAAGCCGCGAAAGTCGAAGCGCGATATAGCGAGGGATTACTGTAAACACATACATTTTAATTCAGTCTGTAACAGCCGGTGTAAATTTATTATACTTGTAAAGTTATCTTTGTTTTTTTTTTCATTCAGTTTTATTCTCTCAGTCGCTTTCACGATCTCACCACCCCCTCGCATTTGACACTGCTGTTTTCACATAGACGCGCTATAACAGAGGTGAACTCAGATGATGATGACGGTTTTACATCGGAGCAAGAATGCACTTTTGCCATCACTGTACTTTGTATATGTACATGGGAAGCTCTGCACTCTACTTGTGACTTTATGCTGTAGGAAGTAAGTAAATAAATAAAGGTAAATCAGTAAATAACATTCGATCTGGCTCTTACATACAAAGTACAACGATGGCAGCTTCCACCTGCAGCTATAGACTATTCTCTACGCTAGTGTTTTGATCAGAAAAGAATTTAAGGAACAAAGCTGTCCCAATTACACAGGAGGCAGCTGGGAATCTGCATAAAACATCTGCTCCTTTAAGGCCAAGAAAAACTGCAGAGACACCTGGGACCAACAGAGATATTCTTAGTCTGGTGATCCCAGAGCAAATGTAGGTTCACCTCTTACCCCAAAAATGATGAGATGGAAGATGAGACTGGAATGTTTATAGGTTCATAGGGTCAGTAGGGTTTAATTAGTGCTATGGCCATTGGACCTCCTGCTGTTAGTATGGGACCTTAATTCTATAGGTAGGCCCTGTCGTGCATAGGTTGTTTAGTATTTCACCCTTTTAATTGTTCTTTTTATTCTTGTTTTGTATTTTTCTTTTTCTTTTTATGCATCTCTTTTACTTTTCTACTTTTGGCCCTTTTGGGTGTTGGCTGAACTGGGAGATGGCTTGTGAGCACCCCCTACAGGCCACTCTGTATTGTATTGTATTGATGTGTGGGTGTATATATACATATACAGTATATTATATATGCAAGAGGGTATGAATTTGTCCTTTATACACATGCGCACACACACACAATATATACTATACACTGACTGGCCACTTTATTAGGTACAACTGCTTTTTAACACAAATATAATCAGCCAATTACATGGCTGCAACTCAGTGCATTTAGGCCTGTAGACACTAACAAGATGACCTGCTGAAGTTCAAACCAAGCATCAGAATGGGGAAGAAAGGTGATTTAAGTGATTTTGAATGTGGCATGGTTGTTGGTTCCAGACGGGCTGGTTGGCGTATTTCATAAAATGCTGATCTACTGGGATTTTCACATAGAACCATGTCTAGGGCATACAGAGAGTGGTCTGGAAAAGGGAAAATATCCAGTGAGCAGCAGTTCTCTTGGTGAAAATGACTTGTTGATGCCAATGGTCAGAGGAGAATGGCCAGACTGGTTTGATCTGATAGAATGGCAACAGTAACTCAAATAACCACATGTTACAACCTAGATATTCAGAAGAGCATCTCTGAACTCACAACACATTTAACCTTGGAGCAGATGGGCTACAGCAGCAGAAGACCACACTGGGTGTCACTCCTGTCAGCTAAAAACAAACCTGAGTCTACAATTCACACAGGCTCACCAAAATTGAACAGTAGAAGACTGGAAAAAATATTTCTGCTGCAACAGTCGGATGGTAGGGTCAGAATTTGACAAAAACAACATGAAAGCCTGGACCCATCCTGCCTTGTATTAATGGTTCAGGCTGGTGATAGTGGTGTAATGGTGTGGGAGATGTTTTCTTAGCACACTTTGGGCCTCTTAGTACCAACTGAACATCATTTAAATGCCACAGCCTACCTGAGTATTGTTGCTGACCACGTCCATCCCTTTATGACAGCAGCATATCTATCTTCTAATGGCTACTTTCAGCAGGATAACGCTCTATGTCACAAAGCTCAAATTGTCTCAAACTGGCTTCTTGAACATGACAATGTGTTCACTGTCACCAGATCTCAATCCAATAGAGCGTCTTTGGGATGTGGAACGGGAGAGTTGCATCATGGATGTGCAGCCGACAAATCTACAGTAAATGTGTGATGCTATCATGTCAATATGCACCAGAATCCCTGAGGAATGTTTCCAGTACATTTTTGAATCTGTGCTATGAAGAATTATGGCATTTCTGAAGGCAAAAGGGGGTACTAGCAAGGTGTCTCTAATAAAGAGGCCAGTGAGTGCATATGTATTACTTATGCTCTGAAAAGTCAAAAAGGAAATATACATAAAACACTAGACATTTTTAAATTAGGTTGGGGAAATCCCAGTCCATCAGACTCAGTGAAGCTAACCTGTGAATGCTGCATTATAAAGCATTTCCATAAATCATAATGCAGACTCCATTAGGGGAATTCACACAATGTGCAAAGAATATGCCCTTTAGTCATCAGCCTTAATGAAAATGTTCTTTGTAAATGACGGCAAAGAAAAATGGATATTGGCAGAGTCTAATAAACAACTCTGCTTTTACTGGCAGCATAAATCAGCTGAGGCTGGCAGTGTGGTCGTATGGCTAAACAACTGGGTTTTACAGTGCAAGCCCAGGTTGGCATTTTTAGACACCAAGAGCCTGCAAGGCAAATGTGTCATTCTACACCAAGGGTCAGCAAGCCTTTTTTAGAAAGGGTCATTCACATAAATGAAGTGACCTTAATGGGCCAGACAATGAAATCTTCAGCAATTTTCTTTGTCCAAATGGTGTGGGCTGAATGGAAGGAGGGGTCCCCAAGGGAGCCCACTCTTCAGAACAGACAATTCATTTTGATTCTGCATTGTGTGTGGTATTGTACCTCCTGTATATTAACAAGCTTTTTTTTTTGTATTGTGGTTTGAAAGTAATCCCAAAGCAGCCACATACTTTAGAAAATGTAAGGTCATTGACAAAGGTTTAGAACAGTGTAGATGTGAATTGCCTCTGGGATTGTCCAACAAGCTCCAGCCATTACTTGTACTTTGTTGGCTGCTGAGTACTCTGCTCTATCATGTTGGCACAGTCAAGTGCTACCGCCTCACTTCTCCATTGACCTGAGTTGGTGCCCTGGTCGCACTCGCTGTCTGTCACCACAGTTTTTTTACATGTTGTGAACTTGAACCCCAGACACAGACGTGATCACCAAATGTCTCAAGACAGATGTATTTATTCTGCCTCTTTAGGTTCTACACACAACACAGTGCCTCAATCACCACCATATACAGTTTTCTTTCTCTTCTTTTCTTTGTTCTGCCTCCTCCACTCCACTCCTCTAAGTGTTGTCCACCTCCTCCCGACTCCAGCTCCTGCAAGGAGTGAGGCGGCCTCCTTCATACTGCACCCGGAAGTGCTCCAGGTACCTCCTGATTGACATCCGGCAGCACTTCCAGGTGTGGTGGAAGTGCTGCATATAAACTTAGCTCTTCGTCTGGCAGCACCTCCAGGCGTGGCGGAAGTGCGTTATGCCCAGCCTGCAGAGCTGTCCAGGCGCCCCCTGGTGGTGGCCATGGCCCCCTGCTGGGTTGAGCTTTCAAGCTCCATTTCCATGTCCCCGATGTAAACCAGGGGTGCTGCCCTCTCGTGTCCCGGGGGAAGTACTGCTGGTCATATGTCCATTCCCCCCAGTCTTCTCTTTAAAAGGGAGTCCCGGCCAGGCAAGATCCCCATCCATCCCATCACAATGTCTACTAGAGTTTAATCTCACATTTGTAAACTGTGCAGTTAGGTCGGTTGGTGACTTTAAAATGACCTGGCATGTGTGTGTGTGTGTGTGTATGTGTAAGTGCACCCTGCAATGGATAGCTTCTGTGTGGCATGTGGTGCTCTACAGGTCATCTCCAGCCCTGCTACTCTCTACTGAAGTAAGGGGTGAATGCATGGATGAATGAATGAACAGCTTTGTTTGCAGTTGAACTAAAGAAGCATCACCATGTTTGGGCAACCAGCCGAATCCACAGAAACAGAACATTACAGGCTAGGAAGAGCTATAACTTTTGTTTTTTCTTTTTAAAAATACCATTAAATGAATCATTCATAGCTGAGCCTGGGGAGATTACTGCACTTATTAGGTTTCTGACTTCCCAGCTCTGTTTTTTTTTTTTTTTTTTTACCCACACTGCCTTCTGAGTGTCATTTCAGGTGTTCTTATTTTACCTTCTGTCTTGAGTTTAGTTAATCCATAGCACTGGAAGGGTGTGATATGAATGATATGCAGAATATCAAAGGGTGACACATACTGGCAATGTCAAGTGGGCAACACCTCAAAAGACAAAGAGAAGAAAACACACAGTGGGAAAATGGCATAAAAACAAAAGAAAAGACAAAGGCTGGTCTTCCTCTTGGATAAGAATGCAGACAAGGAATTGACTTCATTGAGAGTTCCAAAGAGAGAGAGCAGGACTAATTTAATTGTTGCTACAAATAGCAAAACAAAGTCTAAGAACAGCAATAAATTTGCCTCCAGAGATCCCAGTTGTTGACAGGATTATAATGCGTAATTAGTATAGACAAGTGAAGTATTAGTTTTCAGTGCTGTGGCGACTTGAGAATTAATAAAGCTTTGCTAAAATTTGAAAACAGAAAGGAAACCAATGCAGTTAAACCAGTATAAGGTTTATGTGGGCCTGGCTCCTGCTGTAATGTTCAATGTAACTTCACCTGAGGCTGTTTATAATTATATTACTTGTCAGAAGAGTCTGCTGTTTTCATCTCAAGCACTCATCGGTATTGACAACAAGATGAGAAGAAGTACAAAGACACGTCGTGTTTAGTCATTGCCATGGTGACATATTAAGATGACTTTGTGTGCTGTCATGTCAAAATGACGTGTTATATGATGTGGGGTATGGACGGTGCAATGTAGTTTTCATACATCCTAGCGACGTTCTTTGCTGAAAAGACGAGGAGATCAATACTTCATGCTATGTCCATCCAAATGTGTGACTATTAAATGAAACATTTGTGATTAAATGACTTTTTTTCTCCTTTATTTTTATTAATGCTTTATTGATATCACAGACAAAACAAATTTTTAGATTTTTTAGGTATCACATTTTTTTTAATTAAACACCCATTTACCTTCAAATATGTGAATGTGCCAGTGTCAAGAGCTATTATATGTTGCTGGGATAGGCTCCAGGTTCCCCACATCCCTGCTCAGGATAGGCAAGTTTAAAAATGGATGGATAGACTACCGTGTTCATTGTATATTATAGTGTGCGCTTTCACCACTTTAGGACATGCATTATAGGCCATTGTTTAGAGAGGATTGCTTATCAGTTAACACTAGTTTTCCGTCAAGAGTGATCAACAACCTTCTCTCTGCCCATGGACTTTGGACTTCCCAACTGGTATACCCTAGTATATGCAGATTGGCAGCCCCACTTCCTCCACACTTAATAGTCTGTGGATCCTCCTGCTGCCCTCCTTGTTCACCTAAGAATCTGTGTCAAGACATGATGTAATCACCGTTACTATAGGCCTCATGGCAAACAATAATAAGACAGTCCACAAAGAAGAGATTTGCCCTTTGATAAAGCCATTCCAATAAATCAATTTCAGAAAAAGAGGAAGCAGACCACACTAACATCTACATTACATTGAGGGGGATGCTGTGAAAAGGCTCAGCTACTTCTAAGCTGAGAAGCAGGCCTGACACATCTCCTTTACCATCAAGAACGCTTTTACGCCCTTTGACATCTATAGAAGGCCTAGTTGTCTCCATCCATTCTGAACAAATTGTACAAATGCAGAGTTCTTATTGGATGCAATACATGCTGGAACAGCACCTGCCATAGCTCAAAGCACTCTGGAGGGTGATAATAGTATTTTTTTTTATTTATATAGCACCTTTCTCATGCTCAAGGCACTTACAGAATATAAGAAAGAACGGCAGGGTATACAGTATATAGCATTGTGCAAACCAAATAAATAAATAAAGAAGATTACAACAGTGAATTCAGAGAAAAAAAGCCTAACAGACAACAGAATTGATGGTCTAGCACACACACACATACAGGTTACATGAGCATCTTGACAGAGAGGTAAACTGAGAGAAGGGCAATAAAGTCAAGTAGAGCTAAAAGCCTTCCTGAATAGATAAGTTTTGAGTTGTTTTTTTAAAAGAATTCATGGAGTCGGCTGATCTGATTAATTTCGGTAGGTCATTCCAGAGTCTGGGCGCTATACAGCTGAAGGCCCTGTCACCCATGGAGTGTAGATTAGTGTGGGGCACAACAAGATTGCTAGAATCAGAGGACCTTAGTGGGTGGGCAGGCATATAGTGATGGAGAAGGTTACTGATGTAGTTTGGCACAAGGTTATTTAAGGCTTTGTAGGTTATTAGTAGGATTTTATATTTGATTCTGTAAGACACAGGGAGCCAGTGTAGATGGAACAGGATGGGTGTGATGTGCTCACTGCTGCTGGTCCATATAAGGACTCTTGCAGCTGAGTTTTGAATAAGCTGGAGCTGTGATATAAGATTAGAAGGGGCACCTGCCAGTAGGGAATTACAATAATCGATGCGGGATGTGATAAAAGTATGGACAAGTTTCTCAGCATTAGAAAAGGAGAGGAAGGATTGAACATGGCATATGTTACGGTGGTGTGATGAAATCAGTGTACAAAGTTGTTGTGACACAGTCCTCTCCATCTTACCTGATATAGGTCCATTAGCCGTCCTTAATTCTGGATCAGTTTCTATCCACAAGTCATAAGGCTTGACAACTGTGTGAGAGTGTGTGAGGTCCATATTTATATCTGTAGTCTGATGATGTATTTAAAGATGATTCTAAATTCATCGTGTTAGTAAAGCACGACTATCACTTGTGTGTGGAGGGCATGAAGGCAAATGTTTCTTTGTACTGTGCACACATGACAAGAACTTGAATTTGAAATCTACATTTCCGGCTCTGGCTCTCTTGCTGGGTCTCCAGCAGTTCTTTATATAGTTCTTGACCCAGAAGTGCTTCTGTCCTTCCGACTACGTGACTGGCTCGTGTAGAATGAAGAACTGGCTTTTTTCTTTAGCCCGGAAGTACTTCGGGGCTTCCGTCCTCGTGACTTCCTTGTACTACCAAGCTATTTGGAAAGGATGAGTCCCCTGGTCTTTTTACAGCTCCCCCTGGCGGTGCTCACAGCACCCAACAGGGCTGAGAAGCCAAACTCTAAGTCCCAGGATGCCCTGCTGGAATCCGGGGCACCGCTATACTCCAGGGAAGCGGCCTTTTAGCATTTTGGGGGAGGCAGCATCTCAAAATATCTGCCTTCCCCCATCCTTCCCTCCTTTGGGTGTCCCAGAAGGTCCCTCACAATATATATATATATATATATATATATATATATATATATATATATATA
>JANRMT010062827.1:26283326-26296552 GCA_026402145.1 Polypterus bichir lapradei | reverse complement strand
TATATATACATTCATTGTTTTGGACGGCCAGGGCCATTACTTATCAGGAACACCAGCTGGATAGAAAGAATGGGGTAGAGAGCATCCACAAGGCATTACCTTCCCCTGGTTACTCTATGGCAGCCCCCCTGGGCGGCTGTGGCACGCTGGGAGTTAGAGTTTGATACAGCCCTGTTGGGTTCAATGGGGACCTCTAGGGGGAGCTGCTGAGACAACAGAGTCTTGCTATGTGGGGCTTTCACCTCACCTGGGTGTAATTCCAGAGCTTGCTAATGAGCCACCTGGAGCACTCCAGGTGCACCATAAAAGGAGCTGCCCGCCTTCATTCGAGGCCAGAGTCAGGAGGAAGAGGATGAAGCTCACTGGAAGAGGAGTGGGAGTGGGAGTGGAAAGACTGGGAAAAGAAATAAGAAACAAAAGTGTTGTGTTTACTTGACTGGGCTGTGCACTGCTATTGTATTGTGCTGCTGTGGGGAGCGAGGGAAAAGCACTTCCCCACTTGTAAATAAAATGTGTGGTGTGCTGCGCTTGTGCCTAGCATCTGTCTGTGTCGGGGTTGGGGAGCTGGTGTGCCCCTGCTCACTACAATATATGCAAATACATATACATCATATACTGTACATGAATGGTGTGGGGATCTGTCATTAAACAAAAACACACAGCCCAGAAACATTTCTAGGAGCCTAGCCATTTAAATCTAATATAATGCTGTGTCATTTAGTGCAACTTTGGGCCAAGTAACCCCCAGGACTTTGGACGGCATCATTAGGCTGCAGAATTAATTCTAATGTCGTCTTGGAACATAAATTCATTACAGGATTTAAATGACTGCTCCATGTCAGAAACCTTCCATTCTGGAAGGTACGTCTGAGAGAAAGCTTTCTGGCAAGGACTTAAAAGAGATAGATCTTTAGGGAGATCTTAGTTGTGGTAAGAAAGTCAGGATGTCTGTCATGCTTTGTAAAATCAGTTTCAGGGAGGGCAAAATTTGTGTAAATCAACACAATGTGGTTAGCTTTGCTATTTTATCTGAAGTTTTTATACTATACTGCTGCTGTAATGGTTGTATATATATATTGTGAATTTTCCCTTGGGATTAATAAAGTATCTATCTATCTATCTATCTATCTATCTATCTATCTATCTATCTATCTATCTATCTATCTATCTATCTATCTATAGTTTTGCATCCCATTCTTTTTACCTTCTGGTCTAATTTTATGTGGTGGTGCCTGCTGTGTGAAGTCTGCTTATTCTCTCTGCTTGTAGTGTTTTGTTAAGTTTTGACGGATGCTTTCTTTTTTAAAAATATATTTTAGCAAAGTGAAAAGTTTTTTCTGAGGGAATTTCAACCCTCGTGGTTAGTGCAGTGGTTAGCTCTGTTATGTCTGAATCCTGTGCCTGGATATTCTCTGTGTAGAGTACTTCCTCCAGGTACTTCTGGTTTTCATGCATCCCTAAATGTTTGTGTGTTTGGTTTATTGGTAAGTGTACATTATTCCTGGTGTGAATGGGGGTCGGTGTATGAGTGGGACTATGGATCGAATGGCGCCATGTCCAGAGTTGGATCCCACTTGTACCCAATTGCTGTCAATATAGGCTATGAACTAAGATTGTTTGAAAATGTTATGTCATCAAACTTCTTTTGATAATAAGGCTTTTTCCCTTTACCTTCACCACTACTTAGATATGACCTCAAAGCATATCAAGCAACCCTAATAACTGCAGTTTGTCATTTTATAAAGAGCTGTTTCACTAATTACTAGCTCCCTAGTGGTGTAAACTATATCAGTCATTGAATCCATTCTAAAATACACATCCATCCATCCATTATCCAACCCGCTTTATCCTAACTACAGGGTCACGGGGGTCTTCAGGAGCCAATCCCAGCCAACACAGGTCACAAGGCAGGAAACAAACCCCGGGCAGGGCGCCAGCCCACTGCAGGGCACACACACACACATGCACACACACTAGGGACAATTTAGAATCGCCAATGCACCTAACCTGCATGTCTTTGGACTGTGGGAGGAAACCAGAGTACCCGGAGGAAACCCACGCAGACACGGGGAGAACATGCAAACTCCTAAAATACACAGAATATATATTTTTTTATTATTTCACACAAATAGGCCAACAAATCTAAATGCTATTTATTTCTGTTTTAGGTTTTTTGGCTACTGCAGACGCTTACTCTGAGTTTATTATTTGCAATTTCCGGTAAGTCAATACTTTACTTGGCTCCTTTCTTATTAATATATGTAAATTAAAATCTATTTAAAGCCAGAGGTGACAGACTTTCCATCTTATCTTTACAGCTGCAACAACAGAAGCTTCAGGGTGGGACTCAGAATCAGATACAGGTACGTTTGCCACAAGTGAGACTTTCTCCACTGAGAAGATTGACTCACATGAGTGTCATCTTTCTTTAACCTTGTGTTCTTGTGCTGTAGTGAATCTGGACCTTGGGTGAAATGCTATGTGTGTCTCGATGAATCAAGGCATGCAATGGTTGTTCACCCAAATGCTTGGCGATTGGAAATAAACGTTTATCATTTGTATTCATTTTTGTATTTATTTCACTGGTTTAGAAGAAGAAGAATACGAAATAAGTGGAGGAGGTTTAGGTGAAGGTAAGCCAATTTAGTTGTTCCCGATATGTCTTGATCACAGTATGTGGTGGGCTTTAAGAGGAGCACCTTGCTGAAATTGTTTACCTCTGAAGGGTATTTGCTATATTTATTCCAAAGCAAATTAAACTGAAAAGTTACTAAGGTTATGAGTTTTAAATCTCAGAATTTAGAATTTGATTTACAGCATTTAATTCCATATCTTCATAGCAGAATTTTGGGGGTATGGCAGCACAGTGGTTACTGCTGCTAGCTCACAGATCTAGTGTCTAAGATTCAAATTTGAGTGTCCCTTAGCTCACATACTCACCACATAGAGTTTTCACACATGTCCACATGTTTTTTTCTCAATATAGTCTTTTATCCTTCCACCTAATAAAGATGTACAGATTGAGCTAATTGATGATTTTAAATCGACCCACTGCAGAAATATGCACAAGTGAACCCTGTAATTAGCTGATGCTCATGAATACACAATGTGAGGTCAGAAATCTGAAAGTACTTTTTATGAGAAAGGCCTATAATTTACAGTGGATGTGACACTTTCAACATAGCATACAGAAGCCATCAAGAAGACAAACAGAATGTCGGGGTGTATAGGTCAGTACTTGCGATTCACAGGTTTGCAATTCGCGAGTTTGACATCATTAATTAACCGGAAATCATTTTGCGAGTTTTGCAACCTATTGTGGAAAACTGCAGATAGTGAGAGCTGTAGCAGTGATACTTAAATGGACTGCAAATCACAGCAGCCCCTAGAGTGCTGAGTCATTGTGCAGCTTTGGCAATTGCTGCAAGGGCTGCTGGGTGAAGGAAGATGAAGCGCAACTTTTTAAAGGTAGCCATAAGATCAATGGGTTTTTTTTTGTTTCAATGCTTCACTGAACAACTGGTTTAATATGACACTGATTGGATTACAGTTTTATCTGGATTTATATTCTTTCCTTGTGCTCACTCGTTCGTGTGATTTTGTTTGAGTTGGAAGACGTCTTTATCTGGGGAGTGCTGCCAACTTCTTCAAATCTTTACTTACATCAGCATAATGGTAGGATAAAACTTTACATAACTTTCAGGAGGCTGTTCACAGGTTCTTTCTTTTCATAATTACACCACCATCATCTGCATTTGTGAAACTGGACTGTGTTGTGTTTATTGCATACTGTTTTGTGCTCAGTATTTTGTTGGATCTCCTTTGTATCTCTAAAATGAATAATTTTTATCATTTACTACCTTAAATATACACAGAAATTTATTAAAAGTTATCTTTTGTAAAAAGTTACAGTTCACATTTAACAATTGTGGAACTACTGACATAGTCTGTGTAACGTAACACATTTTTGTCTTGGCAACCAGCCTCACACAGCCCCACACTATCTCACGTTTCTCTCAATTTTTCTATTTAATTTAATTTAATTCAATTTAGTGCAATAAACTTATAATACCGTATAATCATGGGCCCAAAACGTATTTGTGGATTTTCACATTCATGGAGGTCCTGCATCTCTAACCTTTGTAAATTGTAAGGGATAACTGTATAGCATAATATGCAGAGTACAAGTCAAAGGATGTTCTGCTTAACTGATATAAGATACGATACTGAACTGTGAGTCACAAATCATTTTGCATCGCGAGTTGTCTGAATTTGGATCGCACACAGTTGTTATTCACAATAGTACTCAATGGTAAAGGGTCACATACGGTTTGTGGAGTGTCTTGCGTGTCTGCCACAGCAGGTTAAGCAAACGGCATTGTTGTTCCGCTATGACTCGCGTCGATGATTCTCCAAGGGAACCCTGTCCACCTATCCATATGACGTTCAGCAACAATTCTGAGTCTCGAAAACACAAAAAAACCAAAAATGGGTTATCAGAAAAATCAATTTAAGGACTATTGTCATATTACATACTGGTGTGGCCTCACTTGGAGTATCATGTGTAGTTTTGACTGATTTGAGGACTAAGATGTATGAGCTATGAGGAATGATTAAAGGAGTTGAACCTTTTTCTTAGTTTAAACAATTGGAGACTAGGGTGACTGGCTGAACTTTTTAAACTTATGGAATTAATTAGTACAGTGAATCCAGGCTGTACACAAAAATAAAGGTGTCAGAGTGATTCTTGAGCAATGCCTTAGGGCAGCCATTTTGGATTCTCTAAAGAACCATCCACATTAAGTGGATCCTGAAAGATATTTTATTTATTTAGATCAATTTCAGGCTCCATCAATAAGCACAAGGTAGTAATCAGCCTAGGAGAGAGGGTCAGTCCATCACAAGACCCCCTCACGCACTCACTTAGACTAACCTAACTTGCATGATATTTTGAATTCAAAAGAAAAAACACAGTCAAAGACAGGCTACAAAATCTGTACATGGATAACAAGCAGTTGTTCGACTCAAACCTTGGGTACTGGATTTTTGAGGTAGCTATGCAAACCACTTCACCACCATACTATCCCCAAGTATATTCCATATTGAAAATATTGTATACTTACGGGACGCTGGAATCATTTCATTATGTTTTAAAAATGGTAAAGCAGCATTGGAGCCTTCAGGTATCTCATGCACTAGTGCACTCATCTAAAATTGGTTGTATTCTAAACTTTGGCCTTGTTTATGGCTGTTAACAGTGAGTGGTGTACCAAGAAGAGTATATGGGACAGGAAGTGGTGCAGGATTTCCTCTCCATATCTAGCCAAGTTTACTGTTATCTGATTCTCCCATAATCTTGTAGTACAGATATTTGCAACCAAGTATCATAACTGAACATGAGGTACTCCTGAACGCCTATCTTCTTTAGGTTTTCTGATGTTTTCCATCTAAAACAGGTTATAGTTGCATCCAACCATTTTGAATACGAATCGGTTAATATAAATGTAATATAGCGCTATACCACCAGCACTTCAGAACAGGTAATCCACCTGAGCTAAGTATGTTCAGGCCCAGCCGGTACTTGAATGGGAGACCAACCAGGAAAGCTAGGGTTACTGCTAGAAGAGATGTTGATGAGGACATCAAGGAGTTTTACTGTGTAGTCTCTGTGTTCCAGCACAGTGATATGGACACTGTGTAGAAAAAAAATGATGCCATTCTTCATAAGAGATGTAAAATCAAGGTCCTAACTCTCTGTGGTCATAAAATATCCTTGGGCATTTTTCAGAAGAGTAGGTTGTCCCATAATGTCCAAGTGAAATTGCTGAGCCTTGTCCAAACTGGCCCCCTCATCACCCTCTGTCTCTAACTGATTATTTCTCTTGCCCCTTCACTGCGTAATAGCTAAAGTTCGGTGAGCATATTGGCGCCAAACCAGGTTTATGCAACACATTGGAGGCTGAAGTGGCTCCCCACTCCCCTTATGTAAAGTGCTCTGAGTAGATTAGAAAAGCATTATAGAAATGTAATTAACACATTATTAATTAACAGTGCAATAGAAAATATATACATATTCTGATAGAATGTTTTTCTTCAATATTGATTCTCTTGGCTAATATTATTAAACATCATGGCGAGCTGGTAAGAGCTTATTTAACACATTAGATATGAATATTCAAATTGAATTGGAATAAACAAATAAAAATTGGGTGATGGTAACTCCTAGATATTTGAACTGAAGTCAGAGAGTTAGTGAGAAATGTTCATATTTAAAAATACATGCTGAAGAATTAACAGGAGGTAATGCATTTACACATATTAGTGTTAAACCCTGAAATTAAATACAACTTTTAGAAGTGATGGGCACGGGTCAGTAACACAAAGCATTATGTCATCAAGATAAAAATAAATGTTGTAAATGTTATAATTTCCCGATCTCTGAACATTTATGCAAGTAAATGAGGGGAAGTTCAACAACAGTGCAAACAAAAAACACAGTTACTTCAAGCAGAAATCTTCATCTAATTTCAGCAGACAGCAGAAGAGGAACAACTGTTGGTGACATTGTGTTGATTATGGCTAACAAAATGAGCACACTATTAGCAGAAATAATTTACACTTTGTTCCCCCCACTGCCATGCATTACATTGTGTTTATCTTTAGCCACAGAAGCATGTGATGTCTTCTCTTCTCCAACAATTACAAACAATTATAAAAAAAAACAAAATATAGCAAAACGTGTGGTCGTCCCTATTATATCAGGTTGACCAGCCATATTTTGGAAATCAATCTCTTCTTTTCACTTACTCTTGAACAGAGACCTATATTTCTATTATTCAAAATGGCGCTATGTCAGAAATGTGAATGCTTAATAGAATTCATCCTAAAAACAAGTATGAATGGACAATTCACACTCAGAAATGTTAAAATGTTTAGCGTAGCAAAAGTAAGGCTTAGATTTGTTAGAGAATAATTTAGGCAGAATGGCCTTCTTGGTGGGAAGATTTTGATGAGAGACAGACGATGTTGGACTATTTGAACACATCAAATATTAAATATGATTTTCAGGGCATCAAGTATACCTAATGTGGGCCCGGTTAGTGACACAGCTCTATCAGAATGGTTATTTTTCCTCAGAGACGATGCTATGAAGTTTGCTCTGTATTAGATTGGTTCTTAAGACCTACAAAATGTTTGTGGCGGTGTGTACAATGCTATAGTTTGCAACAATCAGCTTATAGCCTCAGCTTAGTAAATTGAATATCAAAGTGTCTTATTCAAGCTTTTTCTGTGTTATTAGTAAAGTACAGAAAACATAATCTCTACAAAATGATACATAATTGCGTATGATTTTTTTTTATATTTTTCCTGCTGAATGAAAACATACAGAAGTGTCCCGATCAACAGAAGAAGGCGAATCAGGTAAATTCTTTTATTTTTTTCTTGTTGTTCTTGTCTAGTAGAAGCTGAATGACCAATAAGCTGCATGTTAAAGGGTAACCAATACACTGTTTTGGCTTCCACATAATGTAAATTATAAATTACAACACTCCTGTTACATAATTTAATATGCTATATTTTTAGCACCACAACAGATTATAGTAATGTAAAATTTGCAATACAACAAATGCGCCTACCAAACAGAAAGCAGATCTCCATTTGTCCTTAGATTAGATTTAGATTGGGTTAGGGATCCATATTGTCACAGGACATGGTAAATTTATTGTGCCACAGTTGTGTGGGGTGGGGTGGCGTGGGGGGATTAGGGAAGTATACACAGCCAATAAGGCAACACAGTGGCGCTGTACAAGAAGGGTCAGGGCTAACTCTGGACACACTGCAAGATGCTGTGGAAAAGAGGATGATGGAAAATTAAAATTGGACACCATCATGAAAAATCCCTTCCATCTCCTCCAGGGGGTGCTCTCTCGGATCCCAGGCTCATTCCTCCACAGTGTGCTAAGAAACGCCTCTCGGGGTCTTTTCCACCCTTTGCTATCAGGCAGTTCAATGCTTCCTTCCGACGTTCTCTTTAAGTTCATTTTAAAATTTATGCACAATATTTATTTATTTTTTTTTTATTTATGTACTAATCAATTGATTTGCTTGATTGATTGATTAGATGTATAATCTGTCCTGTGAGTCTGCATTATTTTGTTTTATCTTTGTGCTGCTGTATGTATGCGAACTCCCCCATGGGATTAATAAAGTTTATCTAATATAATCTAAGACAATACAATTATGTATAAGCATATAAAAACAGCAAGAAAAATAGCAGAAAATAAATAAAAACAATAAATAAGGGTAGCAAGTGCAAACCATAACTGCATAGACATATATGGCCCATCTTGTACATTCTTGTCTCCTTAATTAGGCCACTTTCAGGTAGAAGGGATGTGTACAGGAGCATCAAAAGAGTTTGAGATGCTGCTCTTGTTATGCCTTTGAACACTTACATTTTCTTCAGGGTCTTACTGGGAGATACTTCATCCATCCATCCATCCATCCATTTCTTCAATAAAATCATTCTGCTTGAATAAATCCTCAGCACTGACAATTTCTATAAGGTGCATGTGTGTGCACTTGATGCAGATGTGCCAGACTCCACCGCTGTATCAGAAGGATTATGATAAGAACAATCTATAATCTATTAAAATGTTCCATTCAACCATTCACACTAAAAGCACACCAAGGTTGCAGGCTTCCTCCTAAGAAATTTTTGCAAATGTGTACTTTGCTTAGTCAGCTTGCTCTTCTCTCTTAATGCTGTGTCAGAAGTTCATGTCTGATATATTTTACTTATCAGAGAAAATCAGCAGATTCTTGTGTAAAGTGATATGTACCAATTCCTAAACCTAATTAAAGCAGCTATAGTTGTAGCTAGCACCAAGATGTTCCTCTCTTTGATGGGCAATCAGCCAAAAACAAAGTAACCCAGGTATCAGATGGAGCTAACTATGATAATTAAAACAGAAGTAAAACCAGCACTACTGTCGATTTTCAATACTGTGCATTAATACTGAACATTCTGCATAGTTGCTTTTCTTACTCCTTCCTTCTGGCAAATGGTGCTGGACCACTGGCACTTACAAATTATAAAGTTACTGAACAGCTAATCATGATAACAAATAATAGCAGGTGGCACAAGGGCATTGAGAAGGGTGGAGACTACATTGAAAAACGACATGATCAGTTTTGTTGAGGTTCGTTCATTCCATTTTCTAATAAATCTCTTTTCCTAACTTTAGCTTGACTCCCCCTTGTCTATGCTTTATTTATTGTAAATTATTAGGTAGTGGAAAGGAACAAATAACTTTAAAATGATCTAAACGCCCTGATCTCTTAAAAAGAGATGGATTAGGGCTTGTTTGGAAACTAAAATAAAATAGAAAGCTGGAAAGCTTTGAATAGTTGAGCTATGTTGTTTGAAATGAGATTGACTGGATAATTGAATAACTGAAGCAAGGCCGTCCTTCTCTTGAACTCTGTTTTCAAAAGGAACATGAAAATCTGAAAACGCACCCCCAGGAAAGAACACACAAATCCATTCAAAATTCCTCCGAAACATAAGACAAACTTTCAAGGATTGTGTCTGAAAAGATCTATTGAAGGCAGAGACGTGCGGGTGGTAACATGTTGAGTTAAACTACAGCTAGCTCATTTACATGAGGACTTGGCCCCTGATTAATAATACAGTTGGATCAAAACCCAAAATGAGCACAGCTTTCTCCCCGTGCCCTAAAAACACACGTTAGGTTGACTGGTATGGCATGCATGAATTGTTGTCCTATAATAAACTGGCATCATGTTCAGGCATACCAAAATTTAGAGGATGGTTTGCAAAAACAGCAGGCAAAGCAGGGTCCTCGGCTCAAGCATAGGAATGCCTAATCTAGATCTGCAGTTTTTAACATGTTTCATTTATGGACCATTTGTAGTATGAGAAACTCTTTGGAGAGGGGTTCCCTTAAAAGTTCTAGTGGTGAATTGGGGCCCCTTGAGTTTCGAGTGTCTGCATTTACTAAACCGTACGGAAATGGAGTGGAGAATACCATTGACAGGCGACATTCCTTACCTGCTTTTTGAGGACGAGCCGTTGGGAGTGACTGCATTAAAGTACATGCCTTACCCAATGCTTGGACGCTGGCAAAAACTTTCTATGGATTGTGCCAGTCTGCTGACTTACATTTGGAAAATACTGACCTAAATTACATGATAGCACATAATAAGTTAACCATAATTTTCAGCGTTTTCACCGACACTGTTTATTCTGCATTTAGTGCAGCATGGTGTGATCTTCATAACGTCTACTCACCAGCTTTTTCTTTTTTTAAGGTTTCCCTTGGTGGATTTTGGGTGTTGCAGCTTCTGCTCTTCTTATTGTCGTTGTTATAATTTCAGGTAAGTTTAAAACATTGATGTAACTGATCAATTGACTGCCTGATATTCATTGGGACCAATCTTTACCTTTTTATATTTCATTGTATATTTTATTGTTAAAAGTCATTTTGTACATAAGTACAGTGCTTCGGGCAGCATAGGAGTGCTGCTGCCTCACAGTTTCATGGGCACTGGCATGGATGCATTTTCTGCAATGTGAGAATGTCTCCTGCCCATGTCCTGCATGGGGTTCCCCCAGGTCCCGCTGTTTTCTCCCACATTCTGTAGATAGATGGGTGACTTTAAATTAGCCAGGTTGTGCCCAAGTGTGCGTGTATTTGTGTAAGTGGATCCTGTGACAGACTGGTGGTCCAGTTTCCTTCCACATTCCACATTCATGAGGATGTTGTCAATTTTTTCATCATGGCATCACATGTTAAAAACAAATTAAAACAAAAATGAATGCTGCACATTGTGATATTTGATTAAATATTCACATTGGGCTATGGTGTAGTGACTACCACTGCCGCCTCTCACATCTAGTATCCTGGGTTTGAATCCTGCACCCAGGCACTGTCTGTGAGGAGTATGCATGTTCTCCTTGTGTGTGTATGTGTGTGGGTTTCCTTTATATACTCCAGTTTTCATCCCACATCCTTAAAGAGATGCAGTAGTAACCCAACATTGACCCCAGTAGAGGATGTGTGTGCTATGGATTCATAAGCCAAGAAATTCCACATTCACTCCCACGGGACAGTTTGAAGTCACCAATCCACCTAACCTGGAGAGTTTAGGAATGTGAAGGGAGCCCCAGAGAAAACCTGCATAGACACAGGGGATCATGCCATCCCCACACAGAGTGAAGAAGGCTGGGATCTGAACCCAGGACTACTATATGAGCCTATGAGAGGGCAGCACCATCCATTACAACACAATGTCAGCCCATCAGGGGATACAGGCTGCATGTTGGTCAGACTTGTAGATAAGAATTTCACTGGACTCTGTAGATGTCACACTATACTGAAAGTTTTGCCACCATCTCACCTTTACTTCCAAATGCTTAAAAGATGGTGAATCAGCAGTACAAACCGATTTGTCACTACGCCACCAACAAATCAACTGAGTGAATTGAATACCACTGAATGTCAGCTGTAAGAAGGAACACAGACAACTGTGAAGAGGTGGGGCACCCGTAGGCCAACCCTATATAATGGAACAGAAACATGAGTTATAAACACGTTAAAAGAGACGAAAAACTTCACTGCAGACGCGAGTCTCCAACAAACTACTCAAAATGGCGGAGCTTCCATTGATAAGGACATCTGGAAGTGACATTAAGGGTGTTCAAGTGTCAGTCTTTCAGTCTGCAGAGGGAGGAAGAGATAAGGTGTTAGTCAGCAGCGCCCTCTTGTTTTCTGGTGTTAAATTACCATTATCTGAGCCTTTAAGCTTCCCCCTATGCACAAACGTGTGAAACAGCATTGTGTCACAGTGGCTATCATGGTCATGTTTAAATCAGTCACTGTGTGTGGAGTTTGCTTGTTCTCCATTTCCGCTTGGAAACTTCTCTGATTGCCCCATATTTTTTCCCACATATTCCTGGAAAGTCTAAATTAATTCAGAATATGGGGCCATCAGCAAATTTAATGATGTGTTTGGTGAACAGGAAGTGGAGTGGGACTCAGTACACTACCTGTTTTGGGGGCCTTTGTTAACGATCAGAATGGAAGATCTGCACATGCTGGTGTCTGACCACTGAGGAACTCAAAAATCCAGACATTAAGTAGCAAATCTAGGACCTTGGAGATTAGTCTGGATGGCACTTCTAGTGTTAAATGCTGAAGTGTAAACAGTACTCCAGCATTATAGTCTTTACTATACAGTGGTGCAAGCATGGCAAGAAATAAAATGGCTAAGGCATCCAGTGTGGACTGGATGTAACATAATGCAAACTGAAAACTCTAGCACATTTAGAAATGGATGGGCAGATGACATATGTTGTGTAGCAATGCATGATTTTCCAATACTTTATACCAGGCTAATAAGGTACAATACATTAACTTAGATCTTTTCTCATTCTGGTTTTTAAGCTAAAGATACATCAAGTAATTTAAAATGTTTCTTTTGTCTCTAACTGTAGTGGCAACTTACAAGGTGTGCCAGCGCCGAAGAACGTAAGTAGAACCTGCACGTCATTTTGTCAACACTGGGTAGGATCCAGTAGGCCAAAGGGAGCTGTGATGGACTCTTGGACTTGTATGTTCATTCATGAACCACACAGCCAGCAACAGAATATCCAGTTGCACATAACATATTATGTACAATTAGCTAACATAGCTGAAATACCTGGCGTTGCCCAGGAGAAAATAAAGTGTTTTTTTAATTGTTTGAGAATAATATAATTAAAAAAAAAACACAGCTTTAAAAATAAAAATAAATTAACAAACAATGAAGACTCACTAATGTGTTTGTCTTGCGGTCTTGTATGTATGTTATCTTACAGTTGACGCTCGGAACCGGGCAACTCTTATTTAATTTCAAATGCAACAGGGGAGCGGTGGTGCTCAGACATAAAGAATGCTGGCAGTCATCTTCATTTCACCCTCTGGTGGTCGTTCTGAGTGTCAACTGGATGATAACATGCATACAAGACTGCAAGATCACCCCCCACCCTACCCAGAAGGGGGTGGGTTAGAGTTGATTTCACCTTACAGTATTTTTAGTCGACCAATGAGAAACGTGTGTAGCAAGTTTCATGAAAATCGCTCCAGCCATTCGGAAGTGATGCTGGAACATACATACATACATACATACATACATACATACATACATACATACATACATAC
>JANRMT010062827.1:26263037-26278211 GCA_026402145.1 Polypterus bichir lapradei | reverse complement strand
CCCCCCCCCCCCCCCCCCGTAAGTTATTGCTATATATTGCCTTTGATTCTTGTAAGTCTAAGCATTATCCTCTGATGAAGACCCCTGATAGGGGTTGAAAGCTCAGGAATAAAAACTACTTTATGATACGTGATTCATTTTCTCCCTTTGTGGATCTCCAGCTGCAAATATGCAAACCGTATCACAGACCTTCTCTTCCATATATATATATATATATATATATATATATATATATATATAATAGTAAAATACTTTTCCATCGTGTCCCCATTATTCTCCCTTGACCACTCCCCTCCACATCGCCCACCTAGTCGTTACTCCTACTGCCCACATCCTCCCTCCATACCACCCTGTGATACTCTCAGTGCTAACTCGCCCTTCAATGCAGTCGGTTATAATGGCAAGGCAGAAAAGCAGATTATCTGTTCAAAAGTATTGAATTTTAGATTGCGACAGACAAACGGCAACAAGAGTTGATATGTTCAAAAAAAAGGAAATGAGCAAAAAAGAGCTGTAGTGAAATACTCACGTATCTGTAATAACTAATCACCAAACTGTCTTCCTCCTGCGCCCTGCATACTTTTCTATGTACCATCTCTTTAAATACAATCGCTTTCTCTAATGGAGGAGCGCCCCGACGCCCTTTGAGTGGCTCAGCATTGAGATAACAGCACCCAGCGTCCATTCTAAGGGGTTACCGAGCGAAGCGAGCAGGGTGTGGAGCCCCCTAGTATAAATATGTGTATATATATATATATATATATATATAGTAATATGGACGCTATATAGTGCCCGACCTGGCACAGACTGACGTAGAGGCACGTACAAAATACACACAGGCTTTTATTATTCTTCAGCCGTGGGACATGTCTTCCCCGTGTCACACAACCCAACACAGTCCCTATACAAAGCACAAGTAACACAAAACACTCTCTTTCCACCACTCCTCCTCACCAAGCTTAGTCCTCCTCCTCCCGACTCTGGCTCATTAGTGGTGGTGGCTGGCCCCTTTAATAGCCCACCCAGAAGCATTCCAGGTGCTTGACCACCTGGTCCTAATTGCACTTCCGGGTGGGGCTGAAGACTCGTCCAGCCGGGCTGTTGACCCCACGCAGCACCCCCTAGCAGCCATCCCATCTCCCAACCTGGCTGTGGAGGACTCCATCTCCCATGGAACCAGGCGGGAGGCTGGGGAATCATAGTCGGCCTGAGAGGCTGCCACCAAGCATCCCGGGGGAGGTATTGAGATGCCCATGGTTGCTCCCCCGGAACATATGCAGCAGGGGCGTCGTCCCGGCCGGGCATGGGACCCAGCCATCCATCACAATATGCAATATACAGTATATAATGTATACAGTATACATATATATGTATGTGTAGGAATAAAATTTAAAAAGAAAGAAAACTTCTGACTTGGCACTCCCAGTTCCAGTGAGGCATTATGCAGACATATTGCTGTTGGTATAAAGGAGCAGATGAAGTGTAGGGCCCTAGATGGGATCGCCACTTAATAACTAGATAAGTCCACAGGACTGTTGAGTCCTAGTAAGGCAAGGCTTTTTGAACCAAGTGAAGCTTCAAAGTCATGCAGGTCTACCCCACTCTGAAGTTGGCCAATCCATGAACACTAACTTCGTGTAGCTCTTGATGTCAGTATCCATCAGCATCATTCTACTACTTTCTAAGGGCAAAACATGTACTGTAAGCACTGCCTGTGTCACCCCATCACACGTTTTCTGGGTTCTTACCTGGTCAGAGTTCTCTAAGCTTACATGTTTACTTACAGTATTAGTTACCAGGCATTGCACTGTATCTCAGATTACAATAAGTAATTTTAGAGACAATATGTATTCACCTAGGGATGACTGGGACCATGACCTAATTAGTGAATTGAAATGCTTGCTTACGGGAAAACAAAGGAACTAAACTCCTATTTTTGGGTTTAAAGGCAAGTGTGCCAATCCTCAACCACGCAGTGTGCTGTTTCTTCCCCAACAGATCACACAGTAGTAATTCATAACACCTGCCATTTTTAAACTGTAGCTTTCTTTATTTGCTTTGCCCGGGTATTATATTCAAAATAAATAGTGGGAAAAAAATGATTGTGTTTAGACAAAATATGATTGGTGATTCCAATTTGTTATGAGATATAAATCTGCTGTGGGGTCACAACCACTCACTCTGAACCTGAGTAACCGCTGCCACCCTGGGACTTATGCGCATATAACTATGGCAGAGAAAAGGTGCCAGGCAGGTTGTGATGTTGATGTAACAGTTAAAGATTACACTTATGACTTTAAATAACAATAAATAACTACAGGAAAGGCAACTTTGAGTCATAACAAAAATAGTTATGGAAAAGTATGATTTAAGAAAATATTCATTGTATTGGGTGGGGGGATCAAACCAGGGTTTCTTAACTGAAAGTCGAACATACCAGCTAACCATTACTCCCTTTCTGGGCTGTGTCAAGTTGATAAATAACATGTTAGTAATTCTTGCCACTATTTACAACACCCCCGCTACCCCTGCTACTCTCCCTGGAGAGCCAGGCTGAATGTTACATGTTAAAAATCTACCTTATGGTAACAAGTACCTGAAAATTGTGCCAAATTTCAGTTCTGTGTGTGTCTTCAAATGCAAAGCTCTGCATAAAGAATAAACAAACCAATTATATTATATTATATTATATTATATTCTATTATAAAGCAAAAGGAGTTGTTGAGCTGGATAGCCAAGGTCAGATCACTAGTGGTGCTCCATCTGACAGGTCGCATGAGCCAGTAATGATGCCTCCTTCCGATACACCCAGGTTTTTCTGGTGGCTGAACCGGAAGGCCAATTACCATTATTTGGTGGCTTCTCAGTACTATGGAGAAAGAAGGAGAAGAGAGTGTTCGTGATAGCACCTCATCTTGTCCCAGCGGGTTATTGACTGAGGCTGTGAGGACCTCCTCTGATGTGCATGTGTGACAATATATATATATATATATATATATATATATATATATATATATATATATAAATATATATATGTGTGTGTCTATCTTGTGATAATGACATGGAAGGGCTGCTACCTATCTTGGCAACAACTCAACAACAACGACAAGCCTGAAACCAACCATGAACACATCACCAGTCCACTGCAGGGAACACTCACACGTAAGTCCACAATACCTATTATACAGTTTAATAATACAAAAGTAAGAATTCAATTATAATGAAGATACTAGATGAAATAAAACATAGCCCACAATGCAGTTTGAAACTTCCGAGATAACAAATGCAAAGCTCATCTTGCCTCGTCACTTCTGAAGGGAATTATAAAATCTTTTCTCAATGGCCCCAATTTCTTATTATTGCTTATGTGGCGGACGTCTTTTCCCAAGGCAACTTAGTAGACACCATCGTTTTCATGTAAATGTCCAGGACTGAAGCACACCCAGGTTAAGTGACTCACTCAGGGACACAAAATGAGTCAGAAGTGGGTACTAAAGCAGGAGATTTGCAGCTTAAAAGTCCAACACCCCAGCCACTGGTCATTGAAAACAAAGTGGGATTGTGTTCTACTCTAAATCACAGGGCAGAAAAGTGTAGCCATGAATCTGTGTGGGTAGGCAGTTGGCTTCATTTTTTTTGTGTCATTATCCTTTTGATCATCACACTCGTCATTTGTGGAAACACAGCACAAAATAACATTAAATCTCTGAATTGTTTGTCACTGTTGGACAGAGCTGGTGTGAGCCGTGACAATAGATTGGAAACTCAGTTCCAGTATGATATGCAAAGCGTTAAGCTGACGTTTTTGTGGGTGGTGTGTAGTAATGAAGCTTGCACTTTTCTTAAGTTTATTTTATTGTTACTTTACATTAAATAAAATAATCTGTTATAAGAGATTTAAAAAATGCCAAGGATTTTGGCATTATGTGATACAATGTGTTTTCATCTTTTTTTCATTTGGTAATCATTTATTTGTCAAATGTTTCCCTCTAGTGGCCAGACCAAAGTGGCTGCTCCTTTTTTTACTATGGTATTTGCTTACTTTTCACTCTGAAACGGTAAAAAAGGAAACAAAACAGAAATAATATACGTTAAAGCTTCATGTCAGTTTGAATAAAATTAAATGATGAATTAATATTTTGTCTCTTTGACTGTAAGCCATGTACAAAAATTAAACAAATAAAATGTTTTTTTCAACTTTGTTAAAAAGTATTCTTCATTTATTCTCATTTTTCAAATTGTAAAGTAAATATGCAGCAATTCAATTATATGAAACTGAAATGAAGACTGACCAGGTGAAAGAAGGCATGGAGAAGTCACCACAAGGTATGGTAGGAATGGATGATGTCTTCTCGGCCCAGTAAAAGTTGGTTGGTGTTTGAGTGGGTTATTCTCCCCTCCATGTACACTGCAGACATGTCCTACCCCTTACCCCCGAGGGGATTTTTCATCTGAGACGGGGTGGCGGTACCTCAGAATAAAACCTTATTAGGGTTAGGATTAGGGTAGGGGATATGGCCTTATTAGAGTTAGGGATAGGGGTAGGGTTAGAGTTAGGGCAGGACACTGGAATTTTCACTAAAACCAGACATATAACTTCTAAAATGAGATAAAATCTGTGTTTATGTCAAATTTAAATATTCCTTTACTTAGACACTGCTGCTAAACTAGGAAGAGAAAAAAACAGGCACTTACAGTAATATTTTCAAATTTTTGTTTTCTGATACAGTGTACCTCATGTACATGTAATGCCAAGGCAGTTTTGTCACCTATTAGGTGTTCCCAGACATGTCAACTGTACCTGCCTAAAGTGTTATGCTGATAACACAAAGAAGTAAATAGTGACAGCATTTGGCACCATGGGTCCCCTACCCCTATCCAAAACTACTCCAAACGGGGACCCAGTTTCAGAGCAATTTTATTGCACATAAAACATTAAATCATATACAAATTCTGAACCCCATCCCCTTAAACACTATTACACCCAAGTACCCCAATACCCCACCTACACATTTACACTAAACTATTTACATTGCTTGCCCTTGATTCAAATAGTGTATTTTTTCATTATTCACGCCCTCAGCTGTGTCACTTTATGTCCATATATGGACATCCAGGTATCATTGTGATACTTCACAGTCTCTGCCGTCCAATGCTTGCACTTGTTTTGATCACGAGAGTCTACTGTACTGATGTGTTACTTACAGATATTTGATGTTGTTTTGCCAAGTAATATGTAATAGCACATGAAAAATAAGAAGAGTAGCGTAAAACTGTTTGCAGTTTTCAGTCTATAGCTCATGTTTTCTTGGTCAGTGGGAGGGTTCATTGCATTGGTTGAAATCTGTTGGTCGAGGCTTTTTGATTGATGCATAACATTTGGGTATTCCTTATACAGAATAATTACTGCGATGTTTTTTCAAATATTCTTTATGACAGTTAATGAAACACCACATGCATGATTTCATACAAGATTAAATGTCAACCATAATTACTGTAATAATTTGATTACTAGGAGAGTGAAGTGGACAACCGTTGCTTGCAAATGAGGTGTTGTTTGTATCGGTGAGTTGCATAGTTCACCAGTATGATATTGCTTAGCACAGTATTGAGCCTCTCAGGGCGTAAGAGGGTCTGTGGTATTTAGCAGCTCTTAATTTTGACGTATTTTATGCATGCATAACTCTTGCAATAGGAAGGGGCTCTGTTTTGGTATGGCTCCTGTATTGTACTCAGTGCCGCTGAGATGCATCACACCTCCATCAAAGGTTATTTATTTTTTAATCATGTACATGATACTTTATTTTGTTCTTCTTAGGTTTATCATTTTGTCCGATCCAGTGGATCCATTTGTAGCAGTGGCTAGATTGCCAAAGCTTCAGAAACATGAGATTTTATTTTAACCCATGGTCTCTAAAAGAGTTCAGCAAACATCTGAAAAACCTACTGGATCATATCAGACAACAGTCATTCCTAAAGGGATTAGGAGGTGGTAATACCTTTTCTGAAATGGCAGCAATGAAAAGAGCAAAGACAGAGGCACATCTAAGCATGTCATTTCTCTGTAATATAGAAGAGATTCTGATGGAGAAGAGATATAAGGGTGAATGACACCCCTTGCAGAATTTAAAGTCTAACTATAATATACTCAGGACAGGATACACCCTTAAAATTTGATATTTTGGCTTACAAAATAATGATCTCCAGTTAGACCCATGATCCCACTTTTGCCACCAAATGTCTGTTTTTGTGATGCAGTGTTCAAAACTGTAAAGCCAGAATCAAGTAGTCAAAGTGTAAAGTGAGGAATAGGAGAAAGAGCTCAGTTGAAAAAAAAAGCAAAAGGCAAAACAAGAGGTGAAAAAGGAGAGTGATCAAAACCAAATTGCAAAGCAAAAATCAAAGTGAAGGAACAAAGTTAATTTGAAGAGTCAGAGATCAAAAGTAAAGGGAATTGAAAATCATAGTATTTTATCTAAATCTCAAACTCAAAACAGCTGTTGAAATGACAGTTTCACCCTTTACCAATGATCCCTCAATAACATGACCCTAGAGGCCATGCCCCTAGCAACCAAGACCGGCTTCATTATAATGGAATCTACAAAATTGCAGGGCCCAATTTTGAAACAACATAGCCTTCAAAAATATTAGATAAAATTCATCTTTAAAACAAGAGCTGCAATCAACAAAATACATACTGAATTGAATTTGCTGAGTTTAAAACCCCAAGAACTGAAACCAAGATGATTTTATATCACAAGAAAAGTCTGGAACATTTTAAAATAATGCTTTATTTATAGCACAAATGAAACAAATGGATGCAAGGCCTCCAAAATGCTCCACAAAAGGCAGGCTAGAACCTTTATAAGCCAATCCAGGACAGGCTCACTTTAGACCAGCTTGCCCCTGACAACTATCTGCTGACATCTGGACTAAAAAGTCCCAAACTGGGAAGGTGGCTTTGAAAGTTCAGAAAGACTATATGAGTTCCAGAATGTACAAAAATACCACACAAAGGAGATTAAACTTTGAAAACTGTAGCTTGAAAGAAAATCTCAAACTATAATGCTTAAAAATTGAGAGATTTATTAACAAACATAGAAAAACAGAGCAAAAATATTCAAAAGAGTAAAAAGCAATCTGAGGCAAACAAGACCCAATATGTGATCCAATAGCTGTAACCCTAAAAAAGAAGCAAACAGGAAACGTGATGCTCACACAGAAGTCCAAATGGAACTTAATATTCTGCTGTTGATTCTCTCTTACCTGACTGAATAAAAGGCCAGAAGGAGGAGCCAGCAGTGGTGATGTCAAAGTGGCCCTGCCTCCTGGGGCTCCATCCATAAAGCATACAAAATGGTCACACATTTAAAGATACAGGACACAATTATTAAAAAATAAAGACAACAGAAATTACATAAAAACATGAAAAATAATATTTCAAAAATGACAAACAATAAATAAATACAAACCAGGGAAAAAAAAATCTCTTTAACATAATACAGTACTGAAGTTCAAACTTATAAAATGTCATAAATGTTGAGGTCTTTGCTTAAAGCTCTGTACCTCCATTAGCCTTTAATTCTGTCAATGAGATGATGACAGAAACCAGCCAAGTATGATATGCCAGTCCATCACCGACTTACACACACTGGTCAAGCCCATTCATCGAAAATTCTGAAAATCAAGAATGTTAAGTCTAACATCCTTAACACATGTCCATCAAATGTATTGAAAAGTGAACTGAAAAAATTCAGTAACATTAATGTCTAACATTAATGTGACACATCTGTCTCTTTATCTGTCTTCTATATATATACCATGCTGTGATCCTTTGAGGATCTTGCACTGGTCACTTGAGTATATTTGTGTTGTGTACCAATAGTTTTCTTTGCTTTGATATATTGTATTGAAAGGTAATTTAACCTTGTGGCATAACCACATTTAACTAATGTAATCTAATTTTATAAATCTTAGAGGTGCGACACCCATAAAATGAATGTCAGCCTACTTTTGTAGCGAAAAGCCAAGCAAAATGACACCTTTTATTAGCTAACTAAAAGATTACAATACTCAAGCTTTCGAGGCAACTCAGGCCCCCTCTTTAGGCGAGACATAATCACATGTAGGCAAGATGTAATTACATCTCATCTGAAGAAAGGACCTGAGTTGCGTTGAAAGCCTGCTTATTGTAATCTTTCAGTTAGCCAATAAAAGGTGTCATTCTGCTGGACTTCTCACTACATCCATAATGGCTAACACGGTACAACACCGTAGTACTACAGCCTACTTTTGAAACTATTGTAGTGCAGTTTTGTATGCTTTCTTGTTTTGGTGGTCTTTAGGAAAAAAATGCTATATACAACAAATATCAGTGTTACATTCCCCCACAGAATCCATAAACTAGACAATCCAGAACTCCCCATTATTTCTGCATGTGACTTTCCCACTACATATATTTCATTTTTCCTTGACAGTCTTATGAGACTACTAGTTGAAGGTCTCCATTCATACTTAAAAAATATTAACCATGCTCTCCAGTTACCTGACTGCTTTATCCTTACCATGGATATCACCGCTCTGCACACAGTCATTCTTCATGATTTGCCTCAAACAGGCACTCACCAGACGTCCAGTCCAAGATCCTCCCATGAACATCCTCATCAGACCTTGAGAGCAGGTTCTTACCCTCAATACTTTCTCTTTTGATAATCATTTTTTTCCCATCGGGTCAGTGGAGATGCAAAGTGTATTAAAATGGGACCTAGCTATACCAACATCTTCCTCAGCTGGGTGGATGAGCATTTCTTTTGTTTCTTCCTAGACTTTGTACCAGACCTATACAAATGATATATATAGGCAGTTGTGTTGGTGTCACCTCTTGCTCCAGATGCCAGCTAGAGGAATGTATTAATAATTTTACTGGCTTTCATTAATCTTTCAGTTTTACAGTTGGCATTTCAACCACAACTCTAGCAATTTTAGATATTGGTCTATCAGCTATCCAGGACTTAAAACCTCTGTCTATGTCTAACCATTTCTATGATTCCATCCATACCTGGCATTAAACAAAAATTCTCTACCTTTTCCAGAGTTTCTTACAATCTGCAGTGATGAAGCCTACTTCTGTAATGAAGCACTCTGGATGAGGAGTTTCTTCACTGATGGAGGATACCCTTCTCATATTGTGGACAGGACCTTCACTCCAGCCAGGAGTAGACCTTGTAATATCTGCTGTAAGAGGAACCCGCATCCATCTGGTCCTCCCATTCCATCCTAACACTCTATGTCTCCCACAGGTCATGAAACACAATTTTCCCATTTTGCAGACTGATCCTTCCACAGGGCTCTTTTTTCTAATCTTCCATTGATCTCCTTCTATTGACCAACATACAAACATTTCTCTGAGGAGAGCCACATCCCTCACCGGGCACTTTCAGCTATAACAGGAGCCGCTGTATCCAAATACGTCACCAGCAATTCCCTTGTATCTGGTTCCTCATCGTCCTAGAATTTCATATTAAACAATGGACCTCTTATGAATCTAAAAATCACTTTTTACGGCATTTCTTGTAGGAAATGTCCAGCCATCTACATAGGTGAGACATGGAGACAGCTAGCAGGCCATGTCAGGGAGCACATTTGGGTCATTAAGATCAAAGACCTTACAAAACTTATTGAAGATCACTTAACATCCCTTGATTATAGCCACACTGATATTTCTGTTTGTGTTCTTTCACAGAACTTCAAAGACACTTTTCAAAGAAAGACTGAAGACACTAAGCTCATTATCAGCCTGTTATCACATACCTCTCCAGGGGCCTCATGTATAAACGGTGCGTACACACAAAAATGTTGCGTACTCCCGTTTCCACACTCAAATTGCAATGTATAAAACCTAAACTTGGCCTAAAGCCATGCACATTTTCACAGTAGCTCAAACTCTGTCATATGCCATAAGTTCTCCGCTCGGTTTTGCAAACTGGTGGCATCCAGCGTCAAAGAAGTGCTTTTGTTCCAGTGGGGTTTCCCTTTGTTTTTTAGATCCACATCCCTTACGCGGCTTTATCGTATACACTGAAATTAACCGGATTACTTTAAGGCATCTGATTGTAATTAACCTGTAACAATATAATTGTCCATGGAATGGCCAAACTATTCCAAATACCATAGCTGCTTTAGCGTTGTTACTCTCACTGCACCTTCTTCTTCTTTCAGTGGCTCCCGTTAAGGGGCTTGCCACAGTGGATCATCTTTTTCCATATTACTCTCACTGCACCACTCAGAGTATTTATTGCACTTTACCTGAGTGTGGAATCACAGCCCTATAGCAGCTGATCGGAAAGAGAATTATCAGTATACAGCATCTAGCACACGCTGCCTCAACTATGCTGCCTATTTGAACTGCTCCCATATGGCAAATGCTACAGAGCCTTTCCTGTACGGACCTCACGGTGCAGAAACAGTTTCATCCCAAGAACTATAAATGCAGTCAATCAGTCCATCAAGTGCTCTTTGTAGAACTGTTTTTACTTATAAGTACAATTACCTCACTGTAAACTTGTGATACAGTTATAATATTGCACAACCTGAGCCACTTTATAAAGCGCATATTTACATATGATGACAATATCATTTTTAAAATGAAATTCAGCAAAATATGTTTATTACATTATACAGATAAAATGTTAACATCATTTCAATAATCAATATTTTTAATGAGCACACGGTGTTGCAGCACTAGCAAAGAGCTGGCGCCCAGTTCAGGGATTGTTCCTGCCTCACGCTGTATTCTTGCTGTGGCTGGCGCGACACTGGAAGGACAGATAGGTAGATAGAATAATTAAACATGTACTACAAAGATATTTCAATGTTCCTTAAAAATTTTGAAGAATCAGAGTTCTAAGCTTACAGATGGCTTAACGTCTATTACAGAGCTTATTGTGTGTCGATTGGGTATTTGGAGAAAGAAAAAAAAGGACAGGAAATGGAGGTTAGTACGTTTGAAAGAGACAGTACTGCTGCAATAAATTATTTCATTGAAGGTCGCCCACGGCGTGAGGCAGGAACAATCTCTGGATGGGGGGCCAGTTTGTCACTATCACTGTGCCACCGTGTTCCCATGTTTAATACATGCTTTAATTGATATGATATGAATACTGAAATGATACATCTCAGTATTTTAATTATTTAGAGAACCGTAATATCACGAATGTAATGGATTCTGTGTCCTGTCGGATGAAGAGTAAGCCCGTTTAAGAGGTACGTAGTGATTCACAAACATAGAGCACATTGAGGAACACATTAAAAAAAGCATTTAACATGCTTCTTTAGTTACGTTGGGATTTGGGAAACTAGTAAATTAAACAATTTTAAAATAAAGTTTATGATGTTCTACTTTAATGAAAAAATAGACTACGTGATTAAAGTGGAAACTTCGAGATTAAAGTTGAGATTTCAAGCTTTTTTCCCATTGTGTTCCTATTTTTTTTTTTCTCTGTACCCTAATAAGCTTTCATATGACACTCAGACGGTGGGCTACGACTCGCCTTTTCACGTCAACTTTGATACATGATAACTTCTTTTTTATTTCGGGTACTATGCAACTTTGTAAATTTGAGCTTTCAAGTTTCTCCGACACTCTATATCACTCGATCAACTTCCTTTTGTTGTTTATACCACTGTTTAAACCAACAAATAGTATGTTTTTCCTTGCCTCCACTTGGTATTCGCTGAAATTCTTCTATTTTCCCCCATGCTTTTGTCATTGCCTTTTCACAGAATGCTGAGTTTAAGGGCTATTTATATTGATTTGCATATTCAAAGAGGTGCAATTCTGGTAGGAGTAGGGGAGTGGTAGCAGGTGCATGCACGTGCGTTACTTTTCACGCTGACTAGGATTTATGTAGCAGAAGAGCGTGGAAGTTGGCGTACGCATAGATTCATGCATCTGGATTTATTTGTGTGTACTCACATTTCCGCTTTTGTCCGTACATGTTTTAGTGTGAATTCTACGCAAGGCGCTATGCATGAGGCCCCAGGTCTTTTTAATCTCTTCCTTCATCTTCTCTAGTAGCCGCTTTCTCTCCCCTACTCTCACCTTTTCTCCATTCATCTACCCTGAATTTTTTTTTATGTTGCCTGCTCTTTCCTTTTCAGTTGTACTTCTGATGACAGCATTACAGCCAGAACTTTGTGTTTTTAACCTTCTTTCCGTTTCAGCATGAAAATATCCTTTTAAGTATTTTTCCTTTGAAGATGAATGCTGATGCAGCCGTACGTTAACTCCATAAAGATCAACTACATGCATTCAAGTATGGCAACCAAACTGGGTAGTTTGTACAGAGGTCTGCTTTGGCCTTTGGTTTTTCGCTCCACTGAAATTGTTTTGGGGATGCTGCTCTAAAAGACAATCTGCATTGTCCATCAAGTAGCATTTCGACATTTCTTTGATCTTCATACACACTTAAAAATAAAAAGTGCCAGAGTGGTTCTTCAGAGCAATCGTCATAAGGGAACCATTTTGGGTCCTCTAAAGAACCACCAGAGCAAATATCTTTTATTTATTTAGATCAATAACAGGGTCCACAGATCTGTGAAATATCAGAGGATTTCTGGTTTTAAAAGGACTCTTGCTGCATTTCAGGCTAACTTCAGTTTTTTCTTAATCTGTTCTATCCTACTAGGTAGACTGCTAGAAATTAAAGATTTCTATTTTTGTCCACATATTAGGAATTTTTTCAAAGTAAAAAGAACTGATGGCATACACAAGGAACTCTTCACAGAACAAAATGGTTCTTTGTCAAGCAATGGATCTGTAAGGAAACACACAACTTAGTAAAGGGCTATTTTAGAACTTTTATTCTTAAGAATGTAGAGGTACAAACATGAAATGCTGAGTTCTGGCAACAGGCTACTGTCATTCTGAAGGGTTTTGCTTTATTTCTCAATTTGAAAAATATGAACATGTCCCAAAAATAATTAAATTAATTCAGTATTTAATTAAAATAATAATTCATTACATTTATATAGCGCTTTTCTCTGTACTCAAAGCGCTATCCACACAGGGAAGAACCAGGAAGCGAACCCACAATCTTCTTACTGCAAAGCAGCAGCACTACCACTGTGCCACCTGTGAGGATTAAATAAACTTTACAGTAGAAGAACTTCAGCTTGCAGAATCACAACAGACAGGATGTGTGAGGTGCTGCTGAATTAAGAAGTGCCAGATATCAATTTTGTCATCAATTTTTTTTTCTTACAAAATAAAAAAGATCTATTTATAATTCAGTGTCTTTGTTTCATCAGTTAACCAAAAAAAAAAAAAGAAGTGGATACAGAAATGCTGTAAATGGCTTGATGCAGATCCCCACAGGAAGGTGACATCATGCATGTGAAAGCACAAGAGAGTGCAGCAAGAGGATGTGGTGTCTCAGAATCAGCAGGTCTCAGGCCAGAACCGATGACGACAGCTCACTTCAGCGCAGCTCCATTTTTGTAGGAATGAGCCTGGCAATGCTTACAAAACTTTGGCTTTGCTTTCAACTGAAATTTTGTAGATTTTTTTTGTGTGTATTTAAAATCCCTAAAATTTAAAGGCAAAAAATAAGGAAGGAGATGATTTTTTCTGTATCTTTTTACTTTGTTGATAATGCATGAAGTTTTCTTTTTTTTACGGTTGAGTTAAGTTGTAACTCCTAGAAGAAGAACAAGAAAAAAAAAAGAAAATGACATGACCATGTATAGTATATTGCCAAGGCACTTCATACATTTAAAAAAAATAATAATCACTGAAAACTTCCAGGTTTTTAAAATTTGAAACAATTTAGTTGGATGTTGGACAGCTTAGTGACACTGTAATTTATCCTTCTGTCACACAATTCCAGAGTCCATTTCTAGCCCAGTTGTTTTCTGGGTTTTCATTCAACCTAACAAATGTGTCCATTCTATTCACTTATATTGTCTAAAATAAGATCTACTTGAAATTTCAAGGTCCTCAAAGTCCTCCTCTCCACCACACCTTGTGTCTAAGGTTTTTAACCAAATGCACACAGGCGGTGGGAAAGAAATCAGAGTACCTGGACAAAACCTTCTTAATCATGGAGAAAAGCATCATGGTGGCCGGGCCTTGAACCCATAGAGGGCGATAGAGTTAGGACGCTACCCATTGTATGCATCATCACTTTGCCTTTGAATTTTTGAAGCTTTCTTCACCTTAAAGGAATACTGCACTCAAAAATTATATATATATATATATATATATATGTTATTCATAAGGAATGGACAGGAGTTTGTACAAATGCTCATGGCCCTAGCTTTGCAGACCGGGTCATTTCGCTGCAGGGTCACATTTCTAAACTTTTTTCTATTGCTGTGGAGCACCAACAGCATATACAGGATGCCCAAAAATGCCATTATGATAAGCGGAGCAAACTCTGAGAATTCAAACCTGTCAATCACGTTCTGATCCACATAAGTTCCTTGTGAAATGGCAGGATCCTGTTGTCGTTAAGCAGCATATGGGGCCGGTAAATTACAAAGTCAGACAGAATACCAGGCAGACGGAAACCTGCGCAAATTTTGCATGTTAATCTCTTTAAAGAGTGGCATGAACCCCAGGAGGTTTCAATTGGTGATGACTTGACTGACTCGCAGAAAGTGGAGTTGCTGTCTTTGATAGGTCAGTACACTGATGTCTCTTCCGCCATGCCAGGCCTGACTGGGCTTGCTGAACGTAAGATTGTTATGGAGCCTATTGTTAAGGTGCAGATGCACCCTTTTCAGATACCTGAGGCGAGGAGGAATGTAGTATGAGATGAAGTCAGACAGATGCTTGAATTGGGTGTTCGCAAAAGTTAAAGTGACTGGTGAAGCCTGATCATTTTGGTCCCAATACCCAATGGTTCAATTCAGTTCTGTATCAATTTTATTCACTTAAATAAGGTTTCAAATTTTAATTCTTATCCTATGCTCCATGTTGATGAGTTATTGGAAAAACTGGGACAGGCGTTATGTATCACTACACTCAATCTTTCAAAAGGGTATTGGCAGGTGCCTCTTAAAGCTTTCAGTTGTTCCTTGTGTGGCCGGATCGCTTCTGCCTGGTCAGCAATAAAATTTATACTCCTTGGAAATTCACCTGTACTCTCCTCTGCAATTCTGTGACCCAAGTAT
>JANRMT010062827.1:26241485-26262937 GCA_026402145.1 Polypterus bichir lapradei | reverse complement strand
TGTATATGTATATATATATATATATACAGTATGTATTAAACTTATCCAATGTAGTTAGCAATGAAGGCCAAGCAAACATTCCAGTCTCATATTTTTGTGGACAATCCCAGACAACAGCAAACAATTCTAAAAATGTTCATGAATAAATTTCGCAATAGTTGTGTCACATAATCCTCACATCAAATTATGCAGTCATATGCTCAGAACTTGAAAAGTCTATGTCTTTATTGTTAAAATATTATTAAATAAATAACAGGAAAATAAAATAGTCAATAAACAGGACCAGAAACAGGTCCTTTTACATGAGGGTTGCATGAAAGGGAAAGAGGTGGGTCTCCAATTCAAAAGTACCCTCTCGTGTGAAAGGGCCTTTATTTAACAACATTTTAGCTGATAATAAATGTGTTCTGCATGTTGTGAGCATACAACTGAGTGATTCAATATTTGGATTATGTGGTACGAGTAATATGAGATTTTTTTTTGTATTTCACATGAGATATGAGATATTGTTTGCTGTTGTTGGACATCATGGGGTACCATTCTACCAGAAAATTGTTATGTCTGTTCTCCATAAAAACATGATGTTAACTTTTTTTCTTGGCCTTTGTTGCAAACTAGATGGGGTAAGCAACATATAGATAAATGTATATCCTTTTTGGGTTGAGCAGCTTCCTTACCATTATGTTTAGCCCAGGAAAAATGAGGCAAAAACATTGAATTTTATGCAACAACAAAAATTATTATGTGTAACAGACACATGTAAATACCAAATAATCATCATAAAAACAGAAAGAAAGGCATATCTAGTGCCCTCTGCTGTACTGGTGCAGATTTAGTAAACATGCTTTGTGAAATGTTTTGTTTGACCTGATGTTGCAATCGAGACGTGTGTTTCTTTGCAGACTCTTCTTATATTGTTTTCTGTTACTTGCACATGAGACGGCAGAATGTCACAGCCAGATCCACATGACTGACATACCTCTTGTGTTATTCTAGGCGACCTCAGCACAAGCCTTAGTGACTTCCACATTTCCCCTTATGCAAACATTGACAGTTGCCACATTGTGAACAGGGCTTTGGGGGCTAACGCCTTGCTATTTAGCCTTTTTGTTATGTTGCTACTCTTATTCCCCTTTGAAGCTTCACGCAACCAAATTCATCAGACATATCACAGCAGTTTGGTTGTACATGCATTAGTTTCATCTTCATTAACGTTTGATGACCAACTCACATTGTCATCACCATTGTTCAATTTAAGTAATGGTTCAGTTTTAGTTCGTTCTGATTCTTTCTTTATGGCGTTTCATTTGTCATTGTGTTTTTAGTTTAGAGGCCCCGCCTCACTCATTAATATTGATGAGTTAGAGTGGCAAAACCCATAGAAACATTCATGACTTTTTGCAGCATGATATTTTTTCATCCACTATATGGTAGCACAATACTGTTGCGAACATTAAAACATAAAGTCGATCATTACATATCGACCCGAGTCTGACGCATGTTAATTGCATGGAACTCCAAGCCCAAGTCATACTCAGGGTTAACATCAAGGAAGTTAAGGCAAAGAAAACTACAAAAATGCAAGGCCAGAAAAATTAAAATATTTTTGGCTATTGCATTCCTTTAATTTCTTATTCTAATTTGTGGCATCTTTATGCTGTAAATATTTCTAGATTCCGATTGCTTACCGTTTTCTGCCTGTAGAAAACTTTGGCCTGCTTCTCTTTACTCTTGCACCTAAAACAGAATCACAAAAAAATCAAATCATTCACTGGTTAAAATCTTTTTTTCTTTTTTATTGGTCAAAAATGCAACAACATTGTGTCTCCAATTCACATACAAAAAATGTAAAGGCCTACCCATTTAACTGATTTTTCAAAATCTACTTTGATTTATAACATCTTCCAGATTTTCTTCTGCCGCTAGCTATGTGTGCAATGAAGAGAAAGGAGTGATGCCAGCTCCCTGGTACTTGCTTCCATTGGCCTGGAAGAGTGCCCCAGCATGCCATTCCCTTCAAATCAAACTTTTGATCATTCCTTTTGTGTAACACTTCACTGAGTTCAAGTGTACATTGACCGTATACTAACAACATTCAAATCTGTGTGAACATTTTCTTAGTTTGTTCATTTATTTATCGATTGAGTATACCACAGAGTTAGTTGCTCAATCATTTCCAAGTTGATCAGGTCATAGATCAATTCTCTTCTACTTAAATGATTCTAGATGAGACTCCAGTGCAACACACCATCACATGCTGTTTAAGCCACTAATGGCGCCCCATACTGTACATTAAACTTTAACTTGTCTAACTCTGATATAAACCTCTGCTATTTTCCTACTGTTTCCGTTGCTTCATTACTCTAAAAATCATATATGGATTATTACTATCCATCTTTTTACCCATCCACTGATTATTAAATCTGCCTAATAAAACTCAGTCTCCAGTGAGTTCAGTATGTGTTTCCTTTCTAAAGTTAAGTTCCTGTTGTTACTGACAAAACAACATAATTTTAAACAGCAGTATATAAAGGAAGAAACATAGCAAAATGAATATCACTGTGCTTACATGGGATAATGAGGATTCCAACTAGGAAAAAAATGGCAGCCACGATCAGGCCATTGCGTCTCAAAGTCTTGTAATCTGAACATCAAAAAAAAGGAGATGTCATTAAAAAGTGTCTGTCTCTTTTTTTTTTTTTAAAGAACATTTACTAAGAAGACCACCACTATCTGAAGCAGGCTGATGCACATGAGTTACACCAGCAGCCACTAAGGCAGCTTTATATGGGTGTTCATTACCCATTCACACCTTATAGATTGATTTATTTATTTATTTTTTGCACTTGAGATTTTACAGTCCACAATTATGTTTGAAACAGCCTTTCCTCTAATGGCCACCAGGTGGAGCCCACTGATATATAAAGCACTTAAGAAAATGTTACACGGATGGCTTAACAACTATTACAGAGCTGATTGTGTGGCAATTGGAAAATAAAGGACAGGAATTGGGGGTTAGTACATTTGAAAGACAGTACTGCTGCAATAAATTATTTCATTGAAGGTCGTGCACGGCACAGCAAGCGTCTTGCGTGAGGCAGGAACAATCACTGTGTCACCGTGTTCCCATGTGTAATACATGCTTTAATTCCTATCATCATGAAAATGGTATCAAGTATACATCTCAGTATTTTAATTATTCAGAGAGCTGTAATATCACGAATGTAATGGATTCGGTGTCCTATTGGAGGAAGAGAAAGCACGTAGTGATTCACACACATAGAGCACATAGAAGATCAAATACAGTACAAAACAAAGGATTTAACGTGCTATTTTAGTTACGATGGGATTTGAGAAACTAGTAAATTAAACGATTTTAAGATGTAGTTTATGATGTTCTACTTTAATAACAAAATAAACTATGTGATTAAAGTGGAAATTTTGAGATTAAAGTTGACATTTCAAGCTTTTTTCCCACTGTGTCCCTATTTTTTTTTTCTCTTTACCATATTAAGTTTTCATATGACACTCAGACGATGGGCTACGACTCGCCTTTTCACGGCAACTTTGATATATGACAACTTCTTTTTTATTTCGGGCACCGTGCGACTTTGTGAACTTGCGCTTTTGAGTTTCTCCAACACGCTATGTTACTCGATCGACTTCCTTTTGTTGTTAAACCAACAAAAAGTACGTTTTTCCTTGCCTCCACTTGGTATTTGCGGAAATTCTTCTATTTTACCCCAAGCACTTATGAATTAGAGGACAGTAGGCACTATTTGACTGCTATGTCTTTGCACACATCCACAAGTTGTACTACATCACGCCATGGATTAGCATGCCAGCTAAATAAATGAAAATGTGTGAAGGATGAACTCTGACTTCACACAGTTCACACAGTCTTGTGCAATTGTTCTCTTTATTTTCATTTATTTTTTAGCATCTTGATTGCTTTTGCTCTTGATATTCTCCTATGGCTACATCTCAAACGTTTGATACTTGTCAGACCCCCGTGCCTGGTGTTTCCTTATAGTACTGCTCCGGTGTTACTATTCTTATTTTTTTTTTCCATCATTGGCTTTAGATACTGCGGTGGGCTGGCGCCCTGCCCGGGGTTTGTTTCCTGCGTTGTGCCCTGTATTGGCTGGGATTGGCTCCAGCAGACCCCCGTAACCCTATAGTTAGGATATAGTGGGATGGATAATGGATGGATGGTTTTAGATATCATCACACTGCCATCTTGAGCACCATCTACACTCCTACATTTTTGTTTAAAAACAAATATTTGACAACGTTTTCGCATTTTATTCACAATGCCGTGACATTTTCAACCCACAAAAATAAATACTGTAAAATCTTGAGTAGAACTCGTGTATAATGTGCATGGCTAAGTTACCCTAAAATTTTCAGGTAAAAAAAAAAGACATTAATGTTTAATGAGCACCCTTAACTTTTAAACATTTCATTAAAATTGCAGTCATTTTTTTGAACAAAATTTAATTTAATTATAATAATTGCTTATTTAAATTATCTAAATAAGTATATTACATTTTTAACAATACTTATAATTACAAGTTGATAAGTACGACACCTGAGGACCCAGACAGGGTGATCCAATTCCGTACAGATCACTTTTAGCACAATCCTAAAAACACTACAGGACTTCACAGAGCTGTGATCAGAGTGTCTGGGAGCACATCCGAGAAGTTTCTGTGATGGTATTTCATAAGTCAACAAAATATTTCAATCACACAATAGAAAAAAACGTAAAGTTACGTAAAAGTAAAGTCTAAGGAAAAAACAATAAAATAGTTTAACTTACCATAATCAAATTTAAACTTTGTATCTGCTGTGAAATAAAAAAAAACAAACTATTACAAAAAGCATAACAACTGTTATTTTAAGGAAATTATAGTTTAAACTGTATTTCATTCATTGGTTTTATGTGAAACTATATTTCATTCACAGTTATTGATTCTGAAGTTTATTTTTATGCATATTTACTGTATATACTGTAATGTGAAAAAATGCTGCTTTTTTATTTTGGATTATTATTGTAATGAATACAGTATAAACAAACACATGGCAAAAAGTCACTTCTTCATTCATTTGCTAGGCATAGTTTTTCAAGCCAACTTAAAGCACAGAAGCACCAGCTGCACAAGACTAGAGCTCACCCAGCATGTAATGCCAGTCCATCTCAGACGGAATTGTAAGAAACAGAATATTTAGGCACAGAAAGTCCAGAAACACACGCTGTGACCTCTTAAGACAATGGACAGGACAATCACAAGGTGCCGCACATCATTTCTTTAAAAAGCATCATTACACTGAACATGCCTGTTATGCAATATGCCATTTTCTTCCTGACCAGTTAATGGGGTCACAAACTGACACTATAGAAGAGCCCATCCATCCATTATCCAACCCGTTATATCCTAACTACAGGGTCACGGGGGTCTGCTGGAGCCAATCCCAGCCAACACAGGGCGCAAGGCAGGAAACAAACCCCGGGCAGGGCGCCAGCCCACCGCAGTATGGAAGAGTCAAAGCTGAAAAATAAAAACTATAACTGAGGAACAATTTTGCATTCAGAAGTAACCAATTAAAGACGTTTAACAATTCAACATTTTGGCAAGCACTTGATTGACGTTTTTTGATATGTTTAACAGGTCTATAAAATAAAGTCATTTTTTAAGATTCGTTCACATAAAATACAAAAGCACCTAGTGTCGTTGTCATGTTTGTTTTTCTGTTTGCATAAAATAACTTGCCTCCCAGTGCATTGATTTTGTTGAATTTTAGTTCACTTCATGAAAATTTGTCAGGAAATTTTCCTTGAGTTGCCTCAAGCAGCGTGATATCACATTCAAGTAGGCCATTTGAGATAGTTTGGACAGCCAGTGAAGTTGTTCTTCTAGATCTTCTAAGACATAGATGTCAAACTCAAGCCCGTGGTCCAAATCTAGCCCACAGTGTAATTATATTTGGACCACGAGAAAATACCAAATATCTACTAGAGCTGGCCCATGCTCTGCTGGTGCGTTGGCGCATCAATCAGGACCCACAAGTTCCCCCTCCTCCGTTGACATTCATTACTGACCCCATTGTACGAGTCACATCGGGCCACCCCTCCCAAAAATTGCCAAATGAAAGGTGGAAAACAGAAGCTTTCTAGAAAAGTGGGAAGCAGAATATCTGTTCACAAATGTAAAGGACATACCTGTTGGTCTTGTCTGCGGAGCCAACGCAGCTGTAACCAAAGAATATAACATAAGAAGACAATACTGCATGAAATGAAACATCACGACAAGTACAAGGACCTAGACATAGTGCAAAAGCGCCAGAAAGTAGAGGAGATTAAAAAAGTTTGGTTTCACGACGGACTATGTTCACAAAAAGCATATCACAAAGTGAGGCTGCTGTAAAGGCTAGTTTTATTGTGGAAGCAGAGATTGCAAAATTAGTCTGGCCCTTTAATGAGGGAGAGTTTGTCAAAACTGTGTGATCAAAGTTTGCTACGTCGTGTACCGACATAAAAGGCAAGCATTTTTAAATGTGAACCTTAGCAGAAACATAGTAGCTGATCATGCATGTGATCTTGCCACAAATGTATATGAACAGCTGATGGAAAAGGGAAAAGATTTCATTGCCTTCTCCCTTGCTGTGGATGAGAGCAGCGACACATCTGATACTGCCCAGCTGTTAGTCTTCATCCGTGGAGTGGATTCAAATCTGTGCGTTACGGAGGAACTTTTGGGATTAAAATCGATGCATGGCACAACCACAGAAAAAGAAATCTTTGAAGAGGTTTCCAAATGTGTAACTCAAATGAGGCTACCTTGGGATAAACTTGTGGGACTAACGCCAGATGGTGCGCCCATGATGTGCAGTCAAAAGAGTGGATTGGTGACCAGGATTCGGGAGAAGATGCGGGAGGAGAACTATGCAGGTGAGCTAACTGTTTATCACTGCATCATGCATCAGGAATCGTTGTGTGGCAAAGTCCTGAAGATGGAACATGTTATGAGCACCATAATACGAGTAGTTAACTTTATAAGAGCTAAAGGTTTGAATCACCGCCAGTTCAAGTCTTTTCTGGAGGAGTATTGTTCGGAATATGCAGACGTGCCGTATCACACAGAGGTGAGATAATAATAAAATAATTCTTTGCATTTAGATAGCGCTTTTCTTACTACTCAAAGCGCTCAGCAATTGCAGGTTAACGGCCTTGCTCAAGGGCCCAACAGAGCAGAGTCCCTTTTTGGCATTTACGGGATTCGAACCGGCAACCTTCCGATTGCCAGTGCAGATCCCTAGCGTCAGAGGAAAAATACTGAACAGATGTTTTGAGCTGCGTGAGGAAATTTGTCAGTTTCTAGAAAGCAAAGGGAAAGACACAGCAGAGCTCCGGGATAAAGAGTTTCTGTCTGAGCTGGCATTCCTCTGTGACATCAGGTACCATCTCGATGTGCTGAACCTGCAGCTTCCGGGGCGGGGCCATGTCATCACAGACATGTACGCTGCAGTGAGAGCTTTTAAAACAAACTTGTGCCTGTAGGAGACTCAGATGCTGCAAGGAAACCGGGTCCATTTCTTTGCTGCCAAGCCATAAATACACAGATTTCTACCGCCGTGTTCCCAAGTGCACAATTGGCTGAAAAACATCGTCGTACTCAGCGCCGAGTTCACCCGGCTATTTGCTGATTTTGATGCCCAGAAATGTAGGTTTGAACTGCTTAGTAATCTGTTTGCAGTTGACGTGGAAAGTGCACCAACTAACCTCCAAATGGAGCTGATTGAACTCCGGTGTAGTGAGATGCTGAAGTCAAAGTATGACGCCGTGGGCGCTGCATAGTTTCCACGTTAAATCCCTGATACAATGCACCAGCTCCGTACCCAAGCTGCTCAAATGCTCTCTATATTCTGCAGCACATATCTGTGTGAGCAACTATTTACCTTGATGAAGATGAACAAATCATCACACAGGAGTTGCCTCACTGATGAACACCTTCACTCTGTCGTGATGATTTCCTCAGCTCAGAGCCTGACCCCAAACATTGATGAACTAGCATCCAAGAAGAGATGCCAGGTATCTGGACCAGTGTGCATCAGAGTAGATCAGAGTGTAGCAAACTGAGCTTGAATGAATGTTTGCTTTATTCACTTTTCCTTGCTACTCCAAGGCATGGACTTGAATGGTTGGATTTTCATTCAAGGAAATTATTATTATTATTGTTAGCCTGTGAAACAAAGGTTACCATTGAAATTTAACTCAGAAGGCTACAAATAGAGAAAGATGCTTAAGATTTTTTTTAATTTTATTTAAGAAATGACTGCCACAGATGTGTCTTTTATTTGACATTTGATTTTGCATGTGTTTATAGTATTACGCTTTGCTTGTTCCAGATTTCATGTTTAAGCAAAACTTCCATATGAAAAGGTTCATCGTTATATCTGATGAGAAGGAAAAACATCCTCAATTGTAGACATTTTTTCAATAAATATCAAGGTTGTCCCCGACTTTGTCCAAGTTTTTAATTTTCGTCCACTGTGTATTTGAGTTTGACACCCTTATTCTAGGACAGATTGGTAGGAGGTCGTAGGACTAACCAAGATTATGTACAACCACTAATGAGTATTTGGCAAATTAAAACACAGGAAACCATCACTTTTCTATCCAGGTTTACTGCCTTTAAGTTTTTGCTGTCTATGCCTTATTTTATCATGACCCCATGTAGCCAAAGGTTTAAAGTATGCCAGTGTGATATGTGAGCTTCCACATTGCATTATTTTTTTTAAGACTAGGGGGCTTTGCCCCCTGCTTGCTTCGCTCATCAACCCCCGTTTTTGGTGTTCCGGATACACACTTTTAAGATTTTTTTTTCCATTGAATTGTTGCTATTTCATTAGTTTCACTTTACTTCAGCACTTCTGTAAAAACAATATTTGGAATCTTTCGAGTCCCAACATGCTGAATCTTTTTAATGAGGTCAGTGAGACGTGTTTAATGACTTTGTACCATAATTCAGGATAGGTTTCTCTGTTTCGAATTTCAGCACAGACAAAACGATCGACATCATCAGCAGTTAATAATTTTTTTTTTGCAAAGTAACCAATAAATGCATGTGAGGTAAACCCCGTTTTTGAAATTCTCTGACTTAAACTTCAAAGCCTTACAATATTTGCATACTTCTGACGTATCACCTATGTCCATATATTCAATCTCTATTCGCCTTTTCGTTATTTCTCCACGTAATAATTTCTCTTTTTTTGCGCTAATGCGATGTTTACTTTCTTTGTTTTGACACTGTCGTTTTTTTCTGCTTTCATATCCTGTATCTTGCTCTGTATGTGTTTCGCGCCTACGGTTTTTTTGACCTTAATAAGATTTTTTAATGTCTATGATGAACATTTATGTGCACAAAAAAGTTATTTTTGAAAAATTCCCATTTAAACAAGGTTGTCAAACTTTCCAAACCTTCTCCCATTGTGTGTTTGTCCGTCTTTGCTGATTTTTTTTTACTGTCAACTGTTGTGAGAAAGTCAGAATTTCATTGTACCGAGTGCGCATGAGAACACGCTTGACTTGACCCTTAAATCATTCTGGGTGACCTGAACTGTTAAGTAATTTTTCTTTAAAATTTATTTAGTTCAACTCAAAATTATATATCGAGCAAATCTGTCTCGCTTAAAATTGTCATAAATGTTTCCAGGGCAAGATCCAACCTGCGAACGTTGCAAGTAAGTTCCAGCCTCACTGGGTCACATGTTTTGGGTCTGCACCAAATTAACATCATTTTGGACCAAAATCTTTAAGTGCCTATCGGACAGCCATGGTGCCACAATCCCTCCTAACCCATTAACAGCTGTGTTTGGTGGACTCCCAGATAGGCTTAAAGTGGAGAAGGACAAACAAACTGTAATTGCCTTTATTACACTACTGGCACGTAGATTTGTCTTGCTCAAGAAGAATCCTAACTCTCCTATTCTAAGTCAGTGGGTAACTGATGTTATATAGTATTTGAAACTGGATAAAATCACATTCTCACTTAGAGGATCTGTGCAAAACTTTTTCAGAACCTGGCAGGATCTGATCAATAACGTTTTAGAATAAGCTTTTAAAGTACTGAGGATTTCTCCATTTATCATTATTCACTTATTAATTCATCTATTTACTTATTTTTATTAGCTTTAAGTTTTACTCTGCTGGCTTAGCTGTCTTTCTCAGGGGTGGGGGTTGATTTGTTTTCGATCTTATGTTTGTAAAAATTGATTTATTTGTAAGGAATGATGTGTGATTTTAATAAAGTCAAAAAAAATAAATCTGCCATGACATGTTATTTTATCTTCTATACTTTCCTCTTTTACACACCTAAAAGCCCCTCCTGACAGCAAAACAAATCGCAATACAATGTACTGAAACCCCAGCGTTGTCATATGTGGAGCCAGGAACAACAGACCTAGCAGAGGTTTTAGGTCTCCATTGAGTATTTTGCTCAAAATGTTTAAGAAATATGAACTACGGTTAATTACCCATAGACCCTCCACAACCCAAACCATCAATTAATACAATGTTTTCATAAGTTGAGATGGAATGTGCTGTCTGTGAAAGCTGCTAGCTGTAACAGCACATCCTGCCGTCTGTCTGTAGAATTGGATAGGTGTGGTGAGCACAAAAGAAGGATGAGAACCTGAATAAACAAATTGTACATGTTCAGGCTTACAGTATGTGTATATGTAATTTGTATTCTTACATGAATGTTGCATATACTGTATACTTGTATCTAATGTAACTTACTGAACACAGCAACATTTTTAAGCAGAACTACTTCCTTATATACAATATTTTGAGTAAACACTGTCTTTATTGGGAATTAGTCATTCTTGCGTTTCTGTATCAAGAAGTTTAATTTGAGGTGGCACTAGACCAAGTAACATATGGTTGGCCACATTTAAAACTGGTGATGATAGATAAATACCAATAAATTGCAAATGTGCAAACGTATAAATAGAGATGGAAGAAATGGCAACAATACAAAAATGAATGCATTTACAATCACACATCCTTAAAACCATATTCTTTAGATGGGTTGCCAACACTGGATTTTTTGCAGTGTGTTTTTTAGTATTTTACGTATTCAGGTCAGGTTAGGTCAGGTTGGGAAGCATGCACTGGTACAGCGTGTTGCCACACCCACCACACGATGAAACAGTTCAGGATCCTGTTTGGCAACACCCCCAGGTAGATACGCAGTCCAGTCCCACCCTCCGGAAATTGTTATCTATCTGCCATAGCTACAGTGGTGTGAAAAACTATTTGCCCCTTTCCTGATTTCTTATTCTTTTGCATGTTTGTCACACAAAATGTTTCTGATCATCAAACACATTTAACCATTAGTCAAATATAACACAAGTAAACACAAAATGCAGTTTTTAAATGATGGTTTTTATTATTTAGGGAGAAAAAAAATCCAAACCTACATGGTCCTGTGTGAAAAAGTAATTTCCCCCTTGTTAAAAAATAACCTAACTGTGGTGTATCACACCTGAGTTCAATTTCCGTAGCCACCCCCAGGCCTGATTACTGCCACACCTGTTTCAATCAAGAAATCACTTAAATAGGAGCTGCCTGACACAGAGAAGTAGACCAAAAGCACCTCAAAAGCTAGACATCATGCCAAGATCCAAAGAAATTCAGGAACAAATAAGAACAGAAGTAATTGAGATCTATCAGTCTGGTAAAGGTTATAAAGCCATTTCTAAAGCTTTGGGACTCCAGCGAACCACAGTGAGAGCCATTATCCACAAATGGCAAAAACATGGAACAGTGGTGAACCTTCCCAGGAGTGGCCGGCCGACCAAAATACCCCAAGAGCGCAGAGACGACTCATCCAAGAGGTCACAAAAGACCCCAGGACAACGTCTAAAGAACTGCAGGCCTCACTTGCCTCAATTAAGGTCAGTGTTCACGACTCCACCATAAGAAAGAGACTGGGCAAAAACGGCCTGCATGGCAGATTTCCAAGACGCAAACCACTGTTAAGCAAAAAGAACATTAGGGCTCGTCTCAATTTTGCTAAGAAACATCTCAATGATTGCCAAGACTTTTGGGGAAAATACCTTGTGGACTGATGAGACAAAAGTTGAACTTTTTGGAAGGCAAATGTCCCGTTACATCTGGCGTAAAAGGAACACAGCATTTCAGAAAAAGAACATCATACCAACAGTAAAATATGGTGGTGGTAGTGTGATGGTCTGGGGTTGTTTTGCTGCTTCAGGACCTGGAAGGCATGCTGTGATAGATGGAACCATGAATTCTACTGTCTACCAAAAAATCCCGAAGGAGAATGTCCGGCCATCTGTTCGTCAACTCAAGCTGAAGCGATCTTGGGTGCTGCAACAGGACAATGACCCAAAACACACCAGCAAATCCACCTCTGAATGGCTGAAGAAAAACAAAATGAAGACTTTGGAGTGGCCTAGTCAAAGTCCTGACCTGAATCCAATTGAGATGCTATGGCATGACCTTAAAAAGGCGGTTCATGCTAGAAAACCCTCAAATAAAGCTGAATTACAACAATTCTGCAAAGATGAGTGGGCCAAAATTCCTCCAGAGCGCTGTAAAAGACTCATTGCAAGTTATCGCAAACGCTTGATTGCAGTTATTGCTGCTAAGGGTGGCCCAACCAGTTATTAGGTTCAGGGGACAATTACTTTTTCACACAGGGCCATGTAGGTTTGGATTTTTTTTCTCCCTAAATAATAAAAACCATCATTTAAAAACTGCATTTTGTGTTTAGTTGTGTTATATTTGACTAATGGTTAAATGTGTTTGATGATCAGAAACATTTTGTGTGACAAACATGCAAAAGAATAAGAAATCAGGAAGGGGGCAAATAGTTTTTCACACCACTGTAGGTGTTACATGGACAACCCCTTGGCCTGGTCCAGCCACTCGGGTCCTCAATAATGATCACCCTCTGGGAATTGAGCCACATGGCCATAGTGCCGTAACTGATGCTCCATTACAATGCAGGTAATGTGCCTCATTCGGGACTCCATGAGCAACCGCTCATTTGACACAAAGTCAAACCAGCAGTACCCAAGGATTCTCCGAATACTTCTTACATATTCACTGCACTTATTTCTATGTGTGGCATATGCTGTAAGGTGCTTGATAAAATACTCATGAGATTCAAATCTGTGACATCGGAAGTGTCCTACATGAGCCATAGATAGATTTAAGCCACCACAAACCTATCAGGGCTCATTTTTCATGTGCTTTGTATTTTAAAAAGTTATTAAATATATTTCTTTATGTATGTTACTAATACAGAAGTAAATTCTGTTATCCCTATTAATATTTGGCATGAGTCATCGTTACAAAAATACTTGTAAAATGTAACATCTATCACTTTAATGAAGTAAATAAGCAAAAGTTAAAAATGCCCTAACTTTGAAAACGGTTAAATACCTGAACACACCTGAATGTTAGGCCATGCATACATTTTGTAACTCGTTTTTGCTTTAAAAGATAAATGAAAGAAGTGTACAGTTTGTTTAGAATAACTGCCATCCTGTATCTTTGAACTCCTCTTTATTGGCCCCTGGTGCCCTCACCGAGGTATCAGCATGCACAATTCTGTGGCCTCCTTGCTAGATTATTCCCTTTGCCCACCCTGCCCATGATGGCTCATTATTTCTATCTGAGTATGCTGTATTGTGACAAGTGGCCCCTGCTTGACTCTTTGGCTAATACAATTCCTGATGAATTTCATATAATTACTAAATGCCAGGAAAGTCACGCAAGGAATGTTAAAAAGAAAAAAGTAAGCAGATCAAAGGGGGGGTCACAGCTACAGTAAATACAAGGCTGGCATGCAGCCAACGCTTGGACTGACATGTAAGCTTTCTAAATCTGCTAATCCTCCACCCAGGTGTGCCGGTGACAGTCACTGTCGACAATGCTGAAGTTGTTCGTATTGTAAAGTGGCTCATGTAATGACAGGATTTTTTCTGCTTTATTAACTAATCCTTTAAACCAGATTAACTTTTTCAAGAAAAATTATCATAAAGCAGCAATTTAGTTGGATTGCCAGTTTAGAGAGCGAGATAAGTTTATACTTGTAAAAGAGGAACAGAATCTTTGAACATTGGACTATTTCATTTGCAATTTATTTCTCGTTTGATCGTTCCTTTTTAAAATTGTCTTCAGATCAAATGAGAAACAAGAACAGTCATGGCAGGTCTAAATAGGCTAATGTGGCTAAGAACTCAGTCAAATCCCTAATAAAAAAAAATAATTCAACCAGTTTTGCTTTTATCATATTAAGGCTTTTTTTAACTATGTGCTGAAAGTTTTTTGTTACTTGTGTACCGTCAGGTGTTGTGTGCAAGCTAATCTTTAACAGCCATTATGGAATTTACAAATTTCCATTCAGCCGTATCACACTGCTGTTATGTCATTCATTCATTCATTCATTCAGTCATCAATCTCCCGATACGCTTATTCAAGGTTGGGGTCGCACCAAGGGCAGGGCAGTTCTGGACAGAGTTCTAGCCCATGGGATGGCACATGTTCTTGAAAACCAGCGTAATTAAGAAATGTCAAAGAACCCAAGTGAAGAACTTCTGCACGGGATCAGATATTTAAGTTGTGTTAACTTTTAGCCTGGTCCATCATGTCGCCCTGATAGGTCAAAAGACACAAGCCTTTTTTCGTTCTTTCATGGTACATGTACCCTTTAACTAGAAGATAGCACCTGGGAGCCCAGTAACATAAATAAGCTTAAGCAAATTGATGTCATTTTGGAAGTGTACACACAAAGCTGGAATACACATTTTGTGGAATTTGACACAATCTCGCCTACCCCGGCAGAGTGGTGGCTCTGAGGCTAGGCATCTGCACTGGCAATCGGAAGGTTGCCGGTTTAAATCTCGTAAATGCCAAAAGTGACTCTGCTCTGTTGGACCCTTGAGCAAGGCACTAAACCTGCAATTGCTGAGCGCTTTGAGTAGTGAGAAAAGCGCTATACAAATGCAAAGAATTATTATTTATTATTACCTCAGAAGCAGCATGAAGTGATGTATGGAGACATTTTTGTAATCAGTTGCTGAAAAGTAGAGAAGGGGCATGTTATGAGGTGCAGTTTATTACATTAGAGTATTCCAGTCTCAGTTCTGTGCTTTCACTTTTTTTCCTCTCACCTTTTTGTTAAGGGAAACCCAAAAATAATATTTTTTAATATGTTACTTATCCCCTATAAATAGTTTGCAGTGGGCGGCATGGTGGCACAGTGGTAGCGCTGCTGCCTCGCAGTTAGGAGGCCCGGGTTCGCTTCCCGGGTCCTCCCTGCGTGGAGTTTGCATGTTCTCCCCGTGTTTGCGTGGGTTTCCTCCCACAATCCAAAGATATGCAGGATAGGTGGATTGGCGATTCTACATTGGCCCTAGTGTGTGCTTGGTGTGTTTGTGTGTGTCCTGCGGTGGGTTGGCACCCTGCCCAGGATTGGTTCGTGCCCTGTGTTGGCTGGGATTGGCTCCAGCAGACCCCCGTGACCCTGTGTTCGGATTCAGCGGGTTAGAAAATGGATGGATGGATAATTTGCAGTTGTGGTCGAGAAAAAAATGTAACGTTATGTTTTCATGAAGAAAAGACATAACAAGGATTCAAATTGATAACCAACTCTGGACAACGACAAACAATGTGGAAAAACTTTCATTGAAAAAGGGAAATAAATTCTCACATAACACGTGTCGCATAATCCATAGGAGGAAGAAGGAATGACCAGAAGTCTGAAGTGAGGTGAAGAGGTAGGAAGGGGCTTTTGCGTTCAGTTAGGCCCTTATATTTGATTAGTACATTGGCAAATGAATGCAGCCTTACAGTTACAATTAATTAAATACAAATAACATTAGTCCAGATAATTGTGTCATTCTGGCTTAGTACACATGCTAGACAATAACATATCTGGTCTATCACACACTGACACACGGAACACAACACAACAAAGAAGAGTTCTGAAATAATGGACTCATTTAAAATGGACATGTTAGATTTTACATAGGAAACCCTAAAGTTCTGACAAGTGTAAAAAGAGATGGCTTTGGACAACTAAAGCACCAGGAGTTGGTGATATTTGACATTTGAATTCATTTGACTCATCTGTTAAATATTAACCTTTAGTTTTGGCTTTGTAATGCCATAATTATAAATCCTACAAAAGCAACTGCTCCAAACCTTACAGAGGGATTTTCTGTCAAACCAGATTTTAAAAGCACATTGATATAAAATCAGCTTTAAAGAGTTTGTTCAAATTAAAATATCCTGAATTATCTTGGCATTCACTAATTCAACAGTACAGATATAATAATGTTTGTCGGAGAATAAATCTAGTAGGTGCACCTGGTAAGATAAATCTGGCAGTACATAATAATGTCATTCTTTACGAACCCTATACTAAAATCACCCCAAGATTATAATCTGTGAAAGAATAATTTCATGGTAACATAGCTTTCATCTTAAAGAAAAAGCATAAAGGGTGCAGGCATGTCAGGACACCAGATAGGGGTCAAGTGAACAACAAAATGTACTGAAAGATGACTAAGAGATGACTAAGAAATCAGCGGATGTCCTGTAAATAACCAGAATGGACAGTTGTTATATGCACGGAAATTTCAAGGGTGGTAGCTCATCTCAAAAGGTATAAGAAGAACCAGAATATAATATAATACACTTTTATTTTATGTATGTCATTTGGGTGTAAACCAACGAACCAACCGGAGTAAATGTATGCAAGTACAATATTTTATAAAACAAACCTCTATTCTTTGATTCTCTGATCATTCTGACTATGCTGTAATAGTCTGGTTTTGAAGAATGCTCTTTCTAAGGCATTTAGCTGAGGAGTAATTAAAAGATACAATGAACAGTTTTTCTCCTGCTGCCTGATTACTGATTTATCCTGTTAGAGGAAGTTTCTTTCTTTAATAAGACGTTAAATTTCTACCACAAATCCCACCCCACATCCCCCAAACACCACTTGTTGTTAAACTGATTGAATCTCCATGTTCTTTGCACATTAAAATGCAGGCCCTGCATTGTATTTTGATATTTTTGAATGTCAGCCCTACTTTATAAAAATGATGGTTGGCTAACTACTTGATAGATTTGCCAGTATTTTAAAGCTGGTGTTACTGTTAGTATTTTTACAGCATCTTATATATAAACGTCTACACATGGAAGTGTGTCTGTCTGTCTGTCTGGCTGGCCCGGAAGTGAGAGGTGGATTCAGGGTAAGGGCTTCACCTCCAAGGATACACAAGCGAGGCCAGCTCGTCGGCAAAGCAAAACCTCTGAAGAAAGAGTCATTCGCTTAGCGGCTAATACAGAAGTGAGGACAGCACATCAGCAAAACGGTATCCCTTTTACTTTTCCTCCCACCGCTAAAACACAAGCGAGGTGAACACGCCGGCTAAATGAAACCTCCAAAGAAAGACAGTCGCTTAGCTGCTAATGCACAAGCGATGCAAGCACATTGGCAAAATGAAACCTCTTAGGAGAGATGCCCAGAGTAGTTCCTTTCAATTACCTGACATTTCTACATTTCAATTTTTTTTCTGACGATTTCAATAGTTTCTAGGACCCTGTGCTATTTACAACACGGGCTTACACAGCTAGTATTTTATATTGTATGTATTGTAAAGGCACAATATTATTTACCTAAATACTAGTATTACTTAAAATAAAAGGACTTTGAATGGGAGTTCTGTTTTTTCCATGGCAAGGAGTAGATATTGAGTAATGAGAAATGTCACAGTTACGGGTATTGAATATAGAAATTCTGGTATATGACATTCCTTTTACATAGAATACTCAGTAGCATACATAATACAATGAAATAATTACTCTCACGTCTCTTCAGAACAATTGACACTAAAAAACACCAGACAAAATGACAAAAGATAACCAAATGAGATTTATATGAGGGGCAATGTAGCTACAACTCAGGGACTGGTGCCACTGTGACTAGTTTATTATGAGGTATTGGGGCAGGACACTGCTTTTTGTATGCACATTAATCTGGCCATCCATCTCTCCACTTCCCAACCAGTTTCATTTCCATGCAGAGTCAGAGTGTATCCAGCCTCATATATGGTGTATCAGGATCCTGGAACTTTTTGTAAATTACTGACAGGTTATTTTCTGATTCTAGTATTGAGCTGCTTATTGTTATAATGGTTTTTGACAACTGAGGCAAATCATGACATTGGTTGCTCTTCAATTCAATGCTTCATTTTAAAGTTCATTTTTGATTTGAGCTGTTTTCTGCTGCCATTTTACTTTTTTTTTCTCAGCTGTGCTAAATTGCCAGGTTTTGCCTTGGAAGGGGCGTGGCTTCAGAGGTTGTGATCCTGTCAGTTATTACTCATCAGGATAAAAGGGTCATTCTAGGTTCACTTCCTTATCTGACTACTCAGATTTCAAAACCCTTTTTGCACTTTAATATTGTTAATTACTGTTTGAACTTGAACTGTGCAATTCTTTTTGACTTTGTTCTTGTCTTGCAGTTTTTGGCTTTGATAATTGGTGGTTTTTGTTCTCTTATTACAGTCCTTTGCTTTGTTTATATCATTTTTCACTTTATGTCTTTTCCTCCAGTCATTCTTATTTTTCTCTTGCCTTCTGGGCAGAATATACTGCATGGCACAACATTCTCAAACACACTTAGTTCAATTCAGAAGGCAGCAACCCATCCTGGTAGCACTGGGCACAAAACAAAAACAAGCTGTAGGCAGAAAGCCAGCCCACAACAAAGCCCACTGATTCGCAAACAGGGACAGTTTGGAATCTGCAATTAATATAACGTGAATGGCTTTGGTATGTCGAAACAAATCCAGAATACCCTGTGGAAAACCTTCACAGACACAGAGAGAACATACAGGCTTCAATGCAGATAATGACAGGGCAGGGGATCTGAAACCAGCATTTATGAGGCAGCAGCAATAACCACAGTGCAACCTATCATATATTTAATTTACTGTAGCTTCCTTTCTACTAACTGAAAACAATTAATACATAGCAAGAAAAGCCATTTTAGCCCTTTTTGGTTACCATTTTCATGTTCTAAACTAGCTCATCTATCTATCTATCTAGTGGGAAGATCATATTTGCCTCCCAAGTTGAGGGCTCCAGGATACCTTGTGGTCTTCTGACTCTTCTTGAGTGTCATTCCAGCCTGTCTTATTGTTTGCTTCAGCTTCTGTTAATAAACTTCCGTAAAGCAAAAGGAAAACCAAACGTTTCAAGATGTTTCACGCCCTGTTCTCCACTTAAGACACATCTGTTAGATTACGACCAAAAAGGGAACTATAAAAACAAAATTAGTATAGCCACCACCAAAAAGGCCATGGATCTGTCACATCCCTGTTTTGTCACATGTAATAGCTGTCACTCCCTAAACAACATCTTTTTACTGTTGCCCTCTGAAAGTACAGAAATTCCACCTAAAAAGTTACTCCAAGTAGAAAGAACATGATAAAATAAGGCCTTTTACAAACAGTAAATCTTAAAAGCAGAGAACATGAAATACAAATTGTTGGTTCTTAGGTATTGCTTTGCCAGGTGCTCATGAGTGGTCATACTGTATATAATCCTTGGTCATTCCTATGACTTCCTATTAGTAAGCCATGTTTGATGAAACTCCATCCAGAACAGCCTAGAAGAACACCTTTACTGGCTGTCCTAACATTCTCAAATGACATATTTAGGTTTATCCAGAGTGTATTTGCTCTGAGCTCCTTATCGTGCTACAGAAAGAAAGACTAAACACACTGCAGAAAAAGTTAATCTATGGCAAGTGTAGCTGCAGTCAAATCTAGTAGGCCACAAACCACAGAAAAGTGTTCACAAGGAGTAAAAGAGAAAGTTTCATCAGTGAGCCTGCATTACCACAGTAGTCCCATAAATCATTGCACGTAAGCACAAACTTTCAAATAACTTTATAACTTTCAAACTATACTGATGATTATTACCTTTTAGTGTTTTTTCAGTGTCACTAGCAGTTGTCCATTCAGCTGTAGAAGATTTCACATGTGTCACTAGCAAAATCAAATAATGTGTATATATATATATATATATATATATATATATATATATGTGTGTGTATATATATATATATATATATATATATATATATATATTGTGAAGGTTGACCCGGACACAGACAGGCAGACACGTTCATGTCACCCACAAACACAGGTTTATTTTCCATTTCTTACACTTCAGCTCACCAATCCCCAATACCCCTCAGTCCAGGCCACTCCAATGCCTTCTCTTTTCTTCTTCTCTTTTCTTCTTCTCTTTCTCTTTTCTTTCTCTCTTTCTCTCTCTCTCTCTCTCTCTCTCTCTTTTCTTCTGACCGCCTCCTTCCTCCTCCAGACGTTGCCACTCTTCCACCCGACTCTTGTCAATGACTGGAGGGAGGCGGCCCCTTTTATAGGAACCCGGATGGGCTCCAGCTGCTTCCCGGCAATCTCCCGCTGACACACCCCCGTGTGGCGGAAGTGCCGGCTGCGCACCCGGAAGCCGTCCGGGTGTCCCCTGTCGTCTTCCCCCCGGCACTTCCTGGTGTGGCGGAAGTGCCGGGCTCCTGGGATAATCAGGCACTGGGGCGCCGCCTGGCGGTGGCCACGGGTCCCTACAGGGCTGGGCTTCCAAGCCCTCTACCCGAGGCCTCCAGTATAACCAGGACGGACGCCCCCTCTCGGTCAGGAGGAGGCACAAGTCCTCCTCTGGTCCTCCTGGGCATCCCGGCCAGGCTCCAGCCCCGGCCGGGGACCACACGGGATAAACCGGCATCGGGGCGCCGCCTGGCGGTGGCCACGGGTCCCTACAGGGCTGGGCTTCCAAGCCCTTTACCCGAGGCCCCCAACATAACCAGGACGGACGCCCCCTCGCGGTCTGGGGGAGGCACTAGCCCTCCTCCGGTCCTCCTGGGCATCCCGGCCGGGCTCCAGCCCCGGCCGGGGACCACAATATATATATATATATATTTATATATATAATCTATCTTTGTTTGATTGTGTGATCCTACTGAACAAACACAAACAATTTAAGAAAATTGATGACTTTGGTTCACTTGAAAATAATGATGTAATAAATAAACTTAGGTAGAATGGCCCATGCTGGGTGACTTGGCCTGGACTTTGGAATACACCCTACTCTTTAAGAAGGATGCCCAGGGATCTTTTATGACTACAGAGAGTCAGGACTTCGATTTCGTTACTCATCTGAAGGACAGAGCCATTTTTAGAGCAGTGTCCCCGTCACTGCACTGAGGCATTAATATCCACATTCAGATCACAGAGTAAGTGCCCCTTTCTGGCTCTCACCAAGACCTCTTCCAGTAGCAACCAAATCTTCTCCTTGATGGTCTCTCATACAAGTA
>JANRMT010062827.1:26199381-26216485 GCA_026402145.1 Polypterus bichir lapradei | reverse complement strand
TCCCCTCGCTCTTACTTTTTTACCGTTCATCTAATGAATACACTGAGTATGGCTTTACCAAAACAATCATTGATCGCGAATAAAGTATCCATTATTCATGAAGCTTCAATAGGTGAATAGGTGATCTGTCTTTCTGCGTTAACCGCATGCGTTTTCATACGTCTCAAACTAAGGGGATGCGAGGTTAAAATAAATCGAGAAGCACGCGTACATACTTAGTGCATCCCCTCTCGGGAATCGAACCTCGGACGTGGGCGCTACAGGCGAATGCTTTACTATCGCGCCACTGCCTGTGGTTTATCTATTTGAGCATAGCAGTGTAATTCGGTTTTTGTTCAGCACTCTTTGGAACTGTTACTTTTTGTCTGCGCACGGCGTCAGTTCACATGAGCCGCTGAATATGGTTTTATATGTCACTCGCTCGCTTCTAATTGTTTCGCTGCCTTCTTAATTATATAATGCATGTTTTCTAAAGCACGTTTTGTAGCTCTTCCTGGCTTTCTACGTAATGCGTGATTACGTGAGACGCGTGATGATGTCATACGAAACTCCGCCCCTCCAGCTGAACTCCATTACAGTAAATGGAGAAAAACAACTTCCATTTATGACCATTACACGTAGAATTTCGAAATGAAACCTGCCCAACTTTTGTAAGGAAGCTGTAAGGAATGAGCCTGCCAAATTTCAGCCTTCTACCTACACGGGAAGTTGGAGAATTAGTGATGAGTCAGTCAGTCAGTCAGTCAGTCAGTGAGTGAGTGAGTGAGTGAGGGCTTTGCCGTTTATTAGTATAGAAATGTGTGTGAACGGCCATGTTTTGGAATGGCAGCTGGATGGACACACAGACAGACACATGGACCCTTATCCTTTTATTAAGGTGGACTCTCTGTTTAAGTTTTTTGTTTCTGTCTTCTTTGTTAATTTCTAGTGTTTTCTGTTTGTCATATGGATTTATTTAATGTTTCTCATATTTCATTATTGTGTAAATTATCTTCTATGTGTAATCGCGTGTTCTCTTATGACCCTTTTGCATTGTGGGTGGTTCTCCAAGAAGCAGGGTCACCTGTCTGTCTTCATGTGGTTCCACCCCCAGAACAGTAAAGGCTAAGGAGGCGCACTGGTCCCTTGTGGTTTAGTGGCTTTGGTGAGTTCTGTTGTTTATTGTGCTTTTGTGAATTTTCAGGATTTCTGACCTCTGCCCTGCTTTTGATGCTGTTTTTCATTGCATCTTTAGTAAAGCATTTAGGGCTTTATGTTCATACCGTATTCTCATTGTCTAGGCAATGTGCAGAAACACTCAAAAAAGCAAATGAAACTTGATGGTTATATTAAACAAATTATCTATATATATAATTCACTAAGGCAAGACATCCTTGGAAAGCACGCCGGAAGGGGCGTGGATTCACTAAGCCGCCGACAAGTAAGACACCTATGGCACACACAGGAAGGAGCCATGCCCACCAGCTCCAAGACCATTGGATACGACGACAACTCGCAGAGCCACACCCACCAACTCGGACGCGACAACACAGAAAAACTGGCGTCATTTATATTCGTCTGTCGTAGAGGCCACATGCACTTCCGAGCCACGTTGACTGTTCATAGAGGCATGTTTCTCACGGAGGTGAATCGCCATATGCAGCGTGTAAAACGGTTTGCGAGGGGTATCCCATGGGATCCTTAAAACGATCCTTTACAACTGTGGTAAAAAACAATGAAGCAAGCAGTCTTTAAAAACTGAGTTTTTGGTTACGACGCGCGACCGCGTGCACCATAGCAAACTGTTTTACACGCTACATACAGCAATTCGCATCCACGACAAACATGCGTCTTCTTAGATGCTCCTGCAGGAACATGAAAGACGTTTCCCTGCCCACCAACACTCCTTTTTCACCGGCCCGCATCTACCCTCGCTCAATAGGCATTACACACTGCCTGCCCATTTGCCCGGACACAAAAACTCACCGACCACCCAGTTAGTGCCTTTCGTCTGTGCTAGGAGTCCACATGCACGTCTGAGCCACGTTGACTTTTCATTATTCTTTTCGGTTTCGACCCCCGACCGCGTCCACCATGAAAAACCATGCGAAAGGAACAACAAAGCCCCACCTCGCTACTACCGTGGTCGGGTGTCTTGGTGGATTATATATAGAAAACCAGCCACAACCGCACAGAGCAATGAGAAGTCTACGTGAGTCACAGGTGCATCTGGACTGTGCAAAGACGACAACGACTCAAGTGCCAAGTTGGAGGTGGGCACATAAGCAGTCAGTGCATACTGAACGAGAAATTCAGTCACGGACGATTGTGTTTTGGTTCGTTTCGTGCATTGTTACAATGTTGCTTTTCTTGCTGATTTATTACATTACCGATTTTTCAAATGTTAATTTTGTTCCTGTGCTTAAAAATCATTAAAAAACCAGCCTGATTATGCAGCGTATGGTACGCCGCGGGTTGGCTAGTTGAATATAAATCAAGGGATGTTATGTTAAGACCGATGAGACCAGAAGTGCCCAGTTGAACGCCTTAACTGGGTGTGCCAACTACCTCATATAATTCAATTAAATCCAGCTAGAAGTGACTGCACCCTCAGTTCCTGTGGAACAGTAGACCTCTTGACCCTGTGACTGGCAGTAAGACTAAAACACTGCAGGGACACCTGCTTTCTGCAGTTGTATCTCTGAGGTCTTCAACTATGGAATGTGATCACAAGAAAGGCATAGATCATAAATACGAGAAAGGTGAATCTGCTTCACTACTTTATTCTCATGGAGCCCTGTAACTGTGCATAATTTTTAAAATCCAACCATCCATTATCCAACCCACTATAGCCTAACTACAGGGTCACGGGGGTCTGCTGGAGCCAATCGCAGCCAACAGGCAGGAAACAAGGCAGGAAACAAACCCCAGGCAGGGCGCCAGCCCACCGCAGCAATTTTTAAAATGACAATTTTTACATTTTAATGACAATTATACCTTCTCTTGTTGTTTTGGCTTCAGTAACAGCAGTAGTCGGTGAAGGTGTTAAACCTGTCATTAGAAAACACAAATTTATATCTTCTTTATTCAAAGTTATTACCAAATCAACACAAATGTTCAAAGAAAATAAACAATTTTGACTCACTCTAACATTCTTGAACAGAATACCCATAATAACTCCATTGACATTTCTGACTTTATCCAATGTAGATGGTTACCCACTGAAAGGTAGTAATTGCAATCAAGAAATAACCATAAAGGACACGAACAAGGCATTACAAAAGAGAGAGACCTTTAGAATATAATTGAAAAATGACAGTGAGCCATGGAGTGGTCCGCCATATCTACACAAATGATGTATCTTATTTATTTATTTATTTTGGTAGCTTGGATATCTTAACCTAGATGAAGGACCACCATCTACAGCTCAACCTGGCAAAAACCGAGCTCCTTGTGATCCTGGTCAGCCAGTCTATTTAACTGCCCACCTCTGTACAGCTTGGCTCACTGTCACTAACACCTGCCAAGTCAGCACACAACCTTGGGGCGGTGATGGATGAGCAGCTATCTTTTTCTGACCACATTCCTACTGTTTGTTGTTCATGCAGGTTCATGCTGTACAACATCTGCAAGTCCAGATCTTATCTGACGGAATATGCAGCAGAACTTCTTTGGTCTTGTCATGTCTGGACTACTGCAACTCATTTCTGGCAGGAGTACCCACATGTGCTAATAAGTCACTGCAGATGGTTCAGAATGCAGGAGCCCATCTTGTATTTAACCAGCCAAGGCGAGCACATGTCCCCCCTCTCTTCAGGTAGCCACAGTGGCTCCCTGTAGCTACATGCATTAAGATCAAATCCCTGATGCTTGCCTACAGAGAAGCCAGTGGGTCGGCACCTGAGTTTATAGAGACACTGGTGAAGTGCTAAATGCCTTCTAACCCACTCAGATCTACCAGTGAACAACGTCTGGTGATGCCATTTCTGTGTGGTAGCAAGTCTCAATCCAGACTCTTTTGTGGTGTAGTTGCTAGTTGGTGGAACGAGCTGCTCACCTTTGCCTGAAATGCTGACTCCCTTAATGTATTTAAGAAGAAATTGAAAACCCATCTGTTCTGGGAATATCTGCCTAATTAATTGAAAAGAAAAAAAAAACTTTGCTCTGTGATCTTTCATATTGTTGGTGGATTTATTGTTGCATTAAGTTTAATTGATTTATCCATTGTTCATCTATGATTGTAAATGTATTACTTATTAAATCTTTTCACTTGTGGCAATCAACTTTACTTACCTGTTCTACTATACTTGATGAACAAACAGGCCCTAGCCTAATGTTGCTCGATTATGTTTACCTCTTTTCTAAGTCCCTTTGGATAAAAGCGTCTGCGGGTTTCACAGAAGAAATTACTCCTTTGGAGCAAAAATGAAAGGACGAGCAGAGGGAACATGTACGGTATCCTTTTTCCTTTGTATTGGCAGTAAATAAAGTCTGTCAGGATAGAGGATAACAGACCCCCATTTCTCATTACAAAGGGCAGATAGCCTGACTACTGAGGCCAGTGAAGGTGAAAAGCTCTTCAGGAGCCCAGATGTTCCCATTAAAGTAACTTAAAACTGCCTCACTTGGGAGTGGAGTTAGGGGCAAGAGTCTTGATGGGTGGGAGGAACCCACCACCTGGGTAACTGGTGTCTGTAGGCCTGTATAGGAAAGCCGAGAGGGGTGGCCCAGTTATTGAGTTATTTGTTGGTTACCTGTATATTGTATTACTTTGAGTTTAATAAACATACTCTTATTTAATACTTTGGTCTCTGCATCACTCTTTTTTATTCAGGGTCATCATGAAAATGCCCCCTTATTCTTTAATTTTTACAAGTACTATAAATTTACACTGGCGGTTACAGACACAAATCAAATGCATGTTTTTATTGTATAATATTAACAAAAAGAGCAGCTCACTACTCTAAATGGTAAATTTGCCCGGGAGCTGGTTTTGAACTCACAAGATCTGGATTATAAATCAGCAGTTCTAACCACAGCACCACAGAATCTGTTGTAACATATTTACACCTTTTATGAAAGTGTTTATTTGATATTTGGCCATCAGCCTTCACATATTATACAATTAATGCCTACATTTTGTTATTTATTACTAAAACATGAAAAACATTTCTGTTTTAACAATGTGTTTACAAAAATTGTTGTAGACACAAAAACACATCAAATTATTTCCCCTTACAATTCTGGGTAACTCACTCCCAGATAATCAATCAAGGCAGGAACTGGGAGAACTTCTTGCCCATTCTGAGGCAGTTGTGGGGATGGCATAGCAGGCTGCTTGTTGCTTGCTGATTATCGACACATTTAGAAGACAAAAGACACTGATGGAGAGGTGCGAAGGGATTTAAGGTGGGCCGGAATTACAAGTTTTTTCGTTGGCTCTGATAATTGTAGTGTTAAACCTTAAATATTTTTTGTTTCCTATTTACATGTTGATAAGCCTGGCTCTTATCTTACTTTTTTTTTAATCCAAGTCAGTTTTTCAAAAGGAATCATTTTGTCCATTTCATTTGTGATTTAAGCTTACAAGATGACATTGTAGTGCATAATCTAAATCTACATTGTAATTTCTAATATAGCCCTTACAATTAATATTTATAATAATACTTTAAACAATGCACCTTACCTTTTGTTGTGAGTGGCAGTAAGTTGGAATGCAAAGTACTGACTGGTTTTGTTTTTGATTCTGTCAAAAAAAGAAATTATGTTACTGTTATTATCTGACATTTCATCTCCTGTAAAAACAAAGATCCATATTGGAAAGATCAAGAGGAGTTGAACACTCCTGATATGATGAAGACACTGAGACTAACACTGCAGAAAAAAACAAAAAAGTTGTAACCAGTAAATTGCAAACCTAATCATCACACAAAGGTTTTTCTTTCATGAATCCAAATCTTGGATATTTGGTATGAGGATGCCAGTCTTTTTAAAAAAATGGACTTTTGGGAACCACTCTTTAACATGGAAGCGGTGGTAAGGAAAACAAGATGGAGCCGTCTGAGAACATGATTCATTTTTAAGAATGTTACAAAGACAATAAACCAGAAGATGAAAATTACCAAAAGCCTTACTCAGATAATAAAAAATTGGAAACCTTATAAGCCAGTTGGTGATACTAATTTGTTTAAATTGCTCCTTACTGTCTCTTAACAAATGAGCTTGTTTTTATTGTGGATCCAAAAGCTTGCATGGTCCCATCTTACTGTATGGACAGCTTCGGAGCAATGACAGAATTTGTTATGTGATCTTTTGGGAGTGGCAACTGTAAACAATATCTCCGTCACCAAGCAAAACATGTCACAAAATGGTGTCACAAACATGGATGAATAAGATTAAACTGGTTTGAGAATGTTATGTTAAAATATTCTGCATAATTTAAAATTTAACTACTGTATATACTCGTGTTTAAGTTCTCCCCTCGGATAAGTCAGAGCTTAATTTTACCAGATAATTTCTGGTATTTTATAATGTCGGTCGTATAAGTCAAATTCGGAAAACTCACCATATTGGTCCAAGAGGTTATGATATGCTAACACTCACTTGAGAGAGTAACCACAGAGCACACGGCCTTTTTTTTCTATGTATTGTGACTACGTGACCACACAGTAATACCCGAACTATTCCAAAGCAACGCTTGCTCTGTTTTGTGTATCTCACACCCTCATACACCTTCATCATAACAGCATCCCTTATCTACAATGGAGCGTTCGATCAGAAGAAAATATGAAACTGTTTTTAAATTAAAAGTTGATGAAGTGGCAAAAGAAATTGGTAACTGCACTGTTGCAACAAAATTCAATGTGTCTGAGAAACTGGTGCAAACTGGAGGAAGCAAGAAGATGTAATAAAAAACAAAAATGTAAGTGTTGTATTTTTGAATGGGCGTATAAGTTGGGATCTGATTTTGTGATTGATTTTTCGGGTTTCAAGACTCAACTTATACGCGAGTATATATGGTATCAAAAATATCAAATTATATTATAAAAATGTTAAACTACTCTGCATAATTTAAAACTGAAATATTAAAAAATATCAATATATGTTACAAATACCAATATACACAATACACTGTATCTTATTGGGCCATAACTTATGAGTTTAGCATGCATAGCACATTATGTTAGCCTGTGCTCTGTTGTAACTTCTAGACCCAGGGGTCAATTAAAAAGTACATATTACATTTGAAATTATACACAATTTTCTTCTTTCTTTCTTAAGTATTTTTATATATATTTTTTTACTTTAAAAGATTAAAAGTAAAGCTCAGGTTAACAGTTTTACTAATAGGAAACAACACAGTATGGACATAAGAGAGCAATTTAGAGATTTTCCTGGATCCAGAATATCTGCAAAGTAGACATAGATATATATATAAAAAAAAAACTTTTTAGCATCAAGCAGCACTGCCACATGGTGCATTTTGTCTGTTAAAGTGCTGTTGTTTTGTTTCATTGTTCTGATTTGTTCTGATGTCTAGGAGTGTGGGATAGCACTTAATGACAGCCCTTCACCGGCATTGTTCCTTAGGTAGATGACAGAGGCTGCCGTGAACACCATTTTTGGTGCCACCAGAAGTCCACTTCACTATTCTGTATTTGTTCTAAAAGGAAAATCTGACAGGTAAATTGTGCAACAACTTCCCCAGCCAACAAAAAAGTGGTAGATCATCAGTGGAGAGATTCATTAGATAGATAGATAGATAGATAGATAGATAGATAGATAGATAGATAGATAGATAGATAGATAGATACTTTATTAATCCCAAGGGAATATTCACATACTCCAGCAGCATACTGATAAAAAACAATATTAAATTAAAGAGTGATAAAAATGCAGGTATAACAGACCAGCAGCGTGTGCTTGATGCTGTATACCGATAATTCTCTTTCCCATCAGCTGCTGTAGAACTGTTATTCCACACTCAGATATACTGTAAATACTCTGAGTGGTGCAGTGAGAGTAATATGGAAAAAAATGATCCTCTGTGGCAACCCCTAACGGGAGCAGCAGAAAGAAGAAGAAGAAGGCGCAGTAAGAGTAACAACACTAAAGCAGCTATGGTATTTGGAATAGTTTGACTATTTATTGGATCATTATATTGTTACAGGTTAATCACAATTACATGCCTTAAACTAATAAACAATATGCGGTTAATTTCTGTGTATATGATAAAGCCGCGGCAGGGATGTGGATCTAAAAAAGAAAAGGAAACCACACTGGAACAAAAGCACTGCTTTAACGCTGGGTACCGCCAGTTTGCAAAATCGAGCAGAAAACTTGCGTAAGCAAGGGTTTGAGCTACCGTAAAAATGTTTACGGTTTTATACATCGCGATTTAAGCGTGGACACGGGAGTATGCAACATTTTTGTGTGTACGCACCATTTATACATGAGGCCCATCCATCCATTATCCAACCTGCTATATCCTAACTACAGGGTCATGGGGGTCTGCTGGAGCCAATCCCAGCTAACACAGAGTGCAAGGCAGAAAACAAACCCTGGACAGGGTGCAAACTCACCGCAGTCTGTGTACGTCACTATCTGGAAATTTCAACAAATTAATCTGAGATATCAGATTTTGGATTAGTTTATCTTGTTTATTTGTTATTCAAAGTAATAGTAATGGAATTGTTGAGATTTATAATTACAGTTTTTAGTTTATTGTCAGGCATTTGAAGTTTTTATGTGTTCTTTCAGTTAATTGCCAGTTTCCTTGTTCTTTCCCTTGGCTAAGATTCCATTAAATTTTCTATTAATTATAGTAGCTTATTTTTGATTCCTGAATCATTCTATTTTTTAATTATAATTTTAATTATAAAAATTTAAAAATTCATTTAATAGTCAGTTGTTTCCTGATTTCAGAAAATAATTACTTCTTGTTAGTGAGTATCTCCCTTATGGTTGGCCTCATAAAAAGCAATCTTTTACTAGAATTTAATAGGCTACACTAATAGTATGACTATATCTGTGTCGTGATTATTGTTCTAATTGGCCTTCAGAGTTAGTTTTGTTCACTCTTTCTGTTTTATTAATGTGGATAAAATTTCACATCAGCATGGCGCTGTTTTCCATGTGTTCAGAGTAGCAATCACCTTCAATTAGATGCCACCCATTGCCATTGCCATGTGAAACGGATGTCACGTTAAGCGTGATGTCTTCACATCCTGCCTATTTAAGATGGTAGCACACAGTGCTCTGAATCTAAACCTATGGACAGAACCAAAAAACAATCTTCAAACTTAATGAGTGGGAGATTTTTTCCCAGACATAAACTTTATTAGTCTGGTACGGAACTTTGCTTGTTATTTGGGTCTTTGCTTTGTTTTAGCATTTGGACCTCTTGGTGATCTCTCTTTGTTTGATCCTTTAGGCATTTGACTTGCAACCAGTCCATAACTATTCCTTTGATTTTTCTTTCTTGTCTGTTTTCATTTACAACAACAACAACAACAACATTTATTTATACAGCACATTTTCATACAAACAGTAGCTCAAAGTGCTTTACATAATAAAGAATAGAAAAATAAGACACACTAAGAAAACAAAATAATTCAGCATTAATTAACATCGAACTAGAATAAGGTCCAATGGCCAGGGGGGACAGAAAAAACAAAAAAAAACTCCAGACGGCTGGAGAAAAAAAATAAAATCTGTAGGGATTCCAGACCTATGACTGCCCAGTCCCCTCTGTGCTACATATACTAATGTAACCTTTTTTAGCATGTTTTCAAATTTTGTGCTCATAACAGTAGCATAGGTCATGAAACCATCCAAACCACACACAGCATCCAATTGACTCAAAGCTCCAAAAAAGTGGCGCCCATGAAAATCAGACACTGAAAATAATGTCACCAAAGTAATGACAAAAAATAAACAAGCATTAAAAATAAATATATCTGCAAATTACTTATGTGTTCCTGACTGAAAAATACACCGTGGTCAAAAAAGAAAGAGAGATGGGAGGAGAGAAAGGGACTGTTAATGGAAATGATTCAGGTGAACAATTGACAAGCCTCCCTTATTAGGTGTACAGAGAGAGGCAGGCAGTGATCTTGTTTCTTTGTTTTACTTCACCACTTTACATTCTTCCTACATTCATCCATCCTTTATGTTTACTTTTGGTTTTTATGTGTTATTCCTGGTGTTAATCAGGGTGTAGCTTTTCATCATGAAAGTGTTATGTATTCCTTCTTTCAGAAGACAGCTTACCGGCCTGTCCAAAAAATCTATTCCTACTGTATTACTTAAAATGCCTGACCAAATGTTGAGTGTCCTTCTGCACATGGAGTTTTTATGATACTGAGTTTGTTTTTTGATTAAAGTCAGTTGCCTTTGATCTTTAACTTTAGTCTATTTTTTCTATTCTGTGTTTTCAAAATTTGGAAGATTTCTAAACTCCCTGCAGATTTTTCAGCTTATAAACATACATAAATCCAGTTCCAAAGAAAGGACATTCCAGTGATCCCAAGGACCTCAGACCAGTTGCTCTTACTTAACACATCATGAAGGCCTTTGGGAAGCTGGTCTGAAAACAGCTACGATACGTCTGCCTATCAAACACATATTTTGTAGGTATGGAGGATGCTCAGATCTACATGCTCCACAGAGCCTAATCCCACATAAACAAAGCCGGTGCCACAATTAGGATAAGGTTCTTTGACTTTTCCAGAGCCTTTAACACCATTCTGCCTTATCAATTGGGGAAAAAGTTCAAGACCTTGAATCTTAATGTTCCCACAATCTCCTGGATCATAGACGCCCTGACCAAAGACATCAGTTTGTTATACTGAGGGACTGTGTGTCAGAAATGGTGGTGTGTTATAATGAAGCACCTCAGAGAATCGTTCTGCCTCCCTTCCTGTTTACTCTCTACACAACAGATGTCCAGCATGATACCAGTGCTTGTCATCTATAGAAATTTTCACATTACTCGTCCAACATAGGATGCACTAATAAATGGAGATAAATCAGAGTGAAAAAAGCTTTTGGAGCACTTTGACTTGCGGTGCAAGGACAACAACCTGCAACTCAATATCAACAAGACAACAGAACTGGTGTTGGACTTCTCTTGTGCCAAGAAGCCTCTGAGACCAGCCACCATTAAAGGGGAGGACCTGGAAATGATGCAGAACTACAAGTACCTGAGGGTTCACATGAACAACAAACTGGATGGGTCTGACAACCCAGTGGTGCGGACAAGAAGGACCAGAGCAGACTGCACTTGCTAAGGAGACTCAGGTCTTTTGAAGTGTGCAGAACACTGCTGGAAATGTTCTACCAGTCCATAGTAGCCAGTGTGGTGTTCTATGCTGTAGTCTCCTGTGGGAGCAACCTCAGCTGAAAAGAAGCACAATGACTGAAGAAACTCATCCGGAAAGCCTGCTCCATCACAGAGTAAACCCTGGACACATTGGAAGCTACTGTGAAAAAAAATGGATGATGGCAAAATTGTATGCCATTGTGAAAAATCCCCTCCATCCCCACCAGGTGGCACTCTCTTGGAACATTTTTAACCACAGGCTCATTCCACCACCGTGTGTTAAGAAGAGCTTCTGAAGGTATTTTTAAGCCCACTGCCATCAGGAATTTCAATGCTTCCACCCAATGTACTTGTTAAGTTTACTGATTGATCAATTGATTGATTTGCTGTATTATTTGTCTTGTGAATCTGTATTCTTGTTTTTATGCTTTTGCTCCTGAATTTCTCCAATAGATTAATAAAGTTTTTCTAATCTAACCCAACTGCAGAAATTAATTTCCTATTGATCTATTCATGAAAGAAGCCAAAAGCTGAAGTTGACACATACCCACAGTAGTGACAATGGAAGTTAGATTTGCTGTTTGACTGGAACTGTCTGAAAGTAGAGAACAGGTAAATCAGTATTATATACAGTACATATACTGAGAACAGTACAGTTTAGTTGTATATGATTACAGAAAAATAAAGCACAACACAACATTCTCCAAACTGTTTAGTCCAAATCAGGGACAGTGAACCAGAGATAGGCAAGAAACAGTCCTGGATGGTGAGACAGTCCATTGCAGGGCACCCCTGTGTGCACACTCACCCTCGAACTGACAGTTAAACTGGCCGGCACATCTTTGGTAATGATGGAGGAAAACCATAGGACCCAAAGATTTATGGAAAATGTAAATTTGGCAAACATATGAAAACTGAACACACACATCCAACCCCATCCAGTGTTACCAAGATATTCTTCTACTTCAAAACCCTGAATTGGATTGGTCAAGTTAGAGAATGTCATATCTGGTTAAGTTAAATATTTAGTATAATATACACTCACACAGAAAATTATTAGGGACACTTGTACACCTGCTTATCCATGCAATTATCTAGTCAACCAATCATGTGGCAGCAGTGCAATGTATGCAATCATCCAGATACACATCAGAAACTTCAGTTAATTTTCACAACAAGCATCAGAATGGTGAAAAAATATGATTGCTGGTGTCAGATGGTGCAAAACGGGCTGGTTTGAGTACTTCTGCAAGTACTGATTTCCTGGCATTTTCATATACAACAGTCGTTAAACTCAGAAAAAAAAAAAAAAAAAACATACCATGAGTGCAACTTCTGTGCCTTCTTAATGACTGAGGTCAGAGAAGAATGGCCAGGCTGGTTCAAGCTGACAGGAAGCCTACCTAAACTCAGATAACTAACCACTCTGAACAACTGTGGTAAGCAGAAAAGCATTTCAAAATGTGCAACACCTGTGACAGATGGGCGACATTAGTGAAAGACCATGACAGGTTACACTTCTGTCAGCCAAGCTGAGGCTGTACAGGTTCACCAAAACTGCACAGTTGAAGTCTGGTCAGATAAATCTTTATTTCTGCCAAGGCACACAGATGGTAGGGTCAGAATTTGGTGCCAACAGTATGAATCCTTGCAGCCTGCAATCTGAGTTGTGTCCACAGTACAGTCTGGTGGTGGTAGTATAATACTGTGGGGAATGCTTTCTTTGAACACTTTGGGCCCATTAGTACCAATCAATCATCACATGAATGCCACAACCTATTTGACCACGGCTGCTGACCATGTGCATCTCTTCATGGCCAGAATTTACTTCTCTTCTAACAGCTACTTCCTGCATGCACAATGTCACAAAATAAAAGTCATCCCAAACTGGGATCAGTGTTCTTCAGTGGCCTTCCCAGTCAATGGATCTGAATCCAACAGAACACATTTGGGCTGCAGATTTGCAGCATAATTGTGAAACTGACAAATCTGAAAATAAATGTGTGTTGCAATTATGTCAGAAATGAACCTTTTGGAATGCATGCCATGAACAACTTGGGCTGTTCTGAGAGCGAAAGGAGGCCCTACCCAGTATTGGTATAGTGTTCCTAAGAATATACACAAATGAAAGAATAGATTTCAAAAATGTATTTCAAACAAACTGTATAAGACAGAAACACATTCTGCACATCACCCGGTAGAGGAAGTTCAAAGTTTGGTCCTATGGTCCTTGAAGTTGCATGCACTCAACATGAGCACCATGTGTAGCGCGACAAACATCAAAACGGTAGACCATTTCTTGCCATACACGAGTCAACTGGTCCCTAGTTACTGAATTCACAGCTTCCTCAATTCGATGTCACAAATCTTGAAGATTAGAGGGCATAGGTGGAACAAACACTCTTTCCTTAATGTACCCTCAAAGATAAAAATCACAGGGGGTAAGGTCTGGAGACTTGGGAGGCTATAGACGATAAGCAAGATCTTGTTGTCCATCTTTCCCAATCCATCATCCTGGAATGGTGTCGTTCAGGTAACGCCGGACCTCCAAGTGGAAATGAGGTGGGGCACCATCTTGCATGAAAATGAAGTAATTTGAATCTTCATGAAGTAGATTTTTTAAACTTTGAATTTTCCTCTGTCTAGTGATGTGCAGAATGTGTGTGTGTCTTATTCAATTTGTTTGAAATAAATTTTTGAACTCTGCTGTTTCATTTTGATAAGCCCTGTATATATTTCAATAATCAGATTGTCATCAGACATATTGATGTAATACTCCAATCTTCCAGCCAGCTGCCATGGCACAACGTTGATGTCCAAGGTTTGATTCTCGTAAGGGGAAGCAAAGGTGCGTACAACCTGATGAGCCCCAATCAGGGGGAAACACGTATTGTGTACTCTTTGTATTATTTGACAGGTATTGTATAGCATATATATGTTACTGTATCTAGGCTTTTATGAGTTCCTGTAAAATAAGACACAGTATATTGAAAAAGGACACAATTTAACTGTGTTCTCCACAGTTTGGTTCTGTAGGTTTATTCAATAATTCTCTACTGTCTTCTTGTTAAATTCAATTTCAGTTTACTTAAAGGCCTGAAGCTATGGAATATCTCACCTTTCACTGATATCATCGTGGTTGCACAGATCAGCAATAAATGGAGAGAATTCTGTGAAAAGGAAATGAAGACATTAGTGTGAAGAGCAGTGGACAGGAAACCAGAAGTATTCAAGATTTATCCACCTCTTTTCTGGACTCAATAAGCAGACACTTCCTGACTGACTGAGATCTGACAGCAAATCTTTGTTGGAGCTTTATGACAAAACCACACAAGCATGAGGAGAACATACAAACTCACACACAGGCCCACTCTAGGCCTGAAGAAGATCAGGAAAATGATTAGATTTATCAAAAGAGTCTGAATACAAATTCAAATTTTAAAATGTCTAAACAGGTCTCAACTAAGAAAAGGCCAGGTTCATCATTTTGAAGGAATTTACAGCTTTATGAATTTCTAAGCAAACCTTACAAGAGGCTAAATGCCTAAAGACTGAGTTATGATAGCAGAGGAAAAGAAAATGAGTCTTTGTATCATTTCCTGGTTGAAAATGTCAACATTTCCTGCCCTCAGACAAAACCACCCTACAAGAAAAACATCTACAGAAGCAGAGTGGCAGTTTGCTTGTGGTCACGGTGGGCCTCATGTTACCAGAAATACATTGCCAGGTATGGCTGGCACCTTCAAAGCCTACACATTGTACACATATGTGTCCCAATCCATCCGTGGTCAGAGCCTCTTAATGTGATTCAAGAGAGTGAGGCACACATGTAAGTGTTAAAATAAAATGATTACACTGAAGTCGAGAAAATGTATAGACACATTTCTAAAATGTTATTCAAAGAAGCTTTTTTAATAATACACGTTTCATCTTTCTGTCCACTCATTTTTTCATTTTCGCTCTCATTCGGATATGGTGAGCCTAAAATCATTTGCATTTGAGAAAACACTAAAACATTAAGAGAAAAAATGCAAACTTCCTACGCCCCCCTTACTTATCCCATTTCCTTTTTGACAGTTTGGTGGTGGGCTGCTGTCTGCTCTCTTGTGGTTTTCACCGGGCAGGGTTTATGGGGGCTGGGTGCCAGAGGGGTTAGGTTCTCTTTTACTTTTATTTCTTAAAGCTGTTACTGTCATATGTTTTTGTTTGATTTGGGTTTACGTTAATAAAAGTCAGATCAGAACATAAAGTACCAAGAAAAAAAAAAAAAACGCGATATGGTAATCTCATTAAGAGTGATGGTAGATAAGGGAGGCAACCTGGCAAAGACTTTCTAGAAAAAGAAATGCTACAAACTTGAGTTACGCTTTTAAAGTAAGACATTCTCATCTTTGAGGCAACATCAGATTCACGTTTTCATTAAAATGAATCCTACGCAGAAAGTCATTGGGAGTTTCATTTCATTCCAGCACTCTGTAAGTTAGTAAATTTTTTGAAAATCAGCAAATGTAGATTATGACACTAGGACCACATGAGCCCTTTACTCTTTAACTTGCTTATTTGAATTTTCATAATTATTTTTAATGAAGCCAAACGGAAAATATTGACAAGAACAGGCCATTTCAGCCCAGCGAAGCTCACCAGTCCTATCCCCGTAATTCTTCCACAATAACATCAGCCTGAGTTTGGAAGGTCTCTATGTTCTTAATGTCTACCACACTTTTTTGGTGTCTTATTCCATTGGTCTATTGCTTTCTGTACAAAGAAAAACCTCTTAACATATGTGCAAAATTTACATTTAACAAGTTTCCAGCTGTGCCCCTGTGTTCTTGTTGAACTCATTTTAAAGTAACAGCCGTGATCCTCTGTACTCATTCCTTTTATAATTTCCAACACTTCAGTCATGTTACTCTTAATCTCCATTTGCTTCAGCTGAAAAGGTTCAACTCTTTTAATGACAGAGGAAATGCTTTAATAATTTAAAATTTCTAAGAAAATTGGAAAAATGTGTTTTGATGTCATTATTATTTTTTTGTACATTTGTCAGGTCTTGTAGTCCAATGACAATCTGTCAGTTAGCTAGTGGCTTTAATTTCTATCTATCCTTTAAGTTTAATTGCTTCTTTTACTTATTTTATGTTATTACTTTCAGAGCAGATACATATGTACAGTGCCTACAGAAAGTATTCAGACCTCGTCCCTATTTTCACATTTCGTTATGTTGCAGCTTGGTGCTAAAATCATTTAAATGAATTCTTTCCCTCATCAAATAGCAGTCAACATCCCAGAATAAGAAAGCAAAAACAACATTTTAGGATTTTTTGCAAATTTATTAAAATAAAAACTGCAAGTAGGCCTCCAAAATTCACTGGTCTGCCTAGTAGTCCACCCATGCCCTAGATGCTAACTACATCTGGCTACAGGTTTAGTAGGACCCAAAATGAGGAGCTAGCAGAACAACTATAAATGTCATAAAAATCCACTGAAAACCTGCAAGGAAGAAGGTCAGTGAAAACCTCCTTACATCACTCAGTCAGTCATTATCCAACCCGCTATATCCTAACACATGGTCACAGGGGTCTGCTGGAGCCATTCCCAGGCAGCTCAGGGCACAAGGCAGGAATAAGTCCCCGGGCAGGGTGCCTTAAATATATATTTATCTATTTATTATATTGTGCCTTTCCTATCTATAAATATATCTATCGGTTTTATAGTGCCTTACATACAGTATATCTATTTATTATATTGTGCTTTCCTATCTATCTATCTATCTATCTATCTATCTATCTATCTATCTATCTA
>JANRMT010062827.1:26144521-26199371 GCA_026402145.1 Polypterus bichir lapradei | reverse complement strand
CTATCTATCTATCTATCTATCTATCTATCTATCTATCTATCTATCTATCTATCATATAGTACCTTACAATATATCTATTTATTATATTGTGCCTTTCATATCTCTCTACCTATCTATCTATCACTCTATCTGTCTACTGTATGTACTTGTATATTTAGTAGAACTGAGTTTCCCCTTCACCGTTGTCACTTTTTTTAGTATCTTACCAATGGCCACGTGAAAGAGCACATGCTGTCTCCAGCTTCGCACACATTTGCTCCACCAATTTACCTTTCTAGACTTGAATTTATAAATGTGCAGCTGAAGTCCAGTGCCTTACCTTCCGGCTAGTCCACGTGGAAGTCATGTTGTCCTTCAGATCCAGTTATTTCTGCTCACCCTCACGCCGTCTGAGCTCCTGGCTTTGCTACCTCTTGCCTGGTTGACTTCCTCCTCACACTGACAGTTAACGCCCATGATCTCCTCTCGGTGTTACCCTCCCCCTTGTGTCTGACTCGTCCCTACTTTATAAATCAGTGATGCTTTTGCAGGTCTTCTCCACATACTTCTTTGTGTCAGTGTTGTTCTTTTTTGGAGACATTTATAGACCCAAAGTCTATAGCTTTTAAGACCGGTGACCTTTAATAAGCAATCATTCAATATACAATAATTTATCTTCAATAGAGAGTCTTTCCTAGGGATGTGGCGAATCTCTTAAGTTTAGTTAAAAGAAATTGATAATGCCTGTCATGTGAAATCCCATAACATACAATTGAACATGACGTGAGGGCTAATCATAAAGTGCACCATATATCGTATTTCCTTCTTTAAATATTCCCATGACAACAGCTTTTGGAAAAATTATTAAATCAACCTGGCCACGTTTCATTCCTTAGAAATTCAGCATTCATTCAGATAAAGTTTAAGACGATTCCACTTTTTAAAGTTAATATCATGTTTATAAAAGTCCATTCATTATCCATTCATCTATCCATTATCCAACATGCTACATCCTAACACAGGGTAATGGGGGTCTGCTGGAGCCAATCCCAGCCAACACAGAGCGCAAGGCAGGAAACAAATCCTGGGCAAGGCGCTGGCCCTCCACAGGGCGTGCACACACACACACACACACCAAGGACACAATAGTGACAATTTAGGATCGCCAATGCACCTAACCTGCAAGTCTTTGGACTGTGGGAGGAAACCGGAGTACCCGGAGGAAACCCACACAGACACGGGGAGAACATGCAAACTCCATGCATTGAGGACCCAGGAAGTGAACCCGGGTCTCCTAACTGCAAGGCACCATTCATTATCAAACTCACTATTTCTGGGTGATGGAACAGCAATACTAATTGGGCAACAGTTCATCACAACCCCCACCCACTCACAAAAGACCTTTTATCCTAACATGTACTGTCAGATCTGGATTACACAGAATGGGGAATCCTTGGGTTGGAGACATTTTTGGGGACTTATCTACACAAAATTCTAAGAGTGCTATATATGTCAGTATCTAGGCCTCAGAGTCACACAGCATAACGTAAATGAGTACTATAGAGTTGTAGTTTTAAAATGAATGGCCAAGATCTGAAGAATAGAAAAAATATGCACTAATTCTGATACTTTGAGAGACAAACTATGCTGTATCATAGCCTATATATTTAATTAGCCGTTGCAGCACAGAGGACAAGTAACCATCACGACCTAAGGTTTGAGAAGTCATCTATATAACCATACTATAAAAGCCAACAAAAGCAGGAATATCAAATGCTGTGTTGGCCATTCTATATATTAACACAGACAAATACTTACTTCGCAAAATTCTCCTCTTCTTGATTTCTTTTCAGCAAAGTCATCGATCAGATCACTAAAATACAGTTTCCGAGCCAAAACACTTTTAATTGAAGTGAGAGTCCAAGGATTCAGTCTTTCCTGCCCCATTGTGGATCCCTCATTGGAATGAAAAACCAAAAAAGAGATCTCCTTAGTATGCTTTTGGTTCCTCCTGAACAACAATGAGATTAGAAAACAAATGGAGACATGTTCTTTTGTCTTATGCTTCATAGATTTTTCTCTTGATAAAAAGGTAGCCTCACAGGTGTCTAATCTGGAGTTTCAGAAGAGATCTCAGCAAATTCATGACAGGCTAAGATTTTCGAAGTAGTGTCTTTTTTTTACAAATTGAAAGTATTTTCATTGCATGCTTAGTAATATTTGGTGAAATGTATGAGCAGTTGTTTGTGGCAATAAAACACTTTAATATGATTACAAAACTGTAGTCCTTACTTCTGAATAATACTGCTAGTTGTTCTAATTTATATTGGTTAAGTGGTTAAGACTTTGGACTTCAGGCCATAAATTTTGTGGATTCAAATCCCACTACTGACACCAAGTCACTTCATCTGCCTGTGCTTCAATTGGAAAAACAAAAGAAATGTAACAAATCGTATCTCAAATGTTGTAAGTCCACTTGGATAAAGGTGTCAGTCGATTAATAAGTAAAAAAAATATGAAGTCTTCAAAGAGATTAAAACAGGACTAGAAAGAAATCTCATAAAATATAGCATGCTTTTCAGATGAAATCCTCAATTTTGACTTCTTTTATCTCAGTTGTATCTCATGTCTCTTTTGTCTAACGCTATTCCTGCAAAGGAATTTTAGAAGAAACATCTGTGACAAACTTGATTCTTAAATGAAATATAAATGAGAATCTATTTCAAGTCTTGTGAGCCATCAATGATCAAACTTTGAGCAGTAAAATTGTCCTATGGGTGAGTCTATTCTTCACTAGCTTGACCTTATAGAAAGATCACTATTCACTTGCTTTTGTGGCAGGCAATGTCAGGTAAAGCCTGGAAGCAATGTCTACATTTAGAAAGATGTCTTGCAAGTTTTTTTTTTCTGTAACAAGCTGTAAAGCTGATGGAGTTGGTGAAATGCCTTTAGTGGATATAAATTTTCAGAAGTGGATAATCTGCTACCAACTGAGCCACAGTGCCTCAAACAACAAAAGATGCAGACAGAACAATAACCATGAACAAACAAGCAATAAGTGAAAATATCTCTATCTGCATCTCCCAAGCTCCTACCATTACTAATACCCTATGAAGCAAAGGATCATCACTGTTATGTTTAGCAGTCTTTGTTCTTTTTTTTTTTCCTGGATAGATTTTCAATAAGTACGTGGTGTTGCACAGCTCAGTTTATTTTTAATTTCAAAATTATAAAAAAAGTGCAGTCTGGGAAGCTACAGAGCTTAGTACAGTCTGTGAGTGTCTTCCTGTGTTGTCTTTTTTGTTCCTAATTTCCTCTTCTGTTCTGGTTTGCCACTCATGCCCCTCTCTCTCTCGTTCTTTCCACATATGCACTCAACTCGCAATCATCTGTTTGTGTAGCTCAACGTCTATTGTGATTTGTCATCTCATAGCAACCGTTTCATAAACAGGCACTGCCCACGATGTCACTAATTATTTACACTAGACAAACAAAACAAAAAAATTTAAATAAAACCAAAAATTACATTTCATAGTTAAATTGCCATATTTTTAGTGTGGGGAAATATGTTGGAGGGTGATAGAGGAAAAATACTGAGGAAGGGGCAGAGGCACAGAAGGATGTGCTTAGTTGTGGATGTCCCCCTCATCATGGAAATCATAGCTCCTTGATGACTTTCATTTGAAAGAGGGCAACTCATTTCAGTCTTGTTATTGTTAAATACCAAAAAAAATACCAAAAAGGAAAGGAACTGGTAACAACTCTGGCCACACCAACAAAATGCTTAATTATTTAATTTAATATTTAAATTATAGTAATGGTTAACAAAAGGAATTCAAATACAGTATGCAACCAGAATACAGAATTAAGAAACACTAAATATCAAAAGAAAATACTAAAACACAAAGTACATTTCAAAACATACAAAGTGAGAAAACAAGAACTCTAAAGAAATAGAAAAATCAAGATTCAAAAGGAAAAGGTTAAAATATGACTAAGTAAACCAAAAAGAACTTGAAAATTAGCCGAGGAAGACACTCTTAAGTTAATGACACTGCAAAGATGTAGTGGCTGAACAGAGTTTAATTAGCTCCCAGGTATTAAAAAGAGGGTGATTAAAGCACCTAGGGCCTGTTTAACAATTATAGGTCTCAGCACTCCACTATTAAAATGTTATAATTTTGCAAGGTTGCCATTGTATTTTATGAAAAAGTCTGTACTTTTCCAGTATTACTCTCCATTTCTGGGGGTATGGAAATGTACTGAATTTACATGTGAGTTTCTTTTTCACTTTCAGTTTAGTTTTGGGAGTATTGACATTATATTTTTATTGATCCCACTCCACCATTTTGTTTTCCAAAAAGCCAACCTTTTGTGGTTTTGTTTTGCATCGTTTCAGATGTCACAATCTGTGATGTCTCTATCATGGCATTGTTAACACTAGAATCCCTGAAGCCTGCAAAAAAAGTTGTAATCCCAGGCCACCTTAAATTCATTCGCACCTCTCCATTAGCGTCTTTTGTTTTGCAAATGTGTCAATCAGCAGAAGCAGCAAGCAGCCTGCAATCCCATTCACCCCACCGCGGCAGCTCAAGTCAGACAAAAAGTTCTCCCAGCTCAAGTCTGTTTATCTGGGTGTGAGGTGGCAGGAATTCTTTAGGGGAAATAATATGTCGTTATTTGGAACACATGCATTTTATGTTTGTTCCGTGTCTACAACGATCTAGGTAAATGTAGGATGACAGAAAATGTGAGAAATGCAAGAAATGTTGAACACATACCTAAACCAGAAACTGTTTTCATGTTATAGTACTGACAAAATTTTCACATTAAATGTATAATGTGTGAAGACTGAAGTCCAAATATTAAATAAACACTTTCCCAAAAGGTACACATATTACAAAACAAGTGCAAGTGGCAAATTCTCATTGTCCAAGATTGTGGATAAATACCAGAATGAGCAATGAATGCTTTCTCTAGTCTCTGACTTTTATAACTTGAAAATTCTTCAACAAAAAATTAAAAAATTGTGATTTTATTAGGATTACATTTTGGAATGTGATGAATGATACAGAAGTAATTAGGGCTTTTGATCTCTGCAACAATTAATGGTCTATGAGTTTGTTAGTCTTTCTGGCTACAAATGTCAGCCTGACTTTTTGGTTTCTGTTTTGCATCCATCTACTGGACCTTTCCTTATTAAACTTTCTCCTCTTCAAAGCACAGAGACTGTAATAAAATTAACAGAAACCGGTGAAAATACTCTAAATTCAACAAGGACAGCTTGAAAAACCATTTAAAAATGAAGGTAAATGGATTTCAAACAGAACTGCTTAAACAAAAAGAAAAACAATGCAAAAGGGACAAAACCTAAAACCTTTAATAAGTCAAAACCCTAAACTATTGTCATGACTCGGGAGTCCCAAAAGCACAGTAGTCCAGAAAATACTTTCAAAAATTGCCCTTGGTTTACTGTCCAAAACCTGATAAGATACAAAAGGGACAAAGAAGAATATTTTTTAAAATAAACGTTCTATTTTAACAGAAGACTCTGTAGTCCAAGAACCTTCTTAAAGCATAAAAGGAATTGCCTGATAAGGCAAGGCATTCCACAGCATAAACAGTCCTTTTATAGAATCCCCATCAAAACACAAGTAAACTCTCCACTCCCTGGCGCATCCATAACAAATCTCCAGGAACTACGGAAGGCCCACCAATTTATGGGGTGGAGGGCAGTTCTTGGTGGTGATTGGCAGGAGGCCTCGCCTCTTGGGGGACTACTCACAAAGCAACATGGGACATAATTAGAAAATGCCTTAGTTATAAACCAACACAAAAAATAATCCACACAATAAACAAGCAAAAAATAAATAAATAAATAAATGGCACAAAATTGGACAAAACAGACAAGAAACACAACTTTGAACTCCAACCAGGAGAAAAGTGCTGGCTGAAACATGACACCTACACTAGGTCTGTACTCATCACATCACAAATAAAAGTAACTGACTGGATTGAGTTAATCCATATCAGGTAGGCCCTCAGAACTCCAGTTTCCATATCTTTAGTAGCATTGGTTGGCCTCACTGCTCTTAGGTTTTACAGATACTGTATCTCCCTCAGTATTACTAACAAAAGGAGAAGAGCAGAGATGGCCATTGGTCATCCTTTAAATATTTTGAATTTCCAATTTGCAAATGGTGACAAAGCCAAATTTAAAAAAACAATTCCCTGCAAATATCTGCACACTGTTACAGCTAGTAGTTTTTTACTGAAACCATGTTTAAGTTGTAGAGGCAAAGAAGTATAGCGTCTTGAGCAAACTCTGCTGTTGATAGGTCAAATGAGGTCTGCAAAATAGTATTGTGTATTCCACGCTACATCTCTGTTTTGTTTTGCCATGAAAATGAAAGAGAGTTGACCAAAATGCACAATTATGGATATGCTGATGTTCTATGTGTCCAAAAACAACCCAGTTCTTATCATATTAAGAACCACGTACAGTCTCAATTAAGATTTCTGAGCCCTTCAGTTTAAATATGAACTTTATTCAAATGAACAATTATTAAATCTTAAAAATACAAAGGAATTGATAAGAAAATCAGATATTCACAACTTAAAACAATGTTTCTGTAGGTGTAGAACTGCATTCTATTGGTAAATAATTAACAATCACAAAAATTTAAAAATATTTTACAAATGTTGACTCTAAAATGAATTCATCTACATGCCTCAGAAATTTCCTACCAGTTTGGAATAGATGTCAGGAATATATCATATGTGCTAGATTGGTGGTTTGTCCCTACTGACAGCCATAGAAAATCCTGTATGTCATTAATGAATCAGCAGAGTTTTGTCTAATGACTTCTACAAGGTATCTGCAAATTAGATGAATCACTCCCTCAATGCACTTCTCATAGTCACTATCTTTAAATATTGCTGGAAAAATGTATAACATCACTGTTCAAATTTAAAAGAAACATGTAAACTGTATTCCTGACTTGTTGCTTTTTATGAAAATCTGTTTGAAAATCGGAATGTTCCTAGTGCCAATCTGTCTTCAGATCTGATCAGATCATACCAGCTCTCCCATCATCTCAAAAGGCACATCATAAGTTCTGGTCGAGGGAAGGAAGGCTGTGCTCTCGTACGTCCTGATACTTTCTTCCCAGCCTGATGGTCCTTTTCCTCGTCTCGGATAAGCTCCCTATTCAGATGAAAGAAAATTCACTTGACTGTATTGTCAAATAAGCATCGGTTGCATGGAATTTGACTTGATGAATATCATAAAAATAAAACAACAACACAAACAAACATTCCCCAACAGGCTCTCAACCACCAATATAACACAAGTACATTTAAATATTTTCATCGGATTAGTGATTAACTGTTAATGCAAGTCCAGTGTGGACACAATGCTGTGTTAGAAAATCAAAATCTGCCCACTATGATTTATTGATGTTAGTTAAAATGTGCTGTCAAAATACAAATGTGAGCATGTCCAGCGAGTCTGACACCAACCCCATTTGAGTCTGCTTATATTGACTCATATTTATGATGTCATTATTACACTTATAATCAATTCTATTTGTTGACACACCTTTACTGGTCATTGCCTACATTCTAAAAAAAGATAAAAGACAAGACTTTAGAAGTTAAAAATAAACTTAAGATGTGTAACAGGCTATAGCAGAGTTCCCACCTGTTTATATTTTTGCTGGTTTTGCTGCCAGCCCTTCTTCTATTTATTAGAATTCATTTTCCACTGTTGAAAATTTTTTTTGATGTTTTTGAGGTTTATGAGTCCATGATTTGAACCACTATCCAGTGTACTATGATAGTTCTACTGAACATGTCGCCCCATGGTGTAATATACAAGGGAGAGATGGCATGATTCTGCTAAGTCAGGTAAGGAAGTGAGTAGAAGCGGAAGTTAGTAAGCAAAAGAATGAAAGGGGAAGTTAGTTAGCAAATTATATGAATACTTTGTGAAGACACACATGCAAGTGGGGTGGATTACTTTATTTCAGTAACATAATTTCTCGCTGCTACTATTGTGTAACCAGATTTGCTTTGTAATTATGAAGGATTACTCACTGTATAGTCATCCTTTGGCATAAGTGACACTTGACCGTTCTGCTTTACCATGCTCTGGTAATAATCTGAAGATGCAGGTGGAGAATAGATTCTTCCAACATCCTCATACAAGGAGAAATCTTTGACTTCCTCATAATCATGGCTATTGGCATAACTGTTCCACTGTTGTGTGAATCTTCCACCTGAGAATGAAGAACAGAGACAAAAAGCATAAGTAACCCTTTATGCTCATCCAGAGTTACATTCTCATAAATGCAATGTATTCGAATATGTAATAACACAATAAACGTGATTTTAAAGAAAAGTTGTGAGATTCAGCCCAACTGTGAATAACAGGGGACTTTATTTTATATATAATTCCTGATTTATGCTATAGTCAGACCCTTGTGAAGTTACAAAGATGGTATACTCCACTAGGCAGAGGGTAGATTAACCCCTAGTTGGAAATGTGTTTCCAAGGCAAATAAAAGAGACAAAAGAAATACTTGAAGGACATAAAGGAGCCAAAAGGACATTGAGTCTGCATTGGGTGGAAGATAATATTGGCAAGAACTCAGCTGATGTGAGGTGAATGAGGTACAGGAGGAATGAGGGATTTACTGTAGGCAACTTATGGGTTACTTATGGACACAAATCTGTCTAAGTAAAGCCTTGGGTGCAGAGATTATTGGCTTCTGACTTTTTTTGTATTTTATGTATGCTCCCATGTTGTTGACCTCTTAATATATGCCTTAATTTTATTAACTTATAAAATCTCTCTATATATAATGGTAGAGTCTGTCCATGTGTTACGTGACTACTTGCAAACTACTGGGGTTACAACCTTGACCTTTGTCTTAATTGAAAACTTATGACCTGATATGTTCTGCTAAGCCAAAACATTTGAGGCAGCAAACTCTGGAAACTGACAAATTCTTGTGGATTTCTTATGGAGAAGTGATAGGCAAACCAAGTTACTTGGTGGAAATAAAAAAAAGAAGAGTAGGAACATCTGCTGAGTGTTAAGCATATGATAGAGGCTGATGCCTGGGCCATATTAAGACCTTTAGAGGCCCGAAGCACTTAAAAGATTTTGGTGCCCACATATGTATCTAATTCAACATATAAACAATTAAAAAAACATAACTTTTTTATTTTTCCAAAATGGAACAGAATTTAATTTTAGATGTAAAATAATGTTTGTTTACTATATGGAAAACTCCTGTGGTCCCTCCCCATTTCCTTTGATGCCCTAAGCAAGTCCTTATTTTTCTTAATGGTTAATGCAGCCCTGAACAACACCATAACTAGAAGAAGACGAAGAAGAAGAAGCAGAGCCGTGCCATCGGTTGATCATTAAATGTGGGAAATAGAATGCAAAAATGACAAAGATGAGATAATGCATGCGGCCAGAGATCCATGTCCTTCACTAGTTCAATTATTTTAATAATAACCACCTTCATTATAATAACCATTTGATGTCTTTTTTTTTTCGCTTCTAAATTGTATTGAGTACACAGTTAAAAAGAAAATACAGCTGCAAAGAAAGGGCAGTATTAACCACAATTACCCCATTCCATATGTTGTCCAGACAGGTGTCACGGAGGGGAACCTACACTAAAAGAAGGAGGAGTAGTCAAGAGAAGTCAGAAGCAGCTATAAACCTCTAGTTGACACCAGGGAGGGAGGTGACTCAATAATGGTGAGCTTCTCTCCTTTAGTCTCCTAACAAACCATAAACTAAGTGTAGATGCTGAATCAACAGCACCACCTAGTTATCCGTGGACATATAATCTCTAAGATCAAACCATGGGGTCGTGCTGTACCTTACACGAAATGGACAATCTATAACGTTAGGGCATACTAACTAGTTATGACTGCAGGCCCATTGGAGGCCACTATGAAGACAGGACTTTCAAGGTACACTAGTTATTTTAGGCAAAGAAAAACTGACTTTTTGAGGTAAACCTGTTATACTCAGCTAATCGTTGTGCTGCATGTTCATTAGCATATGCAAATATGAGTTTCCCTGTATTCTGCATATCTTAACAATGATGATAGAAATCAACAAGGACCTTTTGCTTGTTGTCCTAAGGGCAAATATAGTGTTGCCCCAGACCCTGGAGAGTGATTCCAGACCATGGCTCAAAATGAACCTGGATGAGGTACTAAGCTGTCTTCTACCAGGAAACCACTGAGTGTTAATGAGATGAGGCAAAGTACTAAAATGACAGAGTATGAAATCCCAAAGAAGAGGACAGGACATGAAAAGAGGGATTGTTTTATTACTGAGTACCACTCCACTTTGTAGACAGGGTGACAACGCAGTTCTGGAAGGTCCAGAGAGCCAGTTGGATTTGTGTTCTCTTCTGTTTATTTTGTTCCTTGGACACCCCTTTCTACTCATCCCACCCAGTGTGTTTTACTTGTCACCTTTTCCATCACATTGGTCCTCCTGTGTATTATTTGGTGTTTGCGCACTTTAAGAGTTCTGGTATAGTGTTCAAAAAGAATATAATAAATAATAGAGAATCTCTAGTGTTTGCTTATTTTTCACCCATTTGTTTCTTTATGTTTTCTGAACTTTGCCTTTCTAATGTAAGTTTATTGTAGACCAAAGCCCACCCCATCAGCACTGAGGTCTAGGCAGTAACCAATTTATATTAATAAACTCTATATGGGTACCAAGCCATCTTAAGGCCATTTTATACTTCACATGATGTGATGCATGCTCCAGCAGATGCTACTGTACTGTTTATATGTGTGCATACACTTTACATAAATCTGGAAGATTCCACCAGGTGGCAGTGCGAGATATCATCGCGGTGAGAAAACATTTGGCTTTGCTATGTTGGAAATTCTGAGGACACCTTGCCGCAATATCTCTGAAAAGGATGTTTAATGATTACAGCCATCAATCCAGGGATGCGCCCATTCCAGCAAGCATCGGGCACGAGACAGAAACAATCTGGGTTATGAGCCCATCGCAAGGTGAACACAAGCATACACATAGACTAGCATCATTTTAGCGTCACCAAATCCCCAAAACGTCATGTCTTTGGAAAGAATCCGGAGCACACTGTGGAAAAGCACCAGGAAAACATGCAAACTGCAAAATGCCACCACTCTGCCACAACATGTGTAATTATCAGTATTCATTATTTAAATGAAGTTAACGACTTATCTGTAAAATGTAACATACATGCTTTAATGCATTTCATCATGAAAGTGATATCAAGTATAAATCTAAGGATTCTAAATATGCAGAGAGCTGGAATATCATAAATTTAACGTATTCTGTGTGTGGCGATTGCTGCTGTCAGTTCAATAGGAAGCCCCAGCAGCAGGTAGCGATTAACAACTGGGTTGGTTTTAAGAGGATGTTTACGATGGTCTACTTTAATGATAAACTAAACTACAAGGTTAAAGTGGACATTTTGAGATTAAAGCCAAAATTTCCACTTTAATCACAAAATAGACTTTTTCACCATGCCCTTAATTTTTTTCTCTGTGACTCAAATAAGCTGCCATGCATTCTGATGAGGTGCAAAAAAAAAAGACAGCACAGAAGATGGTATGTGAGATCTTTAAAATGTATCATGTCATTACGTAGGGGAACGCTTGAATATAAAAGCACCACAAATGCATTTGTATGTCGGCATTTTGCTTCACCATATTGAACCATTCATCAAACATCGAATCATGTCACATGTAGGTAGTAAACAGATTCTGACGTCACACTGCGCCCCCTGACTTTTTGCTGGTACTGCAACTCGCGCACACGTTGCGTTAATTTCTGAGGAAAATGAATGCTGGGAATGCGTGGCAGCCATGATGCGTGCGCATTCTGAGAGTGAAGCATAAACAAGCCCTTACAGTATAATCACACTCACATCCATAATCTTTTTACACAGAGTCTCAAATGCAGTATCGAATGAAAACTACATGAAGATAGAAAGAACATTAACTCCACAAAGATGGTAAGTGATCTGGGATATAAATACAGATCTCTGGAGCTGTGAAGCAGTACTGCTAACCACAGTGTCATTGTGCCCCCTTTTCATCGAGCCTGCTCCAATCAGTTAATATTCTGGGACTAACTCACCGACATAGCTGCTTCTTCCATCACTTAGTCCTTCTGAATCCTCAGGAAGAGTGTAGAGGGATGGGCGGTAGTCCTTCACTGAATGGTAATAATACTGACCAAAATCAGAGGCCGAGTCCTGCATCAGCAGAAGACAAGCAAATATTTATAAAGGAAGACACAAAACTGACATCTTTGACTAACAGATGCTATGAAAAGGCATCCTTTACCTCGCCAACACTCTCGTAGACGCTGGAGCTGAGATCTGAGCCACTATCAATGAGTAAAGTTTGTTTGGCAGCCTTGTTGATGAGCTCCCCATCTTCATACTGATTAAGTTCTGTCAGACTCAATCTGCAACACCAAAAAAGCAGCTGATAATTCATTACCTGAAGAATGTCAAGCTTTTCTTTTTTTCTACAAATGCAGCTTAATTATTTTTGCAGTTCAAAATGTAATTATATCTTCTGTAGTTACAGACATTTTAAAATGGTGAACACTACTTACAAACATCTATTATGGGTGTCTTATCAGGAAAGTGACAGTAAAAGATGCGGCCATATTCATTCTGGTGAGTATGAGACATGAACACTTGCCATTTTTTCAAACCATAGGTTTTTTCTTCTTTCAATACACTATTTGTAGTATGAGAAATCAATGACGGTTTTGGATATTTTTTTAGAAATATTAATATTAGCAAATTGGAGAAAAAAAAAGTCAAGCAACAAAAGAGTTCAGACATTGCCATTGTCAGGCTGTAATAACACTTAAAACTTTTGCTGTGCCTTTATTTTTACTTATTGCGTATTAAATAATTAAGTTCATTTTTATTAGTTCTTCTATGGACTCTTGGGTCTTCCATTTCCTTGTCTGCTGTAGACTCTGGTGCAGTTATAGACACAGGACTTATGTGCCCTTACATCAGTGAGTGACATTATGGTAGCCATCTTAGTTAAGAGCAAGAGGCACTGCATTAGGTGCTAATGTGAACTTTGATAAAAGATCAGACTAAAACTGAAATAGACAGGTTTTAAACAACATGTAACAATTGTCACACGAATAAACAAAAGACATCAAAAAGGTCTGGGCAGCCACCCATATATTATGCCCTGGCTGCAAAATGGGTTTGGTTGATGAGTTGTATTCAGGTTCAAGTCCAAAACAGAACTGCCTTTAAGGCTGTAAAGATGGCGGTTTTAAAGGCTGAGACAGGAAGTGATGTCATCAGGACCAGAACTGGAAGTGATGTCAGGTGGACCGGAAGTAACATCATCAATGATGCCGGAACCAGAAGTGGCATTATCAATGGTGCTAGGACCAGAAGCTACATCATCGGGACCAGACGTGACGTCATTGATAGTGCCGGAACCGCGCAGGATTTCCCGTGGATGGTCTGCAGAGGATTGAGAGAGAAAGTCGGTGCACCTTGCCACCCCCTGGTTTGGCATGGAACTACTATTATTCAGGCCCTTTAGCTGTCTCCCAATCGCATGTATGTAACACAATTTTAAAATAATGAGCCCATTGATTGATAGTTTGCTTTTCTCTTTGGGTCACAGTGTGGTGCTGAAGTGTCATCTGCTGTACTCAGGTCCCAATCCAGGTGGTTCGTCATGTGGTGGTTTCCGCAACATGCTATCAGCGCATGTTCCCAACCTTCAGGACATTTATTTTATTGATACTAGGATACCAAATATGATCTGTGTCACTCACAATAAACATGGTGTGGTATCCGGCCGGGGCTGGAGCCCGGCCGGGACGCCCAGGAGGACCGGAGGAGGGCTTGTGCCTCCTCCAGACCGCGAGGGGGCATCCGCCCTGGTTATGTTGGGGGCCACGGGTAAAGAGCTTAGAAGCCCAGCCCTGTAGGGACCACACCAGGAAGTGCTGGGGGGAAGATGACAGGGGACACCCAGACGACTTCCGGGTGTGCAGCCGGCACTTCCGCCACACTGGGGCGTGTCTGCAGAGGAGTGCCGGGAAGCAGCTGGAGCCCATCCGGGTTCCTATTTAAGGGGCCGCTGGCGGATGTCGGGTGGAAGAGGACGGAGGTGGAGAGAGGACTGGAGGCGGCCAGGAGAAGAGGCATTGTGACTGTGAGGCCTGGACTTTGGGGGATCGGTGCTGGAGGCACTGGGTGTGCACATAAAACAAATTGTAAATATTGTGAATAAACAGTGTGTGGTGGAACCAACAATGTCCGTCTGTCTGTGTCCGGGGCAAAGTTCACAATGGTGTTAGAATGAGTAGAGTGTGGCACATCACACAACTTCTAGTCAGTAGACTGGACTCCTTTGGTACTGTCTCGCTTCAGAGAACTCTTGCGTACTGCTGGTTTGAGTATGTGTCGAATGAGCGGTTGCTCATGGAGTCCCAAATGAGGCACATTACCTGTATTGTGAGGGACCGTCAGTTATGGCACTATGGCCATGTGGCGCGTTTTACCGAGGGTGATCCGGCTTGTAAGATCCTCATTGCTGGGGACCCGAGGGACTGGACCAGGCCAAGGGGTTGCCCATGTAACACATGGCAGCAGCAGATAGAGGATCATTTCCAGAGGGTGGGACTGGACTGCGTGTCTGCCTGGAGGTTGCCAATCAGGATCCTGAGTTGTTTCATCGTGTAGTGGGTGCAGCAACACACTGTACCAGTGCATGCTCCCCAATTTGACTTGTCTTGACTAGTCAGTAGGGGATGTCAAATTTGGCAGCCAGAGTTGCTGATCTTGTTGCCTGAGGATGTGACTAGAAATCATAGTAGATGACAAATTACAGATCTCCACGATGACCTTCCGATTTCTAAAATATCACAAACTCTCCCCTTTCTTGACAGCCAGTAATGTGCTGCCTGACATAGCCCATGTTCTACGAATGCTTCTCAGGTATGGCAATGTCAGCTGCAATTTCAGTCATTTTACTTCTATATAAATAGAAGTTCTGTGATGAGGTTGAAAATTCACTATAGAGTTAAGTTCAGGTTCTAATTCTATGATATTTAACATGTCGAGAAAAGTTGATTTTGGCATGGTGTCTGTATGTGTGTCTATGTGTGCATAAGTGTCAAAAATCTAAATTGATTTTCACATCTTAAAATTACAGCTTTTGTCGAGAAATAATGTGTTTTTTTGTGTTGTGTAAAGTTCTTTGATGACTACATCTCAGCAAATGTAAAACATTTTAGAATATGCAGTTTCCGAGATTTCTGCCCTGAATGACGAGACTTCTGTACAATGATAACTTCTGAAAAAAATTGATCTTCCTGCTTTTTTGTGTTTGTCTTGTTATGGGCTCGAGGGCTATTGTTTTTGGTCCAGTAGTTATCTCCATATACTTCAAAAACGATTTAACTTGGATTTTAGTAGTCTGCCCAATTTAGTGGTAGGACCAGGCCTATTGCTTTGCAGAATTTTTGAATGAGTAGTTTTGGAGATACATAATTATTTTACATATAAAAGTACACACACAGAGGCCAGCATGCACACTCACACTCACACACTGAAAGAAATATATGAGTGAATATAGCTGACAGCTTGTATGCTCTACCAGATCATATGCTGGATGGTGAAGAGAAAGAAATAAACACTCAAACACCCACACACACATCTACGATGATCTGTAAGGGCTGATGTGCACAGGGGCACATTAAGCCACCTCGTACCAATCTCAGTGTCTATGCAGCTTGTTTATTTCATATGATCCAATGTGTTTAGGTTCAAATTCTAAAGTATTAAGGTTGTTCTTTTGATTGAACTTCCTTTATATTTTACACTACATTTATTTGTGTGCCTCATAAATATAAGTTAACGTACCTGATTAAATGCTGTTGTACAGCACAATCGGTTTTATTGTATTTTAAAATCTTCTGTAGAGCGATATCCTACCATTATGACTAAGGTCAAAATGTACATGGAAGTACAGCATGGACAATTCCATTGCAATATTTTTTCTTTTTTCCATTTTGTCATGTGGAAAAATAATTTTAGGGTAACATAGCTTTTATCTTAAAGAAATAGCATAAAGGGTTACAGAATGTCAGAAATCTTTGCAGACATGTCATGAAGCCAGATAAAGGTCAAGTGAACAACAAAATGTACTGAAAGATGACTAAGAGATGTCTAAGAAATGAGAAGATGTCATATAAAGTACCAGAATGGACAGTTGTTATATCCACAGAAATTTCAACTCAAAGGTATAAGAAGAACCAGAATATAATATAATAGACTTTTATTTTATACTAGCTGTGTAAGCCCATGCTGTAAAAAGCCTGGGCTCCTAGAGACTATTGAAATCGTCAGAACAAAAGCTGAAATGCAGAGTCAGCGGTTTTGTTTTGCGGACCTGATTGCCCCCCTTGTCCATCAGCGGCTAAGCGAGTTTCTCTCTTGTTTGTCTTTCCTCAATGATTTCACTTTGGTGACGGAGTCGCTTTCTTCAGCTTCATGCTGTAGTCTCGTACTTTTTTTCTTCCGACTTGTTAACTTGGGGCTGCCTTGCTGGCTCTTTGAGCTTCAATGCTGCAGCCTCGCACTTCCAGGCCGGACAGACAGATACGCACACTTCCATCCATGCATAGACGTTTATATATATATATATATATATATATATATATATATATATATTGTCACAGGGGGCTGGGTGTGGTCGGCAATCAGCCACCTATTTAAGGAGCCGCCGCCCTGCAATCAAGGCTGGAGTCGGGTGAGGAGGAGGACAAGGTCGTGGCAGAGGGGGCGAGGAGAGGCCCGAGTGTGTGTTTGTGTGTGAAGAGACTGCTTATTGACTTTGGGGAACTGGGGGTTTGGTGGTGGTGCACTTGACTTTGTGTAAATAAACGTGGGTGATGATTGAAACAGTGTCCACCTGTGTGTGTCCGGGCCGCCCTATTTCACAGTGGTGTAGCTGGCAGGATGCTCCACCTGGGTCGAGGTGGGGACCTGTATTCCAGATAATGTCTGTGAAAGGCCCAGCACAACAGGGGAACCCACCCACGTGCCGCAGGGGCGGCATGCACCCAAACCCGCAGCAACGAAGTGCTGCATGGACCAATGGGGGTCCATTGATGGACTTTGTATTTAAGGGGCGACTCACAGACGCGGAGCCCAGGAAAGGGGCTGCCGAGAGGGAGAGGAAATGGCTGTGGAAGCCGCAGCAGCAGCGGAGCTGCCCGGAGAGACGCTCTCCTGTGAGAGAGGAGAGCGAGAAGGCCGACCAAAAGTCCCTCCTCAATACAGGCACAGGATTGGACAGCGTGTCCTGTTCTCTCGCCAGCGATTGGACGAAGGCGAGAGCAGGGAATGTCCGTCCCGCGCACCCAGGAAACCCGAGTGGGCTGCAGGGAAAGGCCCACAGAGAGCAGTCGGTAGGTGGAACTACTCACAAGGTAAGCCCACCACCGGCTGCTTCTCTCTCCTTGGCGGCTATGTTACAGGAGCTGCAAGAACAACTGCGCCTTGTGCTGTCGCCGTCAGTCGAGCGATGTGCCCTCTGGGCGGAGACGCGGGAGTCAGGAGGGACAGCAGTGGCGTCGGATCGGAAGCCGCAGGCAAGAGAGGATCGGCATTCTGCGGGAGCTCCTGGACGGAGAGGCACAGCGGGGAAGGTAAGTGAGACCGACCCCGTAAAGCTCCGGACGCCAGCGGGGCTGGGTCTGCCCTCTTGCAGTGGGCAGATCCAAACCGCCGCGGCGTCCCACATTAAGCGGAGGAAGCGGCTTGGGGAAGCCAGTTCCTCCGACATGGGAGGACATGTTGCTGGGTGCGCACATCCCACGAAGGGTCGTCCTCTGAGGAGGCAGAGGAAAACCCCGCAGCGTGGGAGGTGGACACAACGCCTGAGCCCACTAGTGGTTCCGTGGCAGGGACTGCGGACTTACCGTACGGGGAAGCCGAACGTGGGAGCTTCTGAGGGTTGATCGGAGCAGAGAACGTTGGCCCAGCTGAGAGGACGAGCCGAGGGCCTGCGTCAGGGCAACGTCCCCGCCCCTTGTTTTTCTGTTTTATTTACAGGCTCGGGCACTACGCTGCATTGTGTCGGCTAGGCGCCGAGGCGTCTTCATCCTCATGGAATGGTCCGCTGGTCCCAGGAGGTCCCAGCTAGCGGCGGAGTACTGTCGCAGGTGGCTGGGTGTGGTCGGCAATGAGCCACCTATTTAAGGAGCCGCCGCCCTGCAATCAAAGCTGGAGTCGGGTGAGGAGGAGGACAAGGGCGAGGAGAGGCCTGAGTGTTTGTTTGTGTGTGAAGAGACTGCTTATTGACTTTGGGGAACTGGGGGTTTGGTGGTGGTGCACTTGACTTTGTGTAAATAAATGTGGGTGATGATTGAAACGGTGTCCGCCTGTGTGTGTCCGGGCCGCCCTATTTCACAATATATACCGTATATATAAGGTAAGTCATTTGTGTCTAAACCAACGAACCAACCAGAGTAAATATATGCAATGATTGACACTGTATGTAAATTCAAAAGTTTAGAAAATGAATCTCTATTCTTTGTTTCTCTGACTATTCTGACCAGGCTGCAACAGTCTGGTTTTGAAGAATGCTCCCTCTTAAGGCATTTTGCCGAGGAATAATTAAAAGATACAAAGAATAGCTTTTCTCCTGCTGCTTGATTACTGATGTGTCCTGTTAGAGGATGTTTCTTTCTTTAATAAGATGTTAAATTTCTACTACACTCATGGTACAGAATACATGAAACATCAGACAGACGAGTCTCTCTTCTTTTTATGAGGTTGAAAACATCCACGTTCTTTATTCTCCATTGCTGCAGCACATATGTTGTTCATTGGTCTCAGTTCACACACACACTGAGCCCATCCCACTACTTACCGTATATATTCGCATTTAAGTTCTCCCGCGGATAAGTCAGGGCTTGATTTTACTGTATAATTTCTGGTATTTTATAATGTCGGTTGTATAAGTCGAATGTGGAAAACTCACGCTATTGGTCCAAGAGATTATGATATGCTGACGCCCACCTGAGAGAGTAAGAGAGTAACCAGGAGCACACTGCCTTTTTTTTCTATGTATTGTGCCACATAGTGATACCCAAACTATTCTGAAGCGACTTTTGCACTGTTTTGTGTTTTTTGTGTCTCACACCCTCATACACCTTTATTGTAAGATTATCCCCTATCTACGATGTAGAGTTCAATCAGAAGAAAATATGAAGCTGGTTTTTATGAAGCTGGTTTTAAGTTAAAAGTCGTTGAAGTGGTGCAAGAAATTGGTAACTGTGCTGCTACAACAAAATTTGATGTGTCTGAGAAACTGGTGAATGATTGAAGGAAGTAAGACGATGTAAAAAAACTTATACGCGACTTATACGCGAGTATATATGGTAAGTCAAAAATCAAACCTGACTGATTTTGTCAAGGTAATTTGCAGAGTGCTGGGACTGAGCCTACATCACTGGTGGTCCCTGAAGCATGACACAACTGTCACCAACTCACTTAGATTATGCAAATGAAGTTTGCAACTGAAGAATTGCTGAAAAAGTGGTGTAAGTTGTTGTGCGAAAGAGACCCTCGTCCTAGTCAAGCAGCTGGCTAAAAGGAGTATCTCCTTTGGCACAGAGGCAAACTATTGCTGCCATTTAATCGAGGGCCCGGTGCTGTGTGAATTCTTCGTGGAGGGAGTGCGAAACCCTGAGTGAATTTCTGACGATAGACACTGGTCAGAACAGATGTTGTAACAAGCGTTTTTTGTTAAATTATAATGTTAATAAGAATCAGACCAAGAAGCAGAATACCGGGTGTCCTAATTAACCCATTGGATCCACTGAAAGCCTGCAATTGAAAAATTTGGAGGGTCCATGAAAATAAATCTTAAAACATGTTAGGATGTCGTATAATCACTCAGGACTCATTACTGCTTTTGCAAGAAAGTACTATAGTAGCTGGTTGACAGCTCTTCACAGACACGGCAGGGCTAGATGCTTGAGTGGCAGCAGTGTGTTCTTTGATAAGTCTTGAAAGGATTTGAGAAACTGGCAGAGTTTTTCAGAGGTATAAGTATAAATAGGCGATCCACACAGCTGTTTGTGCATGCCATGGTTTCAGTGATGTTGATGTGTGTGACAGTGGATAGCAGAAAGTGATAGCGACGTGTGATCCTGTGATTCCAACAGTAGCACAGCATGAGGCTGGCTGTGTCTTGTTTTATTCCCAGTTTGCATTTATTATTTTGAAGGCTGTTCCTGCTGTTGTCCATAACAATGGCAAAGTGAAGTCGCAGTCTTGTTAGGCTCTGAGCGTATGGTGTTGCTGTTCGTTATAGTTCAGTAAAAAAGCCCATTACTTTGTCTGAACCATTATTCTGCTTTTTCCTCAGGCCTTGCTATAAGCACTTGCTATATGCTCAATGATGAATTCCAAAAATCATTGTTAGGGTGTTTTCTTACTGTACCCTGAAATGGATTGTGCTCTTAACTAACTAGAGATGCAGTGCTGGTCTGTGGCAGGGTGGTGAAATGGTTCACAGTCCAATTACCCCAATCCGCATGATGAAATAGCCACTTTAGTGCTCATGCACAGCATCTATTTCTACAATGTATATGCCTTATAAAAATGGCTGTTCTGCACATTGCTGATCAAAAGTTCAAGGTGGTGTGGTATTTGTTTACGGATTGCACATCCATGCATCTGATGCTTCAGATATTTTACATGTGCATATTTAAAGTGATACAGGTTACTGTGCACGCTGAGTCAGACTGTAGCCAAGCCTCCCTCTAGAATGGAGAGATCAGTTAATATATTAATATGGATATGATGTAGAAAGCTCTTCTCTGACAGTGAAAGAAACAAAGCCTAGGTATGCTGTAGTTCAATATGGTGACTTTTTGTCAATTTGTCCAAGAGAACTCTGAAAAAGGAGAGAACCACAGTAGTACACAAATCTTTGATTTAGTATGTTCTAGGCATATTTTGCATATCTGTGTGCATTCCACCCAGCTCAATCAAATCTGTAGAAATAACAGCTGTACACTTGAATCTCCAGCAAACATGTAGATAAATGATTTGTGTCCTGTAATAAGAAGGTTATTTGTGCCAATATAATTTGTGAAATTTATTTTACAAAGCCATGCAATTCAGCTGAGAGAGAGAGAGAGAGAGAGACTGCAAGAGAGATGGACAAATGACTCCTGTAAGTCAGGTTAGACTGGCAGAGGGTGTGTGAGGGGCATACAAGCAGTGCTGGAGTCTACTAACGCTGAGAACTACTTAACGCATTTAGATTGGGTTTTTTTCTATAATTACTTGAACATTCCTGTTGATTTTGCAACTTCTTTCATCGCACTAAGTATCATAGTGCGGTTGCGGTACAGATTTATTTGTACAAATCCGAGAGAGATGCAGAAGGCCAAGGGGTGGGGGGCGGGGCCCTCCTCACTCACACGCCAGCCTTGGGGCGTATCTTACATCTACTTAGCTAGCGAATAAGAGAACTACATAACTGATTTAGATTGGGCTTTTTTCTAGAATTTGCTTGAACATTCTAGTTGATTTTCCAATTCTCCCATCACACTAAGAATCATAGTTCGCTTGCAGGAGCGATATATTCACACTAATCCGAGACAGAGGCTGTGGGTCGAGGGGAGGGTGAAGCGTGACATCAGGAGTAAGGAGCCAGGCAGGGGCTTCCTTACTGTCCTGTTTCACTACTGCGTGGGTGGAGCCACGGGGAACGGCCAGTATGTATATATATATATATACTGTATATATATATCTATACGAGGTGTGGCAGAAAAGTAATGAGACTGGCAACACTGCAAGCGATCTGGCAACGCTGCGCTGTTGTCCTTGATAGAGCACGTGTATCAGTACCTTCCCATAGCTCAGTGCGAGTTTCAACTCCTTCTGTTAACTACGTGGTTTTTGTGACTGCTATTAGCGAAGTTGTGTTTTTGGTTGTGCGTCACGCAAAATGGAACAGCGGAATTTGGAGCAACATTGTGCCATTAAATTTTGTGTTAAGCTTGGAGAATCGGCAAGTGTGACGTTTGAAAAGTTAAAACAGGTCTTTGGGGAACATTCTTTATCCCGAGCTCAAGTTTTTCAGGGAGGCCTTCAACTTCGAAAACCAATGAAAACATCGAACGTGTGAACACTCTTGTGAGATCAGACCGTCGTTTAACATTAAGAATGTTGAGTGAACAATTAAATTTGAACAGATTTACCGTTCACCAATTTTTGACTGAACATTTGCACATGCGAAAGGTCTGTGCCAAAATGCTGCCGTAAAACCTCACAATTGAGCAGAAGGACAATCGAAAAAGCGCATTCCTGTGGTTCCCCAGCCCCCTTATTCACCTGACCTCAGTCCGTGTGACTTTTTCCTTTTTCCTAAACTGAAAAATGTCCTCAAAGGACGTCATTTCGGGACTTTAGAAAACATCCAAAAGAGTGCAACGGACATGCTGAAGACCATACCGGTTGAAGACTTCCAGCGCTGCTACCAACAGTGGGAACAACGTCTCCATCGGTGTGTAGCTGCCCAAGGGAACTACTTTGAAGGGGATAACATTGATGTTTGAAAAAAATAAAAACTTTGGTAAATAAAAAATCAGTCTCATTACTTTTCTGCCACACCTCATATATAATCTTCATTTGGATCTTGATCTTTGTTTGTCCGCAAATGAATTAGAAGAAGAAGCACTAGATGGCAGTAGAGAGACAGCTAAAACATAGGCATTGCATTAAGAATCTCCTCCAGGCTTATACTACTGAAGACTGTAGTACGCCAGTCACACCTCAAAACACAGACATTCAAACTAAACAAATTGTTGTGCTTTAAATTAACTAAAGAGATCTTCATTTAGATCTTGATCTTTGTTTGTCCGTGAATTCCACGCATGCATAGACCACCTTCCAGTTTAGTACGTTGTTGTTACTCACGGATGTCAACAATGTGCCGGAATAACGAAAGGGGTGGTGGACAGTGTTACGCTGGTTAGCTCCTGAGGCCTGGTTAGAGAATGAGATTGCCAAAGATAAAAGGTACGTGCCTACGTAACATATGAATGAAAGAAAGACAGTTGGTAAAATGAATGACAACGTAACAGCACGTTCCGGAAATTATTACTGTTACGCTGTAGCCGGCGAGTGCTGAGCGTCTCACAGTTGTACAGTGGCTTGCTCACATGTCAGTGAAGTGATCCCTATTTATGCTTTAAAGAGCCTGGATACCTATGTGTCCCCCTTTTATAACCATTGCTCCGTGTATATTGCCTTACTCTTTGGATTGCCACAAAGCAACCTGCGAGATTGGAGAAAGGTTGAGAAGAAATCGTGAGAGGAAACGATAGCGTCGTGAAAAAGAGATGGACTGTGAACGGACAGAAGCAGAAATGCTCCTACACCACCACATAATTACGATTCGGACAGTGATTCCGAGTAGGCCGTTCCTATCGAATCAATATCCAAGGGTTTTCTTTTGTAATTTTGTTTCCCTTATAAAAAATCATAATGCTGTGCAACAAAGGACCCAGTTCACGACTGGCAGCCGCGTTTAAACAGGGAGCCCTTCACAGACAACTTTAACACGCGCAACGTAGCTGGGCGCACATGTATATATATATATATATATATATATATATACCTTTAAAGCAAGTTAAATGCATATATCTCTTTTTGTACCATATGCCTCTCTTGTAATTATTTTCCGCCAGGAGTACAAAGGGGATAGTATTGGTTCTAGTCAATTCTCAATTAAGAAACACAGGAGATGGATACATGTCCTTATGGCACATTGTAGCCAGTCTTCCACAACATGGTCCTGTTAAACTGTACCACACATCTAACTTTTTCTAAAATGTTCTCAATCCAAAAGCCAGAGAGTAACCCACCAGCATTAATTAATGGACAGAAACTTATTCAATCTCACGTGAGCAAATGTTCAAGCCAATTAGCTGAAACCATCAGAAAATTATCTTTACTTCTGAAATATTATCTAAATATCATCAAAAAGCCAACTGCAAACACATCACCATTCCTTTCAGGTAGTGTAGCATAGAAGATGAGCTTGTAGACACAGGATCACGAACTGAGGATCTTTTACATCATGGAAAAATGCAGCATAACATCAGGAGCAGAGAAAGCTCTTTTTGGTGGGAACTGGAACCTGCTCTCTGTAGAGCCTTATAGCCAGACTCCCCAAATTAGTGATACAATTCACTCCTCTAAGATGAGGATCTGCGCCAGTGACTTAATCCCAGTCTAGGAAGAGTGTGAAGTACATCATTACTTCAAGAAGGGAATTCCAGCTTTTCACTACATATATGGAGAATTTAACAATTGGAAGCTACTCACCCTTCTTTCTCTTTAGTTTTGCCTTCTATTCCATCTGTAGGGGAGAAATTGGAAGATATTAGCTGAGTTTGAGTTCCACGTTTGTCCCCTCATCCACATTTATTGGCAGTTGCTTCGTTCTACTGAAAAATGTGGTTAGTAGTAAGAAACATACAGTACTAGAATGGACAAGATCTTACTACAACCCAAGAGATCTGGATATCTTTATCCTCTTGGCACTCCAGGCAACGTAAAATACCTCACACTGTTCATTGTGGTGCTGCAGTGTCACCCATTGAACGGCTGCAATCGGATCTGAATTTGGGTGGCTTGCTGTGTGGTGGGTGCGGCAACACATTGTAATCAGCGTATGCTCCAAATCTCTCTGCTCTGTCTACTTGCATTTTTCATTCTCTGAAAGATGGCTGAGTCCTGTTTTCCACTCCATGCTTGTCTTGGTTATTATTTGTCATTCATCAATTTAATATCCAGTTTCTCCTTAAAGGTCAGGGGAGGTGATGAACAGGTAGTGATATTGGCCATAAAATGGTTTAGCGTTCATTTTTTCACCCCTAATTTAAGAAGCCAGACACCTTGTATTTCCTTAGACATTTCACATCTTTTGTAAATGAAAGCCTCACTTGCTGGGAGGAAAATGATGGGAGACACAGGGTGCCGGTATTTCTACTGGCAAACATTCTGAACAACCCTGTGAAAGTGGTGTTTAATATACCAAGTGATACAAAAATTTGCTCAAGAGATCATCTTGTTTTGTTTATTGATATTCAATTAATACCCAGTGATTGATACTTATTGATAGGCAACATCTAATTTCTGATTTCTTTTCAATTTCTATGCCAAGAGATCCATGTAGGCTAACAAAAATTATAAAGAATATGTTGTCAAAACCAAAACATTTACGATTTCTGCATTTTGTTATAAAAGATAGCATGATGATGTAGGGCAAAGGGGATATTCACCTGTTGTGTTAGGCTTTCAGTGGCATGCAAGGCCTATTAAGAAAGATGCAAAAATCCAGCTATACAGCCTTCACCTTAACGTCTACCTTAATGTCTAAGCTGTAACTTGACCAGCATTTTGGTCAGCTCTGTACTTCATCAGATAACATGTGTTCATCAACAATGAGCTTGCAAGTCCTCAGAAACACCTTCAGAGGATAAGGCACCCAGAAGGATATTCATTTTAAGCTTGTAACTGCTAGTACTGCTAAGATCCACTTCTTCTTCTTCAGGCACTGTGTCAGTGATGTGTCCTAGTCTAGAAAGACTGAGTAGTAGCATTATTTCAAGAAGAGATTTTCAGCATCTAAAGTCTTGTTTCAAAAAGAGTCCAACCTTTTCCTAAAAAGTTGCGGAGAACGTGACAAAGAGCATAACAACTAGCTAATGAAGACAACACCACACCATAGAAAAAGGACCACATGGCAAAAGACAGAGTGCACTTCAGTGTAAATAAAGCCCTTCATACAACTTCCGAGCAATGACAAACAGTATGAGATATCATGCTTAAAGGTTTGGTATCATAAAACTGTTTATATGTGCCAAGATAAACTAGAGCTCCAAGTAGCTAGCTTTATCAGGTTTAATAGTTACTGTGTAACCAACTCACAACTGTGTTGAGCAACGTCTTAGATTTTATGACCTTTTGACTAAACTGAAAATGGAAGCTTTGAATCATAACATGGTGAGTTGACTGCGACCTCACAATAAAATACTAAATACAATGCTGAATAAAAAAGCTTGTAAAAACCAGAAACTTCAGAAACGCCTGCAAACAAACCAGGAACAGTCAGCCTCTTCTGTGTTATGCCTTGTGGTCTATGGCCAATACCCCCAGGCAGCAAGATGGAGCCCACACTGCGGAATGGAGGTGCCCCGAAGACCAGCAGGGAATCATGGACAATGGATACCACAGGGGCCGCAAGAGGGAGCTGCAGGGAGGAGCAAAGAGTCATATGTGCCCTATAACCCTGAAGTGCATCATAGGCAGAGCGACGGCAGAAGTGACGTACTTCCGAGGTGAAGAAAAGGACTTTTGATCTGACCCGGAAGTGATAGATGATCACATGGACTGGGGATTGGAACACTTCCGGGACTATAAAAGGATTGTGGGAGCTCCCAGACAGCGAGCTGAGCTGGGTGGAAGAGTGGCAACGCATCTGGGAGTGTGAAGGATTGGTTTATTGTATTTGTGTTTTATTTAATGAGTACAGTGGAGAGGAGGGTGCTTGGTGCACTGTTCGTGAAGAATAAAATCAATTATTGGATTTTTACCTGGTGTCTGGAGTCTTGGACAGGGGTTCAAGGGAGCGATAGCGCCCCCTATCTGTCAAAGCCTGTCTGTGTCACAACTGTTGATATAAGCAGTTATCACATTTGTATAAATCTTGGGCTTATCAAAAAATTGTACTATTCTGTTTGTTAAAACAAGTAGGGTTCTGTTTTCTTGATGTAAAGTAAATCTAATAGCTGAAAATCTCACCTTCAGAAAAAGGTAAGGAAGATAAAGTATGGGCCTTACCAAAACTATCCATCCATTCATCCTCTTCCACTTATCCGAGATCGCGTTGCGGGGGCAGCAGCTTAAGCAGAGATGCCCAGATTTCTTTCTCTCTGGCCACTTCTACTAGCTCTTCCGGGGGAATCCCGAGGCATTCCCAGGCCAGCCAAGAGACATAGTCCCTCCAGCATGTCCTGGGTCCTCCTGGGTCCTCCTTCCGTTTAGATGTGCCCGGAACACCTCACCAGGGATGCATACAGGAGGCATCCTGATCAGATGACCGAGCCACCTCATCTGAATCCTCTCGAAACCAAAACTAATAATTATATAATTGATTAGCATCAACTGCAGTGGGCTGGCGCCCTGCCCGGGGCTTATTTCCTGCCTTGCACCCTGTGTTGGCTGGGATTGGCTCCAGCAGACCCCCGTGACCCTGTAGTTAGGATATAGTGGGTTGGATAATGGATGGATGTATGATTAGTATCAACCATTCAATCCTTATCACCCACGCTTTTCTACAGTGATTAAGAGTTTCCTCAACATGCCAGGAGACTGGGTTTAAATCCCAGCCACATAACCCTAAGGGCCTATGGTAGAGCTTATGGTTGGTTCAATGCCTAAATTAGATTGGTTGTTCTTATACACTTTATGTAATAAAAAGACATACCATACATGCATTTTCTTGAAGTTGAACTTGCCAGCCTTCTCTCCCTCTCTCTGTTTCCGCATACTACATTGATCCTAATAATATTTTATGTAGTCATAAAGACCTATCTTCAGCAAAAAGAAAAACAGGGAGCTCCACAGTAGATGGCATGGCCTTTACGGAACCCTGATCTCAACATCATCAGAACTGTCTGGGATTACCAGGAGAGACAGAAGCAAGCAAGACAGCCAGAGTCAACTGAAGAATTAGGGCAAGTTTTTCATGGTGTTTGGGTCAAACTTCCATATAATTTCTTATAAAGATGCATGAGAGACAAGTAACCTTAGAGAACTTCTGCAGTATTAAAGGCAAATTATGATTTGATTTAGTCTTCTACTGATTACTGCCATTTATTATTATTGTTTCCGATTTTTTTGAAAGTGCCATTTTACTGTCATATTAGAAAACATTTACTCTTTACAGATTGCTTTCTTAGATGTACCAAAGACTTTTGCAATACAGCACATACAGTAAATACAATATCTATCTATCCATCCATCCATCCATCCATCCATATCTTTCACTGACCTTTCTCCTTGTTCTTTCCTTTCCACCTTTTGGCCAGACAGCCAGCAAACACAGAGTTCAGAATAAGCAAGGTACCACCAACCACAGCCAACACCACTATCAGATAAAGGGGAAGTCCAGATGCTTCTGAAAAACATGTGGATGCACACATTTCAAGACAATTAAATGTATTCAACTAAGTGAGAAGTTACATTATTAAATTTAAAGTCCCTTAAAATATAATAATATTAATGAGAAATGAGAACAGATAAATAAAAAAAAAAGAACAACAGGGACTCTCCTCCTCGGGACTCTCCTCCTTTTGTAATAAATACTGTTGAATTTCCCTTTCATAGCTAATTCTATAAATGTGGTTTGGTGTTGCAATGTCAGACTTCCTGTCCCCAGAGTCCTCAGTGTAATGGACAGCCCAGCCAATGTCAGTGTGGAGTATACATGTTCACATGCAGGTTTAGGTCATTTGGTCATCTCTGATTGACCCTATTTGACTGTGTGTTTATGAGTGTAGCCTGCCATGGACTTGGTTCCTGCCTTGTGTCTATTTTCTGCCAGTAAAAATTAATGTAAACAATTTTAGCATAGGGCTGCAACATAGCAAAGTTTGAAAAAGTGTAATCTTTTGGAAAAGATGTTTTCTTTTCATTAGGTCAGAAATATTCATAACAACTAGGAGTCCCTGGTATAAGTATAATGTAAACTATAAACCAAAATGACATACTACACAGCAAGCGTTATGATTTGCATTTTTCTTAAATTTATGATTTTCCTGAGGAGTTATCTGAATACACGAGAGCTGGTGATTTCCCCATAATGCAAATTTTTAACATAAAGTTCATAAGCAATGTGTGTGTATATATATATATATATATATATATATATATATATATATATATATAGATATATATATATATATATATATATATATATATATATATATATATATAATGTGAAGGATGGCCAGCAGTTCAACCCAGACGAAACCCCAAGTACGCTAGATGGTGACTGCCCTGCAGCTTAGTGGTGCCCCAGATTCCCACAGGGTACTATGGGAAATGGAGTTTGGCTTCACAACCATGCTAGGTACCATGCGTGCCACCAGGGGACGCTGCAGGGAGGCACAGGGACTTCTGTTTCCAATATAGCCCAGAAGTACTCCCAAGTCATGGGGACGGAAGAACAGAAGTACTTCCGGGCTGAAGAAAAATGTAATTCTCCATCTGACCCGGAAATGCTAACAAGTCACGTGAACAGAAGAGAAGCACTCCAGGTCAAGGACTATATAAAGGACTGGTAGAGACCCAGAAGAGAGAGCCAGAGTTGGGAGGGAGTGTGACGGAGTTGCTGGGAGGAGAGAATTGTAGTGTTATAATTGATTTATTGTTTATTGTGGTGGTTGTGGTGCTTTGTGCACTTTATTTAAGAAAATAATTAAAAATCAACTTCTTGGTGATTTTACCCCGTGTCCTGTGTACTGTCTGTTGGGAAAAGGTGGGCAATAGCACCACCAAGCGTCCACTTAATTACTATATATATATATAGTAGCGGGATGGGTGATGAGGCAGAGAAACTCCAAATATAGTTGGGGTGCTACTTAATTTGAACAAAAAATCATAAATGAAATGGTGCTATAATAAACTACTGACTTGATGCTTTCCAAGCCACTCTTGTGGTGTTCTTAAAGACTTTTTGTGTGGCATGGACCCTACTAGTCAAACTGTCAGGTCCAAATAAGATGCCACCTTCTGGGAAGTCTCCCTTTTATACCAGACTAGCTGTCACCTGCGGCTCTGCCGAAGTTGTATTGAAAAAGGACAGTTAGGAAGTCCCTGCCTGGCTCCCTACTCCTGACGTCACGCTTCCTCCTCCTCTCGGTCCACAGCCTCTGTTTCAGATCAGCATGAGTATATCGCTCCTGCAAGCGAACTATGATTCTTGGTGCGCTGAGAGAAGTTGCAAAATCAACTGGAATATTCAAGCAAATTCTAGAAAAAACCCGATCTAATTCTGTTAAGTAGTTCACTAGCTAAGCTGAGGTTAAGGAACACCACGAGGCTGGTGTGTAAGTGAGGAGGTTTCCTCCCCACTCCCCTCAGGTCGCTGCGTCTCTCTCGGATTTGCACAAATAAATCAGAAGCGCAAACGAACTATGACTCAGAGCGCAATGAGAAAAGTCACAAAATCAACCAGAATGATCAAATTAAGGAAAAAACCTGATCTAAATCTGTTAAGAAGTTCTGTCGTGAAAAGCGGACAGACATACAGACAGACGTTGGATTTTATATACTGTATATATGGAGATAGGCTGGAAAGGGGCGGAGCTTCTCTGGCTCTGTTGATTTCAAGTAGTTTGTTGATGTTGTGAGGGAAAAAAGGAGATACGGCTGCTAGCGGCAGAGACCCCTCTTGTCCCGGGGAGTACCACATACCCGGAAGGGGATCCTCTGGCATGCACATGTGACAATATATATTGTTTATTGCAGACACTACCATTTTTTGTTAGTTTAGGTGGGTTTACAAGTCATGATGAACACTTCCCATTCTTTTAAATTTAACAAAACATCTAGCATGTGTTTATTTAGTTAGTGTTCCTGATGAAACAACCACTGCACATTGCCAACAATGATTTCAGGTTTTGATTTTTATCTTCCTCATTTCAAATATGTGCTAGTCCTTTGGCTCACATCTCTTCTTCTGGTCTGTTATTTTAATAAAATGCTGTCATCCCTTCCATGGCAAAATAAGATAAAATGAAAATCATTGTACCGATAGCTGGTAATTTCCTCATAATGCAAATTATTAACATAAACTTCAACGGCAATACAACACAATGCAGCAACAACTTAGTACATTTAAAAAAAACAAAAGGCAGTTTTTAATGTGATGAGAGGAAGAATCCTGCTAGTTGTGCCTGGAGGCTTTGAGTGGACTTTATTTTAATTAGAATTGGAATGATAATCAGAATTATCAAGATTTTCATTGTCTGCCCTTAACAAACTTTGTACACTCCTGTGATACAGGTGGGACAAAAGACTTTCACAGCGGGAAATTTTATATGAACATCCTTTATAGTGGTAGCCCACGGTGCGACTTTCAGAAAATATAATGCAACCTAATTTAAGTAAGCTGTGAGGTAAGTTCGACGCCTCGTCTCAGTCAGAAGTGACATTTTTGTGTGCTCATTAAATTTTCAAGTAATGTGATACATGTTGACGCATTTACTTTAATTTTGATAAAATTAAAAATTAGAGCTAATCCTTAACTACATTCTATGTGAATCAAGTAGCAAAACAGAAATTTATATGAAAACAGCAAAGTAGGAAGTTGAAACAACTTAAGTAGTAAACCTAGGAATTCCCACAGCACATGAACACAGGATTGCAATAACTGGAGCATTGCCAAACCAACATGGGAAGCTCAATGTAAAGCCACTCAGATGTCTTGAATGCCACCAGAGCAAAGACTTCCAGGAAAGCAAAGGGGAAGAGAGATTGTCTCTCACCACAAGCCATTTTTACTTCACAGACTTGCACTGTGGTAACTATCAGTGGCCATCTGTAAACCAGCAACATCTGGATTACAATGGCTGTCAGAATCAGTTTTGTATCAGATTGAGCTAAAGGCCGAGTCGATACTACTGCTAAACACTACGAGCAGAGATCTTCCTGGTGACGTCAGCTGATGATGGCTCTTTATCTCACTCAGCCCTCGCCATACTGTGCGGCTCCACTACACCACAAGAGATCACAGCAGAAGTAAAGTGAAAAGATGAGCGGGGAGAGAATACAAGGAAATGCAGACAGAGCCAATCAACAAAACTAGAACCACTAAACAGAAACTAAAGGCGAAACTAACTAAAGCTACTCAAGGTCTGTTTTTTAGTGAAATAACCCAATACCAGAATGTCAAGTGCAGCGTGTAACCCTTTGATAAGAGTTGCATGATAATGTAACATACTGTGACGCAACGGGGGCCATCATCATAAACAGTATGTTTGCGGCGCCAAGAAAAATGACTGTAAAAGGGCGGTCAATAATATCAGTGTCATAGCAATAAAAAATAAACAATGACTTTAAAAGTGAAACGAGTGATCCCAGATATAGTGCGTGAAATTAAATTCTCAGAAGCAAAATCAACAGTCAAAACCAAAAACATACAAAGTTGGACATGAGCAATACATTTAGTTTGGCTAATGTGACATTATTTATTTTAGTACTGTACAATCGTTTCTTAATCTTGACATTCTGTTGTCACTTACAAATTAAAAAATATATACTGTCATTCACATACACATGGGAGACAGCTTAAGGCACAGGTGTCAAACTCCAGGCGTGGATGGCCGCAGTGGGTGCAGGTTTTCTTTCTAACCCTTTTCACTGCTAATTAATTTCTTTTCCCTCTATTTTAATAGCCCGTTTTTGAAGATTAAGTCTTCTAAATTGATTCTTTTCTTCATTAAATGACAGCCAAACAGAAATGAGACGTGAAACGAGCCAACAAATGACCGACTAAATTGGGGATTCAAACTCCAACCAGTTCTTTAATGAGAAGCTGATTCTTGCTGTGAATTGAACCCGTTATTCAATTCCATGGCCTGTTGCTGCTCTCTTTTTGCCACAGCAGAGATTTCCAAAACTATTGATATTCTGTTTTTTTCTAAGAACTCCTAAAATGTTTTGGTAACCTCAGGGATCAACGTTACTGAGACCTCCACCTTTATTTTCAGATTTTGTTTGATGGGTACAGGTGAGCTGGTCATGTCCTCCTTGTTTTGTGTCTCATTACTGTCCGGCTGCTAATTAAGGAAAAAACAACTAAGGGGCCTAAGTCAAGCTAATTCAAGCTAAGGCTAAAGAAGTTAATTAGCATCAAAAACTGGTCACGAATTAAGATGGTTAGAATGAAAACCTGCAGCCTGGAGTTCGACACCCCTGGCTTAAGGGCTCTGGTGATGGTAATTACCCGCCAAACCAGGGGTTGGCGCTGTGGTCTAATGCCATCTCTCTTGCTCCCTCTGCAGAACAGAGGACCAACAGTGACTTCACCACTGCTGTCTGCCATCATGGACCCGCCCCTTCCTGCCATGTGACTATATAACCTGAGAATCGGCCATCTTGTTCTGAGTTCTGTTTGGATCTAACATCTGGAAAGACATCTTCACAGATTATTGTATGCTGCATTATTGTGCATTCTTTCAAATTATTGGGGGGCACCAAGGTGGTACCCCAGCTCTTTCACTTTGTCATGTCTCCTTTTTACAGTATTCATACAAACATGTAGCTGTAATATAATCTATTGTGAGACGTTTTTGTCCTTTTTTTGGGATAAGTGTATAAAAATGTCTGTAGCAAGACAACATATGGGGAGACATCTTGTAGCGGTGATCCCTGTGCATAAACGAGTTTCCTGCCTTGCACCTGATACTGCTGGCATAGGCTCCAGCTCTCCACTAGATAAACAAGTTTCTGAAAATGGAGAAATGGATGCATATTATCACCACCATTTGGTAAAAATAATAATAGTAGATTTTTAAATCAAAGTACTTGTCAATTCATTAAGGATATAGCTTTCTCCGCGTATCCGTCCATTTTCTGAAACTGCTTTTTCCAGTACAGATTTAACTGAAGCAGCAGCCTATTATGAAGGTATAAACTAATCCAGGAAGGACTGAAGATGAATTGAAGGACATAAACAAGTTTATTAAAAACAAGCGCACCGCGAGTTCATTCACATCATTACCTTTCAGCTCAACAGCATGTTTTTTAACTATTGGAGGAAATTAATATTTCTTTTTTCTTTATTTTCTATATAAAACTTCCTAAAAAGTTAATAATTCCTGGATTGTTGCTTCAATGCATTTGATACAACTGAATATATTAATGTTAAATTGTTAAATTGTGAGTGTGAGTAGGTATTGAGGTGCATTGTCCCTTCTTCCCGGACTGGTTCCTGCCTTGTGCCCAGTGGTCCTGCGATAGTCTTCTACCCCCTGCAATCCTGATTCAGTTTAAGCAAGTTCAGGAATGTTAGCTTTAAATAGTCATCCTTCATTTTCCAGATGTATTTTAAATAGTGACTTCTCATGGAATCTTGCATTAACAGTTTCTAGATTGGAGAGCATGTCTTACCTGTAGGAGTGGGCTCTGGAAATGAAGGGCCTTCTGGGAATTCAATGATAATGGGAGGACTTCCTAGAGAGAGAGAGAGAGAGAGACAGAATAAAAAAAAAATATGAGGATCAAACAATCATCATCATCTATAATGGGAGATATTCACATCTTACAATGTAGCTTTACATTAAAAAACATCCTCTACAATCTGTGCTAGTGGTTGATGGACTATAAGGAAATAATAATTCTTTACATTTATATAGCAATTTTTCTCCCTACTCAAAGGAACACGTAGTTGGCAGGACTCAAACCTGAGTGGAGAGACCCCAATGCATGGCCGTCTTAATGCATGGGCATTCTGGGCTGTTACATGGGGGCCCCATAAGCATAGGGGCGCCATGCTAATCCATGTACAGTATGCTGTGACTTGCTGAGTGGTTGCATAGCTGCACTGCTTTGCTTGGGGGCCTATAATGCTGTTAAGACGGTCCTTCGCCTTAACCACTTGGCCACAAAAGTTTTAACGAGAAAAGTCCATTCAGTTCAACAAATCTCTGCAATCCTATCGACTTGAAATGTGTGAACTAAAGTGTCCCTGCTTTCGGGTAAAGGGGTTTTATTAACCCTTACGGCAGATATTGCCTTGCTCTTTTTTTTTTAACCCTGCGGCACAGTCAGCTACTGGTATAAATTTAGTCTCAAGGGTATGTCTGCCTTGTTCGATGGCTCATCTCCCACAGTGCTTTATAGATCTTTTCAAACATTGACATTGATGTTTGATGTGTAAATCTCTGTTTCCATTGACTTTCCTGCAATGTTTTGTCAGCCACATTAGAAACAAATTAGGGTCTGTTCAAAAAGTCTGCATCTTGTCCACTTTGTCATCTACAAAAGTAAAAAGCGATTCAAAACAAAGGTGAGATTGTCACCGTCGGGGGGTGCTGCTTTCAAATGTGTCTGGTCACTGCAGTTTAAAGATTTTTTTTCCTCAGGTTTCTATCTATCTCCCGAAGAGAGGTCAATCTAATTGGTGACCTTAAGCTGGCACTTTATATGTGAGCATGTCCTGCAATAGACTCTCTTGGCTTGGTTCCTACTTTGTGCTCATTGCTGACACAGTTGAATGCATCCCCTGCAACCTTCGACTGAACTCTGAGGGGTTGATAATGGTTGGATGTCCATGGTAACAGTCTGCTGAAAGCACATGATTTTTAAGGAGGTGAGCTTTAAAAAAGACAAATAACAGAAATGAATCACACACAAGCAGCAGTCTAATGACAATCTTCTTCTTCTTTTGGCTGCTCCCATTAGGGGTCGCCACAGCGGATCATCTTCTTCCATATCTTTCTGTCTTCTGAATCTTGTTTTGTTACACCCATCACCTGCATGTCCTCTCTCACCACATCCATAAACCTTCTCTTAGGCCTTCCTCATTTCCTCTTACTTGCCTGACAGCTCTATCCTTAACATCCTTCTCCCAATATGCTCATCATCTCTCCTCTGCACATATCCAAACCAACGCAATCTCGCCTCTCTGACTTTGTCTCCCAACCGTCCAACTTGAGCTGACCTTCTAATGTACTCGTTTCTAATCCTATCCATCCTCATCACACCCAATGCAAATCTTAGGATCTTTAACTCTGCTACCTCCAGCTCTGTCTCCTGCTTTCTGGTCAGCGCCACCTTCTTTTATTGAAAAGCTAAACATTTAGTTGAAAGTGCAGGCAATACATTATTACATTCTCCACATTGGTGGGAACTTCAATATTGTGACATTAAATGATTTTATATAAACAGTAAAATGCAAATAATAATGGGTAGATTTTTTGCTGTAATATATACTGTACTGCTCATCAAGCTACACGTAAACCACAAACAGAAGTCTCAAGGAGGCTAAAATAAAAGCTTTCTCGGTAATCGACACTTTAACACGCCTGTGTTTGAAGGCTACTAATAAAAAATCTTGCTGGAAACCTTTGTCTAAGTTGTCCTTCATATTTTTTTTTTCATGTTAACCAACATAATTGCTTTTATAAGAAAAATAATGGAGAATCTTTGCTTTATAGAGTATGTCAGATTTATTTTCCTTAGAACTGCAGAAAGAGTTCAATGAAATCTAACATGTCTCCTGTAGGTAGCTGAAATGGCAATTTTACAGATAAGAAAGACAGACATTTTGAGGTAAGGTTGTTATACTCACTAATCAACGAACTGGAGAGTGACGACATATTACACGTTGATTGAAACATGCAAGTAAGAATTTCACTGAGCTCTGCATGAAGGTATATTGCAGGCAAAATGAAATAAATATGCACATAAATAAAAGTACTGTGAAATGTGGAAATAAATAGTTAATAACAACATGGAATGTGAGCATAAATAATTAAATGTGTGATGAAATATATTTTTATTGCTCATTTTTTATGTTTAATTATTTCTTTAATTACCATATCTACTCACGTATAAATCGGGTCTTGAAACCCGAAAAATTGATCATAAAATCAGACCCCGAGTTATACACTCATTCAAAAATTCAACACTTTTTTTTTTAATTACCATATCTACTCACGTATAAATCGGGTCTTGAAACCCGAAAAATTGATCATAAAATCAGACCCCGAGTTATACACTCATTCAAAAATGCAACACTTTTTTTTTTTTTTACATCTTCTTGCCTACTCCATCTCACATCAGTTTCTCAGACGCATCAAGTTTTGTTGCAGCAGCGCAGTTACTGATTTCTTTCGCTACTTCAATGACATTTAATTTAAAGCCAGCTTCATATTTTCTTCTGATCGAACACTCCATCGCAGATAAGGGTTGCTTTTACGATAAAGGTGTATGATGGTGTGAGATACAAAAACACAAAACAATGCAAACATTGACAAAAGAAATGACAGTGTGCTCTGCGGTTACTCTCTCAGGTGGGCGTTAGCATATCATAATCTCTTGGATCAATAGTGTGAGTTTTCCGCATTCGACTTATATGACATTATAAAATACCAGAAATTGTACGATAAAATCAAGTCCATGATAGAACTTATTTGTGAGTATATACGGTATGTACATTAGAGACACCACATTCTACATGAAATAATCCTTGAACCCTTTCTTTCATCAAAGTAGAGAGGGCGGGCTCTAGCAAGTACTGTTTTTGGATTGGTCAATCATCCACAAAGTGCTCATATGTGCTTTGCTTAATTCGACAAACCTGTGGCTCATGTTCATGCTCAGAGGCAAGAAAAAGTTGCCCTGAATTACTGAGCAAAGCAGTTATTTTAATTCGGGAAGCTCCATATTCATCATCGAGTGGTTGCATTCTGTCTACTATGAATATGGTACTTGATGGATGAAGATCTACATCCACTCTGTAGACGATTCACCAATCAAAAAACAGTACTCTCATAGAGTAGGGGTCTCCAACTCTGGTCCTGGTTTTCTAGCACGGCTGCTGTTTTTCATTCTGATTATTTTTTTAATTAGTGATCATTTTTTGAGGTAATTAACTTATTTTGCCTTAACTTAATTTTAATTGACTTACCATTTTGCATTCGGACCCTTAATTATTTTTTTCCTTAATTAGCAGCCAAACAATAATGAGATACCAAACAATCTAACACATGACCAGTAACCCGTGTCCATCATACAATATCCGAAAATAAAGAAAGGTGAAAGTCTCAGTAGTGTCGATCTGCTCGGATCCACAGAACATTTTGATGTCTTAGAAGGCCGACAATCATTAGCTGTGGAATTGTCTCCTGTGGCAGAATGTGAGTGCCAACAAGCCATGGAATTAAGTAACGGGTTTAATTAACAGCAAAAATCAACTTCTAATTAAGAAACTGGTTTGAGTGAAGTTGGTTGGAGTTTGAGGCCCTGATTTAGCTGGTCACCTGTAGGCTCACTTACGTCACATAACATTTCTGTTTGGGTGTCATTTAAGGAAAAGATTAATCAATTCAGAGGATGGAGTCTTAAAACACAAAACATTTAAAAGACAGGGAAAATTCAAAGAGCTCAATGAACTTTAACATGTCTCTTGTTGGTTGAAAGAGCTGAAATTGTGATTTTTCAAATAAGAACAGACAGACATTTTGAGGTAAAGTTGAGGTTTTGAGGTAAGGAAAAGAATTCAATTAACAGCAAAAACTGATCACTAATTAAGAAAAAGATTAGAATGAAAACCTGCAGCCCCCCAGGACCATGGTTAGAGTGATAGTTTTCATTTCAGAGCTTCATGTTGCATGCATGTCACTGGAATAAATGCAGAAATAATTTATAAAGTAAATTTATAAAGAAATAAACAAAAAATATATTTTGTGACGCAGTTAATTTTTTTATACTTACATTCCATGCTGTTATTATCTACTTATTGTCACATTTCACAGAACGTATTTTTTTGTCCGTTTATTTATTTTTTTTTACAGGTAGTCCCCAGATTACAGACATCCGACCTACAACTTACGAACAAGGCCGTGGCTGCGACGCATGCGCCTCAGTAACTGCCACTCCGTCATCTTTCGGCCTGGGGATGCTGCAAGCGGTGGCTGGAGGGAGTAGATTTCGCTGCTTGCGCAGTGTAGTGTCCCTCGAGCAGCTCCTGTAGGCAAATGGTGACTCGTGGTCCATAGTCACTGGCGCCATAGCTATCGCTCGTGTGCAGGATGATGGTTCGCTGCCCGCCCACTACGCTGCCGCAGCTACTGCTCTTGACTGGTCGCAGGCTGGATGGAGCGGAGGGGGGAGTTTCACTGCCCGCCCAGCACACACGGCTGGTAATGCTGCAAGCGGCGACCCGGTTGTGCCTGAACGGAGGCCATTGAGGGTGAACGGGGTGGCGGAGGTAGCATTGTAGTGTGCCTCGGATGGCTGCCTGTTGAATTGGGGTTGGGCGATTCACTACCCGCCATTGTCCGCACCATGTTCATTCTCGGTGGATGGACGCTGCAGGCACTGTAGTGGAGGTGACTGTGAGGTGGGCTGGTGATGAACCACCCCCTCGCCGCCCCCGGTCATTCTCAATAGCAAGCCTGCTTGTACTGTTACGCACATAGCAGGAAGTTGCCTCTTGTCAATACATCAGACGTGTTGACGGGTGCCTTCCTGCTGTGATAGCCTGTATAGCACTGTGCAGAAGGGCTCATCTTAACCTTTTGTCTTCACCCTTCAAGAATGTCTCTGAAACACAAATCTGATGCAAATGCTGGTGATACAGTAAAGAAGAGAAAAACCATCACCACTGAAAATAAAGTAGAAATAATAAAAAGGTCAGAGAGGGGTGAAACTCTGTCGTTCATTGGCAGAGCATTTGGTTACAGTCGGACAACAACAGCATTTATTAAAATAATGTACCTGTTCCGACTTACATACAAATTCAACTTAAGTACAAACCTACAGTCCCTATCTGGTACGTAACCCGGGGACTGCCTGTGTATTTAATTTTGTCTGAAACAGTTCGCCGTCCATATGACTCCATAAACCTAATAAAATCAGCCATTTGAGTTATCATTTGTATCATGATGTATGTTCTTGATATTTTCTGAGTTTATTTCGTCCTTTCAGAACTCACCTTTGGTGGTGACAGTCAGTATGGCATTGCCATCTGCATACTCGCTTTCTCCCATAGCATTGAGTGCATTGACTGAGAAATTGTAGGGAGTTGCAGCCATGAGGCCTGTGATGGTGAAAATGGTTGCTTGAGGGGGAAAGACATCCACGTACATGAAACTTGGTGCTTCTTCCCAGTGGTACCTGAGAGAAAGAAAGGGACGAATATAGACATTGATCGGTGGAAATGAATGTAAAGTGACATTTAGCTAGATCTTTAAATCTATTTTCCATGTACTACTCTTAAGTCAGAAATACAAGTCCTTATATTGTTATTATAAGGTTAATACCTTTCATTCATGTAGACACGATATAATGTCTTACATACTGTATGTAACACACACATTTATAGTACAGCAGAATGAAAAGCTAGTGGAGGCTACGTGACGTGTTTCAGCAGGCAGATGGATGGCCCCAGCAGAGCAGTTTTAGAGCTAAGGTCTATGGGTGTCTGTGCAGTGTGCACTTTCTCCAAATAGCTGTGTATTTTAGGATTTGGCCTCCTCGTCCCAAAGATGTGTACTTCACATTATCTGAACACACAGAATTGGCCTGGTGTGAAGCAGTGCAGGTGTTGGCACCTGCCAAGTAGCTGCTGCTGGTGGGGTATGTGCCATCCCTTTATGACCATTTAATCATATTGAGCAGTTTTGAAAATAACGGGTGAATAGCTAAAGTGGCTTTCAGTCTCCAGAAGGGGACCGTTCTCACTTTTTTTGCAATAAACTCTTGATTAACTTATAAAAAGTGCAGCAAAATAAAGAAATATATATTTTCTGCCTCTTTGAACTTAACAAAAATATGACACAGAACCATGTTTGTATTATGGCTATGTATATTTAGCTTTTGTTTTCAAGTGTGGACTATTAGACACCTACAAGTTGTCTATAATCAGAACAGATTCACTGATACTGCAATAGCCCTGACATTACACACCACCCTCTCCCACTTGGTCGAAAGAGACATATCTTTAAGAATACTGTTTGTAGATTACAGTTCAGTGTTTAACTCTATGATTCCCTCTAAGCTTGACAGCAAGCTCAGAGCTTTGGGTTTCAATGACTCTGCGTGCAGCTGGATGCTGAACTTTCTTTTGGATCGCTGCCAGGTGGTTAGACCGGGTGGCATCATTACTTCTGTACTCATTCTTGACACTGGAGACCTCAGCGATGTATACTGAGTCCTCTCCTTTATTCCCTCTACACTCATGACTATACAGCTATGAACAGGTCTAACAGTATTGTGAACTTTGACATAACAGTGGTGGTTGAATGGTTATGAGACTGAATACAGAAAGGAAATTAGAACCTTGACACACTGGTGCCATAAGATAATACTGGGCTTTAGGGAGCAAGAAGGCGTACACTCCCTATCAATGGGACTACTGTGGAGAGGGTGAGCAGTTTTATGTTACTAAGCCTGCAAGAATTCCCATGGACTGTTCACGTTAGAAAAATGGTGAAGAAGGCTGAAGAGGTTTGGCACCGTCACAGCATTTTACATCTGCACCATTGAAAGCATCCTAACTAGATGCATTATTTCTGATATGAGAACTGCACTGCCCTCAGTTACAAAGCCTTATTCTGTCCAACAAGTCACTGAAGGTGAGGTTTCTAACCTACAAGACACATAAGTTAGGTGGTATCTAGGGAAAGTCAGGAAAATCATCAATGACCCCAGTCATTCGAGTTAAAAACTGTTCCTAATATTACATTCAGGGAGGACCAGCAGGCTCCAAAGCAGCTTCTTTCATCCAGCTGTATGCATTATGTGTATGCGATACAGGTGCCAGTCATAAAATTAGAATATCATGACAAAGTTGATTTATTTCAGTAATTCCATTTAAAAAGTGAAACTTGTATATTAAATTCATTCATTACACACAGACTGATGTATTTCAAATGTTTATTTCTTTTAAATTTGATGATTATAACTGACAACTAATGAAAATCCCAAATTCAGTATCTCGGAAAATTATAATATCAATTAAGACCAATGCAAAAAAAGGATTTTTAGAAATGTTGGCCAACTGAGAGGTATGAACATGAAAAGTATGAGCATGTACAGCACTCAATATTTAGTTGGGGCTCCTTTGGCCTGGATTACTGCAACAATGCGGCGTGGCATGGAGTCGATCAGTCTATGGCACTGCTCAGATGTTATGAAAGCCCATGTTGCTCTGATAGAGGCCTTCAGCTCTTCTGAATTGTTGGGTCTGGCGTATTGCATCTTCCTCTTCACAATACCCCATAGATTTTGTATGGGGTTAAGGTCAGGCGAGTTTGCTGGCCAATCAAGAACAGGGATACCACGGTCCTTAAACCAGGTACTGGTAGCTTTGGCACTGTGTGCAGGTGCCAGGTCCTGTTGGAAAATGAAATCTGCATCTCCATAAAGTTCGTCAGCAGCAGGAAGCATGAAATGATCTAAAACTTCCTGGTAGACGGCTGCGTTGATCTTGGACCTCAGAAAACACAACGGACCAGCACCAGCAGATGACATGGCACCCCAAACCATCACTGACTGTGGAAACTTTACACTGGACCTCAGGCAACGTGGATTCTGTGCCTCTCCTCTCTTCCTCCAGACTCTGGGACCTTGATTTCCAAAGGAAATGCAAAATTTACTTTCATCAGAGAACATAACTTTGGACCACTCAGCAGCAGTTTTGTCTTTAGCCCAGGCGAGACGCTTCTGACGCTGTCGCTTGTTCAAGAGTGGCTTGACACAAGGAATGTGACAGCTGAAACCCATGTCTTGCATACGTCTGTGCGTGGTGGTTTTTGAAGCACTGACTCCAGCTTCAGTCCACTCTTTGTGAATCTCCCCCACAGTTTTGAATGGGTTTTGTTTCACAATCCTCTCTAGGGTGCGGTTATCCCTATTGCTTGTACACTTTTTTCTAGCACATCTTGTCCTTCCCTTCACCTCTCTATTAATGTGCTTGGACACAGAGCTCTGTGAACAGCCAGCCTCTTTAGCAATGACCTTTTGTGTCTTGCCCTCCTTGTGCAAGGTGTCAATGGTCGTCTTTTGGACAACTGTCAAGTCAGCAGTCTTCCCCACGATTGTGTAGCCTACAGAACTAGACTGAGAGACCATTTAAAGGCTTTTGCAGGTGTTTTGAGTTAATTAGCTGATTAGAGTGTGGCACCAGGTGTCTTCAATATTGAATCTTTTCACAATATTATAATTTTCCGAGATACTGAATTTGGGACTTTCATTAGTTGTCAGTTATAATCATCAAAATTAAAAGAAATACACATTTGAAATACATCAGTCTGTGTGTAATGAATGAATCTAATATACAAGTTTCACTTTTTTGAATGGAATTACTTAAATAAATCAACTTTGTCATGATATTCTAATTTTATGACCGGCACCTATATTACTGTGGGGGGCCTTGTACACAAAGTTTGTAACTCACCTGTACATTCGTGTTAAGTGATGTGACAATAAAGTGACTTGACTTGACTTGTACTTGTGCCCCATAGGCCTCATTTTATAATGTAAGAACAGGCTTTTTTATTTTATTTTATAAAGAAATGTTCACTTAAAAATATAATTTCCAGTGACATTAATGGGTGCAATGAATTAGTAAAAACAATTTTAACACAGAACTCATCCTTTAATTAAATTAGTTTTAATCAAGATTCTGCTAAATAATTCACAATATTCCTTATTATTGATTTTGCTTACAAGGCAGCTTTGGTATTACTTCTGTGTATATGCACAATATAGAGAATTTAATGTAATAATAACAATAATGATAGTAATAATAATAATAATAACAATGATAATTATAAACTCTCTACTACATTTGAAATTTGATGTCTGTTTTGAGTTAAATAAGATATGACATTGTACAGTAGGTCTGACTGACATTTATTGTAATGTATTTTATAAAACCAATTTAAAGAAAGAAATTGACCAGCACATGTCAAGTTCCTTATTTTCTTCTGCTCTTTGAAACAAATGAAAGCATTACCTAACTCGAAATTTCTGCTCGAGGCCCCCATTGAACCCTTCACTCCACTGCAACGTAACTGAATTGTGCGTAATACTAACAACTTTCAAGTTAGTAGGTGGATCGGGTCGACCTGAAACAGAAAACATAAAAAGAGTCTAGAAGTTTGTGTGGGTGGTTATGTTGTAATAGTTTTGACTATTGAGCACTCCAGAACTTTTTACATAAACATTCCTAATACTAAAAGTCAGATAACACCAGTCTTCTACCCTACCACTCTATCAGCATCAAGGCATGTAGTTTAGATGATCTGAGAAAGAAAGAAATATGGGAACAATGTTATACATGAGGGAAATGTTTGATAGCATTGAGTATGTATGTAAAAATCAAAAAGTAATGGTGTTTTACATTGAAATATTCTCATCCTGTCCACCAACCATGGATGTGTAAGAAAGAAAGTCATAAACTGAAATCAAATTCATGGCCTATTCCTAATGCAAGCCCTGTATATATCATTATATTCCTTCTTTACCAAGTAAGCCCTTTATATATTTGGCATTTACTTTTCAATTATAACGTTATGATTTGTTTGAGTAAATGTCACATATATTATAGATTAGCAGTATGGTAACTTACATCAGGGTAACCCCCTAGTGCCTGACAAATCTCATCCTCCAAGTAAATCAAACCCAAGTCCATACAGGGTTGGTTTTAATGTGGACTAGCTGGGCCTAAGTAGCTGTGAAGTCAAGATGCCGATATGGCATTATAAAAGTCTTACATGTTAAACACATTTACAGTGCATTTCTTTTCATTACGTGATTCACCGCACATGATGTAATAATGGAGTTAATGGGAAAAATCAAATCAATGAGCCACTTAGCATGTGAATTGCTGTACATATGTTAAACAAATTGAAAAATTCTTGTTTTTTCGGTTTCAACCTACTGGTGCTGACAAGCTGAATGTCAAAGACGTCCAGTCCAAGTGGGTTGCGGGCAGTGCAGGTGAAGATGGCGTAGTCATTGATCGCACTCACATTGACAATAGTCAGGGTGCTGGTGTGGAAGACGCCCTCATTCACTGTCTTCTCTGAATACCTACAGAAGAATTGAAGACAAGTAATCATGGACACATTATGGGTTCAAAGCTGACACACACACTTTCATGTTTGTTTACTGGTAAGTATATCAAGAGTTTGCCGTATTAGAATTGAAACATTTTCATAGTAGCACTCCAATTTAGGAAGTAACTCTTTTGTCAGTCAAATTGTGTGGAAAGTGCCTAGCTGAGTTGATGGAGGATCAAGGTGGTTAACAGACAATTCATGCAGACATGACATAAAAAAGTAAAAGTCAGTATGGGTACTGAGGAGAAGATGGTCATGTGACGCAGAGCTTACCACATAAAAAGAAATAAAATTTCTATATAAAAATAAACTTCAGTTTATAATATACTTTTGTTTTCAGTTAACTGAAAGGAAAGTAACAAAAATCAATGAACATTCATTTAGACCACTAATATCTTTTCACATTGCTATTCAACTCTTGCATATTAACAGAGAGGCACAAGCCATTAGGGTTAGGAAGTGCTTGTTCTGTGGTGTAGAGAGGGGTATGCAGTACAGAAGAGGGGTGTGTATGTAAGTCTGTGTGATTGAGCTATCAGTCCTATGATGACACTTTACTGAAATCTGTAATGATCTGCTTTTGTACTTTATCTTTAAAAAACACACGCCTTTTGGCCTTAAACATTTTCCAAATATTTTAGACAACATGTATCAGTTCATGGCATGTGTATGTGTGGTTATTTTTTCATAATATTAGGCTTTCTGGTCTGTACAGTATTGCTGGCTTTCAGTATTAGAGGATGCAAAACTCATGTAGTGTTTACATTTTCTTTTGGGTTTCTTTGCAATAGAAGGACATTTTATGTGAGCTTGTGAAGAACATGACTTAGGCATATACACTACTTGCTGTCCCCTGCAGCTCTGCCCGCGTAGTAGTGAAACAAGACAAAGTTTAAAAATCAATAATCAAACAGGTATCGCTAGCTAAGCAGAGGCAAGGTAAACTCCAAAATGTAGAGGTAGATCAACTCAAACAGAGGCTGGCGCGTGAGTGAGGAGGGCACTGTCCGGCACACCGCTCCTTTCATCACACTTCCCCCTCCCCTCGGCCCACAGCCTCTGTCTTGTATTAGCGTGAATCAATCACTTCTACAAGCGAACTATGATTCTTAGCGAGATGAGAGAAGATGCAAAACCAACCAGAATGTTCAAGCAAATTATAGGAAAAAAAAAATCAGATTTAAATTCGTTAAGTAGTTCTCTCGCTAGCTATGCAGAGGTAAGGTACGCCCCGAGGCTAGCGCGTGAGTGAGGTGTCTTTCTCGGATTCACTCAAATAAATTGGTACCGCAAGCAAACTATGATTCTTAGCGCGATGAAGGAAGTTGCAAAATCAACAGGAATGCTCAAGCAAATTATAGAAAAAGACCCGATCTAAATCCGTTAAGTAGCTCTCTCGTGAAAAGCGGACAGACATACAGACAAACAGACAGACATTGGATTTTATACATATAGAGATATACATGTGTGTCTGTCTATCTATAGTTAGATATACAAGGGTAAATCAAGAGATAAAGACAATTTGAAAATTGCACGGTAACTGCAATGGATAGAAGCTGATGCAGTACAACAGGTTTGTGATGGCTTATGGGTAATTTGAACATGTACATTGCAGCACTCTGCCGTTAGTCTAGTTGAAGCCAAGGTCAAATGATGCTCCATTGAAGGATTGCACCATTAATGAACAATACACAATAGTGAGATTTTCTTGGTAGAAGGAGTGATGCCTGCTGAAATTCACATAAGGATATTGTTTTTCATTCATTCATTCATTCATTCATTCATTTATTCATTCATTCATGTTTCAAACCTGCTTATTCAAATAAAGCATTGTGGGGAGACACATCCTATATCCACATTACTGAGTGCAATGCAGAATATGCCCGGAATGAAGAAATAGTTCACCTCAGGAAACAGACACTTAAACTTGTGACCCCTAAATTTAGAGTCTTCAAAAAACCCTAACTGGTACGTGTTATGAAATGTGTCAGGAATCCTGAATACTCATAGAAAACTGAAATGGACATGGCAAGAATGATCAAACTCCACAAAGACAGTGACTAGACCAGGGAACTGAACGAAGACTTTGGAATTGTGAAGCAGCAATACTATAATGTTACTCTTGTATTATTTTAATAAAGATAAATGAAAAATATAAGACACTGGGGTCTTAATTTCATTTTGGACTCATATTTGATACTCTTTACACTCCCTAGATGTCCTTTACACTTGAAACAACACTCAATTACAAAATATGTGTCTACTAAAAGTCTTCTTTGTCTGGTGAATGTTTATTTGAAAATGGCTGCACCAGGCATTGGCACTCTGTACTCTTATTAGTACTATCAAACGTAAGTGTATGTCACTCAGAGAGCATATGTTTCAGTCACATCCATTTTTAACAGGTTTATAAAATCAAGTACATTGCTATGTAGTCCCCATTGACAAACATTACAGTAGAATAGGTCGTATTGAAGAGCTCAGTGACTTTAAATGTGACATAGTCAGAGGATACCACTTTTGCGACAAGTCAGTATATGAAATTTCTGCCCTGCTGCCAGTGCATGCTCCCAACCTAGACCTGCCCTGAAACTGTAAGTGCTGCTTTTGTCAAACAGAAGCATCTAGTGAGCAATAACAGCTCGGCCACAAAGTGGTACACCACACAAACTTACAGATAGAGGCTAAAGCACATAGCATATAAAAATCATCTATTATCTATTGTGTTACTCACAACAGAGTTCTAAACCACCACTGGAGGCAACATCAACACAAGAACTTTGCCATGAAATGGGTTTCCATGGCCATCACTATGTTAGAGTTCTTTGTTAGTATGTTCTTTGGAGTGATGAATCACATTTTGCTATCTGGCAGTCGAATGGATGAATCTGAAAACGAATATGAGGTACCAACATCAGATGATTGCGGTGCTGAACAGGTTCACGTAGCTGACGTGCCTATGGCAACGTTCTCCTGGGAGGACCACCACTTACAATGACAAGAGGTACAAAGCTGATTGTGATGCACTGTGACTGCCACTGCCACTCCTCTGAAAACAGCCTGGCAGCCAGCCTGCCATACATTCCTGCCGAACTGGCGGCCACAGCATTCAGCAACAGACGTTTTATGTTGATTTCTGTGTCAAACTGTTGCTTTGTGTGCTAATCAGAAAACTGTGTTTTTTGGAAAAACTATTCAGCCCTTAAAGAGTTAATGACAATTACATTGAGGATTTTTAAGAAAAGAGCAGGTAGATCCAACACCATGTAGCCATATTTGGCCATATAGTGTACTAGCAGACTTGGTGCGTGTCGCTGCAGTCGCTATAGTTGGAATAATTATGTATCTACATGCGACTTATAGATATTCTTTATATACAACATTTTTGGTTTGTCCTCCTGGAGCCAAAATATATAAATTTTCTCTATGACTAATTCGTGAACATGCTACATAAAAATTAGAAACGGGAAAAACGGCATAACCACCGGGAACATCGGCACACCGCGTCTACTAAACACTAAGAAACACTAAGTAGAAACACTAAAGGAAAAAATACTATTCAGTAAGTACTGCATCTAGTAAACAGCAAATCAGTAAAGGAGAGAGGACTAAACACTAAGGAAAAAGAACGGCAAGACCGCATCAGCTGCGGAGCTCAGCTCGGAGCGAAATGAAGTGAATGAAATGAAGTGAATGGGAGGGGAGATGATCACGTGACTCCCCCACCTTCCTTAACTCTCGATCCCTCCACAAACACACAAACACAGTCTCTCGGATCTTAACTCTCCTTTACATAAATCAGTAAAGGAGAGAGGACTAAACACTAAGGAAAAAGAACAGCAAGACCGCGTCAGCTGCGGAGCTCAGCTCGGAGCGAAATGGAAGTGAATGAAATGATGTGAATGGAAGGGGAGATGATCACGTGACTCCCCCACCCGCCTTAACTCTCCATTCCTCCACAAACACAGTCTCTCGGATCCCAACTCTCCTTTATATGTATAGATTATGTGTGATAGGCAAAATTTGAGTTGTGTGTTGGTATGAACTCATGTCAGCACAGTCTTAACAGGGAAAGGACTGAGATTTATAATTTACAAATTCCACAACTATAATGAGCATCTCCTGAAAAATGTTCTATTCTTGTGAATCTCCTTATAGCAGTCTCTCTATCTCTCTGGGAACCTGACATAAGAAATAACAAATAAGCAGTATAGAGGAAAAGACTTTCTTTATAATAATTGTAGTAAGGCAAACCATCTAAAAAAGATTCATCTGTGAATGTACTGTACTCAGTGTATTTCATATCAGTTCCTGCATTGATACCAGATCTGGAATGGCTTTACTCATTTTAATTTGTTGCTCTCATGCTCTCATCTTTGCTAATATGGAACCTCTTACCTAGGATGATTAAGGTCAAGGCCGACACCATTCTTGGCCCAACTGAATGCCACATTAGGGATGCCTTCTGCTTTGCAGGTCAGTTGAGCAAACCCAGTCCCATCTCCAAAAGCTGCAACTTTACTCAAATGAACTCCTTTCTGAAGCTCTGGCTTAACTGAAAGAGACAAAATTAAAGAAGTCCATTGCTTTATAGTTTAAATGCGACATTGAGAAAATGAAGGAGTAGTCAACCTATGAATCTGGATGAAAACTGCTGAACTAAATCCCTCAGATTATATGAGTCACTTGAGGTCAGAAGTGACTTCAAGTCACTTCAAGTTCCCTTTGTGTTTGCAGACCCGGAACACAAAGGAGATTAAGAATATAAACAAATGAAAGCCCTTATTGTGAATAAAAAGATTATAATACAGGAGTTGGGTACAAAAAAGAAGAGAAAAACAAGAATACACGTTTCACTTCTCCCCCATCTACTCTTTTCTTTCTTCTTGTTTCTTCCATCTGCCAGATGAACTCCTGTTAGCTCTCCTTCAGACTTTAAGTTCAACTGGCATATTGTCACTACGACGCAACCTAGAACTTTCAGGGGAAGCCCAACCACCACTTTTGGAGTTAGGAGATTGGTTAGGAAACCTTTGAAATTGTTTTGATATAACTCACCATCTCCACCTACTGGCTCCATTTGTCTCTGCATTTCTAAACTTCAGTCTTCTAGTAAAGGCTTAGGGAAGTTGGAGACTTTACCTAATATACAGTATGTTCCCCTTTCTGCCACCTAACAGCATGAGAGACCAAACATGCATTTAGTCATCTCCCAGTGTCCAGGACATACACTGGCACCACAGTAATTACTTGTTCCAAAGCTCCATGCACAATATTGGGGTATACTACTCCCTTATTATAAAAGGACCATTGTCACTGGCAATGACAGCCCTGCCAGTGTACCTGACACCTGAACATCCCGCATCCTGACTGCTGTCCTGTATTATAGAATCATCATTGAATAACTGTGCAAGAGCTGGATTTAATTCCATGAACGGCATATGTAGTATAGGGTCATTCACTACACCAGAAAATGAAAACAGCTGAAACATTAATAAGAAACACCTAGCAGATCAGTGCCATGATACTTACAGTATGTGGGAGTAGGGGTGCATTAGCATGACATAAAAATACAGAAAGCAGAATGAAGCAAAAAGGACTACAAAAGCAAATAAGAACAAATAAATAATCTCCTCCCAGATCTGGACCAGGGCATCACTGAGCTCCTGGACAGTCTGAGGTGCAACCTGGCGGCGTCGGATGGACCGAAACATAATGTCCCAGAGGTGTTATATTGGATTTAGGTCAGTCAATGGTATCGTTTCCCTCATCCTCTGGGAACTCCTGCATACTCATATGAGGCTGGGCATTGTCGTTCACCAGGAGGAACCCAGGACCCACTGCACCAGCATAGGTTCTGACAATGGGTCCAAGGAGTTCATCCCAATACTTAATGGCAGTTAAGGTGCTGTTGCCTAGCCTGTAGAGGGCTATACATCCCTCCATGTATACACCTCCCCAGACCATCACTGACCCACCACCAAACCGGTCATACTGAACGATGTTACAGGCAGCATAACGTTCTCCACGGCTTCTTCAGACCCTTTCTCGTCTGTCACATGTGCTCAGGGTGAACCTGCTCTCATCTGTGAAAAGCACAGGGCCCCAATGGTGGCCAATTCTGGTATTCTATGGCAAATGCCAGTCAAACTTCATGGTGCCGGGTGGTGAGCACAGGGTCCACTAGAGGACATCTGGCCCTCTGGCCACCCTCATGAAGTCTGTTTCTGATTGTTTGGTCAGAGACATTCACACCAGTGGCCTGCTGGAGGTCATTATGTAGGGCTCAGGCAGTGCTCATCCTGTTCCTCCTTGCCCAAAGGAGCAGATACCGGTCCTGGTGATGGGTTGAGAACCTTTTACGGCCCTGTCCAGCTCTCCTAGAGTAACTGCCTGTCTCTTGGAATCTCCTCCATGCCCTTGAGACTGTGCTGGGAGACACAGCAAACCTTCTGGCAATGGCACTTATTGATTTACCATCCTGGAGAAGTTGGACTACCTGTGCAACCTCTGTAGGGTCCAGGTATCACCTCATGCTACCAGTAGTGACACTGACCGTAGCCAAATGCAAAACTAGTGAAAAAACAGTCAGAAAAGACGAGGAGTGAAAAATGTCAGTGGTCTCCACCTGTTAAACCATTCCTGTTTTGGGGGTTGTCTCACTGTTGCCCCTCTAATGCTCCTGTTTTTAATTTCATTAACACCAAAGCAGCTGAAACTGATTAACAACCCCCTCTGCTACTTAACTGACCAGATCAATAGCCCAGAAGTTTCATTGACTTTATGCTATACTCTGATTCAAAAGTGTTCCTTTAATTTTTTTGAGCAGTAAATTTTATTTATCCCTCCAAAATCAAATTGCTTGACGGGTAAAGTGATCAGGTCACAATTAAGGCACTTGGAGCATCTGTGATTGTCGGCATTTCAGCACCAGAACAGTCTATGTTGTATATGTAAAATATACAAAAACATTTACATTTAAAGCACTGAGATTCTAAAATTTTATCAAAGAGTTAGGATTGAATATATAATAGCTCCTTTGTAATGCTGACTAACATTGTGCTGGATAATGAAAAGAAAAAAGACCCATCAAATCAGCATACGACTGATTAAAATCTAGCAGTGTTGATACCAGTATAAAAAATGTCTACAAACTCACAGCGAACAATAAGGCGGACCTCTCCCTTGGCAGGCGGAGGTAGACCGTTGTTTACTAGGCACTCATATCGCCCTGCATCAGTTCTCTGAGCATCGGTGAAAGCCAGCTTTCCTGTTGGTCCTTCCTGCAACTGCCTGCTGCCATCTATTTCTCTCTCTTCATCACCCTGATACAGAAAATTAAAAAGAAAAAAAAAGCGATGCGATTTATAGAACATGCTGTAACTGAATGATCAACTGCAGTGAAATACTTTTGTTGGTAGCTAATGATGAGCAAACCTTGTGAAGTCCTTTCGAGTTTGGCGAAAAGATTGGGAACTTTGAAGAACTCAGCAAAATGCATTGAAGTCAATGGGGAAGGAGAAACTGAATTAGTTTTAAGTGGATTATAATGGTTCAGCGGTCTTTTATGTGTCCCTGATGGCTTGGAGAAGCATCTGCCAACTATGCAGTTGTGAGGTAGTAGTGCTGACCACTGTGCCTCAATGAGATAAAATGAATATAATTAAATATCAGAGCTGTAAAATTTCCTGCTGACAGGAAGCATGAAGTCACTAAGGCTTAGCCACCCACAGATTCAATAGCAGGTACTCACCTCTCGCAAACTGAACAACTTTTTTTTTCCTTGTCGCTTTTGTTAGCTCACTGCCACTACTACCAAATAGGCACAACAATAAAGAAGTGGATTCTTCACTCCTTCCAGTTTGCATCAGCTGCATATCTCTATGGGTAATACTATTAAATAGGGTAGGCTCACGTATCACACACAGGTCCATACAAAAAGACATTAAGACACAAATACACTGACACATTTCCAGGTTCCTTCTGCGTGGGCATGTTGTGTTTAATTTTCCCTACTTATTTTGTGTGCGTGTGTGTGTTTAGTTTTCCACTAATTTTTATCCCACTACTACGATCAGCATTACATACTTGGGGAGCTGTCCCTTCTAACACAGCTTTGTGACATCATGCTGACTCTCAAAGCATCATGGGGAACTGGGAAAAAGAGTTAGTGTAAGCTGGCTACAAAGCTAATTTCCAAGAAAATATTTGGCGAACAAGGTCACAGGTAAACACAGCAAATTCTTTGCAAAAAATGCTTTGGTGACGAAGTGTGTCATGGGAGGATGACAGACCAGATGAGAGATGGAGGAAGGGAACCTCGATTGTGTGGTGTGCAAGTGAACCGGCCACCCCGTCTGTACAACAAGGAACAAAACCTTCTGTAAGTAGGCCCAGTGTTTTACTTTTCCTCCTGTTTGCTACACTTTCCTTTGTTTATACCTTCATGTCTACTATTTTTTTAAATCATTTTTTATAAGGTGGTGCAACAAGGAAACTAGGGTTCACATCCTGGGTGCTCTATGCACTGGGTCTTCCTCTCACAGTCGAAAAACATGCAAGTTAGTTGGACTGGAGTCACTAAATAGGCTCCTGATGTATGTGTGTGTGTGTGGGTGTGGGTGTGTGTGTGTGTGTGCTCATCCTGCAATGGGTTAGCATTGGGTTTGTTCCTGCATGATGGTTGTTGGCATAGGATTAAACTTCACCATGACCCTGCTCTGGACAAGTGGGCTTAAAGGGTGGATGGAATTTGTTTATAGCTTCAGTGGGTGTTTAAAGTAACATGTCAAGATCCTCAACTTTCTTACACTTTTTATATACTGTGTATTTGGTCACTTTTTCTTTGAGATTTTATTAAAATTGCCATTATTAATTTAATGATACTCAATTTTAGTTACCATCTTGTGTGTAAAACCCACCACACCACACATCATGCAGTGATATTGTCCTGGGAAGCAAAATAGCAGAGCAAATCAGTTAGTATATGATTAAAAATGGAAGAACATTCAGCTTGGTATGCACACAGCAGCTAAAGCAATCTAAATTCACGCAGTGATTAGCAGCTAGTAGCAAAGCAACAGCTAATCTATAATTATTGCTTATAACAGGAAAGGGCAATTCGTCTTTAGGGTCATTGATTATATGGCTGTGACAAAAAAATGGAACCTGAATAACAGAAAGTGCAATTCACTCAGATATATTTTGGTAGTTGCATTGTGTCATAAACGTACTCTATACACATCAAAATGCAGATAATGCATATTAGTGGATGTTAGAAAATAACATTTCTACATTAAGTTGATTATATTTTCCAGGTAAATACTGAACAAATATTTACATGTATTATTTGCTTTAGTGAGTATAATTGTTACATTTGATGTGAATAATATTTAGAGGGTAATTATCATTAGTACTAGAGTGATAAATCAATATAGTTATTAATATGTTTCCCTTTCCTCATAACATATAACTTTCCTCCCATATCTGTTAGGGCTATTTAAACCACTGACTCTGAGCCACCTAATGTAATTCTTGAAGTGTGAGACAAGAATGCAAATCCCTGTGTCATCATAGAAAATCTTTCTTTTCCAAAACCTTTAAAAGTAGTAGGTGTCTAATAATTTTATGAACCCCAGGGACAAAATTGGCTTTTCAAAGAAACTCATTATTAGATAGATAGATAGATAGATAGATAGATAGATAGATAGATAGATAGATAGATAATGAAAGGTACTATATGATAGATAGATAGATAGATAGATAGATAGATAGATAGATAGATAGATAGATAGATAGATAGATAGATAGATAATGAAAGGTACTATATGATAGATAGATAGATAGATAGATAGATAGATAGAT
>JANRMT010062827.1:26117049-26139521 GCA_026402145.1 Polypterus bichir lapradei | reverse complement strand
ACATTGAATGAGGAGGTGTGTCCAAACTTTTGGCCTGTACTGTATATTGAGGAGTACATTGCACGTTATTTCGTTCAGATTGCTTCACCCTAGCAAGAGTTATTACAGAATATTTGGGGCCTCTTTCGAGTGAATCTCCTGTAGTACTAGTAGTAGTCATAGTGTTCTTTTTCCTCTTGTGTTGTTATTGTAAAAAGAATTATTATTACTAATAGTAGCTGTAGTAGTTGTTATAGTAGTGTCAGTAGCAGAATTATTTTCAATAGTGTTAACTTTTACAACAAACATCTAAAATGTGCCTTTCTCTAAGGCTCCTCTCACGCCACACCTGTCGTCCACTTTGATTTTGCTACTCACACTGCACATCCAGCTGGACAACAGTGCTGTTCTCCCCTTCAGCGTTAGCACAACGTATCCCATACTCCCCAGCGTCAGCTCTTGTGAGGTTCCAGATTTCCAACATGCCACCATCCTTCACATGATGACGATGGGTTTTTTCTTTTGAAAACAAGCAACAGCATCAGCACATGTATTAATACTTAACCAAGCAAAACTTTGATACTTGTGCCCAAAACTGAAGGAAGTTTCTTAGGTTTGGATTCACCTCTAACCAGGTCCTCTCCGCGGAAAGTCCAGTTGCAGCTCATCTCCACAGGATTGGCCGACACCTTTAGAGGTAGAAGGGCAGCACCGTGCTCTGCTGCTTGCACAAGTTTTGGCTGATCAACAGCAAATTCAGGAGGATCTTAAATTGAAAAAAAAATCCCACTCTGATTACAATCATATATAACAGTACATTTAAGTGTTTTGTACACTTAAAGGGATATGGTAAAAAACTATATTTTTTTCATATGTTACTTGCCTCATGTATTTTGTAGTGATCAGTTCAGATCAGGTTGGAGAGCATGCACTGGTACAGTGGGTCACCGCACCCACCACATGACGAAACAGCTTGGCAACCCCCCAGGCAGACACGTGGTTCAGTCCCACCCTCCAGAAATGACCCTCTATGTGCCGCAGCCAGGTGTTCCGTGGGCGTCAATGGCCAAGAAAAATGTTTAATCTTAAATTTACATGCAGAATGGAGATAAAAAACTTTCTGATATAATATTTTTCTATGGTGACCAAAGATAGACAACAGTGTAAAAACTATCCATGAAAACACTTACTTTACTCGTGTTGCATAATCCACAAGCTAAGTTATCCAGTCGTATATTCACAGTGTCCCAAGCACATGTATGTATACAAAAATATTGCTAACTATAGCAGCTCCGGAAAATGCTGTCATGAATGAAAATGGAACGCACTCAAACACTACCAAGCCTTTGAATTGAAGACCTGCCACCCGTCATTGTTTTTGGTTTTTTTTGTTCTTTATTTTCGCCTTACACAATTTCTTGTATTAGGAATTTGTTTTCGCATACCCCTTGGGGTCAGAGCGCAGGGTCAGCCATTGTACAGCACCCCTGGAGTAGTGACGTGTATTCGAACCGGTAACCTTCTGGATACCAGCACAGATCCTTAGCCTCAGAGCCACATTCACAGCATGAGCCACAATCAGAGTCCCGCAGGATTATTTAGCAGCACTCTGTGAAACTGCACAAGTGATCTGACCTTCTGCTTGCTGAAACATCTCAGATATGCACAAGTCCGAGGCGTATTCTCTTCCTGATAATGTTCTCACTCACTTTTCATTAATTTTTAATCTTTAGTTTTCTATGTCTCTCAGTGTACGGTTTTTGTTGATCTCATGTAAAGCAAAATGTTATCCAATGAATAAGCCATTATTGGGCTGGACCCATAACCATGGAGGGGTCTTCAATTCAAATGCTCAGAGAGTGTTCTATTTTCGCTCATAAGGGCATTTCGCAGAAGTGGTTTATTTAACAACATTTTAGTAAAAATGCACGTGTTTTGGACATTATGAACATACAACTGGATAACTTGACATGTGGATTATGCAACATGAGTAACATATTTTTTGATATTTGTCAATATATACCCCTGTTACAGAAACTTTATTATGTCTGTTCTGCATGAAAATACGTACCATCACTACTAAATACATGGGGCAAGTATCATATGCAAAAATAGAACTTTTGTGTTGAGTATTTCTGTAGAACAACACAGTCATCTGTATTTCACAAAGAAAACAATATGAACAACAAAGGCTTTGATAAAATATCAACCTCATATATAAGTCAAACTCTAATAGCACATAAGTGGCCAAATACATAGTAGTAAACATATCTTTAAATTTCTTTTAAAACTGGCCAGCGCTGAAGAAGTTCTGATGGCCTGTTGATGTTTCTGCCATAGTTAGACACTACTGACCAGAAAGCATGGTCACCTGTTTTACCCATGTAACAACAAAAAAGGTAGAATGATCAAAACCAGAACCTTTGGGTGTATATATAATGAGGAGGTCCTGAAGGTAGACAGGGGCAGCACCATTATTACTTGTGTAAGCAAGAAGATCCATCCATCCATTTTCCAACCCGTTGAACCCAAACACAGGGTCACGGGGGTCTGCCGGAGCAAATCCCAGACAACACAGGGCAGGAACCAATCCCAGGCAGGGCGCCAACCCACACACCGACAATTTAGAATCGCCAATCCATGTCTTTGGACTGTGGGAGGAAACCGGAGTACCCGGATGAAACCCATGCAGACACGGGGAGAACATACAAACTCCACCCAGGAAGCGAACCCTGGTCACCTAACTGCGAGGCAGCAGCGCTACCACTGCGCCACCGTGCCACCGAAGCAAGAAGATAAATCTTGTAAATGGATGCTCTCTTTTGCAAGGAGCCAGTTTAAGGGTAATAAAACTGGGATAATATACTTTTGTAGACAAAACAGACAGCACTCTTTTGACAAACTGTAATCTCTAAATATACTTGGCAGTGGGAGTCAGCAAACAGGTACAATAATTTGGTGGGGTGATATGTTTATGATGGCTGAGACTGTACGAGACTCTGAGGAACATAAAGTGGGGTGTATTAAAGATTCCTTTATAGCACTGCTGCCTAAGGAGCTCCGTTACACCCTATCAGAGGAGCTGCTCATCCAAAGGAGGACAGTGTGAAGGAGTGAACATCCAGAGTGAGGATGGAAGAGGTGAAGATCAGAAGTAAGGATCAAAGACCTGGTCAGACTCCATATAATGAGAAAGGTCTGATTGCTTTTAACAGTTATAGTGAGATACAGAGAGTTCAGGTACTATGACATTTTGGGTACCGTGGGGAACTGGCTTAAACATTTTATTTCAGACTCTGTTTAAATGCTGGATGGGTTACATGAGATGGTGTGGAAAAAACTGGAGGGGGAAGTGGAGATTTATGTGAATAAGCAATGGTGAAAAAGGAAGCTCAGTACAATTAGAACTACATGTATGATCCAGACATTGAAATGCAGACTGAATTTTTCCACCCCACTGCCCAGGGAAGTAACAGATCATCCTCGCTGACTCAACAACAAAAGTGATTCACTTTGTTACCAATATTTTATTGTTGAATTACTTTGAATGCAGGTGACTTCAAACAAGGAAACACACTTTTATAAGCATGTTCTGTTCATGAACACTACAAGCTGAAATATGCAAAAATTAATGAGTTTAAATATAAATCTGTGGTACAATCTGAGCAAGTCTGACCGCAACTTACTCCTACCTACAGCCCTGTAATTGTCAGCTGGAGCTCTGGATTATCCAAGCCAGAAGGTCTTATGGGTGCTTTACACACATGCACACCCACACACACATGTGCAAATGGGAGGCAGCTGAATGGCTCAAAAGAAGTAATTCCCAGTCAGACTAGGGGGTGGCAGAGTGCACGGATCCCTTCTCTTTTTTCCCCATAGACCAAATGCGAGAAATTCCATCTGGGCCCTATGACATCACTTCCGGGTATCACACCAGAAGACATCACTTCTGTTTCCATCCCAGAAGACGTCACTTCAAGTGCCACCCCTAGAAGACATCACTTTCTCCCTGCCGACTTTAAAACCAACTTGTTTGTACCACAACCTCAGTTCTGTTTTGGACTCTTCTCTGTAAAGACCTTTATTCAACAAATGTTCAACTGTTTTAGCCCCTCTACAATTATACAGGAGGCTGACCCAAACCCTCTTAATGTGTCAAGGCTTAACTGTTCCCACTATATATATATATATATATATATATATATATAAATATATATATATATAGTGTAGTGGGTGGCCAGGGCCCTTATCTGACACCTTCATAAAGGAAGGACCATGGGAGAAAACATGCAGAGGGCTTTATCTCCCCCAGAGCACTACATGGCAGCCTCCCTTGGTTGCAGCAGTGCCTCACATTTCTACAGGGTTTCATGGAAGTTGAAGTTCAGTACAACACTGTTGGGTTCTGTGGGGGCCACCAGAGGGTGCTGCACGGTCATGCAGAGTCCTACTTTGTCAAACTTCCACCTCACCTGGAAGGGCTTCCGGACCATGTTAATGGGCTACCAGAAGTACTCCTGGGTGCAGGATAAAAGAAGCCCGATGCCAATGCTCTAGGATCCAGAGTCAGAAGGAAGATGGACAAAACTTGCTAGAGGAAGAGTGGAGATTGAAGGAGAGAAAGCCCAGAACAATCACTCATTAATATGACAGGGTGGGGCTTGAAGAGGGTAGGCACTAAAGCTTTCCCCTCCCAGTTGAAAACCTGACTCTGCCACTGCATTGCTCCATTCACCCATTAACTACATCTGTTATGTCTGGCAGCAATGAAATACATAATTGTACTTAAAATTAGCTGGAATGCTTGAGTCAAGACACCTCTTCCATGTTAATTTGTGATTTTCTAAAATGTTATACTCTGCTTATAAATGAAGCTTCCAGTATGCTGCTATAGGAATATTTTCTAATATTACAAAAGTCATCATTGAGTTCAGAAATAATTCAATAAAATTATTTGAATGTGACACATATAATGTAAGTGGATTAATGAGCTCAAACTCAAAGAAAGGGAACTCCACATTGGCACTCACAAAGCACATTGAGCCGGTAAAAAGTGTTGACTCCTTCTGCAAGGACATAGCTGTATGCCAGGCATGACACTCGCTTCCCGTTATCCGAAGACGCCGCCTTAATATAGACTCGACTCATTTGGGATTCACCTCCATACTCAGCGCGCTTCTTTCCAAGATCAAATTGTTTTAGCCTGATGAAGTAGAGAGCAAAGAATGAATAAGACAGATAAAGTGACAAAGCTGAACAACACTGCATGGAAGAAGCAACAGGATGATAGGCGAGTTGTGTTTCGTACTCTGGAACAGAAGCATTTGATGCAGCAGTTTAGTTTCTGTTGTATTTTAACAAGTGTGACTTGCCTTTGTACTTGAATTCTGACATCATGATCTCTGTGCCTCTACAATTGCATTCTCTGCACATTGAATTGAAGTATTATTACTAAAATATGAAAATTTATAATACAGCTTATTTTTTCAGGTACTTACTTTTCACCATTTTTGGTCCACGATACATTAGCAATAGGATTACTGCTCCCAGCAGCACAGGTTAAGGTCAGGGAGTGTCCACGCTTCACTTGCTTAGAAGCAGCTGTGATCTCCATGCTGATTGGTGGAACTGATGGAGAAAGACAGAACCATTCTCAACTTCAGCACTATTAGGTTTTTTCTAAGAATCTCTTAAAAATCAGTGATTTGTTTAGTTCTTGGGGGACAACAAACACAATAGAAGGGTGCAGATCAAATATATCAGCAAACTATTTATATTTGAATTTTTAAAAAAAAGGATTGCATTGAGGAGGAAATTTCAAGAGACAAAACTCAAAGCATTATTTTTACCGGTGAGCTACAGACTTGGACAGAGTCCTTCGGTCAAATGCACTCATCCTTCCCAAAAGCATTTAAAGAGCAGGCTAACTGGATGATGCTCTGTTTGTGAACTTCACAGGACTGCAAGAGAAGTTTAACTAAACATGAACATTATATTGGGGTGAGACTGAAGTGATAGGAAACCCTTTGTGTATATTTACAGTATATACTAGCCGTCCCCCATGGCTGCGCCTGTGTAGTAGTGAAACAGGACAAACTTTAAAAATCAATAAACAAAAAGGTATCGCTAGCTAAGTGGAGGCAAAATACACTCCTGACATCACGCTTCCCCCTCCCCTTGGCCCGCAACCTCTGTCTCGGATTAACGCAAATGTATTGCTCCTGCAAGTGAACTATGATTCTTAGTGCGATTAGAGAAGTCACAAAATCAACCAGAATATTCAAGCAAATTCTTGAAAAAAACCTGAACTAAATCCATTAAGTAGTTCTCTTGTTTACTAGCTAAGCGGATGTAAGATATGCCCGAGGCTGGTGCGTGGGTGAGGAGGGCCTCACCCCCCTCGGCCCGTTGTGTCTCTCTCAGATTTGTGCAAATAAATGGGTACTACAAGCGAACTATGACACTTAGCGCGATGAGAGAAGTCGCAAAATGAACCGGAATGTTCAAGTAAATTATAAAAACAACTCAATCTAAATCCGTTAAGTAGTTCTTTCATGAAAAGCGGGCAGACATACAGGCAGACAGACAGACGCTGGATTTTATATATAGAGAGAGACAGCGATGGTGGTCCAGAGGAAAACAAAGTATTGCAAGTTAATGTAATGCTAGAGAGCAAGGACAAACCTAAAAAGGCCCTTTGAAACAGACAGACGCATGTCCTGGCAGGGATGATGAATTGCTTCATGACTTTAAAGAAGTGTTGTGGGGTACAAAAATCTGTAAATTTTGTTCTGTATTTTCGTTACATTTTGCTCAACACAACAACAGATGAACTACATTCTGGACACATCAAAGCATATCCTCTTCCTAGTTGTACCTCACTTTTAAAACAGCTGTTCCAATAAATAAAGGAGGACATGCTGGTGCCTAAGGCTATTGATTAGTTCATAACCTGGGCATCTGGGACAAAAGTAGCTAAATTATTATACAGCCTGGGAAAGGAAGACATGTCAACACCTCAGATAACATCAAAAATAGTTTACGAAAATGGGCAGTGAATTCATTCATTATATTGACAGCCAGCCAATAAGAATATCTAACTATCACATCTTGCAAAACCCCCAGTAGAATTTTAGAATAAATTTGCCTCATCTGAAGAGTGACATAGGAAGGAGGGAGGAAGAAGAAGAGATGAAGACATCAGAAGAGAAGAGAGCGATGGCAATGTGCGGCCGTTTCTATCTGATCATCAGAAAAGCATCATGCTAGATCACAAGCCGCCTGCAACATTCACCCTTGTCATCTTTACTTTTTTGTAAGCTTTTTCTAAAGACTATATATATACAGACTTTTCTAGCAGTCCTATTTTATATTATTCTTTGTTCCACTGGTATTATTTTTATTCCTGTAATAAATACCATGCTGCTTTTAACTTTCTATGCTTTGTCTTAATGTCTAGAGTGATTGAAGTAACAAGGTACTGTAGATTTCTTTGAGCACCTGGCGCAGCTGGAGATTTGCCATTACCTCTGTGCTGTGAAGTTTATTAAGGCTGCGGGTGTGAGCTCCACCCAAAAGTAGGGAACAGAACATAAAGCAAGGCATTCTTGGCTTATAAATGGCCTGTAGTCAAGGATGCTGAGCCTTTGTATGTTTAAATGTATTCTTGGAGACTAAGTATGTCTCTTGAAGTGCTGAGAAAGTGACAGGCTGTGTTATTCGTAAGGCACTTGTGTGGTTTAAAGTGCCAGAGGTTAACCAGCTGTGTGTTTGTCATTCATAGGGCACTGTTGAGTTTCTGTGTGAATGTGTATAGCTATGTACAGTATGTGTGTGTTACTCTTAAGGTCCAACAGTAGATCAACAGGTAATGAATCTGATGAGTATACTTACACCTAGGTAAAGGGTAAGTAGAGGGGAATATCACAATAAAACAAGAAGCAAAGGCACCACCATGCTTAAGGGTTGGAGTTGCAGGCATCATTGAAAAAAGCGAGAAAAGGAAGAAAGACACCCTGGAAAATGGGCACTGATGGTAGGCAAGAGAGCACATGTCAAGGAGAGCTGATCTTCCTTCTAGAAAGAAATACAGAGAGTAAGGTGAGGAAGTCATAGAGGAATACTAAAAGACCTCCTGGCTTATAGAGTGCACCACACATCCTAGACTGAGCAAGCAAGGATTTTGTTGCCTTTTTAGGTGGTCAGATACCTTGGGCTGCCCTGGGTCTTCTTACAGTAACTGAAGGCTCAGAGATACAAGGACAACAGGAGCTTCTACAGGGAGCTTTAGACCAGTGTTCCCAGAGCAAGACGAAAGTTGCCTCTCAAAATGGAAGTAAGTCAGTGACCCTGCAACAAGGTTTAAAACCTCTTGAAGTCTAAAGGAAAATGAATGATGGCAATGGTTTATCTGAAAAAGGATGTGTCCTCATTTACAGTAATGAAAAAGTAACACAAAGATGGGCACCTTCAAAAAACACAAGCTGTTAATCCAAAAAGGAAAAGTGGGAACTGTAAAATTGACAAACAAAAATAATAACCTTTATTACAAAATGTAATAAAAAAAAATATCTAAGGCGAACAAGGCAAGAATCCAAAGCCAAAAAAAAACAAAATCCAAGATACAAGCAAAAAGTCAAGAAAAAAAAGAGAACAAAATATAAAGGACAAAAGACCACAGTACTTACAAAATATGCCAAAAAGGGTTGAAAGGAAAAACCAAACAACACAAGTCGGATAATTAATGCCTGAGTAACAGACTAAGGCATCTTGTTCCATTTAGAGGCAGCAAAAAACATCAGGAAGCCCATACTCTGTTTGGGTTAACATATAATACACAATACACATAAAACACTTGGTTAATAGAAGACAAAAAGTGTTGAAAACGAGGAGTCACAAAGTACATATATCCCAATAAGTTCAAAAAGCATTTACAAAAATACCCACTAGAGGGGGATATCACCATCAAACCCCTGCTAGTAATAAAGGCAAACACCAAACCTTTACATTATAAAATGTTTATTCTCAAAACACTCTTCAATAATAAAGAAGCTCCATGGAGCACACGAATCAAAAGAATCTCCCCAAAGACTAAGGCAATCAAATCAAACAAGACCCCATACGGCATCCAGAAACATAATCAAAAACAGAGCAAAAGGCTGAATATCCAGGAATTCACAAAAACCACAGAAAAAGGGAAAAGTAAACCACCAGGAACTGTGGGCAGAGGACAGTTATAGGTAGCGATTGGCAGGTGACCCCTCCTCTTGGTGACTGCCCACAAAACACATGTAACATAACGGCAACTTAAATACATAAATAAAACCAAAAATAAAGAATGATGCACATAGATAGCATAAATTAAAGTATCAAAAATGAACATAACAGACATAAGACATGAATTTGAATTCCAGAAGGGGAGAAGGAGAAAATAACAAAATTATTAGTAAACAAGAAAATAATAACTAAAAATATAATACCAAAACAAAAGTAACAAAAACACATTTAAGGACATAAACCAAAAAGAAATTTAAAAAATGAAACAGAAATAAATTGATAGGTGGATCTAAAGATGCGAAGGACGTTCTGGCAAAAGCACACTAAAGTGCAAACTCCACACTGACAATGCAGGAGGGGATCTGAATGCAGAACAAAGGGACTGCAAGGCCAATTATCTCACCCAACGTACACTCTCTCCCTCTACATAACAAGCATATGTTAGATGATGCAGTAGTTGCTATTAACTGCTGAGCCTATTTCAACAGAATTGGGGGCAAAACAGCCTCGACTGTACCCCAGTACATTGGAGAGCACTTCCAGTTACACATCCATCCTTCTATCCACCTGCTCAATCTGATTCAAGATCTCCAGAGGAATGCGGGGCGCCACAGTCTGTTCTGGCAACAATGGACACAACATAGATATCATTTACGTAGGCAAGTACAGGTGTGAGCTCATCACATGACAGTCACATATGTACTCTATGGCCAGTTTAAAAGCACTGTTTCCCCTAGGGTGCATATGATCAGTTAATGCAGTGGGTGACACCTCAGCCCCACATTGGGAGAGTGGGAATTTTTTCAATCTTGCCAACAACAACCAAGTGTTCCCTGCAAATTGGAGGGCTGGATGCAGATTAACATCATACCCAGGATGAAGGAATTGCAGGTTATGAGCCTTGCTCAAGGGCCCAATGGAGTGGAGTTACTTCTGGCATTTTGTGGGATTCAAACCAGCTACCTTCCAATTGCCGGCGCAGATTCCTAGCCTCAGCGCCACCACTCTGCCATATGGGAGTATACTCAGAGTATCACTCAAAAAATGCACACAGCGTTTTGGAGAATATGCAGGCCCACACAGACTTGGACCTGATGACATGAATCTATGAGGCTACAGTGCAAATCACTGCACCACCATGCCACTCCTTAATCGTCTATTGTTTCAATGCTCTGTCCACAGAATTGTGACTGTTGTCAGCACCACCTATTCACATTTATCGTGACAGAATGCACAATTTTGATATTTTTCAGGCTAAGGCCAGTCCTTTGTGAAGCCTGACATTATTAATTCTTTATGCTTTCTTTCTTTTATTTTGCCTTTGAAGTTAATTCCTTACATGGGTTTAGCAGTGTCCTTTTTAAGCTCTTTTACCAAGTGATAATTGACTATAGATAAAATCACCAGAGGGGTACAGTGTGGCGAAATGAAAGAGTCACTTTGATTATTAATGAGTTCTGTTTCCTGTGCAAAATGCCTTATAACAGATTCGGGAGCTATTTCACTGCTACTAAAATATTATACAGTGCCCTCCATAGTATTTGGGAAAAAGACAAACTTTTTTTTTTATTGATGTCTGCTCCACAGTTTAAAATTACACATCAAACACTTCAGATGTCATTCAAGTGCACATGGCAGATTTTCATTTAAGGATATTTGAATACATTTTGGTCACACCATGAAGAAATGACAACACTTTTTCTACACGGTCCCCCCATTTCAGGGCACCATAATGTATAGTACACAGCAATGGCAGGTCTGTTAAAGTCATCATATTTAGAACTTTTTCGCATATGCCTTGCATGCAATGACTACTTGAAGTCTGCGATTCATAGCCATCAGCAGGTGCCGAGGGTTTTCTCTGGTTATGCTCTGCCAGGCCTCAAATGAAGCCATCTTCAGCTCCTGCTTGTTTTGGGGGCTTGTCCCCTTAAATTTTCTTGCCAGCATATTGAAGGCCTGCTCAACTGGATTTAAATTGGGGCATTACAGAATTTACCATTTTTTAGCTTTGAAAAAGTCCTGTGTTGCCTCAGCAGTATGTATCTTGTTTTACGATGAAGTGCCATCCAATGCGTTTGGAGGCGTTTACTGGACCTTGAGCAGTTAAGAGGTTTCTCTGCACCTTAGAATTCATTGTGTGTCTTCTGTCAGCAGTTCCATCATCAATGAAGAGAAGTGTGCCAATACCTGTGGCACCCATACATGCCCAAGCCATAACACCCTCACTGCCATGTTTAAGAGATGAGGTGGTCTGCTTTGGCTCTTGGGCAGTTCGGTTTCGTCTCCTCACTTTGCTCTGGCCATCACTCTGAATCAGGTTCATCTTTGTCTTATCTGTCCACAAGACCTTTCCCCAGAATTCTGCAGGCTCTTCTAAGTCCTTTTTAGCAAACTGTAATCTGGTTATCCTGTTTTTGTGGCTAACTAGTGGTTTGTATCTTGCAGTGTCACCTATGTATTTGTTCATGAAGTCTTCTGTGGATAGTCATCTCTGACATGTCCACATCTTCCCCCTGAAGACTGTTTCTGATCTGTCAGGCAGGCATGGGGGCTTTTTCTTTACCAAAGTTAATAATTCTTTTGTCATTAGCTGTGTAGGTCTTCCTTGACCTAACAGTCCCTTCACGATTACTGAGCTCACCAGTGAGTTCTTTCTTCTTAATGGTATTCCAGACAGTTGATTTTGGTAATCCTAAGGTTTTACCAAGGTCTGTAATGGTTTTATTCTTGGTTTTCAGCCTCATAATGGCTTCTTTGATTTTCTTGTCTTCATGTTGAACAATAACAACTCCAGACTCCAAGTCTAGTCTGTAGGGAGAAGCACGCCAAGATGTCTTATGCCTGCACTTATTGAAAGCAATGAAACACACCTGAGGAATCACAAACACCTGTGACACTAAAATGTTATGGTGCCCTGAAATGGACAGACGGTGTCATTTCTACATGCTAAGACCAATTTGTACGCAAATCGCCTTAAATGAAAGTCTGCAATGTGCACTTTAATCAGGTCTGAATTGTTGGATTTGTAATTTTAAACTGTGGAGCAGAGGGCTAAATCAAGGAAAAATGTGTCTTGTCCCAAAAATTATGGAAGGCAGTGTAGAAAAGTCTTTCATTCATTTAAAGACAAAATATAGAAATGTAATCAGTCTGGAAAGTTTTAAGCTTCCCCATATTCTAGAGAGTAATTGTTATTGCTACACTGTTTATTACATTTATTGCAGTTGTGACCACATTATAATTAAAATATTGTATTATGTACATTTTAAATCTGGACAGCAACATACAATAAAAATCCACCCATCCCTTAACTACTCCACGTACCCAATTCAAGGTCACCGAGTGTTAGTGCCTATGATGCCTACAATGCACAATAATACTGCGGTATTCGAATGTACTTGAGCTTTCTGAAGCTCTCAGCTGGCTATTGAAAGTTAATAAAAATCAAATATTCATTCTATTGAAAGTTAACATAAAACAAATATTTCATTCTATTGAAAGTTAAAATAAAACAAATATTTCATTCTTTATAAAGATAAAAATTAGAGCAGCAAAATAATATGACCCAAAAAGTGAAGCCAGTGCTTATGGACTCACACACGCACATTGCACATGGAGCTTTGTGCTGACCGACAGCGGTGGAGCTTTGGCTTGATTGCTTGCGTTGCACATGTAAGTGGCCAGGTTGTCATTGGGCTGCAGTTTAATGATAAGATCCCGTGAAACAATCTTCCCAGACTGGACTGGTGACTGAGCATCCCGCACTGATTTGTTGTCCTGGATAAGCAATAAAAAATAATTGGTAAATATTGATAACAATTTGTATTGTATTACTAACTCACTAAAGCATATATAACTAAATAGAATAATAAATACATCCATCCATCCATTATCAAACCCGCTGAATCCGAACACAGGGTCACGGGGGTCTGTTGGAGCCAATCCCAGCCAACACAGGGCACAAGGCAGGAACCAATCCCAGGCAGGGTGCCAACCCACCGCAGGACACACACAAACACACCAAGCACACACTAGGGCCAATTTAGAATCGCCAATCCACCTAACCTGCATGTCTTTGGACTGTGGGAGAAAACCGGAGTACCCGGAGGAAACCCACGCAGACACAGGGAGAACATGCAAACTCCACGCAGGGAGGACCGGGAAGCGAACCCGGCTCTCCTAACTGCGAGGCAGCAGCGCTACCACTGCGTCACCGTGCTGCCCAATAAATACAATATTTTTGAATTATTGCACAATAAACACATCTCTTGAAAATACTATATATACTATATATATAATTGTATAGGCAGTAAGGTGGCGCAGTGGGTAGCGCTGCCGCCTCGCAGTTAGGAAACCAGGGTTTGCTTCCTGGGTCCTTCCTGCGTAAAGTTTGCATGTTCTCCCCGTGTCTGCATGGGTTTCCTCCGGGTACTCAGGTTTCCTCCCACAGTCCAAAGACATGCAGGTTAGGTGCATTGGCAATTCTAAATTGTGCTTGTGTGTGTGCCCTGTGGTGGGCTGACGGCCTGCCTGGGGTTTGTTTCCTGCCTTGCACTCTGTGTTGGCTGGGATTGGCTCTAGCAGACCCCCGTGACCCTGTGTTAGGATATAGCGGGTTGAATAATGGATGGATGGATATAATTGCATATACAGTATATGCTGTATATCGCCATGCTACCCATCAAAGACAGGTAATGAATTTAGACCATAGCGTTAATGTTTGCATTGCACCCAATGCTTATGTCTCTGTTATATGCCATTTGATTTGGGATATTGTGAAAACAGCCTTAATGTTGGTGATGTACCATCTGTTGGAATGGCAAATGCAATACATTTTATAAAAATGTTTGTGATGTGCCATCTTTTGGACTGACAGAGACATAGTAAATGGACAGACAGACACACAGACACTTCTCCTTTTGTTAAGGTGGACAGATAAAAACAAATGTTCCAGGAAGATGAGTGGTATAGTGAATCATAACTGGGTAAAATGGCCATGGCTATACAGAACCTATAAAAAATATTCACCCCTTGGACGTTTTCACATTTTATTATTACACAACAGGTCCAGGGATTGTTGCTGCCTTGTGCTCAGTGATTGCTGGGATAGGTGCCTGTTGTCCCAAGGCCCTGCTATAAATAATCAAGTTAAGAAAATGTATGGATAGATTATTATACAAAATTGAATCACAGTGTTTTGACATTGATCAGCAGAAAAAGACTTTTAATGTCAGAGTGAAAACAGATCTCTGCAATGAGGTCTAAATTAATAACAAACATAAGGCGCCAAATAACTGATTGCATAAGTATTCACCCAATTTTATTCACTCAAGTGTTTTGCCAGTTGCAGCTTTATGGGAGAGTGGAAAAGAGAAAAATTAAAAAAACACATGACATCTCGAGTAGAGTTTGCCAGAAGGCACATGGGAGTCACTGAATTCAGCTGGAAGAAGGCTGCACAGTCTAATACGGCTAAAAGTGAGCTTTTTAGCATCAGATTAAGTGGCATGTGCATGGTGAGGCGGGTTTCATGGCTCTGGTAAGGGACGAGAGGGGGCGCTTTCATTAATTACTGTAACGGACAGACCAGCATCTCAGCCAGGATGGACTCCCTTCCCTTACCTTGCCAGGAGTAGGGCCGTCTTAATGCATGGGCATACTGGGCAGTTGGCTAGGGGCCCCACGCTAATCTATTTATATTGTGACTTGCTGAGTGGTTGTGTAGTTAGGGGACCCAGTGCACTGTTTTGTCCGGAGGCTTATAATACTGTTAAGATGACCCTGGCCAGATGCCAACATAATGAATGGTACATAAGGAAAAGAGCAACAGGACTGGCATCTCATCAGTCATGGATGGCAATCACATAACCAGTTGGATTGCCACACTACAGGAAATACAAAATGGATGGAGCATCCTGATCAAGATAGGCAATGGACTCATTTCCTGTTAGGGGACCACATTTATGGGACATTGTCTGCTACATTCAGGTCATTCCCCCATAAACTGGCAAACCCTGGTATGGATGCCTGCAGGGCAGAATGAGAGTTATTGTCCAATAAGATTGTCTTGTTGGGTCCCATAGGGGCCACCAGGGGGCGCTGTCAGGAAGTGAAGACTGACTTAAAAAGAAACCCTCCGCTTCACACGGGGAGTCAGAGTCAGGTGAGAGGGTGGACAACACTGGGACACCTGGGAGATGTGGAGGAGAATAGAGGGAGAATTGTATTGCTGTGCTGACTGTGTGGAAAGGAAGCCTGTTAAAGGAATTTTGTAAAATAACAATTACTAGTTTTGAACAGAAGACGTGTGTCAGTGGAGTTGTGTCTAGGGGTCTGGGATGCTGCAGTGCCCCCTAGTAGTCACACTCCCTTATCTTTCTGTCCACAGCTCTGAAACAATGCATCCAGAAGACGCCTGCCCAAGACCCCACAAACCTCCCAAGCCCTGAACTATTCAGACTTGGGTGCATATAAGCAGCAGCCTCAAAGCAGTCAGGGTCTTCTTCCAACCTGAGTGTGAGACAAAGCAAAGTGGGACATCTTTAGCCAAACAATAATTGTAATTTGATTGTTAAAGGCAGTGGACAAAATTTGTTTTTAAATATTTACATTTCCTTTTTAATTAAAAGAGTTACTGAGTTGGTACCCCAACATCTGAACCTGTGCTTGTCCTTCATTTCACAGGTGTAAGCTAAACACTGCATGTTATGAAAAATACACCATTCTCACTATTAAGCATTGTGATGGCAGCATCAAAATGCTGTGGAGATGCTTATTTGTAGGAGACCCTGGAATTCTTTAAGGGTTGAGGGGAAATGAATGTAATAAAATACCAGGAAATCCTCAAGGAATGCCACATGTAGTTCATATGAAACTTGTGCCTTTAGAGATTTCTTTTTCCAGTAAGTCAACAACCCCAAAGCTATACAACAAGAGCAGTTAAACAACAACATGAATGCCTTGGAGTGGCTGAGTCAGAGTCCAGATCTCGGTCAAACTGAGAAGTTGCATCTGGACTTGACAAAGGCCGTTCACTAACACTTTCCATGAACTCTGATGGGACTTGAGCAGTTTTGTAAAGAAGAATGGGTGAAAATTGCAGAGTCCGGATGAGCAAAACTGATAGAGACCTGTGACCACAGACTGAAGGCTGTCATGGCTGCCAAAGGTGCATCTACTGACGTGAAGGGAGCTTACGTGATCAGTTATTTTGTGTTTTATATTCGTCATTAATTCAGATCATTTTGCAGATGTCTGTTTTCACTTTGACACATTCTTTTTTTTCTGTTGCTCAGTGCCAAAAAAGCCAAATAAAAAACTTCAGAAGGAGTGCATACTTTTCATAGGCACTGTGCAGTAATAAAATGATGCAGTTATTTAAAGTGTTTACACAATACACATCCTTGTCTTGAGAATGAATCCAAATAACCTGATGAAGTACCTTGTACCAGGTGAGCGTAGCAACTGGGTTTCCCCCACTGGCGAAGCATGTCATTTTGAGCTGATTTCCTGCACGGAGCTGCATGTTTTCTGGATGGCCTTCTAGCCATACTTTCTGAGGTGGATCTAAAATAAGAAGAAAGGTTGTAACAGTTGTAACATACGAAAGCCAAGAGAGGACGTGCAATATCTTTATTTTTTTAAATTGTTTTCTCGAGATAACGGAATAATTTTATCGAGATCTCGATAAAACAAAAGATCTTGCTTTCTCAAAATTATGAAATAATTGTATCTAACATTTAATGTTTAGCTTATTGAAGCCATGTCCTGTTTGAAATGGCAGAAGAGCAGAACTGTATTGATCAGCGCATCACATTTTTGTTCAATCAAGGGCTGATGCAGGCTGAAATGTGTTTATGCCTTCGATCATTGAACTGAGGCCTAGGGTATCCTGGTTCCAAGTACACATATGAACACCCCTATGCTTGAACATGGTGTTCGTTATGGACAATCCGTGACGTGGGTGGTGGCTGAAGGCGGGGACCTTGGCGGTCTGATCCTCGGCTACAGAAGCTGGCTCTTGGGACATGGAATGTCACCTCTCTGAAGAGGAAGAAGCCTGAGCTAGTGCGTGAGGTCGAGAGGTTCCAGCTAGATATAGTCGGGCTCACCTCAACGCACAGCTTGGACTCTGGAACCAATCTCCTTGAGAGGGGTTGGACTCTCTACCACTCTGGAGTTGCCACCGGTGAGAGGCGCCGAGCGGGTGTGGGCATACTTATTGCCCCCCAACTTGGAGCCTGTACATTGGGGTTTACCCCGGTGGACGACAGGGTAGCCTCCCTCCGCCTTCGGGTTGGGGGACTGGTCCTAACTATTGTCTGTGCGTATGCGCTGAGCAGCAGTTTGGAGTACCCACCCTTCTTGGAGTCCTTGGATGAGGTGCTAGAGGGCATACCTTCTGGGGACTCCCTCTTACTGCTGGGAGACTTCAATGCTCACGTGGGCAATGACAGTGAGACGCTGCTAAAGATGATGTCACATTATGCAACTTTAATTTGTGGGACATGTCAGAGTTGCCGCACACAGAAGTTGATCTCATCGCCGGACCATGTCAGATTAAACGACTAAAAATCGCTGGCCATGTCACCCAGAGGGGGCTGGGTAGTCTCATGGTCTGGAATCCCTGCAGATTTTATTTTTTTCTCCAGCCGTCTGGAGTTTTTTTTTGTTTTTTCTGTCCTCCCTGGCCATCGGACCTTACTCTTATTCTATGTTAATTAGTGTTGTCTTATTTTAATTCTTACTTTGTCTTTTATTTCTCTTTTCTTTATCATGTAAAGCACTTTGAGCTACATTTATTTGTATGAAAATGTGCTATATAAATAAATGTTGTTGTTGTTTACCGACTGCATGCTGACCTTTTTTGGAGCTGGTACTATAACAAAGGGTTAACAGATATGGAGAGTTAAGCCGCAATCTTGCCCCTTGTCTTTTTTTTTTCCATTTTGTCATTGTACATAAAACTCAAGACACCAGACAGATGAGGTTCCTTTCTGTTTGTGAGATCCAGAACAACCGCTTTTCTTTTTCCTCGTCACTAAATTTTATGCATTGCACGTACTTCCAGATGATCATTCACTGCTTGTTAGTTCTTATGCATTGAAAGCCCACATATACAACTAAAGACAAAAATAATACCTGTTAGATTTTGTCAGAGCCAGTTGTCGACTAGTTGAAGCAAGTCACTGGGTATGTCACATTAGATGACAACCCCTCAGAGGAGTGCACCATCGACTGCCTTTGACTTGCTAAGATTGTGTCAATTGAAAATTGCTGGAAAACACACGTAATGTGACATGGGCTTAGCAGCTCCCATTAGGGGATTTGAATGGGAGGAAATATTTTTTTTCCATTAATTTCCTGCTACAATGTCTAGTTTTGGATTTTGTAATTTATTTGAAGTGTTTCTGTCATCATTTTTGTTTATGATAAGCACCTCTGTATTGAGTACCTGTTGGTTGGGGTTGAGTTATGAGGCTCGTGACCCTGACATTAACAGTGTAATGGGTTAAATACAGCGCAGTTCCCTATCCATGGTTTGTAGACCAAGAACTCTTCTTGCACTTCATTATTTTGAATCTTTGTTATTTTTTTTTGACCAACTGGGGTGTTGCCTTCCTTTAGACGTGATCTTGGTCTCCTGGTTTGGACCTTTGATTTTATTAGGCTCATTATTTGTCTCTGCTATCTTTTATAACACAACACCAAGGGCTATCACAGAAGCAGGAAGTATCTGTTAGTGTTATTAGAATTCAGGCTCAACCTATGGAAGACATCACTTGCAGCTCCTAGGAAAATTCCTCTGATGTGGACAAAAAGACCCCACTACAGCATTATGTATTTCCAAGAGCTTCCTTCAGCTTTTGTTATTTTTTTATTTTTTGATATGGTAAAATTACAATGAAAAAAACAAGCTAAGTGAATTCTTTCCTTCAAGTTGTGTTTTTTCGAGTTTGTATTTCCACATTGATATATGTTGGCTTCCCTAAGACTACAATAGAAAGTTTGCCCCATGTTGATTACACCAGAAGTGATTTCTGCCTTGTGGTCCCTGCTGCTTTGATGAGCTCTAGACCTGCTGGTCATGCATCAATTCATTTTATGGGTTTGAAAATGTTGTGTACAAACTATGTGGTGCTAATGGCAAAATTTATCAACATTTTCCCTAGCTTTGATTAAAAAAATGTGCAGAAAACAGAGTGGCTATGCTGGTAGTAAAATGAGTTATACTGTACTGTGCATAGAACTGCTGTAATGGTTATTACACACATTATGACTCATTTGAAATGCATTAAAAGTCATAATTCCGTTAGCCAGTCCTCATTAGGATTATAAATAAGCATAATCAGAAAGAATTACATATTAATCGAATTACAGATACAATTTAGAGTGGTTTGAGTGGATAGATAATAATGACTAAGGTGGGGATGATTAAGTGGATAACAGACTGGTACTGCTGTCTCAAAGATGGAATCCAGGCCTTGCCACTGTCATTGTGAAGTTTGCACATTTACCCATAACTACTTGTATGTGATTTTTTCTCTGGTTACTCTGGTTTTCCTTCCACACCCAAAAAAGTGTATGGCAGGGTAATGGGGAGGATCTAACTTACAATTATAGAAGTAACTGTGTCCTGCAATGGACTGGTGCCCAGAAACATAAGGACAAACCTCAATGCCCCGCAATAATTATCCCAGATTTGGTGGGTTTAAAACAATAGATAACACTCAACATTCAATTAAATATTAGAAAATAAGCCAAAGATTGACTCTTTCTAACACTTTTGGGATGCGAACTGGTTCAAGTTGCCCCCAAGAGTACTTTAGCAACAACAGAGGCATCATGCATAACACCATGCGTAGAATTTGCACTATAACATGACGTAAGCACAAAAGCCGAAATGTGCTTACGCACAGAAATATCCAGATGCATAAATCTGTGCGTTCGCCAACTTCCACGTTCTTCCGCTACATAAATCCCGGTCAGCGTGAAAAGTAACGCTCGTGCACGCGCCTGCTGTCCCGCCCCATCTCCTCCCAGAATTATGCCTATTTGAATATGTAAATTAATATAAATAGCCCTTAAGCTCAGCGTTCTATGAAAAAACAAAGGGAAAAGCATGGGGGAAAACAGAAGAATTTCAGCGAATACCAAGTGGAGGCAAGGAAAAACGTATTATTTGGTGGTTTAAACAGTGGTATAAACAACAAAAGGAAGTCGATCGGGTGACATAGAGTGTCAGAGAAACTCGAAAGCTCAAGTTCACAAAGTCGCACACTGCCCAAAATAAAGAAAAAGTTGTCAGATATCAAAGTCACCGTGAAACGTGCCTCCGTTCTTTCTCTTCCTCTGACAGGACACAGAATCCATTACATTCGTAATATTACAGCTCTCTGAATAATTAAAATACTGAGATGTATACTTGATATAATTTTCATGATGACAGGAGTTAAAGCATGTTATTAAACATTGGAACACGGTGGCGCAGTGATTGTGCATGACCTTCGATGAAATAATTTATTGCAGCAGTACTGTCTCTTTCAAACGTACTAACCCCTAATTCCTGTCCTTCCTTTTCTTTCTCCAAATACCAAATCATTACACAATCAGCTCTGTAATAGACGTTAGGCCATCTGTAAGCTTATAACGCCGATTCTTCAAAACTTTTAAGGAACATTGAAATATCTTCGTAGTACATGTTTAATTATTCTGTCCTTCACGCCAGTCCCAGTGAAGCATACAGTGTGAGGCAGGAACAATCCGTGAACGGAGCGCCAGATCCTTTCTAGCATAGCGGCACTGTGTCCTTTAATTATTAACAATATAGATAATTTAAATGAAGTTAAAGTTTTATCTGTATAATATAATCAACATATTTTGCTGCATTTCATCTTTAAAGTGATATTGTCATCATATATAAATACACGCTTTATAAAGTGGCTCAAGTTGTGCAATATTATAACTGTAGTGCAAGTTTACAGTGAGGTACTTGTACTAATAAGTACAAACAGTTCTACAAGGAGCACCTGATGGACTGATTGATTGCGTTTAGAATTCTTGGGATGAAACTCTTTCTGAACTGCAAGGTCTGTACAGGAAAGGTTTTGAAGCGTTTGCCTTGTGAGAAGCAGTTCAAATAGAAAACATGGCTGAGGCAGCATGTGCTTGATGCTGTATACTAATAATTCTCTTTCCGATCAGCTGCTCCGAGTGGTGCAGTGAGAGTAATATGGAAAAAGATGATCCACTGTGGCAACCCCTAATGGAAGCAGCTGAAAGAAGAAAAAGAAGGTGCAGTGAGAGTAACAATGCTAGAGCAGCTATGGTATTTGGAATAGTTTGGTCATTCCGTGGCCAAACTAGGTTAATTACAATCAGATGCCTTAAACTAATAAACAATATGCGGTTAATTTCAGTGTATTTATAAAGCCGTGTCAGGGATGTGGATCTGAAAAAAAAAGATAAACCACACAGGAACAGGAGCACTGCTTTGACGCTGGGTGCTGCCAGTCTGCAAAACCGAGCGGAGAACTTGCGTACAACAGGGTATAAAGTATCGAGGAAAAGTGCGTGGCTTTACGCCAAGTTTAGGTTTTATACATCGCGATTTGAATGTGGAAACATTCTTATGCAACATTTCTGTGCGTACACACTGTTTATACATAAGGCCCCAGGTGTTCTTAAACTTGTGTGAAATGGTCAGACACTAGTAATGAGCGTTAAAAGTCACATGGCTGCTGTCTCTTGGCTTCAGAGACTTGGATTTGCTTCCTGAAGAAGATCCTATCTTTAAGGAGCTGGCATATTCTCCATCTGTCTCTATGAGTCATGTGCCTAGAGATGGGCTGGCACCTCAGCTGGGTTAGAGTCCGCCTGAGATCCAATATTTTCTGGATAGGCCCTTCAACTTGGAACTGGATAAATAGGTTAGAAGTTGATTCCTATAATGTTCCAATCAAATTCTTTACTTAGAGTAAATTATTATTATGTATTCAAAATGTGGCGTCAATATGGGTGGGTTTGTCAATGATAACTGTAAGGTTGATGAAAGACTTGAAAAGACATTAAATGGCTGTATTAGGCGGAGAACCCCACTAGAATAATTTAGCAAAATCTGTAAGAGAAGAAAACTAAGGAAAAAAAGACTTTCTTGTGAATGACATAATAATAATAATAATAATAATAATAATAATAATAATAATAATAAT
>JANRMT010062827.1:26092979-26117039 GCA_026402145.1 Polypterus bichir lapradei | reverse complement strand
ATAATAATAATAATAATAATAATAATAATAATAATAATAATAATAATAATAATAATAATTTAAAATGGAGGAAAAGTTTTCTTCTCTGTTATATGCCATCATTTTACTTTGTTCAGCAGTTTAAACTATGGTGCCCCCTCATTTGGATGGATTATCTGTAGGAGATGGTGCAGAAATAACAGTGGTAAAGTGCTGAGTTAAACACAATAATAAAGGTCAGCGGAGGCTCAATTGTTTTACGTTATGTATTTGTCCCCAGTGCTAAGCTCGTCATGAGAATGCAGAAGCTCAAATTGGTTATTAGCTACCAATAATCTTTGAAACATAGATTAAACTCTAATGATAACTGAAAATTAGGAAGGTATGAAGATATTCATGATGAAATTAAAACAGGCAAGCAAAAAGACCACCCAACCGCTCAATATAAAGAAAAATCTAAATTATTTTAACTGGCTTCATCAACCAAGTGAAGAGTGAAAATAAAGGAGTTAAGACTGGCAAAGATTTCATCTTCCTGGGCTTAATGATCCACACAAATGTAGATTACAGTCATGAAATAAGAAGTCGTCTATTTCTAGTTAAAAAAAAAAAAAAAAAAAAAAAAAAGAAAAGCTATTATAAACCTGAATAGGATAATGAAATCCAGAGATGTCGCATTGACAGCAAAAGTCGGCAAAGACTGAATGGACTTTACTTATGGCTGTGAAAGCTGAATCATCGAGAAAGCAGAGTGAAGGAAAATCAATGCTTTTGAACTGTAGTGCTGGAAAAGATTGGTATGTGTGCCATTGACTCACTGACAGATAAATCAGCCCAATCAGACGGGTTTATACTCTGAAACCATTTTTATTATTATTATTATTATTATTATTGTATATCTGGCAAGAAGCCTTTAGAGAACTTACACATTCAGGATATATTCAATTATTTAAATTTGTATGTTTTTATCAGCTGCTGCTCAAGTAGGTTAACTGACTTTCTTAAGGTCATGCAGAGTATTTCTGCTTAGAGATCCTAGGGAATCAAACTATGTCACATTCTGTAGAGTTAAGATAAAGCTGCAATAATGCAGTCACGTCATGAGGACCATCTCACCAGTCTATTGAGCCCAGTCCCTTCCTTCTACACAACCCAGAAGAGTCATATTAGACAAAACATTTAGACAATATTAAGCGCTTTCAGCATATGGTATGTGGCCCATCACACTCCCAAGCCTCACTGGGAATGCCTACGCTGGGTCACTGGAAAGCCTGAAGCTCGGATCCATGGGGAACAATGAAGATTCTGTTCTGGATGCGGAGCACTGGACCTACTATTTACACTTATATTAAAATATCAGTGGTCATGGGAATATGACATTCCTCAGTACAGGTGTTTTGTGGATTTGAAGATGCTTATTGCTATGTACCCCATGGTGTCTAGTGGAAGGTGATTATAGAGTATGGGGTTTTAGGGTCACTGATTCAGTGTTTCGGTTTCTATATTTCTGAAGCAAGAGTGGTGTTGAGTGTTGAGACCCTATGTGATGTTCATGATTTTCTTGGTGGGATGTCAAGGCCTAGTTCAAGTTTAGACAGCCTTGATTTTGAGAACATAAGGATAGTTGTCTGCAGATGATGTTGTCATCCTGGCCTCAACAGACTCACAGCTGAGTGTGACGCAGGTGGGATGAGAAATAAAACTCCAAATCCGTGGTCGTGTCCATCTCTGGTAAAAAAGTGACATGTTAAGAAACTGAGCTGGATGGAGTATCTACAGCCATGACAGCTCTTTAGGACTGAATTTCCAGACCCCTGATATAAGCAGGAGAACAGATGAACTCGACAGAAGCAGTGGCCAGTCCGGGACATGAGCCCACAACTCTGAAGTGGTGAGGGAGAAACACTAACCACTACATCATGGTGCTCCTCTGTAAAGATCACATTTGTTATGTATCACTTTGAATTTCAATGTATTCATGTTTTAGTGTTGTTTTTGTTAACTTTGAGTTATTGTGTTATTTCTGTTGGTTTCACTTCTCATTTGTTAGTTGTGTTCTGTCCTCTTAAATGTGTCTCCATTCTCAGTGTTTTGTGGGTGAAGCACCAGGAGGCGGGGCCACCCTGAAGTCACAGCTGCTGACTCTGCCTTCTGGCTATTTATTTCCAGTCAGAAGTGAGACTTAGCAGTCAACTACTGAAGTTGTTTGGGTCCATTTGTACTGCCTTCTTGTGGACTTACTTATTTTTGACAAATTGTATATTTCTGTTCTGTTCTTGAATTCTGATCTTGGATTGCATTTTGAGAATTGTTTGCCCGGTCTCCCTTTTAGTCAAACATTTTTGTTCTTTTGAGCATTCAAGTTAAAACAATATACACACAATTCAAATTGTAGTGAAAAGCATAGTTACAGAAGCTCAAGAGAAATATATAATATAAATCTATACTAATAAAAGGCAAAGCCCTCACTGACTCACTCACTCACTCACTCACTCACTGACTCACTCACTCACTCACTCACTCATCACTAATTCTCCAACTTCCCGTGTAGGTAGAAGGCTGAAATTTGGCAGGCTTATTCCTTACAGCTTACTTACAAAAGTTAAGCAGGTTTCATTTCGAAATTCTACACGTAACGGTCATAACGGTCGATAACGTCCGCCATGTTGAACTTTCTTATTTATGGCCCCATCTTCACGAAATTTGGTAGGCGGCTTCCCTGCGCTAACCGAAACCGATGTACGTACTTATTTCAGTGGCATGATGCCACTATCGGCCGCCATATTGAACTTTCCAACGTCACTAATTCTCTAACTTCCCGTGTAGGTAGAAGGCTGACCCCATCTTCACGAAATTTGGTAGGCAGCTTCCCTGCGCTAATGGAAACCGATGAACGTACTTATTTCGTTGGTATGACGGCACTGTCGGCCGCCATATTGAACTTTTCAATAGTCTTTGTTACTTATGGGCCCATCTTCAAGAAATTTGGTACACGGGTTCCCAACGCTAACTGAATCCTACTTACGTACATATATACGTCCATAGCCTGCAGCTCGGTCACCGTGTGAGGCAGCGTTGGATCCCCCATCCCAACGCCTCCCACGTTGTTGGCTGCCTGCCTATATAAGGCCGTCCGTCGCTCCGGTCTCTACATTCCCTTCCTTGCTTCGCCACGGGATTCACGTCTCCCTGCTGATAACTACAGCCTTTTTATTTAATCCACGGCTTCTCCGCTGTTTTATTGTTCGTTTATTACAATTATAGTTATTGTGTAGGTATTTTAGACTTGCTTTACGTTGCTCAGGTACCCATTTCCTTTATCATTCCAACCGTACCCCCATTACCATGTCTATCGAGGTGATCACTATCAATCAAAGAACTGTCACCTACCGAGTGGTTTCCATGCCCGGAGATGGCACCTACCTTTTCTATTCTCTTTGTTACATATTGCACGGCCATATCAGGCTCACTCTTGATATCCGGAGGAACATTGTGTCTTATGTATTGAATGACTGGGACAGGTTCAAGATGTGGACTGATGATGGTACAGGAGATAATTATACTACACAGGAGCACTAGAAGAGTGAAATGCTTAAGCCCTTCACCTATGGTTCTGCATGTGAGTTGATGGCTGCCGCTGAATTGTTCGGTTGTCACTTTCAAGTGTACCTAAATGGCCAAATATTTTACACCTTTCGACAACCGCCAATGCCTCTTAAACATCTTAGATTCACAGGTGACGATTTGAGTAGTGAACACTTTGATGGTTATGAATGTTTAAACTCTCAAAAGCTGGATGTGTTATTGATGAAACCGGTTGTATGCTTACAACGCTTGACAGATGCCGAATGTCACTTCAACACAATCCCTGCAAATACTGTCATAATTGAAACAAACCATGAAACTCAAACAGATTATGACAGCAGCAATCCAAGCTGTGAGATTTGAAACAAGATTACTGTTCACATGGCCAACTGTAAGTTGCATGCTCAAGAGTAAGCTCAGCGCACAGCTTGGTCATATTACAAAGAGATCCTTAACAAATAATTATTGGCATATTTTCCCTCAGTTTAAAAAGGTTTAATTTTCTTCTTAATAAAAATTTTAATGCAGTACTTCGCCACTGCGAAGCGCGGGTATTTTGCTAGTATTATAATAAATGTCAAACACACATAAGAATTTCTGGCTTGGATCGTAATAGAGCTGCTGGTGTCCATAACATAATTATAGGTGGCAGTAAGATGTTGTGTCTTGTTTATAATTAAAACCATTGACATACAGTATGAAGAGAGAAGGTTCAGCTTGTTTTGTCCAGAAAGGGGACTTGCTAATAAAAGTGTATTTATTCTGATGTCACCAGCCTTCTAGGGTCAAAATGATTCACTCATTAGAGTGATGATAACAGAATGAATCATTTCTGTTGCTGAGTTAATAAGCATTAAAACAGGATGATGTAACTTATCTCCCTAGGCAGTATCATGGATGAATTCACTCAATATTTCAAAGTTGGGGTTATGAATTTTAGTATTGTACAGTATAACAACCAGGGTTCCTTTTCTGGTTGGGGTTCAAATCTGTGTTTTATGCTTTTTTTGTTCATTTTGTATCATTTCTTTATATTAAAGTTTCTTTTGTTTATCTGCATTGTTTACTATGCCTTGGTTATGTTCCATGTGTTTTGTGGGATGTCCCTGAGAGGTGGAGCCACCTGCCAATCACTGCCAGGAACTGACCACTGTTCTATAACTCAGAAGGATCTCTCATAGCTCCTGGCGGTTCATTTCAGAAGTGCTAGAGTTTTTTGGTGAGTTTCTGTACTTTTGCCATGCTTTATACTTTTTGTGAATTCTGCCCTGTTTTTTGATTTTGCCTCGGGATTTTGTATTGAAACTTTTTTGCATTGGATTGCCATGTGTCTCAGAAAACTACTTTTTGCCTTTCTGCTCCACGGAGCTTCATAGTGAGTGGAATACTTACATTGAGCAATACATCTTTTATTTTATAAAGATATTATGCTTCTCCTTATTACTAGCTGGGGTTTGATGCTTATATCCCCCTCTAGTGGGCATCTTTGGAAGTGCTTTTGGACCTGAGTGGTATTTATGTGGTTTGGGACTCCCAGTTCACAACATTTAGTTTTAATTATAATGTGCTCACTTTTTACCATTACTCAATCACATACAATTCCAGTCTCCCTCCTGTCTTTTCCACTCCATCTGATCGTATCAGCATCAAAATGCTATCTAAAGTAGAAAGATTAAGTTGGTTCTCTGCAGTTCACAAAACACCACAGAGCCTAAACTCACTTTGAGAGATCACTTTAAAAGTTCACCCATCTTATTTAAAAGCAATTGAACATTCCACATGTATGGAGGCAGGCTAGCTCTGAATCCTTTCCATCTTTCTTTTATCCTTGCACTGGATCTTCGCCCTTTTCATCTTCAGACGAGCTGCTGCTGTGATAAAGTCTAACAGAGTTCCTTATGTGGTGGTTATCACAGTGCAACCAGCTGAGGGCAGGAGTATTTAATACACTCCACTTTAAATTCCTCAGAGTCGCTTACATTCTCAGATGTTACAGACATAAGGTAGCCTTCAGGTCTGTTTTGCTCACCCTGTAACATCTCTCAAGTTTTCAGCTTGTCCTACAGACAGTTGAGACGGGCAGACACTCAAGTTTGGGATAATTACAAAATATCTTAAATTTTAAAAATTCTTGTTAATATTTTTATATTGTGATAGATACATTTTCTATTGATAAGGATTCAGCATTGCTCGATTGTACATAAATAAGGGGTTTTCAATCATTCTCCTCCTTGTAGGGCTTTTTGATAGATTTTTGAAATGTTTATTTCCTTATGTTTTAAACTTTTAAGCTAGCCTAGGCCAGAAACCAGCAGTTAGCATTTGGAGTAATCTGAATTGGCATGGACCTCTTCTAGGTATTCTAGTAAAGGAAGCCTCATGCTCATATTGAGCACTAAGGGAAATATTTTCTGTAATGCTTGAACAGGTGCCAGCTAGGCCAACAAGACACCATTAAATGTGAGATGATATGATATGGACTTTAGACAGAGGCGGCCTTAGGGGTGTGTGGGGCCCAGGGCTGACCAACCCCATGCGGGGCCGGTTACGTCAAACACAGTTACCGGTATGTGTGGACTTTATAAACTTGTTCATGAATTTAACAAAAATAATGTTAACATACACCGGATTTTCTCATTACAGTATTCAGATAAATTTTTGCAAGATAACATGTGGACTTTATCAAAATATAATGATATAATCTATTAAAAAAGTGCAAGTCATAATACATGACAATACCATGACAGTGCAAAATGTGATGCGGTGTCATGTAGAAATTAGCAGGGCTTCTTCTAGAAAAGTCAGTCATCATTAGCGATACATGTTTTTGGGCACTGATATTCAGACATGTTTATGGCCTACAAATAAAATGTGAATTTCAGTGTTTTTCCAGGAAGTGTGAAATTAGCTTAGAGGTATCATCATGAAATCTCTTAGCGGTTTCCAGGTTCAGAAACGGAAATCCACTTTTCTTGCCTGTCGTTGATGACATATTCGTAGTCTAATTTGGATATGTAATGTCTTTTTCTATAGATAGGTATAGCCCATTAGTTGCTGGGTTGGCTTCTTCTATTTTAGGAAGAGATTATTCTGGTGACCCTTTCGGGTGATGAAGGTGGACTGTACATGTACGGAATTTGATCTTGAAGAGGGATTTTAAAAGAGTTCCTCTTGGAAGCATCTCAAATATATATATATATATATATATATATATTATCACGCACGCGCGAATAGGAGACCGCGGACGGACCTTAACACGCTTCGGAAGACGTTCGCCGGCAGGGAGTGGCGGGGTACTAACCTTTCTCCTTTGCTTTCTTCCAGGAAAAAAAGACGCTCCGCCACCATAAGCCTCATTCCCGCAGTACGTTACTTCCGCCCTTCCTCCGCCATCTTTCTTGACGTCATCAGTCCCATCCTCCCTCACGGTTCCTTCCCAGCATTCCTCCACTTCCGGCTTCTCCCTTATAAAATGGCCGCCAACGTCTTGTATGGCGTCACGCATATGAACAGTTTATGTTTATATTTTTTGACCTTGTGTTGCAATATTTTTACAGTATACGGGGCCGGAAACCCCAAACCTTTATGCTGTCTTTTGTATTCTTTACAATATATATATATATATATATATATATATACGAGGGGAAGTCAAAAAGTAAAGGGATTTTTTTAATTTCTCTTTTCAGAGTTTGGTAACACTGCTCGTATCCAGTGCTGAATGAGTGTAGTCACCAACACTTCTATACAACGTGTAACTCTTATTCCCGCGTTATTCGTTGGAGTGTAGCAGACCGTTAAACATGACAGCTCCATTGTCGATCTGCACCAAGGAGGAAATGAGGGCAGTGATTTGCTTTTTGTTTGCGGAAGGTGTTAAACTTGCGGATATTATTCGTCGAATGCAAGCACAGTATGGTGACAACTGTTTATCGCGAAGCAAGATCTACGAATGGATAGAGCACTTCAAACAGGGAAGAACTTCTTTATGTGATGAAGAAAGATCGGGCAGGCCATCAACGTCAACCACTGAGGACAATGTGATAGTCGTTTGATGCGGTGCAAAATTGGTTGCAGATGCAACTGAAAAACTTTTTTTCCGACGGAATCAAAAAACTTGTGAAACGTTGGGAAAAGTGCATTGAAGTCCAGGGAGGTTATGTAGAAAAATAAGGTATGTTTCACATTTCTATCATTAGGATAAATGCCCCTTTTCTCAAATGTCCCTTTACTTTTTGACTTCCCCTCGTATATATATATATATATATATATATATACTGTAGAATATAACTTGACAAATCCGCTTGAACGGGACATGCGGACCTCAATAGCAGGGCTCCCTTAGTCGCGGGGCCTGGGGATGTTGCCCCACTTGCCACCCCCAAACGCTGCCCTTGACTTCACATAATGTTAAGCCATGAGTGTAGTCAAAACCATTAATCTGTGGGCTAATTGGTGAAAATGAAAAAAAAAACTTTTAAATATTTAATGCAAATTAATCTAAAGGGGGCTGTTCTGTTTGATTCCTTCAGTCTTGCCATAGATTGCTTACATGGTGGGGCCCCACTAATTGTGACTCATGACTCTTCTTTATTTTAGGACAATTTTGCCTGACACAGCATCTTTGCGACTCCCAGACACAACAATGCCTAACTAAAATTTTTCCAAATTCTACTACTGTTTATTCTGATTAAATAATAATAAGTGGATACATCTGCGAAACTTTAGACAAGAACCTTTAGTCTTACCTGGTTTTTTTGCAATGCTCTACTTTGTTTCTTATTACAGCAATGTTACATCTTTCCTGAATGGTCTTAGAGTAAAACTACACACCGCATCAACCTGCCACGACCAGAGGGCACAATCACACGTACCACTGATGCCGGGCACTGTGACAGACTAAGACGCGGTCAATACTCACAATACACGTTGACTTCCACAGAATGGCTCTTGGTGTAGCGAATGGCCTCATTAAAGGCCTCACATGTCAGCTGCTGTTGACTTTCATCCCGTGACAGAGTGTGAGTCACATTTGACATGGTCACCATCCCACCATTGGAAGCCTGCATTTAGAGGTTAAAGACAGAATGTGAAAGTCAAAATTGATTATAATTTGTAGAATACCAAAATATCACCCTCTCTCCCTCTATGTAAAAAATAAATGAATAAATAAGATTGATTTTAATGGGGTGGGGGAGCTGCTTTACAAAACAATTTACACTTAGCCAAGTAAGTTCAGATTTGGGCAAGTGCTGCTCTGGGAAGAAAACCTGAGGGCAGCGAGAATAAGAGAGCGAGGAGCCTTTATTATGGGAGAAAACATCACAGTATTGGACTGGGTAAGTGGGTCACCTCCACAGACGGATGCTTCCTTAAATCCAAAGAGACAGATAAGGTTAACTTGGATTATTTCAATGTTTTCAATTTTTTTTCTTTGTGGCACTACACACTCCTACATTTTATACAGGACCAGTACATACAGTGTGCAATAAAACAAATTATTACTCCATCCATTCTGGGTTTGATTTCCAAGGCACGAGAGATCTACTATAATCGGCACAAAATTAAAATTCTCTTAGGACCCTGAAATACAAAGCATTATTTTTCATCACACGGAGCTTCTTCATAAATTTTGAAAGTTCAGCTAAATGATTTCTATAGAATACATAACGTGTCTCTCTTCGTTTCAGTGGATTGTAATGTAAAGCAGACCTGTACACATCAATATTAATGCGACAAATCCCTGCCTGTAATAACGCTAAAACACAAAGAAATTTCATAAATCTATTTGCACATGACAGCTGCCAATGGACCGCAGTTTAAGAACTGATATGCTATTCGTAGCAGCATTTTGGTCAAGGATCTGAATTAATGGAAATCAATTTACAACTTGGTTTGCAAAGTGAGGACTGCTGAAGCTTACAAAAATGCAAGCTTTTAAAGTTATGTATGAAATTCTTCATTAATAAGAGTGTCATTAGGAAATGCAGTCATCCACATGGAGCAAGACATCAAGTGTCACGAAACTGATACAATCTTGTCTAAAGCACAACCATGTCTTAGGTATTAGAGAATCCATCTTGCTTTCCCTTGTCTATTGAGATTTGTGACTTCTAATTTCAGCTGTTTGGGTGACCTTGACGACAGACGTTTTCTCATTTCTAATATTGGTATATTCCTTTTCCTCTGGCTTACTGTCCAAGCGACCTCTGCTTTCTATACACTAAAAACTAGGAAGTGCACATTCAGTGTGAGCTTGCCTACTTACACTCAATCAGAGTTCAAGATGGTATGTTATTTGAAAACCTTGTTATCTAGTTTATAATAAAACGTTATAACAGTCTAGACAACAACATGCCATTCAGTCCAACAAAGCTCGCCAGTCCTATCCACTTGTTTCTTCAAAAAAACATCAAGTTCAGCTTTGAAAGTGCCTAAAGTCTTACTGTCTACCACACTACTTGGTATATCATTCCAAGTGTCTATTGTTCTTTGTGTAAAGAAGAACTCCCTAATGTTTGTGCAAAATTTACCCTTAACAAGTTTCCAACTGTGTTCCCATGTTCTTGATTAACTCATTTTAAAATAGCAGTCTCGATCCACTGTACTAATTCCCTTCATAATTTTAAACACTTCAGTCATGTCACCTCCTGTAACTGTAAAGGCTCAGCTCCTTAAATCTTTCCTTATAATTCAACCCCTGTAGCCCTGAATCAGCCTAGTTGCTCTTCTCTGGACCTTTCCTAGCACTGCTATGTCCTTTTTGTAGACTGAAGACCAAAACTGCACACAGTACTCCAGATGAGGCCTTCATCCATCCATCCATTATCCAACCCCGCTATATCCTAACTACAGGGTCACGGGGGTCTGCTGGAGCCAATCTCAGCCAACACAGGGCGCAAGGCAGGAAACAAACCCCGGGCAGGGCGCCAGCCCGACACAGAGATGAGGCCTCACCAGTGTGTTATAAAGCTTGAGCAGAACCTCCTTGGACTTGTACTCCACACATTGTGCTATAAAACCTAATATTCTGTTTGCCTTCTTAATTCTAAACACTGTCCGAATGTTCATAGCATAGAGTCCACTATGACTCCTAAATCCTTCTCATAAGGTGTATTCTCGATTTTCCGACCGCCCATTGTGTATTCAAACCTAACATTTTGACTTCTGTAATACTTTACATTTACTGACATTAAATTTTCATCTGCCACAAATCTGCCCAGGCGGCACGTTGGCACAGTGGGTAGCGCTGCTGCCTTGCAGTTAGGAGACCTGGGTTCGCTTCCCGGGTCTTCCCTGAGTGGAGTTTGCATGTTCTTCCTGTGTCTGCGTGGGTTTCCTCCGGGTACTCCGGTTTCCTCCCACGATCCAAAGACATGCAGGTTAGATGCATTGGCGATTATAAATTGTCCATAGTGTGTGTTTGTGTGCCCTGCCCAGGGTTTGTTTCCTGCCTTGCAACCTGTGTTGGCTGGGATTGGCTCCAGCAGACCCCCGTGACCCTGTGGTTAGGATATAGTGGGTTGGATAATAGATTGATGGATGGACAAATCTACCCAAGCCTGTATTCTATCCAAGTCCTTCTGAAATGATATAATGGATTCCAAATTATCTGCTAATCCACCTATCTTGGTCATCATCTGAAAACTTAACCAGCTTGTTACTTATATTCCTATCCAAATCCTTTATATATATTAAAAATAGCAGTGGTCTAAATACTACTGCCTGAGTATGTGTGTGTGTGTATCCAGACTCTCACAACTGTTACAGGGTTTGCTCCTCTGGCTGGTGTTCAAGGTCTTGTTTTATGTCTTATTTGTTCAATTTGGAGTCATGGAGGTATCCTAATGTTATTTTTCTTTATTGTCTGCTTTGCTTTCTACAGCAACAACATTTATTTATATATTGCATTGGTGTAGCTCAAAGTGCATTACAAAATGAAGAAAAAAAAGTTTATATGAAGCAAAAATAAGATTAGGCAGTACTAAGTAACAAAGAATAAATGCCTGTGCTATGTGTCATGTGTTTTATGAGTGGACCCCCAAGAGGCGGGGCCTCCTGCCATCTTCAGCAGCTGCCCTCTGCAATATAAATCTGGAGGGTCTTCATTTTGCATGCACTAGAGGGTTTGGTGAATGTTACTTTTGTTTTGGCTGTGCTTGCTATTTTGATTCATTGGATTTTTAACCATTTTGCTTTTTAGATAGATAGACAGATCCTGTGTTGCTGACCACAATGTCAGACCTGCAGTTCCCGAGACGCACATACTGAGGTTTGTCTGTAAGATAGTCCACGATCCATGCCACTAGGTATGAATCTACTCCCCTCTCTGTCAGCTTGTCTCTAAAGAGCAGAGGTTGGATGGTGTTGAAGGTCATTAGAGAAGTCCAGAAACATAATTCTTACTACACCATTGCCTCTGTCCTAGTGGGAGAGGGATTGGGGTATCATGTAGATGATGGCATCCTCCGCTCCCACCTTCTCCTGGTATGCGAACTGCAGAGGGTCGAGGGCGTGGCGGACCTGTGGCCTCAGGTGGTGAAGCAGCAGCCGCTCCATGGTTTTCATCACATGTGACGTCAGGACGACAGATCTGAAGTCATTCAGCTCACCAGGATGTGGTACCTTTGGGACTGGGGTGATGCAAGATGTTTTCCAAAGCCTCGGGACTCTCCCTTGTTCCAGGCTCAGGTTGAAGATGCGCTGTAAAGGACTCCCCAGCTCCAACGTACAGGCCTTCAATAGTCGTGGCAATACTCCATCTGGACCCACTGCTTTGCTGGCACAAAGTCTCCTCAGCTATCTGCTTACCTGGGCTGCTGTAATTGTGGGTGGGGGAAAACTCTCTCCTATGCTGGTATCAGCAGAAGGATGGGTGGAGGATGCAGTACTTTAAGGTGAGAGTGGGTTAGGGTGGTCAAACCTGATAAAAAAGTTGTTCATCAGGTTTGCTTTCTCCCTGTCTCTCTCAATGGAGGCACCCCGCTTCGAACTGCAGCCAGTGATGATCTTCATCCCATCCCACACTTCCTTCATGTTGTTATTCTGCAACCGTTGCTCCAGCTTTCTCCTGTACTGCTACTTCGCCGCCCTGAGCTGGACTCGGAGTTCCTTCTGCACGTGCTTGAGCTCATGCTGATCACCGCCTTTAAAAGCCCTTTTCTTCTGGTTCAAAAGGCCCTTGATGTCACTTGTAATCCATGGCTTGTTGTTAGCATAGCAACGTACTGTTCTTACTGGAACTACAATGTCCATACAGAAGTTCATGTAATCAGTTGTGCAGTCAACAACCTCTTCAATGTTCTCACTATGTGACCCCTGCAGTATATTCCAGTCTGTAGTTCCCAAGCAGTCTCTCAGAACCTGCTCTGCCTCAGGGAACCACTTCCTGAATGATCGTGTGGTTGTAGGTAGCTTCCTCACTCTTGGTTTGTAGTGAGGCTGAAGCAGAACCAGGTTATGATCTGCTTTCCCAAGCGCAGGCAGCGGGGTGGCGCTGTATGCATCCTTAACATTTGCATACAGTAGGTCAAAAGTCCAATTTCCCCGGGTGTTACAATCCACATGGGAGAAGGCAGGTAATGTTTTGTCCAGTGTCGCATGGTTAAAATCTCCAGAGAGTAGCACAAGCGCCTCGGGGTGCTATGTTTGTAGTTTAGCAACAACGGAGTGGATGACGTCACCCGCTAGCTCCACGTCTCCACGTGAGGAGGGATGTAAACAATAACAACAATGACGTGTCCAAACTCTCTGGGCAAGTAATAGGGACGCAGACTTATGGCCAACAGTTCGATGTCCCTGCAGCAAGTGGAGATTTTGACGTTTACATGTCAAAATGTTTTGATTTTGATAAGTTTTGATTTGTATATGTTTTGACTTTACCACTGCATTATGTTTTGGGAGTTGTTCTTCTTGGATTGTCTTTGCTGGTGATTCCTTTTCGTCTTGTGTGCTCTTCAGAGCCTTATGTATGTACAGATCATTTTTGTGATAATACATCTTTTATTTTTTAAATGTCCCTTTTGTATCTAGCCAGAGTTTTTGATTGGTGTGCATTTTTGGAAGTGTTCCTGGAACTCTAGTGCTTTGGACCTGTCAGTCATAAAAACAGCAATCTGATTGGTCAGTTTGGCTTCAATCTGGTTGGTCAGTTCCACTTTGGTCTCTCAGTGATGGGAATGATGACACTATACTTTAGGGGTACAAAGTTCAGTTCCTGATTTTGACATATGTTTTTTTGTTTTCAACAGCAACAAAGCTAATAACACACAACGTTGATTCTGAAACTGATTAATCCTATTTTGGATTACAGGGAGGTGGGTACCATAGTACGTTTCAATAAAAGGTAAATAAAATACATTTGTTCTGGTAAAGTTTTACCAAGTAAAATTTTAAGCAGGGACTAGAGGAACAAACATAAGTCTGTATGCAAGCTATAAATGCTAACCATGCAGAACATAAGAATGTAAGAACTTTGACAAAAGAGAGATGATCATTCAGTCTATCATGCCCATTTGCTTAGCTAATAGGTAAGCTGTCCCATATAAAGGACTCCAATATAGCGTCTAGCCAAAATATATCCCAAAATTCAATTTTAGTAAAAAGAAGCAAAGAGAAAACTGGAACAACGGCTGAAGCAAAATAACACGAGAGAGGTGTGGAGGGGTATGAGGAGCATCACTGGCTATAAGACAAGCGGCCAGGCTATTGAGGGGAATGAGGAATGTGCAAACGATCTCAACACTTTCTTCAATAGATTTGATGTCCCTGTGTCTCACACTTCCCCCGGCTTCAGCCCCAATCTACACTTTCCTGCTCCTATGTCCTCCCCTACACAGAGAACAGTCACCACTCCTGCACTCCCAGAAATCAACATCTCTGTGGATCAGGTAAAACATGGCCTGAGTAAGATCAACCCTACAAAAGCTGTAGGCCCGGATAAGATCAATCCGAGGGTCCTGAAATCTTGTGCTCCCCAACTATGTGGTGTCCTCCAGTACCTCTTCAGCCTGAGTCTGTCTCTACAGAGAGTCCCTGAACTGTGGAAGACATCATGCATTGTGCCGGTACCCAAAACACCACGTCCCTGTGCCCAGAACGACTTCAGGCCTGTTGCTTTAACATCGCACATTATGAAGGATCCTGGATACATTTCGTCCCCTGGTGAAGTCCTCTCTGGACCCTCTTCAGTTTGCCTATCGGCCGTTCATGGGAGTTGATGACGCCATTATACACCTGCTACATCGCACCTACTCTCACCTTGACAAGCCTAGGACCACCGTAAGGATGATGTTCTTTGACTTCTCCAGTGCCTTTAATACCATCCAACCGGCAGTACTGGGGGAGAAACTAATGAACATAAATATTGACACCCGCTTGGTTTCCTGGATCATGGACTATCTGACTTGCCGTCCCCAGTATGTCCGACTACAGAACTGTGTGTCAGAGACTTTGATCTGCAGCACTGGAGCTCCCCAGGGGACAGTACTGTCTCCGTTTCTTTTCACCCTCTATACATCTGACTTCAGATATAATTCAGAGTTATGCCACCTGCAGAAGTTCTCTGACGACTCTGTGATTGTTGGGTGTATAAAGGAGGGTGACACCTCTGAGTACCAGTCTGTTGTGGATGACTTTGTTTCCTGGTGTGAGCGCAATCACCTACAACTGAACATCAGGAAAACAAAGGAAATGGTTGTGGACTTTAGGAGAAGCAAGACCCCTGCGACTTCTATATCTGTCAAGGGGGAGATAGTGGACATGGTCTCTGATTACAAATATCTGGGAGTCCATCTGGATAACAAACTTGACTGGTCACTCAACACAACGGCACTCTACAAGAAAGGACAGAGTCGGTTGTACTTTCTTCGAAGGCTTAGGTCTTTTAACGTCTGTAACACCATTCTACGGATGTTCTACGAGACCGTTGTGGCGAGTGTAATTTTTTACGCTGTGGTCTGTTGGGGTGGGAACATTAAGGTGTCTGATAAGAACAAATTGGACAAGTCAATTAAAAAGGCCGGATCTGTGCTAGGTATGGAGCTTGATTCCGTGGATGTAGTAGCGAAGAGGAGGATTCTATCCAAAGTACAATCCATTGTGAACAATCCTTCTCACCCGCTATACAGTGTTTTCGCTGAACAGAGGAGCAGTTTCAGTTTCAGCCAGAGACTGATTACTATCAAGTGCTCTACAGAGCGCCACAGGAGATCTTTTCTCCCAACGGCTATAAAAGTTTTCAACTCTTCTTTGTAACCTATATAAACATGTATGTTGCTTTTTTTTTTTTTTTTTTTCCTTTTTTCCTTAGTCAACAACTGTGAGCACCTGTAATCGAGCACAAGCAATTTCCCTCTGGGATTAATAAAGTTATTTGAATCTTGAATCTTGAATCTTGAAACAAGTGGATCTGCACAACACAAAACCAGAAGGCACTGGAAGAAGACGCTAGGGTCATCAAGTGGTAACACTCTTGACACAAGTTTCTCTGCAAAATTGGTCCTCGCTTTCTATTAAAGGGCCAAGTAGCCTCACAAGCAATGGGACCAGGGAGAGATATCTATATATATATTTATATAATGCAAAGTTGACTGACTCACCAAAAACATTATTTCTGATTTAGTTAAAAAGCTGATATTTGCCAGAATGGTAGATCAAAATCAGTAGGTGTCCGCTGTCACACGTGTTTGAGAAGGAATACCACTCTGAGACAAGAGTGTGCTCACGCCAATACATTTTTTGTTTCTATTATCAGTTCAGAGGGATGTTGACCAGAAGATGAGTGCCCACACATCTGGGTCTTCACAACCAAGACCTGCCCCTTATGGGAATCAGCCCATTAATACCACTTGGCACAGAAAGCAGCCAGTAGTTTACCACGACTGAGATGGAATACTCAGAAGCCCTACTTTATTTTCTTGTTTAAAAGCACTCTTATGTGCTAATTATTTTCTTTTATTTCAAGTTGACCTGCATTAAATGGAGGCCTGCTGGTTCCCCAGTCCTTTCTGTGGCTTACTGGTTCACACCGCTGAGTAGGGACATTTTGATATATCAGTATTTAGGGGTAAACCCACTTCGTAATAGAAAAAGTAAACACCCCAAAATCTCAAAGATGACTTGACGGATTTGATTGAAATTTGGTGATGTTATAGAGAAAAGAAAATTAGCCATTTTTTTTATTTGTTGCCATTTATTAGCATTATGCTAACATGCACACTCCACGTTGCACTGAGAGCGTGCTTTATGCAAATGAAGGATGCAGGAGAAGGGATTAATGGGCCACATGAATAGCAATACTAACCAATAGGGTGAATGGATGACTGAAGATGGGGTGTTGTCCTGGACTGAAAAGCAAGATGTGATAACATTGTGAAATGGGAAGTGAATGTTCTGCAAAGCTCAATTGTTAGCAAGTGCTGTTTTGCTGTTGACTACTAGCAGTCTGAGAAGCGTACTGGCTCTCGTCTTGGTTATCCATTCCACTTTCTTGACCTCCAGCCCCAGGTCACGAAATAGAACTGCTCTTCAAGTAACAAGATAGAGCTGAGAAATATTGGTCTTAGATACTGGCTATTAGATATCTAATGGGGAACTGCTCTGTGCTCCTCACTCTTCACATTAATCCATCAGTGTAACACATAGGGCACCATTACTAATGTATATCCACTTCGAGACTGCTTTGCATTTACATTCACATCTGCAAATGTTAAATGGGGACTACAAACAACTGATAAAAAATATGAAAAAAATACTACATTTGAGTGAACAGCATAAACAAATGAAAACCATAAACATCTAATAATGATAATAATACATACTGACTGAGATTTCACATTATTCATACTGATTACCTGTTTCAATTCAAAAGAATTAATTATCCTGTAAAACTGTATTTGGCAACAACCATCAACTAAGGCCAAGTCGCTGGAAGGGGCAGAAATTGATCTAATGCAAGAATGTTTTCCTCATCGACAATTGTATATAGCATGTTCGACAGTACGCAGCTTCAATGACCTAATAACATTATTATTACGCATTACAGGTTGACATTCAAAAATCCGGCCATCGATAATCTGGTTCCTTCAGATTTCTGGCATGGATTTCGGAGAGCATTTTCAAATTTATCGCATTGATAGTCGATAATCAATTGTTGGGTCTTGATTATCCCACCTGCTAACAGGCATTCCTGCTCATTCGTTTTCAATTTATCATTAATTTGCTGCTGTACAGCCCCATTATGGATTCAACAAAGAGGTGGCGTAAAACATAAACATCGTGCGTTGTCGATCGCAGAGAAAGTGGAAGTGCTAAAAAAATTTGATAATGGCGTGTCTGTGCAAACCATTTGCTTTTCATTTATTGTTTAATTTTCTTTCTTTAAAGGTCTGTACAGGTAGTCATTCTCTGTTAAATATTAACAGCATAAATAACCATCCAAAATCCGGCATTTTTGAAAATCCAGCACGCCTCAGGTCTGGAGGTTGCCGGATTTTTTAATGTCAATCTGTATTTGTCTGCAGCTTTTATTCACATTTGAGATACAACTGGTTATATTTCTTTTGTTTTTCCAATTGGAGCACAGGCAATTGAGGGGAGTTATTCATAGTCATACAATGTCAGTAGCTGGTTTTGAACCGGCAGCCCTACAGCTTGAAGTGCAAAGCTTTAACTACTACGTCACACTGCCTACCAGTATATTAGCCCTTGGTAAATAAATAAATAAACAAATAAAAACTATAAATATTGTGTACAGAAAAGCACATGGTTACAAAGTACCACTGATATACCTGGTGAACCAATGGCACTATAACTGATGCCCATTACATTACAAAATTTCCACGGCTTGTTATGTAATAAGTTCCCCTACTGCCACCTACTGTCACCATTGCATTTCTTCATCCCCCAGTGCCCCACGCTTACTTTGAGAGGTTTAACAAATGATACTGGGGCACTGTGTCCACTAAAGTCTCCTTCAAATCTAAGTTTAATTTTCACTCTATGTGTGTAAAGTGAGTGCATTTTGATTTACTCTCACATCCTAATGACATGCATGTCAGGTAAAACTGTTTCTCTAAATATACCCATTATTAGTAAATGTGGGGATCTGTAGACATTCACCTTGCAGTTGAGTGGCTTCTTATTCAAGGTTGCCTCTTGTTTTGTGATCAATACTACAGTTTGAAAATGCTGGATTCATAAAAAGAACAGATGGATGATGTGTAGTGCACCAATCATTGCTTTTGGCATACTCAAATATCGAAACAGACGATGTAATATTTGGGTTTTTGAGGCAATCAATTTGCTTTACTAATCCTTGCTTTTTATTAAATGGGCACTTAAATAGGTTAAGCATCCATTCTGTAACAGTTGCAAGCCTAAACTTACATTAAGGACATTCCTTAAACCTGATAAGTTTTGCTTTGGTGGAACAAAGCATCTGGACAGATATTTAAAAGAAGCTAGTCTGGGTGAAATAAACAAATTTTAATGTTAATTATACAGCTTATATGAAAACCCTTTCTGCAGTAAAGAGTTCAGTTTCAATGGGGCTGTCTGCTCATGCTAGTGGCTCTGACATAACTGCACAGGACAGCGAATTTTAAGCAGCAACACTGAAAAAAGTTCACAATCAACAGTCATAGTCAATGGTCCATGTAGGGCCGCACTCACTTCTGTAATGGTGACCTCAGTGGTATTGAGCTCTCGAAACCCAAGCCACCACCGGATCTGGACGGGAGGGTTGCTGGCAGTCGTGAAACAGGACAAAGTGATCTGTTTATTCTCCACACCTCTGGCGGAGCCTAGAATTGTGACTTCTGATGGCAGGACTGCAGATAGAGAAACACAAAATATCACAGATAAGAAACGATTATTGACTTTCAATTTGTCCAAGTCCACATTTAAATAACATTGAAATCTGCCCCTATGGGCATTTCTACATTTCATATCATCAAAGATGTGGTTCACCCTTTCTGGCATATGAGCCGCCCCAAAGACCTGACTCAGCACCCTCATTAGTTTTAATATGCTTCACAAGTGTAGTGGATTCAGAGAGCATTCAGACCCCATGCACACCTTTATTGTGTTGTAGATTTAATTTTAAATGGATCAACTTGCCATATGCGTTCAGAGTGAAGAGACCAAATCAGGAGTACTGCTAAATATCAGACATATTGACAAACTATGCTCATTCTTTAAATGGTAAAGAGTATTATGAAAGTGTGGCCTTCCTCTAAATAGCAGTGGCACAGCCAAATTATGGTGGTTTGGAGTTTGCAATTAATAAGTAATGTTTTTGGGTCAAGATATGAGTTTTCCAATTAATAATCATGAATTCTACTTGACAGACAATGGGTTCATGGCCTTGCGATGGTGTTCTTTTTTGACATAGTGAGTGCTTTAGCCAAACTGAAGTGATCCAGCTGAGTAAATAATGGATATGCAGTACAGCCAGAATATGAACTTCCATAGTGTCGACATTTAATTATCAACAATGGGACGTCGTACCTGATTAATGAACATCAAAGCTGGTGAGTTTGGCTAATATGAAACTGGGCCCTGTGGGCATCTCATGGGCCGATGTTATTCATTTATTTATTAGTGACACAGGCTTTATAAAACTAACTAATAAGGCAATTATAACAGACTCTCGCACAGATTCATCTCATGGTGTAGCCATCATTCGAGATCATTTACCCTGTGAACTTTTCCTTTTTTGGTTTGCAAGTAACTTTCTGCAGCTCCATTTGGCTAAGTCCTTCCATACAAACAAAAAAAATAGTCAAAAGACTTACAGACAACTCGCAGCTGGATGGTGTGCTGCAAAGGGATGGGAGTTACTTCATTGACAGCCTCACACGTCAGCTTGGCCATGTTGTCTTCTGGTTTGACCTCCATGATCAGGAGGCTGCGGGCTGTGTTTGTAGCTGCATCTATTTCCCAACTTGTGGACAGCACTTCATCATTCTAATGAGAAACAGAGCATAGAAGCCAAAGAAACAAATGGTGGAAGAGGTGTTAGATCACCATCAAAATAAGAAAAATATATTTATATAAATGCATTCACTAACCTTTGACCACTGAAGTGTAGCAAGTGGATTTCCTCCTGTAGACTTACACTCCAGCTTCAGGGTGTCCTTGGCTTTCACTTCTGGTTTGTCATATCCTTCAATCCTTGGAGGCTGAGGTGGGACTAACCATGTGAGACAAGGTGGAGGATGATAAACAAGAGAAGAACATTCATTGTGCTGTAGCCATAGTAGTGTATTATAAAACAGGGGCATCAACCACAAAAGAGAGCTCTTACATGGATCAACCAATGGCAAACTGCTAATGTAGCTATCAATGGCTGTAGTGCTCAGAGAGGTGGCACACTTCAGAGTAAGGGGCAGCTGCCATACCGTACATGTGTTATTCCTCCACTGTAGTGAGCTGCTAGATGTCTACAGCATAGATAATCATAAAGTTGTGTGTGCATACATTCTGGCCTGAGGGCCACACCAAATTTCAAAAACCAGGTGAGAAGCCACATGCTCAATCAAATTCAGTGTCATGAGGGGCTAGAACCTGTCCCTGCGGAGCTTGGTGAAAGATTGAAAACAGCCTAGGAGATGGTGCCAGTTCATTTCTCGGTTCATTCGCACAAGCCTATTTCAACAGCCAGTTAACCTAACCAGCATGCCTTTTGACAATGTTGGTGGAGACCCCAAACAGAAATGGAAAGAACGTGTGCTTGCCACATGGACGAAAACCAGGCATGGGATTTAAGTACAGGCTGGATCCAGCAGCTGTCCTACCTCACATATTAGATGTGTGACAAAAACGTGTAAAGCTTTGTTTATTCACATTGACATACAAATACCAGAGTGGGAGAACTCAATTTCATAGCAGCCCAAGGGTGATTACCTGCATAGGATGACTGGAACGGAAGTAGGTGCTGCTGGGGATGAAAGAGGCCAGCAGGAAAGTTGAAAAGGGGGGGCCTGATGGAACAACAAGAGATCGGTGTTTTTGTGTATTCTGTCTAATGTGTCATCTAAAAACTCAATTGTGCCCTGGATCGTTTTCCCGTTAGGATGAAGGGACTGTCTTGTGCCTGCCTGTCATGTGTATAGTGGTGGATTTATCATCATGTGTCTTCAAAAGGAGCTCTCCTGCAAATCACTGCTCAGGACTACTGGTAGGACTGTTTCACTCATTTTTTATGGAAGCTGTTCTCGGGATTCTCATCTTCACACCATACCATTTCACCTGCTTTTGTTGTATTGGACTGTATAAGGACGTTGTTGTGAGTGTTTATTGTTGTTGTTCATTGTTATCCTACAATTGTATCGCCGTAGAGGAAAGGGGAGGTTGATCTGATTGTTGTTGTTTTGTATTGGGTTTTCATTTAATATATATATATATATTTTTTTATTCATTCATTGGTTTTGTGTCTCTACTTGTGAGTGTGTGTGGGTTGGGCCAAGGCTGGGTACATCTCTGGAATCTCAACCAAAAAAATAATTAAATTACCGTCTCTTCAATGGCGTGAATCTTAGCATCTATAAGAGTACTGTCAGAGTATACACTGCTGTTATCACATAGAAAATTGGTACAAATAGACTTGAAGAATGGAATTGAACACAAAAAGTGCAACACTACACTCACATAAATAAAAACGAGAATTATTAATGTAAAAAAAAAAAAAAACAGTCTGGCCAGTGTATGAGATTACTGTATATTATAAAAAAGTTGCTAAAATAACTTTACAGAAAGTGCAGCAATTGTCACGCACAATGCATTAAGAGGACATGTAGTGAATGGAAAAAAGCTCCGAATGTGAAAGCAAATGTTCAACCAAATGAATCAATCCAGAATGAGAATCAATGTATGACTCACAGATTATTATTATTATTATTATTATGCTTAGCCTTTTCTCCCTCTTAATTTGTTAGACTCCATTATGCCAATTTCAGCATTTTTGGATTTGATGGCAGTTACTAGTAAATTTAGATCATAACAAAAGATCAAAGCAATCTTCTTTCGTAGGATGTGTGTAGCACCCATTAGTGCAACATTCTGAATCTTGCCGGCTGATGGGTGGCCTGGGAGCAGCCTGAAGGTTTTGATTAAATCTCTTCTTGATTGTTACCTTTGCTCCAACTATTACAACTTTTCTTTTCACATTCAACATCCTGCTGATCTTACTTTCAAGGTAGTTATATTTGATGAGTTTCTTGGTTTTTCTTCAGCATGATGTCTGAAATATCTGGAATTGCTGTATTGATCAGCAAACAGGTTTTCTGTTTCTTGTTATGAATCATTGATGTTGATGACTTATCGTTCTTTTCAGGCACTTGCACCTTATCTAGTTTATGTAACTGCTATTTCAATGCATCTATTGGCGTATTCAGTAGGCGCTAGTGGTGCAAAATCTGCAATAGTATAGCTTGGGTGTTCTTCCATCTTGTGTACATAATCAGGTTAGGATGTTGTTCATCAAGAGAAATGTGTCACATTTATGTCACCTCTGACCATTCCAAAGTAAAATTAAGTGCCTGGTTCAGGGCTGCTATTATGCTATTATGAAGCCTGTTTCTCCTTTGAGAACGAAACTTTGCAACTGTGCCATAGACATTTCTTTATCAACTGTTGGCCTGCTGAGATTGTTTAAATAATCATCCATGGATTTGCTCTTGAGCAATTCTATTTTTCTTTCTCAATTCTGGTTCTGAGTTGGTTGCTTTATAAAATTATAGTTTAGGTACTGCAGATATATATCTACTACTCATACTAGAGAGCACGTGGACATCTGGTCCTACCAAGATCAAAGTCCAAGCCTTAATAGTTCGCAAGTACCAGTGGTAGTGGCAACAGAAGGTGAGGCAGTAATTTTTCTTCTTCTTCCTATCATATAATCAGCTTCTGCAAATTGCCTCAGAGTCATCACATATCACTGCTTTACTTTTTCTCTCTGTTGTGTAAATTAGTTTCCCTGTGGAGTTTGTCATAAGTAAGAGGCAAACTCAAATGATTTAATGGAGGTTGTCGGTAACCACATTTTACACACAGCAGAGGCAGTGGCTGTCATTCTTCTTCTTCCTATTATGCAATTGGCATCTGCAGTTTGCTTCACACTCAGAAAATGCCGCTGCTCTTCTTTTTCTCTCTGCCACATCATCTTCTTAATCAGTTTGCCTAGACATTTTTCCATAAAAAAGACACAAATGATTACATCTTGACTGAAGAAGGGACCTGAGTTGCCTCGAAAGCTTGCATATTGTAATCTTTTTAGTTAGCCAATAAAAGGTGTAATTTTGCTTGGCTTCCCACTACACAAAAAAGACACAAACCCCAATATCTTGAGGGTGGGCACCAACCACATGTTGAGCTTCATCAGGGTGCACCATGTCATAAGCTTCTGATTAAGACTAAGATCAAGGTTCTAGTCCAGGTGGTTCATGAGTAATCACATGACAGACACAACCATTAGCATTTTATATATATATATGTATG
>JANRMT010062827.1:26058576-26092086 GCA_026402145.1 Polypterus bichir lapradei | reverse complement strand
AGGACAGCCGGGTCCCATGCCCGGCAGGGACGCCCCTGCTGCTTATGTTCGGGGGGAGCCTCCATGGACAGTCCAGTACCTCTCCCGGAACGCTTGGTGGCAGCTTCCCTGGCCGACGGTGTTTTCCCAACCACCAGCAGGGCTCCATGGGAGATGGAGTCCTCTACAGCTTGGTTGGGGCCCGGCGTGGCCGCTAGGGGGAGCTGCCTGCTTCCCACAGCCCAGCTGGACGAGCCTGCAGCCCCACCTGGAAGTCCAATTAGGACCAGGTGGTTAATCACCTGGAACGCTTCCGGGTGGGCTATAAAAGGGCCCAGCCACCACCATTCGGTGAGCCTGAGTTGGGAGGAAGAAGGAGATGAAGCTTGTCTGGGAGGAGTGGTGGAGAATTGTGGTTTTTATGTGAGTTTTGTGCTTTGGGACTGTGTTTGGGCTGTGTGGCACGGGGAAGACGTGTCACACAGCTGAAGAAAAAATAAAGCCTGTGTTTTAGGTGTGTTTTAGTACACGTGCCTCTGCGTGGTCTGTGCCGGGTCGGGCGCTATATAGCGCCTTTTACAATATATATATATATATATATATATATATATATATATATATATATATACAGTATATATTAACTGTGTAAGTCCATTCTGTAAAAAGCCCGGGCTCCTAGAAACTATTGAAATTGTCAGAAAAAAAATTGAAATGCAGAGTCTGAGGTTTCGTTTTGCAGATCTGCTCGCCCCCCTTGTCTAACAGCGGCTAAGCGAATTTCTCTCTCCTCGGAAGTTTCGTTTTGCAGATGTGCTCGCCTTGCTTGTGTATTAGTGGCTAAGCGAGTTTGTCTTTCCTCAGCTGTTTCACTTTGGCGATGGAGATGCTTTCTTTCAGCTTCATGCTGTAGCTTCATATTTCTTTCTTCTTCCAACTCTTTAACTTGGGGCTCTTTGAGCTTCATGCTGTAGCCTCGCACTTCCGAGCTGGACAGATAGACACACACACACTTCCATGCGTAGACGTTTATATATAAGATAAAATATATAGAGAGTAGATGCAGTTATGTAACAAGACCTTAACAAAGGCATGTTTTGGCCTTGATAACACCTAGTGGTTATTTATTTCCGTGTAGTGTAATATGCTGGTAAAATTACTTGTGAATACGAAGGATTCAGAAGTCTTATACTAAAGAATACAATCTCAAGAGAAAAATGTTATATTTATGCCACCTTTGACCATTCCAGTCAAGCTGTTTTAGTAGACCACGTTGCAGAGATGAGTAACCACTTTATTCATTCTTTGTTCTTTACCTTGTAAGCAATTGACTTTTCTGTCAAATATTTCTCTTTGATTAATTTATAGTAGAATCTTTTTGGAGAGAATATTTTATTTTGCCTCATTCGTGATCCTGGTGGACTTTGCCTAGTTTAATGCACTCACTTAGACCAATAATAGCTGAGGCGTGAGTGGGATCTCTCGTCTAATTCACCTCCTCATCTCTTCATATAATGTCTTTTAGTTATTGAATGCATCTGATGGTAAGGAGATGTCTTGTCTTGCGATATATCTTCTTAATTACAGTTACATTACAATAATCAGTCCAATATCCTGAAACTGCAGGTTACAACTGGTACAGCAGTTTTAAGCTGTAATTTTATTCCTTAAACTAAGCTTTGTCTTGATTTTTATTATTTTATTTGTTTATCATGGGAATTTGCCAACCTTGATGAGCCGGTTTATGTATTCAGTAGAAGCCAGTATCCAGGAATGACATGGCTGATCGTCTCCTCAGCCATGCCGTGCTGTACTGTACATTCTGTACTTGCTGCCAAATCTGCGTCTTCAAAATGTTTTACTGGTGGTACCTGGGGTTGATTACTTGGTCCTGAGCTGCAATGTGTAGGCTCTTGGTCACTCCCTTCATCCTGGGGCTGTTCAGCAATGCTATGTTTGCACTTCTGCCCACAAATAGTCTGCCAAGGCTATGGTATGCAGTGGCTGTTTTGTTTTTTTTCCTTTTTCAGCAGCTCAGTCATCTCTGTTGCAGTGATGGTCCTGAGCCTCGGGTTCATTGCAGGCTGGTTGCGACAGAAAGTACTTGCACTCAATTTCCTTTGCTGTTGCTATGAGTAAGTATACTGCTGCTCTGGTCTAATTGGTCTTCACAAGTTTCGTGAACCTATCTCTGACAAACTTGTTGCAATCACTCAACTCAATGAAGGTACTGTTGTATGCAGACATGAGTTCAATCAGTCCACAGCCACCATTCTTGACATCTTGACATCTGCTTTTGGATGGTGAAATCCATGCATGGTCAGAAACTTCCTAGTCTTGGTGTCCATTCTCTCACCTCAGATCTCTTCCAATGGATAATCCCAAAGCTGTAGATGAAGGCTCAAATAGCCAGACTGTTCAACCCTGAGATTTTATTGGAGCTGAGTTTAGATATTGAGGAGCAAGTGCAGTTATAAATAGTAATCCTTTATTATAATCTTCTCCTTCATCTTAGCATGCTGAATATCATTGCTTTCATCTTCCTGGTTCAGGCTCTAATATTTTGTCTTGTCATGCAATGTTTCTGCTTTTCACAAGTCTGACTGACACCTCTGAAGACTGCAGTGGTGTACTTAAGTAAGTCAAACTCATTCTGATGTCATCACTAAATGATTTCACTGTTATTATGGCTATTGTCTATAAGGGAGTTTGCCTGTTTTTTCGGTGTTTGTCTAAAGCAGGGGTCCCTAATTCTGGTCCTGGAGGGCCCCAATGGCTGCAGGTTTTCATTCTAACCCTTTTCTTAATTACTGCACACTGCTAATTAACTTCTTTTGAATTAATTTTAATTGGCTTGTTTTTTAAGATTTGTTCCCCTGAATTACTTCATCATTCCTCTGAATTGCTTCATTTCTTTCCATAAACGGCACCCAAACAGAAATGAAATGTGGAGTGAGTGAGCGAACTGAAGACCAACTAAGTCAGGGCCTCAGACCCAACCAGTTGCTTAATTAGGCTCTGAGTCTTGTTGTTAATTATACCTGTTCTTTAATTCTATGATTTGTTACTGTTTGTGCAATAGCAGACATTTCTGAAATTGTTGATTTTCTCTTTTCTAAGAGCAGCGTTAAAATGTTTTGGGGAACCGAGCAGATCAGCATTCCTGAGACCTTCACCTTTCTTTATTTTCAGATATTGTATGTTTGGCTGCTAATTAAGGAAGACGTCAGAGTCTACAAGAGCAAGTCAAACAAAATTAATTCAAAAGAAGTTAATTAGGAGAAAAATAGGTCGCTAATTAAGAAAAGGGTTTGAATAAAAACCTGCAGACACTCAGGCCCTCCAGGACTGGAGTTGGAGACTCCTGGTCTAAAGTTTCCTCCAGTTATGTTGATTTTTCTCCCACAACTTTAAATATGTCCATGTTAGGTTAAATGACAATTCCAAATTGACCCAATGTGAGTATGGATGCGTAAATAAGTGGGTCGGGTAATGGACTGGTGTCCTGCACCCAATGCTGCCAGTTTAGGCCTCACCCCTGTGAGTCTAAATTAGATTAAGCAAGCTTAAGTTTTACTATTATGTAACTTTATCTATAAAAGTTTTAACTCTTACATATTAGATTTTAAAAATAAATTATCTGATGCTCTTTTTCATTTAATCGATTAACTCCTTCACCATTACCTAGTAGTGTGAGTTAGTCCTCCAAACCGGCCTTTTTAGCAGGACACACTATTACAGCTTTTTTCACCATAATGTCTTTTAAAGCTTCCCTTTTCCAAAAAAGTTTGTGTCCTTGACAGATTTTTATGCCAACACACACTGTAACTTACCATTAATATGAATTCTGGAAATGAAAGACTGCTCGGTAAAAATATTTAACTATGGAGAGCTTTCAAGTTCCCTGTAACTTTAGTCATCTCAGTCTCCCTTTTCTAGGCTGCCAGATTCCTAATGTAATTTCAAAACTTGAAAACCGATGGTAAATAGTAAACTCTTTTAAAATTGCAGTGTTTTAATGACATATCAGGCATAATGTTTTCTGCCTCACATTGGTAAAACATATCTTGTTGTTGATTAAAAATACAGCATTTACATTTATGCTACGCTTTCACAATACATTGAGATGGAGAGTCAAAGCTGGGTAACTAATAATTAAAATTCACCCCCGTATCATATTTTAATATTAGCATGATAGTCAGTTAAGGAAATAGACAAAACCAAAGTGTGCTTATTCAGATTAATTAATAAACTTTAAGCCTGCCCAGCGGGCTATGTTATTGTGCCCCACAGGCCATATCCTGCTTGTAGGCCGTAGTTTGATTCCTTCTGGTGTAGCCTGAGGGCTGACCTGTGGCTGATATTTTTATTTCTAAAACTGGTTTGAATCCTTGATGATGAGAATGATTAATATTGCCCTCCAGCTATCATACTCTAACATTTGAGCATAAAACAATTAAGGGCTTATTTCCACAAACATTTTATTATTATTGATCTGAATATGAGCATATGCAGGGCCTAAAAAATTGTTCATCCCTTAGAAATTTTCACATTTTATTATGCAACATTGAATCATCGTGGATTTAGTTTGCCTTTTTTGACACTGAACAACAGTTAATTAATGTCAAACTGGAAACAGATCTAAGCAAAATGGTGCAAATTAATTACAAATATTAAACCCAAAATAACTGATCACTTCAGCCAATTGGTTTCAGAGGTCATGTAATTAGTTCAATGGAGATCACTTGCCTGGATTTTCAGGTGATTGTAGTCTAAATGCACCTTATATGGAAGGCTCAACTTGTGGTGAGTCAGTAAGGTGGCCTAAACCTACACAATGAAGACAAAAGAACACTCCAAGAAACTTTGTGAAGAGGTGATTGAAAAGTGCAGCTCAGGGAATTGCGACAAGAAAATATTCAAGTCACTGAACATCCCGTGGAGTTCAGTTAAATCAACCATTAAGAAATGGAAAATGTTTGGCACGGCTGGAATCTGATTAGAGCAGAAGTGATTGTGTGAGAAGAAGACAAGTGAGGGAGGACATCAAGAGACAATTTGAGAACTCTAAAGGGGTTACAAGCTACAATGACTTAGACGGCAGAGACTGGGCAGACAACAGTGTGCGATATACGGGAGAGTGGCAAAGAGAAAGCCACTGTTAAAAACACACACATAACGTCACTGGTAAAGCTTGCCAGAAGACACATGGGAGACTTTAAAGTCACCTGGAAGAAGGTCCTATGATCTAATGAGACCAAAACTGAACTTTTGGCTATGTTTGAATACTGCACAAACCACACCATCCCCACCATGCTGTGGCGATGCTTCTCTGCAGCAGGCCCTTGGAAAGATTTTGAGAGTAGAGGAGAAAGTGAATGCAGCAAATACTGTACAGGGAAATCTTGAAGAAAAACTTAATGAAGTCTTCAAGAAACCTACACCTTGGGAGAAGAAGATCTGTGTTTGCTGAAGTCAACGACCCCAAGCATAAAGCCAATGATATACAGCAGTGGTTCTCAACCTGTGGGGCGGGCCCCCCTAGGGGGGGCACGAAGTAACAAAAAGGGGGGTGCGAAGATGTGAAAAAAGAAAACAAGAATCAAAAATATGAAAAAAAATCTGTTGAAACCAAAACAAATTAACTTAAACTACATTCTGATACTAGAACAATAAATATAGAGTTAGATAAATGTCGATAAAAGTTAAGTAGGTATAATAAAATATGCATCTACATTTCAAAAAAATGTTAGGGGGGGGCGCAATTAAAACTGTTATGAAAACTTGGGTCGCAAATACTTAAAGGCTGAGAAACGCTGATATACAGGAATGGCTTAAAAACAACAATTTTGATGCCCTGGCATGGCCGAGTCAGAGTCCAGATCTCAATTCAATTGAGATTTTGTGGCTGGTTTTGAAAAAGGCTGTCCATTCACAAACTTCAGGCAGCCTGAGAGACCTTCAGCAGTTCAACAAAGAAAAATGGAGAAAACGTGCAGTGCCCAGATGCCAAAGTAAATATTAAGTATTTACTTAATTTATTAAGTAAGTATTGTAGGAGTAAAGTTGGACAGTTTAACATCTGTGGCAGAGCGACGGGCACTAAGCAAACTCCTGTCAATCATGAAGAATCCACTGCATCCACTGAACAGGATCATCTCCAGGCAGAGGAGTAGCTTCAGTGACAGACTTTTGTCACTGTCTTGCTCCACTGACAGACTGAGGAGATCGTTCCTCTATCTATCTATCTATCAAAGGCATGAGTCCTGTACATACGGACTTGAGGCTATCAGGGCTGTCACAGGTGTATCTACTAAATGCTGAGTTAAAAGGGTGAAAACAATAAATTATTTTATGCTTTGCATTTGTAATTCATTTAGACCACTTTCAATGTTGTCTCCTTTTGATCGGTATCTAAAACATCAAATTAAATCCACTGTAATTCAATGTTGTATAACAATAAAAGGTGGAAACTTCCAAGGAGTGAATACTTCTTATATGCACTGTAGATTGTCCACTTCCTGTGTGTTTAAGAACATTTCATATGTGAATCAAATGGCCTTCAGATGTGTTTCTTGAAGAGGATCTACAAGTGTCTGCAATGTCGTGTCTGACTGGGATGTGATGCTACAATCGTTACTCAAAGCTTTGCATATGTGTGTGTAGCACTATCTATTGCTTATCTATCAATATAGGTCAGTATATAGTTTTATTTCTGTTTAGAAGCTAATTATTGAAGTTTTGAAATGTCTTTACTCTCTTATTAGAAAATTAGAACATTAGAAAAATCTAGACGAGAACAGGCCATTCAGCCCAACAAAGCTCGCCAGTGCTATCCACTTATTTCTTCCAAAAATAAAATTAAGTCGAGTTTTAACAGTCCCTAAAGTCTTACTGTCTACCACACTACTGGGTAGCTTATTCCAAGTGTCTATCGTTCTTTGTGTAAAGAAAAACTTCTGAATGTTTGTGCGAAATTTACATTTACCCTTAACAAGTTTCCAACTGTGTCCCCGTGTTCTTGATGAACTCATTTTAAGATAACAGTCTTGATCCATTGTACTAATTCCCTTCATAATTTTAAACACTTCAATAATGTCACTTCTTAATCTTCTTTTGCTTAAACTGTATAAGCTCAGCTCCTTTAATCTTTCCTCATAAGTCAACCCCAGTAGCCCTGGAATCAGCCTAGTTGCTCTTCTCTGGACCTTTTCCAGTGCCATTATGTCCTTTTTGTAGCCTGAAGACCAAACTGCACACAGTACTCCAGATGAGGCCTCACCAGTGCATTATAAAGCTTGAGCAGAATCTCCTTGGACTTGTACTCCACACATCAAGGTGCTATATAACCTGACATTCTGCTAGCCTTCTTAATGGCTCCTGAACACTGTCGGGAAGTCGATAACTTAGAGCTCACTATGACTCCTAAATCCTTCTTATGAGGTGTACTCTCAATTTTCAGATTTCCCATTGCGTATTCAAACCTATCATTGTTACTTCATATGTGTAATACTTTACATTTACTGACATTAAATTTCATCTGCCACAAATCTGCCCAAGCCTGTATGCTATTCAAGTCCTTCTGTAATGATATAACGGATTCCACATTGTTTGCTAATCCACCTATCTTGGTATCATCTGCAAACTTAATCAGCTTGTTACTTATATTCCTATCTAAATCATTTACATATATTAAAAACAGCAGCGGCCTTAGCACTGATCACTGTGGGACACCACTTTTAACATCGGCCAATTCTGATGAGGGTCCTCGCACCATCACCCTATGCTTCCTGTGTCTGAGCCAGTTCTGCACCTATCTAAAAACAGCACCCTGATCTCCCACTTCTTTTAGTTTGATGCCCACCCTCTCAAGTGGCACCTTATCAAATGCCATTTAAGCATCGTTTATTTACATGAAACTCAGAGATGCGTCATGTAAACTGTGATTGTTGCATTGGTGACATCAGCCAAACTTTCACTGTAATTGTGTAGATGGCACAACATAGCATTAGCCCTCAGTTGTATGCATCTAACAGTACTTCCAGCAAATGTAGCTTATTTTCAGTGTAGGCCATACTATTGATCCATTTTTGATTTTTGCTCCTGACTCTGACTTTCAGTTTGTTCTCGGGCTTCTGACTCTCATTCTGGTTTTCAGCTATGCTATTCCCTAACTACATTTTGGTCTCCTTCTCTCATAGTAATTTCTGGAGACTCTGTTACATTACAGTGTGTCACCAATGATTAGGTGTACAATACTATTTAGTAATTGATCATATGTTGTTATTCAATGGAATAAACCTGTTTTATACATTACCATTCATTCTTTTTAAATCTTAAACTGCAATCAGATTTGCGCTCGTATTTATTAGTGAGGCCTCAGGAGTCTGGGAAAATCCCAGTGGTGAATGATAAAAGGCCTCATATCCATGGAAAATGATGTAGTTAATTAACATATAATTAGTATGTCACCTTTATCTAAGGTGACTTAGAAAATTAGGATATGCTCCACATTTATTTGAATATTTTTTAGAAGTGACACCACGAAAAAGTGTCGGAACTTGAGCTATCAGCTTTGAGATTTAAAGAACAATTTCTAAGTCACAAAACTACTTGTATAAACATCAGACAGCCCAAAAAAAACTTTTTAAAATTAATTATACACCATTTAATGCAAAAAAAGAGGCTTAATCGTACATAAGACCTTCATGGTGAAACCGGTCCTCAGAGGCTGAGACACAGCTGGGTGAAAAGCCAAGCATTCCATGCGCTGTCCATTGTCTGAACTTTGAGGAGTCACCCTAGAATAGAAAAGAGAGCTGTGAAGTTAAAGACATCACGGGCTTCCAAGTGTCGGCACTCTGGATGCCCTTAATTCTTTGCATGGTTGGACTTCATTATACCAATTTTAACACTTTTAGATTTAATAAACCATCTTGTCGGCTTCACCTTCAGAAATACTGATTATATTTTAATACTGAGGCTAAATAATTGTTTCAGATCTGATCATATTTAGATAAAATGGTGATATGCTTTATTATGAAGAGGCCCCAGGTTTCAACAGTCCTCAAACCGGATTAAATAATTCTGTAAACAAGTTGATGGATTGATGGGATATTTCTGAAGAACACAAGCTGACAGCGCATTATGCAATTCTTAACCTTAAAAAAACAGAGGTCCACAAGATAACAAGACACCTTTAATTCTTTATCAATCATCCATCTGATTGCTTCTTTCTAATAAACTGAATGGCATCATCAAATTGATTTTTTCTTTTCTGTTAGAGACCTGAGTTTTTGCAGTGAATCCACTAGAGGGGGCACTAGTTGTTCAACATGAATTTTTGTGGGTGTTCTGCTACAGAAAAGATTGGGCGCCGAGCACAAAACAGGACTCATCTTTTAGGACAAATGCAGAAGTACCTTAATTGTTTAAATATATTTTATTGAGTTTTAGGTTTATATTACAATAAGCATATTATGAGTCAGAAAGGTATAAAATGCTACACTTTTTGTCTTTATAGTTATAATAAACACACACAGTTGATTAAAAGGGGATGGATAATAAATATTTACAGGAGTAACATCTTAACATTTTGTCTTTGTTTATTTTTTTTTTGCTTATATTTTTATTTTTAGTGTTGCCAAAGCTGTGAGTGGATACAGGTATGCCCTGACAGATGTTGAAAAAGAGAATGAAACCAACATGGACAATCACTGCGGACCCCTGCGTGCTATCCTGGTAAGGCAGGGGACAATATGCCCTGTCTGGCCAGCCAATGCTGCAGAAGTGAGTATTGTTATAAAAATGGTGAATTATAACTCTAGACAAACCCTGTAGGGGTTTATTCTTCACAGATTTGGTTTCTCCTTTTGTTCCTTCACCCCTATTTTGAGAAATTCTGATATTTTTTTTTACTTGTTTCATATGAATAGGGTTAGGGTGGTATGCACAAGTTCCTCCATCATCTCACTATATACAGTAAGTATAATTGGGTATGCACTACACTGTAGTATAAGGTGAAAAGATGACAACAGAATCTTCTTCTTTCAGCTGCTCCCACATCCATAAACCTTCTGTTAGACATTCCTCTTTTTCTCTTGCCTGGCATCTTTATCTTTAACAACCTTCTCCCAATATACTCAGCATCTCTCCTCTGCACATGCCCAAACAAACGCAATCTCGCCTCTCTGACTTTGTCTTCCAACCGTCCAACCTGAGCTGACTCTCTAATGTACTCATTTCTAATCCTGTCCATCCTCGTTACACCAAATGCAAATCTTAGTATCTTTAACTTTGCTACCTCCAGCTCTGTCTCCTGTTTAATGGTCAGTGCCACCAGGACAAAAAGCGATGATTTAATGGAATCAGAGAAGGACTGCTATTAAAAGAGTGTCCCATAGAGAGTAATGGAGCAGCATTCTACATTTAGCTGGCAGTTTATGTTTTTGAATTTCTCCAGTACCTTCAACACCATCCAGCCATCCCTGGTTAACCGTGTCCTGGATAACAGACTATCTGTCAGGAAGACCATAGACTCAAGAATTGTGTGAACAGCACTGGAGCACCACAAGGGTTAATCAGTCAGCTTTTCTCTTCACTCAGTACATCTCAGCCTATAGCTATAACACCAGGTCATGTCAATTGCAGAATTTTTTAGATGTCTCTGCACTTATGGACTGTCAGGTGGAGAATTTTTTTCTTGATGAAGAAACAATTGTCTGCACCTTAACATCAGCAAAGCCAAGGAATTGGTTATTATTAGAGCCTGTACATCCAGTCACCATTGAAGAAGTTGATGCTACAAGTACATGGGGGTCCATCTCATTGACAGGCTGGACTGGCCTTGTAACACAGAGGAACTACAAAAGAAAGGGCAGAGCAGGCTCTTTTATGTTAGGAGATGATGCTCTTTTAAGGTTGATACTGACATCCTTCACATCTTCTATAACTCTGTGTTGGCCACTGTGATTGTCCACTCTGTGGTGTGCTGGGCTGATAACATCACTTCAAGAGAGGCCCGCCAAATCAACAAGCTAATTTCAGTTATAGGACACACTCTGGACCCTCTGGAGGTCACACGGAAGAAGCTGTGGAAGACTGAAGCAGTAGCTGCTGCATGAAAAGGCGGACGAGGAAGGAGATGGCCTTCAGTAAACCTCACGTGAGGGTGCAATGGAGTGACTGTGATGTACAATGTTTTAAGTAATCAGTACCAGTAAGCCAAACAATACCATAATAAAATCACACAAAATACAGCATGTGCACCAAACAACAGTGGTGAAAGATATCTCAGCATCAGCTTTAAACGCTCAAAACTGAAATGCAAACAGCTATTCATAAATTTCCAATTTTTGTTCAATTGGCAAAGTCCTAAATTGTTTTCTATGTAAGTAACAGTTATGATTCATGACAATGATGACAACTGTCACACACGTGTGCTTGGGGAGCAAACAAAGGGCTTAGGTAAGTGTGATTTACCGCCGAGACACAAGGGGGCACTGTCTCACTTCTCCCTCTGCATAAAGGAAGATTGACCCCTCTCCCACTCTGATGTCACTTCTGCAGTTAGACCACCTGGACCTTCCTCTTCCTCCCAGAATTCCTCATAAAGGGAAACTATGCCATCTTAAGATAGATCGACCAGAGAATCTATGACATCTCAACTTTCCAGAGTACCATGTATTGTCTTTTGTGCCTTTTGCCTACTTCAATGTACGGGATTTGCCTTCGGGTGCCCCAGAGCCTTTATCTTGTGCCTTTTGTTTCTTTACACAACTATTGCAAAACAGCAGTATACACAAGTTCATTCATCCTTTAAATTGACTCAACCAGCAGTTTGCTCAATGAGCTCAAATTCAAGCCCCAAGTTTGAACTAATAACTTCATGCTGAACGTGTGAAGATCCGAGCAAAGGTAAGGCTAGAAGAATGCTAGCACAAACCAAGCAAGCACAAAGGCAGTTTTTATACTACAAAAGCAAATGTTTTTCTAGATAAGAAATGCATCAAACAGATCATGGAAAATTGGAAAAAACCTCATTATGACGACTGCTGTAAACATTTTCCCAATATGGTAAAATAGCAAAGTGAAACACCTGTTGATTAAAACAGATTTAATGGTAGTGTTTCAATCGCATCTTTCATGTATGAACCTCCGTTCACCAGATATCCCTTACATCCCTCTTTCTTTGTATATCTTGTTACCTTTCTTCATTCTAGCCCTTATATCTCTTTTTCTTTGTGCTTCTTGATGCCTTTGTTCATCAGATGTTCCAAACCACTCGTGAACACTTGCTGATATTATGCCAGGGCAAGGGCACAGACACCGGTTGCACAGACGTCTTATACAGAGAAGAGATCACTGAAGACTTACTACTAATTCTTGCACAATGGTGCCATCTGCTGGGAGATAGAGGGGCACTGTCCTACATGTAATTAATTTACAGCTGCTATCCTGAGTTCAAGGATAGTAGCAACCCTTGACTCCATGCCACCTTATCAGAGGGCTTATCATTTTTTATTGTTTTCCGATGATGCCATTTTGGATTGCCATTGAGATTCAGATTGGCTGTTGGCTAGGTGATTTTCCCAGGATTCCCTGTGATGTCATCAGCACGACCAAATAAAATGGCATCATGTGAGTTTGTACCAAATTAAATTAATGTTTGGCATGCAATTTTCTATGTGTATTCCTCAATGATTTTCTGGTGCTTCTTTAGGCTACTGATTCTTGATTTGTGTTTAACGATTTTGGGAGATCAACAGGTGGTGGTGAAAAAGGAGCTGAGCCGTAAGGCAAAGCTCTCAATTTACCAGTCGATCAACGTTCCTACCCTCACCTATGGTCATGAGCTATGGGTAGTGACCGAAAGAACGAGATTGCGAATACAAGCGGCTGAAATGAGTTTCCTCCGCAGGATGTCTGGGTTTTCCCTTAAAGATAGGGTGAGAAGCTCAATCATCCAGGAGGGGCTCAGAGTAGAGCCACTGCACCTCCGCATCGAGAGAAATCAGATGAGGTGGCTCGGGCATCTGATCAAGATGCCACATGGACGCCTCCCTGGTGAGGTGTTCCGGGCACGTCTAACCGGGAGGAGGCCCTGGGGAAGACCCAGGACACGCTGGAGGGACTATGTCTCTCAGCTGGCCTGGGAATGCCTCGGGATTCCACCTGAAGAGCTAGAAGAAGTGGCCAGGGAGAGGGAAGTCTGGGCATCTCTGCTCAAGCTGCTGCCCCAGCGACCCGATCTCGGATAAGCGGAAGAGGATGGATAGATGGATGGATGGATGGATGGATGGAAGGATGGATGGATTTCTGGATTGTTTGAAGATCAGCTTGGCTCTCTGGTAATGACCTCTGCACATATTTTTGACCTAGCTTCATCTCCTGATTACTTCATTTAAAATGTTTCGCTGAGTATGTCTTATTTAGAACAGGAATGTAAGTGCAGGTGACCGCAAGGGAGCAGTGGGAAGCAGACTGCTGTGTAAATTTGCATACACCAACACTTATGCCAGGCCAGACCAGAGACATCAGTGAAGCTAACAGGTAGAAAGAGCCACACAACTCTACATAGGTGACACCCTGAAGCATTATTCACTGCGCAAGCATAAATGTCTCTAACATAACAATATTTAAATAGCACTTTTGCATTAACGGCATTATTATTATTTCATGTATATAGGAAAATTGAAGATGTTTGATTTGACAAATTTTAAATTCATAGTAAACTGACTTTACACCAACAACTGGACTTCAATGCTGTGGAATTCTTTTCTATTTCTTTCCACAAGGAGGCACTGCAGGAGTAAAAATCAGTTTGGCCTCCCATGAAAGGCTGACTGGAATGTGTTACTTTGTTCAACGTATCTTCTTTTTTTTTCTGAATATGTGGACCTGCACTCATGAGATTCAAGGAAAACCCCAACCTACCTAATGACTGCCTCCGTGCTGGACAGTTTGTCTTTTGAGCCACCCACACTACTCGACTCTTCTCCAGTTAGTTCCACGCCACCTGTGAAAAATTAGACCAAAACTCATGAGTATTTTACAGTCCTTCATGTCAGGTGTGATATAAAATGTTCTCCTCTTTTCTGTACAAAGCCACGTATGATAATTTCTTACTAGTAATCAAGGCAGAAGGGCATTACTTACTCTTCCAGAATTTGAGTTCTGCAGCCGGCTTGGTGTCTGTCACCTGGCAGGTGAGTGTGTACTCAATTCCAGCCACCCACACTACCTCAACATTTTCAGGGTGCTCTACAATGGTGGGCTTTCGGGGAGGAACTGTGGACACACACATACACAACAAGAAGAATGCCTTTATGTATTATTAAAAATGAATGTTCTTCAAATGCCTTCTGGGTGAAGCACAGTCAATTAGAAGAGGCAAGAACTAAATATCACAGTTGAACTCAGAGCAAGAATACATGCTTAACTGTCCGATATGGACAGCAATGGAAGAAGTGAATTAGAAGGCTTATAAATATATAAGGCTAAGTAAAAGAGTTAACAGTGGGATTTGCACTAAAATAATACAAAATTATAGTATGGCACTCCAGAATAAGATTTATGAAATAACTAGCCAAAGTACACAATTCTGCTGGGGTAGACAGTATTTGTATAATGCGTTAAGGTAAGAAAGCAAACATTTTTGTATTTTTTAAAATGACTCTTTTGTCTTTTTTGGCTGAAATGCTAATGTCCCATCCATCATCTGCACTTCCTGTCTATCAATTTCTTTACAGTCATGACTCAAGAATGTATGTTTTGTATGTAGGACTGGATTGTATTATTGTAAATCCTCGTTGGGTTGTACCGTGAGCACTGCTTCTCTGTATGTCCTGCTCTAATTACACATTAATAAAATGGATGACTTTTTGAGTAGTTCAATCAGTTGACTGCAGAAAGCATCTACAGTATTGAGTGCAGAGGGGTTTTGGTGTTTGCAGACATCACTGCAGGTCTCTACAGTCGTGGCCAAAAGTTTTAAGAATGACACAAGTATTGGTTTTCATAAAGTTTGCTGCTTCAGTGTTTTTAAATATTTTTATCGGGTGTTTCTATGGTATACTGAAGTATAATTACAAGCATTTCATAAGTTTCAAAAGTTTTTATTGACAATTACATTACGTTTATGCAGAGAGTCAATATTTGCAGTGTTGACCCTTCTTTTTCGAGACTTCTGCAATTTGCCCTGGCAGGCTGTCAATCACCTTCTGGGCCAAATTCTGACTGATGGCAGCCCATTCTTGCATAACCAATGCTTGGAGTTTTTGTTTGTAAACTCGCCTCTTGAGGATTGACCACAAGTTCTCAATGGGATTAAGGACTGTGGAGTTTCCAGGCCATGGACCCAAAATTGTGATGTTTTGCTCCCTGAGTCACTTAGTTCTCACTTTTGCCTTATGACACGGTGCTCCATCATACTGGAAAAGGCATTGTTGGTCACCAAACTGTTCTTGGATGGTTGGGAGAAGTTGCTCTCGGAGGATGTTTTGGTACCATTCTTTATTCATAGCTGTGTTCTCAGGCAAAATTGTGAGTGAGCCCACTCCCTCAGATGAGAAGCAACCCCACACATGAATGGTGTCAGGATGCTTTACTGTTGGCATGACTCAGGACTCATGGTAGCGCTCACCTTTTCTTCTCTGGGCAATCTTTTTTCCGGATGCCTCAAGCAATCAGAAAGGGGATTCATCAGTGAAAATGACTTTACCCCATCAGTCCTCAACAGTTCAGTTCCTGTACCTTTTGCAGAATATCAGTCTGTTCCTGATGTTTTTCTTGGCTTCTTTGCTTCCCTTCTTGACACCAGGCCATCCTCCAAATGTCTTCACCTTATTGCGCATGCAGATGCAGTCACACCTGCCTGCTGCCATTCCTGAACAAGCTCTGCACTGGTGGTCTCCCAATACTGAGCCATGAATCAACTTTAGGAGATGGTCCTGGGACTTGCTGGACTTTCTTGGGCACCCTAAAGCCTTCTTCACAACAATTGAACCTCTCTCCTTGAAGTTCTTGATGATCCAATAAATGGTTGATTTAGGTGCAATCATCCTGGCAGCAATATCCTTGCCTGTGGAGCCCCTTTTGTGCAAAGCAATGATGGTCCTTTTGTGGCAGGGCTGAAATGCAGTTGAAATGGGTTTTTTGGGATTAAGTTCAAGAGGGACTTTGCAATTAATTACAATTCATCTGATCACTCTTAATAACATTCTGGAGTATATGCAAATTGCCATCATAAAAACTGAGGCAGCAAACTTTGTGAAAATTAATTTTTGTGTCATTCTCAACCCTTTTGGTCACGATCGTATATTGTTGCTGCCTCATCAAAAACTGGACTTGAATGAATGTCTATCAACAATAAACAGTTAAAGTTACTAACGTCGTTCTCAGATGCTCTCTTTTTTTTTTTTTACCATATTCTGAACAGCAATTCAGCCTGCACTAAAAAAATCGCATTTCATTCTGTTTCATCGTGGCTTATCTCTGTCACGATTAGTAATAATATGCAGATGTAAAATAGCGGAGGCTTTTACAAAAATGTTAAGTGTCACTTTGATAAAACATATAGTGTCATCAGTTAATTTCAGAATCATTGTCACATGTGCGCAGTGCAATAAAATTCCTACCTGCATGTTTGACCAACACAGACCACCAATGTCCTTGTTTGGTGGCCTGAATTTTGTGCTGCTGGTTGTGTATAATATCCATCCATCTAGTCATCCATCCATTTTCTAAACCTGCTAATATAACATCACTTAATAATAGGAAGTGGCGAGCGAAACAGCAGAGTTTCCTTTCAAACACAGTTTTGCGAGATTGATTGTTTGGCATACAATTTTTCAACCATGGAACTCCCTGAAAATGGTGTTTTGGAGTTTTAAAAGGTTTTGGGGGAGCTTGAAAGAAAGGAACATTAAGGTAACACCATAAGATCAGATGATCGCCTGTGGCGACCCCTAAGCAGCAGAGAGAAGAAGAAACAGTATTTCTCATAAAAGGATTAAGATGAAAATAAACAGAAAAAAAATGTTTTGTAAATATTGCATGGCTAAAACAACCCCCAATGAGACAAAATGATGTACTGTTTGACAAAAGCTATAATTCAGCAAGACGATAACATTGTTATTCAAATTAGCTGAAAAGAAAACATTGTAGCTATGGCTTTGGCCAGTACAAAAGTTTGTTTGTGCTGATAACGGTGTCCTCCCATCAGCCCCACTGAATTTCTACTACCGGATCGAAACTGTAGTCCCCTTGTCGGCTCTGGTTTTTATGTTGTCCTCCTCCCTTACAACCCTGTTTCTTGTATGATTGATAGCCTACATTTTAAGTTTGACCAATGGCAATACACATGCAAAATTTCATGAAGATCAGTTCAGACAAACAAGCAAACAAAGAGACAAACAAAAAAAAAATTCTAGTCGTTCCCCCGCGGCTCCACCCATGTAGTAGTGAAGCAGGACAGTGAGAAGGGCCCTGCCTGGCTCCCTACTCCTGACGTCACGCTTCCCCCTCTCCTCGGCCCACAGCCTCTGTCTCAGATTAGCAAAAATATATTGCTCCTGCAAGCGAACTATGATTCTTAGCACGATGGGAGAAGTCGCAAAATCAACTGGAATGTTCAAGCAAATTCTAGAAAATAAACCGATCTGAATCCGTTAAGTAGTTCTCTTGTTCGCTAGCTAAGTGAAGGTAAGATGCACGCCATGAGGCTGGCACATGAGTGAGGAAATCACCACCCCCCCACCCTCGGCCCGCTGCATGTCTCTTGGATTTGCATAAATAAATCAGTACTGCAAGCGAACTATGATACTTAGCGCAATTAGAGAAGTCACAAAATCAACCAGAACATTCAAACAAATTAAAGAAAAATAAACCGATCTAAATCCGTTAAGTAGTTCAGTCATTCACTAGCTAAGCGAAGGTAAGATATACGTCCCGAGGCTGGCACGTGAGTGAGGAGGTCCCCGTCCCCCTCCTTTTGGCCAGTTGCAAGTCTCTCGGATTCGTGCAAATAAATTGGTTACCGCAAGCGAACTATGATACTTAGTGTGATGAGAGAGGTTGCAAAATCAACCGGAATGTTCAAGCAAATTATACCAAAAAAGCCAGATCTAAATCTGTTAAGTAGTTTTCTCGTGAAAAGCGGACAGACATGCAGACAGACAGTCAGACAGACTCTGGATTTTATATATATAGAGATATAAAATCTGACCAGGCTCAACCGAAGTAAGCATGTTTCAAGATGGGCTTGTGCAGTCAAAGCCAGATAAGTCATCCATAAACTTACTATGAGGATTGTTCTCCACCTGGGAAAAAATGTGGGTCCTCGGAGGAACGCTGACTTACAGACACGCGATATGACCACTTTAATATAAGAAACAGTCAAAAGTGTTAACATGTGGGGGACTGAGAGATAGGGCTGGCCTTTCCGATAACAATGACAGACAATCATGGCTCAGCGACGCATGAGGAACATCAGCTACCGTTCTCAGAATATCATCAAATACAGACTTTGAGATAAGGGGAATGACTAATGAAGACGTTCGATCAGTAGTTTAAAATACATAGGCAGATTCAGATTTATAAAATGACGTCCATGTTACCTTTGGACAAATGGGACTGTAAAAGAACTGTGCAAAAACAGATGGTAACCAGCAAGCAGCATGCTTGCTGTATAATGGGAACAGGCCTGGGCAGTTGAAAGGATCACCTTGATCAGGACTATACAAAGTCCTCAAAGCATAAGAGAAACAAGCTCAGGTACTGGCAAAGGTCATCTCATTCGAGACCTTATAATATCTTTATAGTATAAAGGAAACAGGCTTATAGTATAACAAAACAGGCAGGCAGTAAAAAGGATTAATGTGCCTAGGGCCTTACAATGTCCTCATAGAATAAGGAGAACAGGCAGAAAGTAGAAGGGGTCATCTCATCCAGGACCTTACAATGTCTTCACAGTCTAAGAGAAACAGGCAGGCAGTAGAATGGATCAAAGAATCCTGAACTGTGCAATGACTGAATAGTATAAGGGTAATAAACTCCAGCCGCAGAAGGGGTCACTGCATCCAGGACCTTAGAATATCTTCAGAGTATTAAAGGAACAGGTAAGCAATAAAAAGCATCACCTCATTCAGGGCCTTTCAACATCCTCACAGAATATAGAGAGCAGGCAGGCAGTAGAAGGGGTCACTGCATCCAGGACTTTACAATGATCTCATGGTCTAAGAGAAACAGGCAGGCAGTAGAAGGGGTTACCGCCTCCTGGACCATGCAATGTTGAAATAGTATTAGGGTAATAAGCTCCAGCCGTAGAAGGGTTCACTGCATTCAGGATCTTGGAATATCTTCAAAGTATAAAGAGAATAGGTAGATAATACAAATCCCCACCTCATTCAGGACCTTTCAATGCCCTCACAGTATAAGAGTAACAGGCTCAGGTAGTATTAAAAGTCACCATGTTTGAGACTTTATAGTTTATTCATATCCACTCGGTGTTGTCCATTTCTCCGTACGCATTCTGACAGCCTGTTGTGGAAATTCTGTATTGCTTGACGTAACATGTCAAGAGGAATGCCAGCGATTTCCTCTTCAATCCTCCTTTTTAGTTCAGTAATGGTTTAGGACGTGTGCAGTATACTTGGCTTTTAAGATGTCCCCACAGAAAAAAATCACAAAACAGGGAGATCTGGGGATCTCAGAGGCCATGGAATGTCACCGCTGCATGAAATGATGCGCCTTCCAAACAATCGCCAAATAGCTGCCATCGATTGTCAGGCAGTATGCAAAGTGGCTCCACCTGGGGACTTCTTTTTTAAGGCTGAACCCGTTTCTTTGAAATTACGCACCCATGTTGTAATCGCATGAGGAGACGGGACACAATCATGACATACTAACTGGTAGTGATGCTGAAATTCCCTTTGCGCAGCAGTCACGCTCTTCTTAATCTTATAAAAGGCTTTTACAGTAAACACTCGTTACGCACCACTTCACTGCTCCATTATAACTAATGGGGTTCTAAACGAGGTCACATTGGTCCCAAACAACTGCCAACTCCCTAGGGACACCAACACCTAGTTCCAAAATTTCCTGTTTCCCTGCGCCACCCTGTATAAAAGGATCAGGGTTAGACTGTTTAAAGGATAGCCAAGTTTAGGACTTTGCAGCATCCTTCTAGTATACTACAGGTTCAGATAGTAGAACATACCGTAATGGAATTGAGTAGAATGCCAGCAAGGTAGCAAAACTACGGTGGGGGATGACAGATAGATAGATACTTTATTAATCCCAAGGGGAAATTCACTGTCAGTTCCCCGATATATAAGAGGGAAGCATCCTCCTTCCCCAATGATAACTATCTTTAGGAAGAAGAACAGTCTCAGTGATGGTACTGCTCAGAAACATTAGCTTCTTTTCTCTGGAATGGCCAGATCCCATTCCCCTTATAAGAAGAAAAATAATCTTGACCCCTCTGCTTTTGAAAATTTTAGACCTATCTCTAACCTGCCCTTTTTAAGTAAAATTCTAGAGAAGGCAGTAATTATGCAGTTAAACGACCACTTAAGTAAACATGCTATTCTAGATAAATTTCAGTCAGGTTTTAGAACTAATCACAGTACAGAAACTGCACTCGTTAAAGTAGTAAATGACTTGCGATTAAATGCAGACAGAGGCCATTTATCTGTTCTCATCCTCCTCGATCTGAGTGCCGCGTTTGATACCATTGATCACAATATTCTTAGAAATCGCCTTAGTCAATGGGTGGGCCTCTCTGGTAATGTCTTAAATTGGTTTGAATCCTACCTGGCAGGGAGAAAATTCTTTGTTAATTGTGGTAATCACAACTCAAAGACGCATGATATTCTATATGGGGTTCCACAAGGCTCTATCCTGGGTCCGCTTCTTTTCTCAATCTATATGCTTCCGTTAGGTCAGATTATCTCAAGTTACAACGTGAGCTACCACAGCTATGCTGATGACACACAGCTGTACTTATCAGTAGCACCTGATGACACCGGCTCTCTCGAATCAATAACACAATGTCTTACTGGTATTTCTGAATGGATGAATAGTAATTTTCTCAAGTTAAATAAAGAGAAAACTGAAATTGTATTGATTGGCAAAAACGGATTAAGTGAGGTTATCAAAAATAATCTTGACGCATTAGGATTAGAAGTTAAGACCGAAGTAAAAAACTTAGGGGTAACCGTTGACTGTAACCTGAATTTTAAATCACATATTCTTCAGACCACTAGGACAGCATTTTTTCACTTAAGAAATATAGCAAAAGTTAGACCTCTTATATCATTGAAAGATGCTGAGAAATTAATTCACGCTTTTGTTTTTAGTCGATTAGATTACTGTAACGCACTCCTCTCAGGACTACCCAAAAAAGACATAAATCATTTGCAACGAGTGCAGAATGCAGCTGCTAGAATCCTAACTAGGAAAAGAAAATCCGAACACATCTCTCCAGTCTTAATGTCACTACACTGGTTACCTGTGTCTTTCAGAATTGACTTTAAAATTCTGCTTATAGTTTACAAAGCCTTAAATAATCTCGCTCCATCTTATATATCGGAATGTCTGACACCCTATATTCCAAATCGTAATCTTAGATCATCAAATGAGTGTCTCCTTACAATTCCAAAAGCTAAACTTAAAAGAAGTGGTGAGGCGGCCTTCTGCTGCTATGCACCTAAAATCTGGAATAGCCTGCCAATAGGAATTCGTCAGGCTAATACAGTGGAGCACTTTAAAACTCTGCTGAAAACACATTACTTTAACATGGCCTTTTCATAACTTCACTTTATCTTAATCCTGATACTCTGTATGTTCAATTCATTATAATAACTATTCATGGTGGCTCTAAAATCCGTACTGACCCCTACTCTCTCTTCTGTTTCTTTTTCCGGTTTTTCTGTGGTGGCGGCCTGCGCCACCACCAACTTACTCAAAGCACCATGATGTCCCAGCATTGATGGACTAAAAGCCAGAAGTCCACGTGATCATCATCAAGTTCTTCCGTGAAAACCATAAATACAAAGAGGACTGTTTCATTTATGTTAGGTAGATTGCCCAGAGGGGACTGGGCGGTCTCATGGCCTGGAATCCCTGCAGATTTTATTTTTTTTCTCCGGCCGTCTGGAGTTTTTTTTTGTTTTTTCTGTCCCCCCTGGCCATTGGACCTTACACTTATTCTATGTTAATTAATGTTGACTTATTTTATTTTCTTAATGTGTCTCTTATTTTTCTATTCTTCATTATGTAAAGCACTTTGAGCTACATTTTTTTGTATGAAAATGTGCTATATAAATAAATGTTGTTGTTGTTGTTGTTGTTATAGTATACTGACCATGTAAGGTCCTGTGTCTGTCCAGTAGTGCCTCTACTGGTTGCAGTACAAGCCCCTATCTGTCCTGCCTTTACTAATGTTAATCAGAGTTCATTCAATGTCTTAATTTAAACCCCTGGCTTAGTTGTATTGGATTTTTAAAATATTCAGAGCTCCAACTACAACAATTGCAGCGTGGATTCAAAATTACACCAGAATCCTGGAGCTAAGGTACAGTGTATACAGAATGATATTGCGGAGCTGCATTTGAGAATTTCTTTTTGATGTGCTTATTAAGAGCTCACATTGGTAAGTCCTTTGTAAAAGGCACTTATTTTTTTGACAAAGGTGAAAATGATAAAATGACATATCCTCATTAGAAACAACTGAAATGTTGACTTTTGCTTCTGTGTCTGTTCATCATAAATGGGTTACTATTAGGAACCATTCATATCAGAAAGAAAGGAAGAGCTTCTTTAATTAAGGAGACTCAGAACAGTCATATGTGCCAACAATTTCGTGACAGCAATACAGGTTTGTTTAATTCCTGAGAAAAGCAAACAAACTCTCTGACTGAGTGCTGAAAAGAGAAAATAGCAAGTCTGATGAACTACTTAGAAGGAAGAAAGGTCCTGTGATTTGGGAAAGCGAATTGGAAAAAAAAGCAGTCGGCCTCTGGTACTCTTCCTTCCATCCATCCCAGAAGGGAGGGAATGGTGCACACCAAACACTCACACCCTCCACAACAACAAAATCAGTGATTACAGAACCCCCTCAAAAACGACTAGAAGAAAATAATTGGAGCTAATATACTGTATATTCAGGGAGATTCACTCGAAAGAGGCCCCGAATATTTTGTTGTAGCTCCCGTTAGGATGAAGCAATCTGAACCAAAAAAATACACCATATACCTTGACGTATGTGTAATCAATTGCATTACATGTGATGCTGGAAGTAGTTTCTGTTTTCTGCCAGACACATTTCGACGCGGTGCTCCATGTTCCTGAACATATCGGCAAGCGTCTCGGCAGGAATTGCAGCAGTTTCACGCTGGATGTTTTTCTTAAAATTTTCCACAGTGTGAGGCTTGTTCTTTTGAGCCTACCCCAATGGAAGAAATCTGGTGGTGTCATATACAGTATGGCGACCGTGGTGGCCACAGCCTCTTTGAAATTACTCTGTTGCCAAAGAAGGACTCAATTTCTACCATGCTCCTTGCTGACGTGTGACACGTTGCTTCATCTTGCTGGAAGCAACCTTCCGTTAACTCACAATCATCCAGTTGATTCTGACATCGCTTAAATGAATTGGTGACCCAATAGTTTTGCACCACGAAGATGCTCTGCTCAATACTGTACACCACCATCCTGATGAGAAGTTGAGTGTCTGAGTGAAGGAGTACAGGCAGTATGCACCCAGAAGTTGCAAACAGAGGTTAAACGTTGTGACGGTTGTCTGGCGCGTAAACCATCCCTCCAATGCAGGGGCATCCCGGATTGTTCGAAGCTCCATATACTGAGGAGCATATCGCACGTTGTTTCATTCAGATTGCTTCATGTTAGCAAGAGTTATTACAGAATATTCAAGGCCTCTTTCGAGTGAATCTCCCTGTATCACGGGGAAGAATGGTGACAGAGTAATTAGCAATGCAGCCTCATAAATCCATAAGGGCTAGAGGTGGGGTTTTCCGTTCTCTTTCTCTCCAAGTGAGGGTTTTCACTGGATACTCTGGTTTTTCCTCCCACAAACAAGCACGTTGAGTTGATTATCAACTCCAAACTGAACCTTTCTTAGAGTAACCTGTGAGGAACTGGCACCCCAAACTGCTGTGATAGAACCTCATCTCCTTGTATACTTAGAATAAATAGATTTAGACAATGGATTCATAAATAGTCACTCCATATGAATAAGTGTATTTTTCAATGAGCTGGCTCCTGTAGATGCCAGTTCTTTGTGATTGGACTTCGAAATTAATAATTTAATTTTGAAATCCTAATTTATTCTCACAGTTGGTGATTATAATTTATCCCATGTTGGATGAATGTGTGACTGCACCCTGCAAGTCACTTGCACTCCACCCCAAACTGGTTTCTGCCTTGTGTGTGATGCTGCAATATAGACAGCCCTTGAATTGATTAAGTGGGTCTGATAATTTTATGCTGTGCTATTTTATTTTTTTTGAATGAGTGATGCCAACATGTACTGAAACCTCTGGGCCACATATTTCTTTCTGTGGTGCTCCCGATATCTCTGCAATAGGATGAAGGTCCAACACTTTAGAGTCCTGGTCCTTCCTGTTTTGCTATATTGTTGTGAGACATGGACACTATCCAGTGACCTGAGACAAAGACTGGACTCCTTTGGTACTGCGTCTCTTCAGAGAATCCTTGGGTACCGCTGGTTTGACTTTGTGTCGAATGAGCGGTTGTTGATGAAGTCCCTAATGAGGCACATTACCTGTATTGTGAGGGAGTGTCAGTTATGGCACTACGGCCATGTGGTGCGATTCCCCGAGGGTGATCTGGCTCCCAGGATCTTCATTGTTGAGGACCTGAGTAGCATGACCATGCGAAGGGGACGCCCACATAACACCAGGCTGCGGCAGATAGATGGTCATTTCCAGAGGGTAGGACTGGACTGTGTGTTTGCTTGGGGGGTTGCCAACCAGGATCCCGAGCTCTTTCATTTTGTGGTGGGGGCGGCAATGCGCTGTACCAGTGCATGCTCCCCAACCTGACCTACAACCTAGGGCATGTCAAGAAGAACCTGAGCTAAAAAGATAAAATAATATAAAACAGAGGCAAGCTCCAGTCTTGGAGTGCCGCATTGGCTGCAGGTTTTCATTCTAACCTTCTTCTTAATAAGTGACAAGTTTTTACTGCTAATTAACTTCTTTTGCCTTAGTTGTCTCAGACCCTTTAGTTGTTTCTTCTTCCTTAATTAGCAGCCAAACAATAATGGGACACAGAACAAACCGTCACATGAACAGCTCACTAGTCCCCATTACACAATATCTGAAAAAAAAGCAAGGTGAACGTCTCAGTAAGGCTCAGCTACTCAGGTCACCACAACATCTTAGAAAAAAACAGAAAATCAACAGTTTTGGAAATGTCTGCTGTGGCAGAATGAGAGCAGCACAAAGCCATGGAATTAAATAACGAGTTTAATTAACAGCAAAAATCAGCTTCTCATTAAGAAACTGGTTGGAGTGAAATTGGCTTGAGGTTGAAGCCCCAAGTTAGCTGGTGAACTGTTGGCTCGTTTCACGTCTCATTTCTGTTTTGCTGTCATTTAATGAAGAAAAGAATCAATTCAGAGGACTGAATCCTTAAAAACAGGGCTATTAAAATAGAGGCAAAAGGAGTTAATTAGCAATTATTAGGAAAAGGGTTAGAATGAAAACCTGCAGCCACTGCGGCCCTCCAGGCCCAGAGTGCAACACCTCTGATAAAAAACAAAAGACACGATCTCTTGTATGAGAAAGCTTAAAAGACACATCTCTGTTATTTAAAAGGTTTAATTTGTTTCTATTTGCATTATTTTCTTCCATTGTTTTGGTCATTTTTGATGTCCAGGATTGATACAATATTCAAAAACGTTGTGTTTTAGTTGGTAGTACATCTTCATATGGTCAAAATGTATCGTATTGCCTCCAAGTTAAGATACCCTCAAATTTAAAAGTCACTTCCTTTTTTAAAAAGTAATCATTAGTAAATGAACCAGTACACTGAGACCATTTTTTTCTTCCATAGAATCACTCTTACTTGACAACCCTCCACCTTCTGTATCGCCTTCCCTTTCAGACGTCTGCATACACTGAGTCACTCTCCCTTTAATTAGCCTGAGTGTGCCCAATCACTTTCTCTTTCACAAGCCTGTACGTGTCAAAACACTTTCTTTTTCATGAACCTGTATAAGCATACCAAATCAAATTCTGAGCTTTTTTTGTTTTCTTATGTACTCAAATAGTATGACAATTAAATATTTCAAGTGAAAATGCACCACAATTTTATATTGGGAAACATGGAAAAAGTATTTAGCAATTATGGTGCCGTATATAAGGTAAGATTGAAGTAGGGCACTAAAAGGGTTATGGGTATCAGTCTTTATCCTGTACGTGTCTCAGTAAAATAACATGCTTGAAAGACTTGACATATCATACATGTATTGCTTAAAAGGACCATCCATCTTAAAAATGTTAGGAAATTAAGGTGCTTTCTAAATAAACAGGATTGTGAGAAATTAATTCATGCATTTATCTCTAGTAGGATTGACTACTGTAATGTGGTGTTCACTGGATGTTCAAACTGTTCTTTATACAGCCTCCAGTTAATCCAAAATGCGGCTGCAAGAATTATTACAAGAACAAGAAAATACGAACACATAACTCTAGTTCTTAAATCCTTACACTGGCTCCCGGTTAAGTTTAGGGCAGATTTCAAAATCCTCCTTTTAACATATAAAGCATTAAATGGCCAAGGTCCGGCATACTTGTCTGAACTTATCATGACTTACAAACCTGAGCGCACATTAAGATCTCAAGATGCCGGTCTGCTTAGGATTCCAAGAATTAATAAAATAACAGTGGGAGGTCGAGCTTTTAGTTACAGAGCCCCTAAACTATGGAATGGTCTTCCTGCTTCTATAAGAGATGCCCCTTCGGTCCCAGCCTTTAAATCCCGGCTGAAGACTCACTACTTCAGTTTAGCATATCCTGACTAGAGCTGCTGATTAACTGTACATACTGCATCTCTGTTGTTAGTCATTAGCACTAAAACATAAGTAACATGATAATTATAATTGAATACTAACCCTCACCTATTCTGTTTCTGTTCTCGGTACTCAAATGTGGCAATTGGTGCCACGGCTCACCTGCCAAGTTGTTTGCCTGCCTATGGTAAAGTCATCCCTGTTGGAGGATCACAGGAATCATGGGAAAGAGGGGCCCTTTCATCGGATTGGCTGGCCGAGCAACGTTTCAGCCGTGGAATGTCAAATGGGGAGGCAGCTTGACGGATGAGGTCTCCAGCACTCTAAAAATATCAAAATCTTATTATGTGATATCATCTACTGTTAAATTCTGCTCTGTACTTCTAAAATTTTTATTATTATGCTGTATTAAGGATTTGTTCTGTTCTGTGTATTGTTTTGTATTGAACCCCTTCTTTTGACACCCACTGCACGCCCAACCTACCTGGAAAGGGGTCTCTCTTTGAACTGCCTTTCCCGAGGTTTCTTCCATTTTTCCCTACAAGGTTTTTTTGGGAGTTTTTCCTTGTCTTCTTAGAGAGTCAAGGCTGGGGGGCTGTCAAGAGGCAGGGCCTGTTAAAGCCCATTGTGGCACTTCCTGTGTGATTTTGGGCTATACAAAAATAAACTGTATTGTATTGTATACGTTCAGGACAAATCACTTATAAGTTACCAGGAAACCATAAAAGAGACAGAATAAAAAAGAAAAAATGTTGATAAAGACCAACAAAGAGATCTTGGAGCACCTGATCTGCCGCCAATTCATGGTTTACTTTGTCCCAGTCCTTTGCTATTCTCCAAGTATGTTCTAGCAACCATAAAGTCCTAGGACAAACCCGCAAAGGTTTGCCTTACTTGCCAGACCCTGAACCATCAGCACAAACATCCGCCTCGAAATTAGTCCAAGACATACAGATTAACTCTTTAAGGGCTGATGTCGACTTTTGTCAAAATCAGGAGTTGACGATGGTAATCGACTGTAAACTGTGACAAAACCAACCATTATGTTTTAGTTGGACTCTTGTTGCTAGAAGGAAAGTTAGATTCTTTGGTTTGACCGTGGATGACGTTTTCCTATTATCCCTGAACTGGACTATGACTTGTCAGACTCAGATTTTGATACAAGTGACTGAAAACAAATGTGGGGTTCCAGCTTCAGCTGATTGGTCCCCAGTTAATCATTTTACTGACAGTATTCACCAGGAAGGACTGCCACTTAACAATGATAAGAGGTAGAAACCAGATTGCAATGCACTGCGACCGTGTCCCAGCCATGCAAAAACAGCCTGGCCACACATTCTTGGCAAACTGGAGCCACAGCATGCAGCAACAGATATTTTATGTTGATTTCTGTGAGAAACCATTGCTTGTCAGAAACTATGTTTTTTTTGGAAGAATATTCAGCCCTTAAAGAGTTAAACGCTATCATAATGAATAGCGCAGAAAAATTAAAATACACATGAACTAAAACACTGAACGGAGCACAGAGATGTGAAAGACAATGAGCACTGTGTCAGTTTAAAGAAAGAAAGTAAATTGACGACAGTTTAGAAAATATTTAGCAAATGATATTTACCTCTCCCAATTAGATCAGTAAATTGGATTCTTTAGTTGATTACTTTTTATCTCCTCTATTTGCGAACAACTGCACTGAAGTCACATGCATGACGTATGTGCACAGTGCCCACTTAGGCACAAACGTTTTTGTATTCCACAATATTCATGCTTGCTGATGCCATACTGATGCCATGGCGACATGACTGCATTGTAATCTTCTTTAGAGTTGGGAGAAGGGAGAAGTTTTCTATTTTTCATTGTACTTTCTTAATCAGTAAAATGAAACCAGGCAATACAGTATTCTGTTTATTTTATCCCTGATTCACAGCTCCTGGCTTAAAGAATATTGACATTATGACACCAAATAAAGAAAGAATCACCCACATGTAAACCTGGCAGTTATTGTTGTTACATTTCTATATTGTCACACATGTGTGCATGGGAGGTAGCTAAAGGGCTTGAGTAAGGGCAATTCCGAGTCATACCAGGATGTGGCAGAGTGCACTGATTCTTTTTCTCCCTTTCCTGCATACCATTCACGGGAGATTCCACCCGGCCCTCTTGACGTCACTTCTGGGTCCAAGCCTATGGAAGAAGACCTTGCCATCTCCGACCACTATGATGTCACGTCCGGGCTCGAGTCTATGGCTGAAGACCCCCATTAGCCCGACCCCTTTGATCTCACTTCCTGTCTTCCCCTTTAAAAGCCTCCACCTTTTCCCTATTCCCTCAGTTCTGTTTTGGACACGGTTTTGTGCACTGCTCTTATACACTTTGCAACTTTGCAGCCAGGATACCAATATACAGGTGGCTGCCCCAAACCATTTTATGTCTTTTATGTTCATATTTTTGCGACAACATGAGCTAAGTTGTAATAAACAAAAGCCAACGTGCGCTGCCAGTCTCATACTCATTCAGCAGTAGGTGAGCACAAGCTGATCTGCGCTCTCTAGAGCTACCATGGACAGAGTTGACTTTGAAATGATTTAATGGGAAGAAGTGATGAAAGCAAGCAGGGGAGAGACAGCTATCCATGGTAGTGCCACCACCTCATAGCTGATTCCCAGATGGTGGCACCAGATCAGAGTGATGGCTCTTAGCCATGGCTTGCAGATTTGGGAGTTGACAATTATAGAATGCGAGCAGCTTTCATCCAATATTTCCATTTAAACGAAGACATACAGATTTTACAATAATGAGGAAAATATAATAAATATCTCGTTATCTGGACAAACACCAGACATAGCAGATTGCAAACTGATAAAATGAAAGCTTCTTTGAATCCCACAGGCAGAGCTTAAAAGAAATGCTAATATTGCTACACTCACATAACTACGGCATGCTTCAGTTTCAGCTTTGTTTGTGGAATGTCAAATGGATAATGAAATTTGTGCTCACCCTTGCCCTCACAATAAAAAAGGAAAGGCATCATTAAAGAAAAAGGGTGTATAAGCAGGAAAAGAAAACAAATATATACAATACAATACAGTTTATTTTTGTATAGCCCAAAATCACACAAGTGCCACAATGGGCTTTAACAGGCCCTGCCTCTTGACAGCCCTCCAGCCTTGACTCTCTAAGAAGACAAGGAAAAACTCCCAAAAAACCCCAGTAGGGAAAATGGAAGAAACCTTGGGAAAGGCAGTTCAAAGAGAGACCCCTTTCCAGGCAGGTTGAGCGTGCAGTGGGTGTCAAAAGAAGGGGGTCAATACAATACAATACAATACACAGAACAGAACAAATTCTCAATACAGCATAAAAATAAAAATTTTAGAAGTACGGAGCAGAATTTAACAGTAGATGATATCACATAATAAGATTTGGATATTTTTAGAGTCCTGGAGACCTCATCCATCAAGCTGCCTCCCCATTTGGCCATTCTACGGCTAAAAACAGTGCTGGGCCAGCCAATCCGATGAAAGGACCCCTCTTTCCCATGATTTCCCATATAAATTGTCCATTACATTTCTAATATAGGACAACAAGAATACAGGGAAGTCAACAATGGGCATAAAATACACGATTCACAGCTTAGGCTATGTTATTCTTGTACATCTGAAATTTACTGAGCTTAGACCTTTTGGGAGTAGAGGGAATAGGGGTGCATCTCGCTAAAACCCGGGCTGTGGTGTCACTGGGATGGCTCAAAAAGGAAAAGAAACATAATATAGAATTGATACTGAATACTATAGATAGATAGATAGATAGATAGATAGATAGATAGATAGATAGATAGATAGATAGATAGATAGATATGTAAGGCACTATATTATAGATAGATAGATAGATAGATAGATAGATAGATAGATAGATAGATAGATAGATAGATAGATATGTAAGGCCCCTATATTAGAGATAGATAGATAGATAGTTAGATAGATAGATAGATAGATAGATAGATAGATAGATATGTAAGGCACTATATTATAGATAGATAGATAAATAGATAGATAGATATGTAAGGCACTATATTAGAGATAGATAGATAGATAGATAGATAGATAGATAGATAGATAGATAGATAGATAGATAGATAGATAGATATGTAAGGCACTATATTAGAGATAGATAGATAGATAGATAGATAGATAGATAGATAGATAGATAGATAGATAGATAGATAGATAGATAGATAGATAGATATGTAAGGCACTATATTAGAGATAGATAGAAAAAATAATTTGTGTTGGTCTCACCATGATGGAGATTGGTCAACACCAGGCATGATGACATCTGAAGGGCACAACTCTTCCTAATTTCAAATCAGAGTCAGGCTTTACATTTCTTCATTGAAGGTTAATCATTTCCAGTAAAAGCATATGTTACCCATGAATTCCGAATGGTACTACTTGACCTCAGTAGAATCTTATGAGCAACTTATTTTGCACTGCACCTCTTGAAACAAGCACATGAATTGTGTCAGCTATCATTTTTGAAACCAAATATCTAAAATGCAACTTTGAACCACCGGCCCCCCCACTTCTCCTCCTCCTCCTCCTCCTCCTCCCCCGGTTGGATTATAAGGGTCAGTGTACAAGCACTGATCATACAGAAAAAGAGGAAGAGGATTAGAAGCTCTAGGCACAAAAACAAAACAAAACAAATCAGAGGAGCACAAGTGCTGCAAATCCTCATTGAGTGCATAGAAAAACAGACTGAGAAAATGAAGCCAAAAAAACACATTAAGGGACCGACCCTACACACACACATGCACACACACACACACACACACACACACACACACACGCACGCACGCCTACATGTTGTGCAAGACAGTGCGGTGACCTTATTCGGTGCTGGTGTTTTCTCAAAGAAAAATGTAGATTAAAGTAATTAAAACCCACAATATGAAGATTCAAAATCGCTAATATTCAATGCTCTTTATTTTAACCATTTGAATTGTTTTTATTTTAACTGCCTGAAATATAATGTCAAAAGAATAACTTTAAAATGTCAAAGAAAAAAACAGCAAAAATGCGACTTAAGGAGCCACTTTAGTTTATCTGCATATTCCAAGGAATGGCCTGGCTGGCAAAAGGTTGCCAGGTTCAACAATGGCACCACCATGGACAGAGGAATGAGTCCACAAGCAGCAGGCCATGCTACATGCCAGGCTGTGAGAAACCAAGTATAACTTGTTTAAACCAGAGGGTGGCAGTAGAGGAGAGGCACTGGGGCCAAGCAGACTGATCTCAAGGGCAGTCTTAAGTGTCTGACCCTGATAACTGATGTTAGACAATTATGGGGCACCATGGACTGCCACAATTAACCCTGTTACTGCAGCCTGGGGACTCTCGAGATAATTCATGGAGGAGAGAGATGTTCTAGAGGTATGGTAGGAATTTATTAATGTTAGAGAGAAGATGACATTCACAACTAAGGAGAAATGTGGTCTTTTACTCTGTAACAGATGCCACAAGCAATTTAAAAGCAGAAATGGTCACCAGGCACTTTTAATGGAGTTTGCAACAAAGGGGCAGATCAATTGCATTGGCACAAACCACTATAGACCTACGCGGTGTTATAGGGGGAAAGAAATATGATGAAATCACCCCACCTATGAAGTAAAGCCAGACCTACTGTGCATAGTCAGACCCACTGGCAAAGGCTGTTGTATGGTCTTCTGCTAGTATGATGCTTTGTGGTCTCCCTTTGTTCATTTGCAATTTAAGAAAAGAATTATTTTCATCACTGTTCATTCATTGTGGGTGTCGGGCACAGTCAAGGCTGTGTCTTGTCACCACTCCTGTTTGTGATTTAATGGACAGGATATCAAGGTACTGCTGAAGATATGAGGGTGGCCAGGTAGGGGGTCTTAGGTTACATCATTGTTTTAAGCAGATGATGTTGTCCTCTTTGCCTCATCTGACTGTGACCTCTGTCATTCGAGTGATTCATTGCCGAGTGTGAAGAGGCTAGGATAAGGATCCATACCTCCAAGACTGAGGCCAGGGTTCCTTCTTGGAAAAGACTGAGTTTCTCTCTCTTTAGGTTAGTGGAGAATTTCAAGTTTCTCTGGATCTTGTTCATGAGTGATGGAAAAAGGGAATGTGAGATCAATGAGCGGATTGGAGCAGCAGAAAGAGTTTTACAGGTGCTGTACTGGTCGTTGGTGGTGAAGTGGGAGCTGAGTCTAAAGACAAAACACTTGTTTAACTCTGCAGTTTGCCGTAGGAAAGACACAAACTCTCAAGCGCTGAGGATTTTGATGCCAGATTCATTTTTTGCTTCTCCAGCGCATATCACATCCTAGTTTTTGATTTAGACAAAGATCAAGGTTCTAGCCTCGGTGGTTTGTGAGTAATTGCATGACAAATAGATACAACCATTAGCATTATAGATAGATAGATAGATAGATAGATAGATAGATAGATAGATAGATA
>JANRMT010062827.1:26036591-26058566 GCA_026402145.1 Polypterus bichir lapradei | reverse complement strand
ATAGATAGATAGATAGATAGATAGATAGATAGATAGATAGATAGATAGATGTGATTCGTTGGCATGGTATATTGCACAGAGTTGTCAATTTCTGTTAACTTCTGTGCAAGATCACCTCCGTACCATTGAAGACATGGGGGAGACATCACCACTCTGGTTGTGGGGTTACATGCTCATTTCTCAGGATAAACTGACCTCACTTAAGCTCCTTATTCCAGCCCAGTGGTCTCAATCAGTTACTGAAGGTGCTACTCTGTTTAGGTCAGGGCCACAGACAGAGGGTGAGATCCATCATTCAAATCATAGTTCAAAGTAGCAAGCAACCTCCTGAGTGAGCTCAGTTCCACCACATTTTCCACTGAGTCCAGCTTTGCACCCAGTACTGAGTTAGCCTTTGCAATCAGGTTGTTTATCCTGTTGACATCATCTACACGAATGGCATAGCCCCAGGACATGGCACTGACAACAACAGGCTGGTAAAAAAACACGCAAGAGTGACCTGCACACAACAAATGACCTCATCCTGTTTAGGGTTATAAAGGAAATTCAAACTCATCTTGTATGTAGCCTCTGTGTTTGTACTCCACTTGAACCTGTAGTTCAATTAAACCACCACATTTTCTCAGCACCTCCATGCCTTGACCATTAATGTTAAATAGTGGCTCAGTGAATTGGTGCCTTCCAGATGTCAACAACCATCACCCTTATCTTACTGCTTTTGTGCTGTAGATGTTCAGTTGGCACCACTCAACAAAGTCCTTCCCTAGGGTCCTGTATTCATTCTGACCACCACTGATACACTAGGCTATGGCTGTGCCATTTCTGCAGATGACATGACCCCATATTGTATTTAAGGCATGAGGTGTACATGGTAAACTGGTTAGTAGGGAGTAGAGCACCCAGTGCTACTTAAAACCATGACTGATGCTAAAAATGAATATAAAATGGGTGAATTTCCTGTATCTTCTGCTGACGTGCTCCTGTTACACTGACCCTTACTTTCTAGGCCAAGCCATTTTGTGTGATCTCAGACTGATACAGAGATGTGTGAATGGTGACCATTACAGTGCGTCAAAGAAACTGCACAATTCTCCTTAATCAATTCACATTCCCTAGGATTAATTATGCTTCTCATTTTATACTAATTTTAGCTCTTCTGGTAAATGCAAATTTCTCTATTAATTATTCCTTTAATTTTGCAATCATGGCATGCAGTATAATGTATAATTTTTTAATTATCTTCCTTTTTTTTATAATTCTATTTTCACTCCACTCATTTACTGCATCACTCTCAACCTGATAAAGCGCTTTTTATTTTTCTTTTTTAATGTGATTTCCTTTACTAATTTTCAAATTAAGCACCATCTTGAAAAAAGCTACATCATGGCATCAATGAGCTTTTGTAGTGAAACTAAATTTTCATGCATCTGTGACTGACAATCTTTCATCTTGGTGTAGACTCATTAATAATGTTTTCTTTTTTCTTCTTTTTTCTTATTTTTCCTTTCATTTCCTAGTCAATATTGGATATGAATGTTTAAGCAATCCTCTATTTAAAATGTTTTTACATGCAGGTATACAGTCATGTGAAAAATTAAGTGTACCCTATGGAAATTGTTGATATTTGAACAGCTAAACATTAGATCTTTATGGAAACTGTACCTATAGGTAAAGGTGATGCACAAGAACATGTTAAATTGAAAGGGCGTATTTAGTCTCATAATCCAACCCATAGGAAAGTTGTACTTCTCAAACATTGATCTTTTAAGGCTCATGAGACTTGACATGACTTTATTTCTAGTCTGGTTTTATTCTCTTCAAGACTTCATATTTTTATTTATTATTGGACTGATGTCTTACAACATTTGACACATGACTGGTTACATTTGCAAGTGCAGTGGAACCTCGGTTTGCGAGCATAATTCGTTACAGAAACGTGCTCGCAGTCCAAAGCACTCGTATATCAAAGTGAATTTTCTCATAAGAAATAATGGAAACTCAGATGATTCGTTCCACAACCCAAAACTATTCCTATAAAAATGATTAATACAAAATATAAGGTAAAAATACATAAAACAAATTAACCTGCACTTTACCTTTGAAAGGAATCATGGCTGGTGTGAGTTAGTTTGTAAACTCTTGTGGGATTCCACCCAACGGGATGACACACGGAAGAGCATCCCAAAGCAATCACAGTCTCCCAGCACTGTAGCAGAGTCACACACACACATGCGCGAGCAAGACACACACACACTCACGCGCGCGCTAGCGAGCGAGACACACACGTGCGCGCGAGCGAGCGAGACACATACACTCACACACACGCGCGTGCAGAGAGAGACACACACACACCCGCGCACGCGCACACGAGAAGAACCATCAGCTCAGTTGTGATCACATGACGCTCAGCAGACAAAGCGTATCCATACTAACCATATTGCAAGACCTTGCTCGTTTATCAAGTCAAAATTTATTAAAAATTTTAGCTCGTCTTGCAAAACACTCGTAAACCAAGTTACATGCCAACCGAGGTTCCACTGTACTTTCAAATTACAAACAAAATGTCAAGACCCTCCTTGGAAGGTCTGAGTCCATTGTATGACTTTGCTGAGATCTCCACTCAAACTTAAGAGGGCACCTCTGTGAGAATTTTTTTTTTTCTCAGCAGAAAATTCTGAGAATCAGGAGGCAAAAGACAATGACTCTGTTTTTATTTCTTTCTGATCTCATTGATGTCGAGAAGAAACCAAAAATATATTAAGGAGATCTCTTTTTGATGTTTCATTCCTATGGGAAATCAACAAAAATGCAGATTTGTCATGTGGAAAAAGAAAGTACACCTCTACATTTATCAAATCTGTCAAATGAGAATCAGGTGTTCTGCATTTGGGGACAATGATTAGAGCTTCTTATGGAGTCCACAAGTGACCTGATTGTCTTATTTAAGTTAAAGATATGAAGGTTCTGGTGTTGTCTTTGCTAGCGTCGTGTGTAGTGTCATCAGGCCAAGATCAAAAGACCTCTCTGAGGCCCTCAGATAAAAATGTTGTGAATGTCTAGGATTCAGGCAATGAATTTACAAAGATCATCACCTTATTTGAAATTAATCATTTAGCTTAAGGAAAATCAACCGCAAGTGGCAAAGATTTCAAATGACCGCTACTTTGTCCAGGACTGGCCAGTACAGCAAATTCAGTTACTAAAAAAAGTCACCAAGAGCCCCAGGCTTTCGTTGCAAGATCTACAGGTAACTCTTGCAAAAGCTGGTGTCAAAGTGTATGCATCTACAATCAAAATCAGATTGCACAAATTTGACCTGCATGAAGGTGTGCCAGTAAAAAAAGCCATTGCTGTCCAACAAGAACATTAGAGCAAGACTACAATTGGGCATTGAACAGCAGTAGGCAAAGACCAAGCCTTCTGAAACAGAGCCCTCTGGACAGATAAATCAAAGATAGAGCTGTTGGGTCACAAAAGCATTTCAGGCAAAGAACTTCATACCAGCTGTGAAGCATGGAGGTGGAAATGTTATGACTTGAGGTTTGCTTTGATGCCTCCGTGTTTAGGCAGCTTGTAGTCATTGAGGTAACTAGGAATTCTGCATCATATGAAAGTGTGCTTAGGAGAATGTGAATAAATCTGTCCGAAAGTTGAAGCTGAACCAGAAATGGACCTTTCAACATGATGATGATCCAAAGCACACTAGCAAATTCAAAAAGGAATACTCAAAAAGAAGAAATGGAGGGACCCCCAATGTGAGTCCCATTGAAATATTGACTGATCTTAATGCCCCTCCAAAAACCTCTAAAAGAAAGATTTCTAACACCATTAAAATAAAATATGATCATGAGCATTTGCATGGAAAGATATCATTCTTCTCTATATTAGCTACCTAATAAAGACTCAAATCCTACTTTTACTACCTTCCATACCATTTCCTTACTCTCTTTGGCCTCTTTAACCTCCCATCATTTGGAATCTTGCTTCCACTCACTTCCCAGTGGTTATAGCTGGGAAGGTCTTTTAAGCTACAGATAGGTGGTACTTTTAGGTACACTTTGGGAATGGCATCTTGGATTAGGACTACCACTGGGTTCATCCTCCTTGATGTCCTTCTAGCTGGCCCAAGCATTGTAGAAGTCCTCATTCTTCCATTAAAGGAACAGATAGCCCCAAGGTTTCCTGCACATTACTATAGTTTGCGGGAAACAAATATGTCTCCTTGTTGCCATCTTGCATGCATAAGGATGCATATTACCCTCCTAGTGGAATTCTACACAATTATGGGTCATGAAGTGTTTCCAGCCCACTACTATGGTCACATTTGGTACAGATGAGAACAGTCACACCACCTGGACATCTTAAGGTCTAACTCTTGCTCCCAACAAAACAATGCTGTCCTCCCCCTCACCCTTGATAAGGATTAAGTAGGTCTCAGAATATTATGTTGTGCTAAACACATACATTTATATGCAAAAGAAATGGATGGACTTGCATCTGGATGGGAGACCATTATGCCTCCCAGGTACACATATTCCCCCAGTACACTAGGTGGCAGCATTCCTCTTATGGCGCTTCCATTTGAACACCATCAGGGCAGCCTTACTGGGTTTCTAGGGGGCCACCAGGAGGAGCTGCAGGGCAAAGGCTTCCCTGTTCTAAGGAGGGACTTCTGCCTGACCCATAAGTGCTTTTTGACTGCAAGGTTGTGTTATTGGAAATACTCCTGGGTCTTCTGTTATTAAGGAAGTCAGAATCAGATGAAAGTGGAGAAACCTTTGTGTCTGAAAAATCTATGTGAATGGCATCTGTTTGCAATATGTCTACATATCTGAACCCTGGACTATGCTTGGTCTAGTTGTTGTTGGGGCATATACATATTGAGTTGTCAGAGTATGTGATCCACCTCCAAACACAAACACAAAGTCCAATATTTCATACATTTTGTCATATTAGTGTCTGGTATAAATCAGAGAAACCAGTATTAGAATGGGCAAATTGAGTGACCTTCGTGACTTTGGATATAAGATGATAGTTATTACTGTGCAAATACAGCTTTAGTATCTCCCAGCTGGCTGTTGCCATGGACCTTTAAACACAACCCTTTGACAGGTTTACCAAGAATGATGAAAAGCTGAAAAATAAAACTTTCAGTGATTGGCAATCCTGTGGGTGTAAACAGCCTGTGGATCAAATGGGTTAAAAGAGCATAACAAGAATCGTGCAAGCAAACAGATCAGTCACAACCAGTAAAATCAAATCAGAATTCAACACTCGTGTACAGAATTTCATCTCGGAATCTGTCACTTATAGAAATTTGTTTTAAATGGGCTACAGCAGCTGACGATCATGACCAGGACGAGTGCCTGTGTTTTCAACGAAAAACAAAAAGGCTCCAACAGGCACAGAAGCATCAAAACTGGACCACTGAGGAGTGAAAAAAGTTATTGAGTTGAACGAATCCAGGTTCCGATTGCATGATGCTGATAGAAGGATCAGAAATTTGATACAAGCAACATGGAGTCAATAGAACCATCTTGTTTGATGTTTGGTTGCCCTGGTTTCCATCCCAAAAAAAGACGGCCCTGGTAGTCAAAAGCCTTGGCGTTAACCTTAACGTTCATCACAGCTGACCCCAAAAACCTACAATTTCCATCCAGTCACAGTCTTAATTGCATATAGTCAGTTTTGAACTTGGAACTGGTTTCTCCAACAGTATGAGGAAACTGCAACCTGCCAAGCCATCATCAAAGGAAAAATAAAATCATCAATTTACAATTATTGCTGTGCTGAGCAGAGTTTTTAGTGAGACAGCACAAAGGAAAATGCACGATGCTGCTGGTATCACGCAGACCTCATCCGTGATCTACAAATCAATTTCTACTATAGTACATCTGAGCACACAGGGCAGTAGCACTCCTGTTTATGCCTTTGAGCGCAAAAAAGTTAAGGCAATCTACATTATATAGTAAATGTGATGAAATTTAATTTAAAAAAATCACGTAATAAAATAACAGAAAGTAATGCGCTACAGCAGCACATTTCACAGCAAGGGTTTAAAAATTGAAGAAACGATAGAACTCTCATGCTAAAGAGTATTAATTGAAGACCCATGTCTAATGCATTAAACATTTAACTGACTATAAAAAAAGTTTTAACTTGTAGATAAACAACACACATCACCTCCCTGTTTCAAACACAACAGTTTATAGGCTTATGCTGATAAATGTTTCTGTAATTGAGAAACAAGATACTGCGCTCCAACTCTTGACATGCCCACTTATAGCCTATGAGGCTCAATTGCCAAAAGTCAGAATGAACTGCAGCAGTGTTGGCATTTGTAATGTAGGCTGTAGAATTGATACCATGAAAAATGAGCATGGACACAATTTTAATAGCATTACAATTGATACTTATTGATAACTAGCAAAATACTCGCGCTTCGCAGCGGAGACGTAGCGTGTTAAAGAAGTTATGAAAAAGAAAAGGAAACATTTTAAAACAACGTAACTTGATTGTCAATGTAATTGTTTTGTCACTGTTAGGAGTGTTGCTGTCATCAAAGATTTGATTATCATTATTTCTCTCAATGAGGTTCGTATTTGGAGGATGAGTTGTGTTCAAGTTATATTCCGTGTTTGTCAACCGTTGTAAAGATAACAGGTTTCATTCATCGATGTGTTCACTACCCAAAGCGGTACTCGTGAATCTAAGATGTTTAACAGGCATTCCCGGTATTAAGTTGTGGATTTGCCTGCGAATATTTAGCGGCAGCGTGTCTATGAACTTAATTTAAACTTAAGCTTTACACCTTGCTTTCCTATTGATATGTCTACAAAGGCTTGTTCAGATCCAGAGGGCTGTTCCTTTCTTACTGCATCAATAAACAGCTCGTCTTCCTCTTCATTTGAGACATCACACACTGCATGCACGGGTTTACCTCTCCCAGTCCTGCAAATTCAGTTCACGTGAGCCGCTTGGAGTACATGCATCGAAGGTTCTCAGCCGTGCTTGTGCTATCTTGTGTGATCTTGCGATGTCCACGGCTTTATTTAATGTTAGCTCAGACCCGGCACTTAAAAGTTTCTCTCGCACTTTTGTTGAGTTTGTGCCAAACACTAGTCTATCCCTGACCATCTCATCTTCGTTTGCATAAGCACAGTCCTTCACCAGCAATTTTAACCTGTGTCCTCTCATTAAACTTGTGTCTCATGAATATCGTATTCATCTTAGGCATGACAGACGCCAGCGGCAGCGTGTCCATGAACCTAATTTAAAGTTAAGTGTCACACCTTGTCTTCCCATTTGTTTGCATAAGCACAGTCCTTCACCAGCAATTTTAACTCCGTTACAAAGTGAGCAAAAGTCTTGGTTATACCCTGCGTCTTCTCATTAAACTTGCATCTCGCGAATATCGTATTCGTCGTAGGCATGACAAACGCCAGCAGCAGCCTGTCTATGAACTTAATTTAAACGTAAGGTTTAAACTGTGCTTTGTTTCCGCAGTAGCTGCACTTATGAAAATGCTTGTATGCGTCACTCGCTTCATATTCTTTTGCTGCCTTCTCAATTGTGTAATGCGTTTTTCGTTCAGCGTTCTTTGGAGCTTTTGCTTGTTGTCTGCGCACTGCATTCACAGTCACTTCATGTGAGCTGCTTGGAGTACATGCATCGAAGGTTCTCAGCTGTGCTTGTGCTATCTCATGCGATCTTGCGATGTCCACGGCTTTATTTAATGTTAGCTAGGACCCTGCACTTAAAAGTTTCTCTCGCACTTTCACTGAGTTTGTGCCAAACACTAGTCTATCCCTGACCATCTCATCCTCGTTTGCATAAGCCCAGTCCTTCATATATATTTAGCGGCAGCGTGTCTATTGGATTGCTGCTGATGGACGGCCTTATATGGGCAGGCACTCAATTACGTGGGAGGCGTAACGATGAGGGACGCAACTCCGCCTCACACGGCAACCGAGCTGTAGGCTATGGCCGTATATATGTATGAAAGCAGGTTCCAGTTATGACCGTTACGCGTAGAATTTCGAAATGAAACCTGCCTAACTTTTGTAAGTAAGCTGTAAGGAATGAGCCTGCCAAATTTCAGCCTTCTATCTACACGGGAAGTTGGAGAATTAGTGATGAGTCAGTGAGTCAGTCAATGAAGGCTTTGCCTTTTATTAGTATAGATTTGATGCTATTGACAACCCTACCAGACAGTGAGTTTCTATTACATAGTCTTTGGATCTCAGTTATATTGAGCATCTTTGGGATGAGGTGGAAAGGGCCGTTTGCAGCTCGACTGTGCAACCAATCAGTTTTCAGCAACTGTGCAACACTATCATTTCAGCATAGTATAACAATACTGAACAACATATCCAGTGTTGTGCCCAGATGAATTCATGCTGTTCTGCTGACAAAAGAAGGCATAAAACATAACCAGAGAGGTGTATCTAAGAAACTGGCAACTCTCTATATATCTTTTGGGTGCTTCAGTTTCCACACACGGTCCAAATACTTGCAGGTTAAGTGAATTGTACATGTGTGTTTCTGTGTGTGTGTTTTCATCCGGTTTTGCCTGGGTTTGTTCATTCCCAGTGATTGTTTGGATAGGCTACAGTTTCCCCGTGACCCTGCCCTGAATGAGCAGGTTAATCTCCTTGGCATTAACCCCAACCATCTCTCAGGCTCAGAAACCTCTGTAAAAATGGTTAAGCCTGAGTAATACCCGAGGTAAGGAGATGTGATGAAATATGGAGTGTTAAACCTGAATAACACTCAAGACTGTATTCTGCTACTATGTTGTGGATGAAATAACACAATAGTGCAAATAAATCATGAATATTTCTATACATTCTGACAATCTGTGGTAATTCATCAGTGGTTATGAGTGTGGTTGAGCCTTCAACCAAAAAACACAATGGTTTGTAAATGAAAAGCTACAAAGCAAGGTTTAGAACAAACTGAAACTGAGCCATTAGTTGAATCAAGTGATAGTAATGACAATGTGAATTGGTCATCAGGTGTGTTGACACGGATATGCCGCTGTGATGTGCCTAGTGAATTTGGTCGCATTAAAGGTTCACTGTGTTGCAAGTAGCTGCATAACAAAAAGGCAAAATGATTGTGATCAAGTGGAAGGACAAGAAAGATGTTAGCCTCCTCTAAAAACTGTTCACAATGCAGCAACGGTCACTGTTCATGTTAGGGGAAATGTAGAAGTCGCTAAGTCTTGTGCCAGGGCAGCCAACAATAACACAACGGGTGGCTTCAATCATGTAGATATGGCACTGATGTTTTCTGCCCTCTCATGCACAAACAACAGAATAAATATTATAAGAAAAGTGCATAAAGAAACAAGATTGTATTGTCCCAATTTTAAATGTATAGCTGTGTGTTGGGGACTATGACATGAAGGACATGAACTAAATCTGCATCAGTACAGCATTGGGCACTAGACATACCTTTTGGACTGCTTTAATGTTGATGGTTTTCTGTTACACATAATATATTTTTTTCTTGTCTATCATTTTTCTAGGGGATATATATATAGTGTGGCGGACGGCTGGGACACCTGGACGGACCACGAGAGGGACAATACCTCCCCTGGGCCACAAGAGGGCAGCCGTCCTGGTTTGCAGGGGGCGCCCGGAGGATTAAGGAGCCCTGGAATACAGCACTTCCACCACAACTGGAAGTGCTGCCGGAAGTAATTCCAGGTACACCTTGAGAGCTTCTGGGTTCTCATATGGCATTTCCGCCACTCCAGGAAGTGCCGTCAGAAGACTATCAGGAAGCACCTGGAGCACATCCGGAGCACTATAAAAGGGGTTGCCTCACTCCATTTGACAAGCTGGAGTCAGGAGGAAGGAGACGGAGCTTGTGAAGAGGGGAGTGGAGGCGAGTGAAGAGAAAGAGAAGAGAGACTAGTGGTGTTTGTGCACTATATGGTGGGTGCAGACGTGTTTAAGAGAAATAAACTTGTGTGTTTCTGGACATTTGGTGTCTGTTTGTCTGTCTTTCCACAATATATACACATACGTACCCCCTATGTGTATGTATATAATATATATATATATATATATATATATATATAGTAAGTGCCACTCAGGTTGGACAGGCATCCCGACAAGGAGATGGGATGGTTCCTTTCCAGACAAGAGGCTCCAAGTAGACAGACAGGCATCCCAGTCAAAGGAAATAAAGGTGCCAGACCCAAAAGAGACTTCTCAGCTGTATGGATGGACATCCCAACCAGGAAAGAAGATTCCTTACGGGAAGCCCCAGGCAGCTGAACAGTTGTCCCAACCAGATATATTTGTAGTACCTTCCCTGACCAGGATAAAAGAGAAGGACAGGGAAGGACTGTCTATTGGGAATTGTTAATTCCTCCTGGACACTAGATGGCAGCAGCCCTGAATATATCGGTACCTGGATGGAAATCAGCATGGAATGCTCAGAATTATAGTCCAGTCCTGCTGGGGCACGTGGGTGCCGGAAGAGGGCACTGTAGGGAGAGACACTCCCTGTTATTTAGGACTTCTGTACGACCCAGTAGTTCTCCCAACAGGCCAAAACCCTAGCACTGGAAGTACTTAATAAAAGGGACTGCATTGCCTTGTTGGGGAGAGTTGAGGCTGCGAGGAAGAAAGGCAACACTCAACTGGAGGAGAGTGCGGTAGATAGAGGAGAGGATACAACTTGTTTTTGTTATTTGAACCCTGGACTGTGTTGGTGTGTTCGTGTTTTGGAGTTCACTGACACTCTCTAGCCTTCACAATACATATATATATATATACACAGTATATAGTACATACACCACATATTTGAGGTTTCTGGTTCCTTTTAGATCGTTCACTTGCTCAAATCTCATATATCATAATAACGCTCTTTGACAAGGCAGGCCTATTAAGATGCACTGAGCAGCTGTCTGACAACTGTGGCTGAAGATTGCCGTCTCTCTGCAGTCTGAGGGGGTGGAAGAGGTGAACATTTTCGTACATAGTTTGTGCACAAGACCATTGTCATCCAGCACATTGCTCCCACCACCAAGGCCAGCTGCCACCTTTCTTGCACACCAGACTGCTGCAGTGCCCGAGGAGTTAAGAAATGTGGGAGCCTGTCCTTCTGCTACCTCGCAGGTGCCAAAGAGATCCCTTTAAAAATGGAAAAGTTGTGCACCCGCATTCCTTCTGTTTTGCATGTCAGGAAGGCCTGGGCAGTTCCCAGGACCGCAGCAGGAGACTTTTGATGGCTTGTTAGGCACTAATCACCACGACAACGTCAGGCTCATGGAAAGGGCCCTCTCAGCAAGCCCTATTGAACCTGAGTAGCTGAAGAAGAAGAAGTGGGAAGAGGTGGGGGTGGCGGTTGAAGGGCGGGAAGCGGCAGTAGGTAATGAGAGGCGGTCTTGCCAAAGAAAGGGCCTTTTCATAGCAGTGTTAGGCATGCTAGTATGCAGAATGCTTTACATTTCCACGCACATGGAGATTCTCCCACATTTCCTGAACATACTGGGAAACAATAATGTGACATATCAGTGTTGGCAAGAGTGAGTGCCAAAAATCGTCTCACTTTGTTTCATTTTAAACTGACACTTTGACACACTTTGCACAAAAGCTGATGCAGTAGCAGTGTCAGCTGAGAAATCATTATGTTTCGAGTTGGTATTTTGTTAGTCAGAGGTCCCCTCATTTTTTATTTTAATTAACACCTCCCCTCACCACCCTGACATTAAAACAACACCCCTCTGCTTTGGCACACTCACTCAGAACTGTAATCCACACAGTGTGGGAGATGATGCCAGTGCTACTCTCGGACTGACCCACTTGGCACTCATAGGGAGCGTCATCCTCCAGCCTGGAATGTTCGATTTTTAGGTGAAATTCCCCTAGAATGAGAAAAAAAGGTCACGTATAAGACTTGAATGGAGTAACAAATGTAACTGAGTTATGTATAACAGCAAACAATAAATGATCCCCATATCTCACTGGTCTGAACATCCTTTATTTCTCTCTCTCTGAGAACAGCTATCAGGGTACACTGGGAGCCCAAGCCCACACCTAAAGGCTCATGACAACAAAAATAGCTACAAGTGGATGGAATGATAGTTTGTCATGATGGGATCTGGCCACCCATTTCTAAACCCCTCTATTCCAATGAATATTTCAGATGCACTGAGCTAATGGCAGATACCAGCTCATGAAGAAAGGTGCACTTACAATGCAACAGTCACTTATGAAAGGGACACGTTACAGTCACCAGCTAGTCTAACAGACATGGGAGTGAATGTAAGCACCTCAAAAAAACTTAGAGACTTGGGAAGAATGAAAGGTACAGCCTTCATGCAGAGAGGAAACAGTCCAGTGTCCTCGAGAAGAAGGGCAACAATACTAATCATGGCAAAAGGGTGCTGACCTCAGAAGGATTTGTGTCACCAAATTGAAATCATTGATGCCAGAGAGAGAGAGAGTGAGACATTGGCGGTCAGTGGAAGTCTTCACAGTCGTCAGTATACTAAGATCAGCTGTCATAAATGAGACCACACAGCTGTGAAGGGAGCAGTCAGCACATAAGAAGTTCTTAAAGCTTAGAAGAGACAACTGGGGCCACTAGGAGGAGCTCTAGTCTGGCAGATGAGCCACCCAATAATGGAAATGATTCTGGGGCAGTGGCAGAGAAGCCACTTCAGGATGGGGTTCTAAGGCTGTCCCTCACCAGGTGAAGTATGACATTAGACGTAATTAATGACCTGCAAAAGGTTTCTTCATAAGGAAAAAGAAACATTGAGCTGTGTAGCTTTTTAATCTGTTATCACAGATCCAGACGATTCAAAACTCTGCTGCAAGAGTCCTCAAGCAGACCCACAACAGCAAGCACATAACAGCCATTATGCTTCACCTTCACTGTCTCCATATGTCTTACAGGATTGATTATAAACTTCTCTTACTCACTTACAAAGCTTTAAATGGCTTTGCACCATATTACACCAGTAGCCTGCTCCATCACTCTGCTCCTGTTTGCCCACTGAGGTCCACTGATTCTGGCAATCTGTGCCCCTCACTAACCTGCGTTCTATGGGTGGCAGAGCCTTCAGCTGTATGGAATGACCTCCCGAAATTAATGAGATCATCCGACATAATGCAATCTTTAAAAAAACAACTAAAAACTCATTTGTCCTGGAAGGCATTGAACTGACCCTGACATCCTGACCCTTCTGTCAGTTTACTCTCTCTATCCAGACGATCAGGCTGATGTGAATTTCTAGCACAAATTATATTATTTATTCAGGGCTCACTTGTAGCATTTTGTACATTTTGTATTTTAATTCTGGTTTAATGTATCTTATTCTAACTCAAAGCTTCATGTTTCCTGTATTTATCTTTATTTAGTGTTTATTGCAGATATTATTTTTATTGAATGTTGTATATGACCTGTTGTTCATTGTGAATTTCTGTGAAGTGCTTTGAAAATAGGAAAGGTGCTATGTAAATAAAATTATTATTATTACTATTTTTTTTTTTTTTTTTGGATTTTATTGATTTTATTGAAATCAAATAACATTCCATAGTTTTACATAACTAGGTTCGAAACAAATCAATCCCCACCCATAATTATTATGATTACTATTATTATTATTATCATTACTATTATATGAGGCAGCTAACAAAATTCTACATGCACTTATGCAAATACATTTCATTTAAACACTATTAGTGACAAGATTTTAATTCTACTTCTTCTTTCGGCTGCTCCCGTTAGGGGTCGCCACAGTGGATCATCTTCTTCCATATCGTCCTGTCCTCTGCATCTTGTTCTATTACACCCACCACCTGCATGTCCTCTCTCACCACATCCATAAATCTTCTCTTAGACCTTAAGGTTTGACATTTTTTGCCCTTGTTTCAGCCTTTACATCTACAAATGCTAATAATTTCAAACTTGAACACTTTTAATATGCACTGTATAAAGAAAAACGACGTAGAGGGATTAAATTAAAACAAGCAAGAAGATAAAGTGCTTGCTACTTGTAGTACTTTTGAGGGAGGTAAGTGAAGAAGTCACCCTGACAGACGCTCAAGTCAAAGACCAACGCGAAAAGGCCCAGGATACAACTAAGACCAATTTGTCTTTCTGTTTCCTTTAGTTAAAGTCATATTCTTCCTGTACTCTGTCCACCATTGTGTATTTTGACAATAAACACGCCATGCATTGTTACATGCAAGGTTACTGAACAGCTAGTCATAGTAACAGTACAATACAATTTTGTTATCCTTATATCGACCTTGAATAATTCGAGAGGCTCTCTTGCCTGTATCTCCATTTAGCATCCCTTCCAGGGCAGGTTAAGGATGGCCTTCCATCACCAGCGGATAACTGGCTCTGACTCTATTTCATTCTATGTATGCTTCCTGCCTTTTGAGTGTGTGTGTGTGTGTGTGTGTTTTATTTTGGTATTTTCTTACTGTCGCCATTCTGAAGAGACAGGCACGCGTTCATTTCTTTGGACTGTGCAGACATGACAGTAAACTTCCGCTTGAGCTTGAACCGTTTGTATCATCTGAGTCCTGGCTGGGAGTTAAGCCAATACTAAAATGCATTAGTGAAAAATAAAAACATTGCAGCATGTCTCAGTTCTGCGGGTATATTTGCAAGTTTTTTTTATTTTTTTTTTTTATTTTGATGACCATCAATATTCAGATATTTTAAATAGCTTATTGCAAATTCAACAAGATGCTGTACTGTGTGTGTACTTCTTGTGGAGACTGACCTTCAGCTCTGCTATTTCAAGGATTATTGAGGTGCAGACATCCAGGTGCTCTAATGTGACTAAGCAGCTAAAGGGCCTGACTCAGAACAGGACCCTCATTTAGACCCTGACCCTGGCTTATGCTCCACTAGATAGATCTTAAGTTCTTTTAACAAGATACTGACTATGAAACATTCTTTATAAAATAATTGGTATGCATTAAATTTTAGTCCTGCCAATATGCACAGTATGATAAGCAGAATGATGGTTTACACAGCACCTATTGAATTGCCTGTATCTTCTGACGGACTGAGCTCCTATCTTTGCTGTTGCTGTTGCTTTATGCTCATGGTTAGCAGAGGTGGGTGTTGGTATCCCCTTACAGAAGTTTCTAAGTATGTGCAAAGGTTACAAATGCAAAATTCACCTTTGTTGCTTTCTCCTGTCATGCTGTAGCGTGGAAATCCAGGCATGCTGCGATCAGGACCAAGTAACAAGCCATCCTTCACCCACTGGACCGCCCCAGATAGACCCTCCACCTCGCACTGCAGAATGGCTTCACCTCCATCCACCACGGTGACATTGTCAGGCTGTACCCGGAAGGCTTGCTGCAGTGCTCTTGTCCCTAAGGTTTCAAAAGACAAAAAACACAATATGGGAAAATGTCAAATGAGCCAGCCTTTTATGGGATTGAGCTCATGTGCTGGATGTCTTAGTAGACCATTGTGCAATACTCTGCCTGGGACAGAAACAGGTTAAGTTACTTATTATGGACCACAGTGTGAGGCAGACTCAGGGTTTGAAATGGCAGTCTGTTGGTTTCAAGCACAATGCTTTGACTGTTACACCACGGTGCCCATCTTAGGCTTCATCACACATTTAAACATTTTGTTTATGTCCTTATCATAAGCCATCTTCCCTTAACTTAAGACCAGTTCTGTTGCACTTTGAACTCATCCTAATGTCTTACTGAAAGACCAAAGATTTGAACTCAGTATGTCTAGAAAAAATAAAACCTTTCTTATGAAATAGCCAATAAAGTATTTAGATAGGAGGTGTGCAGTTGGTGTCAACACCCCATGTTAATATAATGCCTCTGTAATGTATCTCTAAGACTGGCATCACGCTACATGGCACATCTTATAATATTCAGGTAGAGCCTTCATTGACATAACTTTAAGAAAATCACAGTTATAGATCATCACAGTGTGCACTGACTGTCATAGGTTGTGCAGCGTGAAACATCCATTGACTCAGTCATAGCACTTTTAATACCCCTGTGAAATAATCAGCCTTGACAAGCACAAAAAGGTTTGGGGCAGCCACCCGTACACTTGACATTTGGCTGCAAAAAGAGAAAACAGGCTGCACAGTTGTGTACAGATTGAGTCCAAAACAAAACTGATTAAAAGCGTAAAGATGTCTGGGTTTTAAGGTTGGTCAGGGGAAGTGAAGTCATTGGGTCTGGAACTGGAAGTGAGGGCATCAGGCCTGAAACCGGAAGTGATGTCATTGGGCCCGGAAACCGGAAGTGATGCCATCGGACCCAGGCAGAATTTCCCGTATTTGATCTGCAGGAATAACAGAGAAAGGATTATTGCACTCTGCCACCCCCTGGTCTGGCGTGGAATTATCTTCTTTTGAGCCCTTTAGCTGTCTCCCATGTGCACGTGTGTGACACCCCCTTTGACAATATTTTCTTATAGTAAGTTACAATTCCTAGAGGTGGTCTCTACCTGAAGCACCTGAATATGCATCAACAACAAGTGACAAACTATGGTGACACGTTGAAATGTGGACCCAGCATGGATGTATATGTGATATTTTGTGTTTGTCATATCATAAGTGAGCACAGGTTACAGCCAAGGTATGGACCACCTATTTGTAGTAGATGTTGTTGGTTTACATCCATGCAGTCTTTTCTATTCCAGTATGGTCCGCGTTTATTGGCTGGTAAACTGAGGTGACCCTCAGCACATTTACGGTGCAAAATGAGATTTGGAACCACGATGAAATGAGGGAATCATGTATCAGCCATCCTTTTTAAATCCTATAACTGATACTCCCAGAAAAAACAATATATAGCAACTAATGTTGTTAAATTTGGCATGCTCTCCGAACAGAATTGTAGTGAGTACTGTAGTGTGACACAGGCTGAAGATGTCTTGAATGTTTGTGACCTGAAGAAACCAGAATGATAGCCAAACACGCCAAAGTTCAAACAAAAACAAAAGTTTCATAACAGAAGTTAAGGGTTCCAGGGATGAAATAATGGAACCAAAAGAAAAAGGGTATAATACCAACAAAAAAGAACAATACAATGCCTCTCTTGGGTCTACCTACACACAAAAGTACCTTACTACCTCTTTGCCTCACTTCAGACCATTGGTCATTGTTGATCCCCCTTGCCAACTATTGTGCAGAAGGATGGCAAACAGGACAAAAAAATGTAACGGACTAAAAGAAGAAGCACAGTCAAAAACAAATCTAGGATTACAACCAGGAAACTCTATGATAGCATGAAACCAAAACAAGCCTAAAAACCTTTTATTTTAAGAAAGATTTGCTATTCAAAGGTTGTGATTTATCTGCAATATCAGATTAGGAAGAGGCATCAGCTTTGATCATTTCACCAATTTCATAGACATTGGGCACCATATACTTCTGGTAACTTTTCAAGGCAATAAATATAAATAATAGCTGCAAAATGGTGGTATCCACAAAAAAAAAAAACAAAATGCTGCCTGGGACATCACTACTTTAAATACATTTTGAATCCAATAAAGGTTGCAGGATTTGAAATTCAGCTTACTTCAAAACTCTAAATGAATGCAAAAATCAAAGTTAAAAAAAAAATTTAAGACAACCCCTCCAAACATTAAAATGGGGTCAACTCATAACATCTGTCACAGATGTGCGACTAGGAGCGAGCTGAGTGGACCAAGTGAAGGTAATCATCAAAAGGCCAGGGGGTGGTGGGGTGCTCTAAACCCTTTTCTGTTACCTCTGCAGACCAAATACGGGAAATCCTGCCTGGGTTAACACTAATGCCTGTTCCGGCGCCCAGATGGACGTCACTTCCTGTTCCGGCGCCCAGACAGACGTCACTTCCTATTCCGGCACCCAGACTGATGTCATTTCCTGATCCAGTCTAATGACATCACTATCGGTTTCCAACATATACAGTGGGATACAAAAGTTTGGGCAACCTTGTTAATAGTCATTATTTTCCTGTATAAATCGTTGGTTGTTACGATAAAAAATGTCAGTTAAATATATCATATAGGAGACACACACAGTGATATTTGAGAAGTGAAATGAAGTTTATTGGATTTACAGAAAGTGTGCAATAATTGTTCAAACAAAATCAGGCAGGTGCATAAATTTGGGCACCAGTGACGTTCTGTTTGAATAATGGTCTAGACCAGGGGTTTCCAACTCTGGTCCTGGAGGGCTGCAGTGGCTGCAGGGTTTTCATTCTAACCCATTTCCTACTCATTGCCCAGTTTTAATTGCTAATTAACTAATTTTCCCTCCCTTTTAATATCCCTGTTTTTAAGGATTCAGTCCTCAGAATTGATTTGTTTCTTCATTAAATGGCAGCCAAACAGAAATGGGATGTGAAACGAGCCAACAGATGACCAGCTAAATTGAAACGTCAAACTCCAGCCAATTTCACTCCAACCAGTTTCTTAATGAGAAGCCAAATCTTGCTGTTAATTAAAGCCATTATTATATATCATGACTTGTTGCTGCTCTCATTCTGCTACAGCAGGCTGTTGATTTTCTGTTTTTTCTAAGACCACTGTCAAGATGTTTTGGTGACCTCAGAGATCAACCTTACTGAGACCCTCACCTTTCTTTATGTTCAGATAATGTGGTTTGCTGGTGATGTGGCAGCTTGTTTTGTGTCTCATTATTGTTTGGCTCCTCATTAAGGAAAAAGAAAGAACTAAGGGGTCTGAGTCAAGTTAATTAAAACAAAGGCAAAAACAAGTTAATCAGCAGCAAAAATGGCTCAGTAATTAAGAAGTTGGTTAGAACCAGGACTGGAGTTGGACACCCCTGGTCTAGACCATCTCCTGGATGGCTCCTTGTCATACCTCCTAGGCAGAAGTCCGTATCAATTCCTGGACAGGAGGAAGATACTCTTGAAGTGAGCTTCACTGGCTAACTGTGGTAAACAATCTATTGTGTCTGGTGTTAATATTGCACTACTGTCAGGAACAAATGGAAGATATGGAATCACAAATCTCATCAAACTGTTTTGAAAATAAATTTAGTATAACAGGTAAGTCTGTTGTCATCCCACATTCTTCCTGTATGAATGGCTGTAGGTGATTGAGTGATTGTGCCCTGCCACACATTGGTAGCCGATCTCTGGTTTCTCGTTAATTTTGTTTGTATATTGGACTGCTTGATCTTAAGCGTATTGTTGTACAATGGCCTTGGGTACCTTGAAAGAAGCTTTCAAATAAAATTTATTATCCATCCATCCATTATTCAACTCGCCATATGCTATCTACAAGGTCACGGGGGTCTGCTGGAGCCAATCCCAGCCAACACAGGGTGCAAGGCAGGAAACACACCCTGGTCAGGGCACACACACACACACACACACCAGGGACAATTTAGGATCGCCAATGCAACTAACCTGCATGTCTTTGGACTGTGGGAAGAAACCAGAGATCCCAGAGGAAACCCACATAGACACGGGGAGAACATGCAAACTCCACGCAGGGAGGACCCGGGAAGCGAACCCAGGTCTCCTTACTGCGAGGCAGCAGCGATACTGAGCCACCATGCCGCCAAATTTATGATTATCCATCCATCCATTTTCCATCCCGCTGAATCCGAACTCAGGGTCACAGAGGTCTGCTGGAGCCAATCCCAGCTAACACAGGGCACAAGGCAGGAACCAATCCCGGGCAGGGTGCCAACCCACCACAGGACACACTCAAACACACCCACACACCAAACACACACTAGGGTGAATTTAGAATCACCAGTCCACCTAACCTGCATGTCTTTGGACTGTGGGAGGAAACCGGAGCACCCGGAGATAACATGCAAACGAACCCGGGTCTCCTAACTGCAAGGCAGCAGCGCTACCACTGTGCCACTGTGCCACCGTGCCGCCATTAATTATTATTATTATTATTATTATTATTATTATTATTATTATTAAGGTTTGCTCCCTTCTTAAGCCTAATTCTAAAAGAACAGGCATTGTCTCAGTTTGTCCCTGAATTGGTTAGGTTATGCAGGTTAGAAAATTGGTGGATAGATACACATAAATATTTATGCAATGCTTGTGTGTAACCAATGCTTGTTTGTATTTCCCAGTATCCCGTTATCCACTACATCCCAAAGATGTGCATGTTAATCAATGACTCCAAGCTGTCCTCACATGACGGTGTGAGGGTGTAAGGTGGCCTTGCAATTGACTAGTGTCCTGTCGAGGGTTTGGTTTCTGATAGGCTCTGCCCTTTAAGACCCTGAATTAGCTTAACAGGGCTTGGCAATGTTACTTATTGTATGTCCTTTCGACCACCTCCCTGCCCAAGATGTGTGAGTTACTTTAATTAGAAAAATCCAAACTGGACTGGCATTGGTGAGAGCGGGAGTGTGTGTGCCTGACTAGAGAAATCTAAATTGTTGGTCCCAGACTTGCATTCAGTGCTACAGCACTGCACCCGGAAAGTAGTAGGACAGTTTAATGGTTATAGCTCCAAACTTCGATATTTAATTGGTGTTTGCACCAGATAATGTAAGTGTTTACCCTTTGTATAAAATGATTAAGGAACCATCCTATAACCATTTCTGTCATGTAGGCAAATGGTTGAGAGGGAACACAATTTTTCTCCATTTTCCTATAAATGCAGTAATGAAGGTACAAAACTAGGCTTATATGCCCAGAAAATGATTAACAGAGTCAAAAACACACTCCAATAATACAAAATGTCTCAATTGTTTTACAAAAAATGACAAATAATTTGGCACCAAATGATCAAAGGGGATATCCACAAACCCCCAAAACTGCTTCAGTCATTGCAGAAAATAACAACTGAGAATGAACCCCTTGATCCAATGCTTGCTGGTGATGAAAAGGCAGGACGGATAATGCACTCTTTTGCTTCAAGACCTTCCAACTGCACAGGCTGACCCTGCACCACGCCACCCCTAAGAGAAGTACAGAGTCTCAGATTGATGTCAATATTTAATCACCAGAGCTGACACTTCAGGCTGTATAAAATCTTTACCTTCACTCTGTCTCTTTGTAAAGATACCTGTCCTAACCAGAAGACACACCGGCTTACTAGCTACATGTTAATCACACATGGGACCTCTGCCTACACCTTTGTCCTGATTAGAGTGACAACATGTCTCCATTGGCCCTTTTCCTGATTGCATTACCCCTAGGTGCCTTGTGGGTACTCTGCAATGAATTACCTTGAAAGCAGCAGAGCAGCAGGATAGACCTACTGGCAATGAACAGAGCTGATCTCATCGTCCTCCCACTGCCGAGTATTCAGCACTGCGTGGGCAGATCTTCACAATCACTGCAGAAACAGAAAGAAAGAAAGAAAGAAGCCAACAGATTAGTTCACTGATGCACTGCCACAGCCTGAGCTTGCTTCTCTTCTGTGTTCACATGAGATTAACAGTAGTCTCTTTCTAAGATTTATTGATTGCAGGTACAGTTCACTTAATCATAATGCTTCAAACATGTGAAACTATTGGCAAAGTGGTTAGCACTGCCACATCACAGGTGCTGGAGACTGGGTTCAAGTCCTATTTAGATACAGTTTGTGTGGACTTTGCACATTCTCCCCATGTCAGTATGGGTTTCCATTAGAAAGACATTCTTCTTCAGAGAACTGATGACCTTAAATGTGAGTAAGTGTGTGTTTGCACTTAAATTGATTCCTGCCTTGGGTGTTCTGCTGCCTGGAAAATCTTTGGCCCTCCATGGTCCTAAATTGGGCTAAATGGGTTTATATAAACAGATGGACAGAATAGATCATTTTTAACTGGGAACTCTTAACTACCCTAATATGAATGTGTGTGTGAGAGCGGGTCTAATGGTGGACTGGTGCCCCATTCAGAGCAGGTTACTAATGTGTGCCTGTAACACTAAACTGAACAATGAAAGATGGATTTATTTATCTCTTTGTTTGCTTTTCTATCTATCTATCTATCTATCTATCTATCTATCTATCTATCTATCT
>JANRMT010062827.1:26008443-26035656 GCA_026402145.1 Polypterus bichir lapradei | reverse complement strand
CTATCTATCTATCTATCTATCTATCTATCTATCTATCTATCTATCTACATGTCCTAGTCAGCGGCAGGATTTTAAACTACATATTAAAATGAAGAGAGTCCATGTGGACCATCAATAATGCATATCTGGGCAGCGTTCTCGACCATGAAAGCACAGTAACATGCCTGCCCCTTTAAAGAAGCACTTCCTAGTACAAGTTACATGTACCTCAGTCAGCGTTTAATGTTTTAACTTTATCGCAGCTCACACAGAGTCCTGTGATGCTCTCTCCTACAGAAATGTAAAGTACCCGTAGATGCTACTGAAGTTACTGGAGTCAGCTTTCACAAACCATTAGCCATAATTGTATGTGAACCATCCAGTAAAAGGAGCTCACACCTCATTCCTCCCTCCGTATGCAAACAACCAATTTTTGGAGAGAAACCAGAAATCTTTCTTCACTACTAAGAGGTTTTCCCGCAGAATGTAAATTAATTTAATCTTATAGGCAGGTACACCCTAAACTTCATGCTCTGACCACAGGTACGCCCTACACTTCATGCTCTGAAGGTTAAGGGGCAAATTCCAAGCTCAAGGTGTGTGTAACACAGCTGATCCTGTAACACCCACCCTGTAGAAATAGCCCTGGGTGTCCCATGACTTGACCCTGAGGCTGGTATTATGACAAGTTTGAGCTGGCACTTGTCATGAGCTGTCTCTCTATTACAAGTATGAAGCTGCTGCACTGCTAGTTCATCATAATTCATTCCAAGCAATGGGTTTACCAAGCCAGAAGGACAATCCTCATTTATCACAGATAGGTTTGTGTAAATAAGGGCTTATTTTTATTGCTGTTGACTGAAAGCTGGTGAAGTTATTTCAATTGAAAAAACTTTTGTACGTTTTGTGTTGGTTTAACCCCATTAAAGATCCTCATACTGTCCTGGGTCATGTTTTTATCTCCTAGACGGAGCCTGAATATTTATGTGTGTAGTGTTAAGGTCACATGTCTTGATTTATCGCAGTCATTTAATAACTTTGGATAATGGTGCAGATAGAATCACCTCAGCCCTAACAAATGCATCCTGCAAAACTGCAGTTCATATTCTGAATAAACTATCATTGTTGTTCTCTTGGGATGAGGAAATCTGCTTCTAATGAGGACTGCAGAAAGAGGAGGCATGCAAGCCTATGAGTGGGAGGCAACTGGGTGTGAGAATTGGGAATAAGAGTCAGCTATACCATAGAGTTACAAGCAATCGTAAAGATATCAGAGCTGCCCACATCCTTAACTCATCACTTTCCTGGTGTGAATGAATGAGTCAGCCCACACTGACCATTAGTGGACTGACTGGATGAAATGAAAGGCAAACACCACATATGTTAATAAAGCTGTCTTTGCGTAGGAGCAGCTTATAACTCCCTCACAGATCGCTAAATGAATGTGGTATCCAACACACATATTTGGCTACTAACATAATCTTGTAGTTACTCATTTTTTATGTTTTAGCTGCAATAACGATGGTACTTTTATTTAGTAGATAAAAAATCTCTCACTTGTTAGTGATATGAATCAAAGTCAGATCTTCAACAGATAATCTGCTCTGTGGGAGGCAAAGGCACACACAGCAAGAGGAGATGTCATCATGTCCTCCTGCACTGGACAGCTTTCCCTATCTTTAACTACTGTCTTTAACTACGTGCCTATTCTAAAGTCCAGGGACTATAGCGTTTAAGAGGGCTGCTTGGTATTGGTGTGTGTCTATATTTATAGATTCTGCCTTTTTCACATGTTGTTGGCTGTTTTATTATTTGCATAGATGGTGTCTAATTTCCTCTAAAGATTTTTTGCTTGTTAGTAGGTGTTAATTTAGTATTGCAATGCTGATTTGATTTGATTTTGGTCTTAATTTTGGAATGTAATTGTAACGATTTACAGTAATGTTAATATTAAATGGCAAACTCAAGATTTTGAAACTAAAGTTTTAGGTTGAAATATTTTAGCATTTCCTTCTTCTTCATTATTGTTTTCCTCTCTTTTAAATTTTCAATTTAGAGCTATTAATTGAGTTTCCGTTATCCTTTCTTTATTAATAAACTATTATTACATACTCAATTTGGAGGAGCTATTTTAGAGCTTTTGGCATTAATTTTAAGGATAGGATGTTTGACCCTTTTCTGTTAAGGGAGTCCATGGGGGATCATGAGGTCGCCGGGAAGGGGAGTTTGGCGCTCCCGATATCTATGCAAAATCACAAAGGTCCAAGTCTTTAGAGTCCTGGTGCTTCCTGTTCTGCTATATGGTTGTGAGACATGGATGCTATCCAGTGATCTGAGAAGAAGGCTGGAGTCCTTCAGTACTGTGTCTCTTCGGAGAATCCTTGGGTACTGCTGGTTTAACTTTGTGTCTAATGAGCAGTTGCTCATGGAGTCCCGAATGAGGCACATTACCTACATTGTTAGGGAGCATCAGTTACGGCACTATGGCCAAGTGTCGTGATTCCCCGAGGGTGATCCATCTCACAGGATCCTCATTGTTGAGGAACTGAGTGGCTGGACCAGGCCAAAGGGTCACCCACATAACACCTGGCTACAGCAGATAGAGGGTCATTTCCCAAGGGTGGGACTGGACCGCGTGTTTGTCTGGGGGGTTGCCAACCAGGATCCTGAGCTGTTTCATTGTGTGGTGTGTGTGACAACACGATGTACCACTGCATGCTCCCCAACCTCACCTGACCTGACCTGTTCTTATTGCCGGTTGTAACACAGGCCAATCCAAATTTGCCACTTAGGCTGTCATGCATGCATTTAATACGTTATGGAAAAACAAAAATAAAGTAACACTATCAGAGACACTTAAGTCCCCTTTATTGACTTAAGGTCATGAGGGGCTGCAGCCTATCTTGGCACCACCAAGATCAAATTGGAAACCTCGGAAGAGAAACTCTTTCACTTCAAGGCATGCAGCAATATGTACATCCATATTTACTCTCACCAGCTAATTTATCATCGCTATTAACATAACTGCATGTTTTTTAGATGTAGGAAGAAAAAAAGAACATGAAGTTATTTATGTAATTCAGTACTACATAAAACAAATAACAACCCAATCCAGTGCATCAGTATTCTCTCCTTACTCAGAGTATAGCATCTCATTTCTAAAATCGTATATCAACTGTCTTTATTTCATTATCCAATTTATTTTATTTCTTGATCTGATTTTTGTATCTTGCCAAAGTGTGATTATTACAGTCATGGATTAGTTTTCTGAACCTATTGTTATTTCAGTTTGTGGTTATTCAGTCTACAATCTACATAGCTGTCAAGTATCCAAGTCAGATGTTATTATGTCTGTTTGGGTGGTTGTTGTTTATTTGTTATAATTTGTTCATATATTGAATAGATACATATTCTATTTCTCTTGAGCTTCTATAAAATTTTCATTTCCCCTTGGGGATCCATCCCATCATTCACGCACCAATGTACCTTCTGCCAGTGCAGAAATGAATATCACCTTTACTTCTCACCCAGGAGTTGTCCAGGGTGCTCCGTAACAGGATTACACTAAGAATATCTCCATACTTTTCTCTGTTCCAACCATGCATCTGAGTGGAATGCCAATGTTCAGATGATAAGTGATGCTTGGCTTCCTCCAGATGTAATGCTTGGAACTGAGACGGGACAGTTCAATCTTGGTTTCATCAGCCTAGGGAGTCTTGTTTCTCATAGTCTGAGAGTCCTTAAGATGCTATTTTGCAAACTCCAAGTGGGTTTTCATGTGCCATCTGGCCACTCTGTAATTGACATAATGCCCCGATTACAGGAGTGTTGCAGTGATCGCTGTCCTTTTGGAAGCTTCTCCCATCTCCACACAGGTTCTCTGAAGCTCAGGCAGAATGATCATTGTGTTTTTCTTCATTTCTCTTAACCATGGCCCTTCTCCACCTTTTGCTCAGCTTGCGTCAGTGGTCAGCTCTAGGGTGGGTGGTGTTTGCTCCAAACATATTACATTTAAGAACCATGGATGCCTGGAGGACACTGAGCTCTTGGGAACCTTCAATCCTGCCTCATAGATCTGAAAGCAGTTCCTTCAACCTTATGGCTTGGGTTTAGCACTGATACACATTGTCAGTTGTGGGGCCTTTTATAGCAGGAGTCCCCAACTCCGGTCCTGGAGGGCCACAGTGGCTGCAGGTTTGCATTCTAACCCTTTTCTTAATTAGTGACTTGTTTTTGCTTCTAATTAACTTCTTTTGAGTTAAATTTATATGACTTGATCTTGAAGACTCAGACCTCTTAATTGTTTCTTTTTCATTAATTAGTAGCCAAACAATAATGAGATGCAAAACGAGTCAAAACATGACCAGCAAACTGTGTCCGTCATACAGTATCTGAAAATTAAGAAAGATGAAGGTCTCAGAAATGTTGCTCTACTCAGGTCACCAAAACATTTTAATGGTGCTCTTAGAAAAGCGAAAATCAACAATTTCGGACATGTCTGTTATTGCACAATGAGAGCAGCAACAAGCCATGGAATTAAAGAACGGATTTAATTAACGACAAGATTAAACAACTGGAGTTTGATGCCCTGACTTAGTTGGTCTTCAGTTGGCTCGCTCACTTCACATTTCATTACTGTTTGGGTGCCATTTAAGGAAAGAAATTAAGCAATTTAGAGGAACAAGGAAAAAATTCAGGGTAACATATCTTAAAAACAAGTCAATTAAAATTAAATAAAAAGAAGTTGCAGCACAGTGGCACAGTGGGTAGCACTACTGCCTCGCAGTTAGGAGACCTGGGTTCGTTTCCTGGGTCCTCCCTGCATGGAGTTTGCCCGTGTCTGCATGGGTTTCCTCCGGGTACTCCGGTTTCCTCCTACAGTCCAAAGACATGCAGGTTAGGTGCATTGGCGATTCTAAATTGTCCCTAGTGTGTGCCCTGCCTGGGGTTTGTTTCCTGCCTTGCTCCCTGTGTTGGCTGGGATTGGCTGCAGCAGACCCCCGTGACCCTGTAGTTAGGATATAGTGGGTTGGATAATGGATGGATGGATAAAAAGAAGTTAATCATCAACATAAACAGTGCACTAAATATGAAAAGAGTTAGAATGATAACCTGCAGCCACTGGGACCCTCTAGGACCGGAGTTGGCAACCCCTGATCTATAGACTAGCATGTGCCTTCCTAGTCATGTCCAATCAGTTAAACTGACCACCGGTGGATCCCAAACATCTCACAGATGACCAATAGAATGGGCTGCACCTCAGCCAATTTGAAAGTACCATAGCAAAGGGTCTGAATACTTGTATCAATGTGATATTTTAGTCATTCATTTTTAATACATTTGAAAAAAATTCCTAAAATCCTGTTTTCACTTTGTCATTCGAGCGTATTGAGTGTTGCTAGATGTGGTGAAAAATAAATTTAAATGATTTTTTTTAGCACAAGACTACAACATAACAAAATGTGTCAGTCATATTTATTCATAAAAGCACATTTAAAACAACAGATGTTGCGCCAAAGTGCTGTACAAAGGGGCATTGAAATAAACAGTACAAATAATCATACAGCAGCAAATCAATAAAAACAACCAATTTAAAACCATGCATCACAACCCCATTATACACAATGAAAGGCGAAAGAAAACAAGTAGGTCTTAGGTCGAGTTTTACAAACCTCGATTGAGGATGAAGACCTGATGTGGAAACAAAGGTCATTCAGAAGCCAAGGAGCAACAACTGAAATAGCTCTGTCTCCTTCTCAGGCACCTACAGTATATACAGTATAAGCTGATCAGCGACAACATGAAAACCACCAACAGGTGAAGTGAATAACATTGACTATCTCATCACAATGGCACCTGTCAGGAAGTGGGGTATATTAGGCAGCAAGTGAACAGTCAGTCCTTGAAGGTGATATGTTGGCAGTGTAAGGGTCTGAGCAGCTTTGACAAGGGCAGAATATGATGGCTAGATGACTGGGCCAGAGCATCTTCAAAACAGCAGGTCTTGTGGGGTGTTCCCAGTATGCAGTGGTTAGTACCTACCAAACGCTATCCAAGGAAGGAAATCCTGTGGAAGCGTGAGGAGTAAACACTAACACCTCTGGTCTGATCCAACTGAAGAGCTACTTTAGCACAAACTGCTGGCCCTAAAGCTGTCAGAACCAACAGTGCATATCAGCTTGCTGTGTATGGGGCTGCGCAGCCGCAGATCAGTCAGAGTGCCTACAATGGGCATGTGAGTATCAGAAATGGACCATGGAGCAATGGAATAATGTGGCCTTGTCTTTATTTTTAGATCATGTGTATGGTCAGGTGCATGCACATTGTTTATCTGGGGAAGGGAGCACAAGAGAATGCAGTATGGGAAGAAGGCAAACTGGAGGTGGCAGCGCTAGAAAATCTTGGATTCTGGCATTCATGTAGATGTTACTTTGACATGTACCATCTACCTAAAGATTGTTACAGATCACGTTCACCCCTTCATGGCAACGGTATTCCCAGATGGCCGTGGCCTCTTTCAGCAGGATAATGCACCCTACCATGCTGCAAAAATTGTTCAGGAATGGTTTGAGGAACCTGACAAATGTTCAAGGTGCTGACTTGGCCTCCAGATTTCCAAAATCTCAATCCGACTGAGGAACTGTGAGATGTACTGGAAAAACATGTGTGATCTATGGAGGCTCCACCTCATAACTTAAAGTATTCGTATATATGTTGTGGTTGCCCAGCCAGGACGCCTCTATGCCGGAGCGTATCCGGAGCATTACCTCCCCCGGTGTACAAGGTGGCAGTCCCACTGGGTTGTAGCAGTGCCTCGGACTCCTGTGGGGCTCCATGGGAGCTGGAGTTTGTGGCAGGCCTGTTGGGATCCATGGGTGCTGCAGCTGCTGCTGAGCCCTGGAGTGCAGGACTTCCACCACACCCGGAAGTAGACCACCACACCCGGAAGTAAACCAACGAGCACCTGGAGCACTTCCGGGTGCCTTATAAAAGGAGCCGGCAGCCACTACTCCGGGGTCTGAGTTGGGAGGAAGTGGACAAAGCTTGTGAGGAGGAAGGACTGGCAAAGAGAAGGGGACTGTGTTGCTGAAATGTACTGGGCTGCTTTTTGTAAATAAACCGTGTGCTGTGTGGCACCTTGTGTCTCAGCCTGTCTGTGTCGGGGTTAGGTATGCACCCCGGGCTTCACAAAGTAATCTTATATACATGCTGTATATTCAGTATATCAAATCTAACAAATGTCCAAGATTCAACAAATGGATATAGTCGATTTTATGACATACTGGTTTGATAAAATTTCTAGAAATTAGCTCTGCCATCTCATTACTAGGCTTCATAATATTCCTGAAGATTAGCAAATGAAGTCACCACGGAAACAAAGGGATAACAACAACTTCAATGGGTACGTGGTCTTTACCCTCCTGAATGCCAAAAATAATTTAATGTGGGTTTTTGCCTTAGACAGATTCCATTAACATTTTTTGCTCAAAAGCAACATTAATTTTTTATATCAGTATGTCGGTGATGACTTTTTTTTTAGTGAGCCATTTAATTCTCCCTGTTTCCTTTCAGCTTAAATGCATTTGCAAGTGAAATGTATTTTTTTTACCTGTAATGTATTTTCTTTACTGCTCATTTCTGCATTTACATATATTACAATGTAAAAGGACAGTGTCTGTATTCAGATGCAAGGATATGGAAAAATGGGCATTACAGAAAGTGCCTAAAACGTTGCCCACGCTAAGAGAAATGGACGCTGCTAATTACACGTCATCCATTATTGTTAAGGGAGCACATTATGCATAACTTGAAAAGCAGAGGTGTACTTATTTTAAAATCATATCCATCATCTGGGTAAAGAGAGAATGTTTTTACGGGAGCAACCTTTGTGCTTGTTGTCCTCCTCGTGGAGTTATGGTGCGTCAGCTGAAACCTGCAACCCTTTTTTTTTTATCTGGCTGCAAAAAATTGGTCCCTGTCTCGTGATGCTTCTCACGATTTTTTGCGTAAGGCGTTTTACTCCGAGATTTTTTAAATGTGTCCTTTCTCATTCACCTGACTCACTAATGCTATTTTATTTTACAATGTTATTGTATGTTTATAATATTTAATGATCCTTGATGGTCACTCCTGTATGCATCTTAGTTATGGGAAACTTCACCTCAATGTTGCTGCTGTTCAGCAGTTAGCAGACTTTGTACGGCTGAGTATTTTTACATCTCGATGTTTCTTGCAGATTCTTCTGTGGAACTGTGTTAGAATCCTGCCAACTACACTTGTTCTCATCTCTCAACCAGCTTTGTAGATTTTTTCTTTGTGTTCAGAACTCACATCTTATATGCAAAATAAAATTGTGGTGTTTACAGGCAGACACAGCAGAAAAGGGTTCAATGACTACATTGTGTTACTTAAAGTCAGAGTGTAACATCCTTAATTGTTTCTGCTGTTAGGATGTGATTTGTTAAAGAGGCTTAAATGTACTCATTCCTCACCTGTTGCAGCCTAGAAAGAAGCAAATAAAATGCTTTTCTTGATGTGAGTGGCAGAGACTAGTCCAGATCCAGCTCAGTGCCAGTCACACAAGGAGTTCCTCAGGGTTCTGTCCTCGGCCCTCTGTATTCATATGCTTCCCCTTGGCCATATTATTCATAGCTATGGACTGGGCTTATCATTTTTATGCAGATGATACTCAACTCTACTTCAATGTTAAAAGTGGAACTTCATCAGAGCTTTCTCAGCTCACAACCTGCCTTAGTGAAATTAAAACCTGGATGGAGCAGAACTCTTTAAAATTAAATTGCAACAAAACTGAACTCCTGCAAATTGGGACTAAAATGCAACTTAATAAAATGAGCTCCTTCCCAGTCCATCTTGGCGGTGATCTCATCAGACCTGCCTCTACTGCAAAGAATCTCTGTGTCATTTTTGATTCCTCCCTTTCTTATTCCACCCACATAAATCACATTAAGAAACTTTCTTACTTTCAACTCCGTAACATAGCCCGTGTTCGCTCTTTCCTCTAATTTTCTAATACTGAGAAACTTGTCCATGCTTATATCACATCCGGCATCGATTATTGTAACTCGCTGCTGGCAGGTGCCCCTTCTAATCTTATATCACAGCTCCAGCTTATTCAAAACTCGGCTGCAAGAGTCCTGACTCGAACCAGCAGCAGCGAGCACATCACACCCATCCTGCTCCGTCTTTACTTACTCCCTGTGTCTTACAGAATCGAATATAAAATCCTACTAATAACCTACAAAGACTTAAATAACCTCGCGCCAAACTACATCAGTGACCTTCTCATTCACTATGTGCCTACCCGCCCACTAAGGTCCTCAGACTCTGGCAATCTTGTTGTGCCCCACACTAATCTACACTCCATGGGTGACAGCTGGGCCTTCAGCTGTATAACGCCCAGACTCTGGAATGACCTACAGGTTCAGGTCAGCTGACTCCATGAATTCTTTTAAAAAACAACTCAAAACTCTACCTGACTTTATTATCCTTCTCTCAGTTTACCTCTCTGTCAAGATGCTCATGTAACCTGTGTGTGTGTGTGCTAGACCATCAATTATGTTGTCTGTTAGGCTTTCTCTGAATTTACTGTCTTAATCTTCTTTATTTATTTATTTGGTTTGTACAAATGCTATATTCTGTATACCCGGCTGTTCTTTCTTATATTCTGTAATTGCCTTGAGCATGGGAAAGACGCTATATAAATAAAATGTATTATTATTATTATTAGTCATGTTCGACAAAATCCCTGAATAGGCATATGTTAAACAACTGAAAATCTGAGAGTAGCCAAAACTCCAAAATCTAAGCTTAAAACTGTGAATGAAATTCCTCTATACGGTAAAGCAGTCTTCTCCTTCCAGTTAATTTTTTTCCTTTGTGAAGCAAAGCTGATGTGATTGTCAACACTGTCAGAATCATATCTGTATTTTGCAGTATCGTTTTTGTGAATTTTCTGATTATGCTTTGTTGTATCGTGTTTGTGAATTTTCTGATTTTCCCATCCTACCTTGTTTGTCATTATTTCACATTTTTTAAATATTTTCTAACTTTGCCCCAGACCCTTTTTCCTTTAACTATATGACCCAACCTTAAGATCCTTTATATTAATCGTGATTACCTCAGCTCTTAGCTCATTTTTGTTATACTTCAGACATACTTTATACTTCCTTTGTTTTGTTATTTCTGTTTCATTTATTTTTATTCTTTTTAAAATATCATTTTATATGCAGGGCCACTAAGGTGTACAGCTATAGAAATCCATGCAGAGGTCCAGGGCTGCCAGATCAGCATTGTTAGTAACCGGAGAGCATCTCATTTAAGTTTCATTGGGCATTTCTTGTTTTTGATCTTTTGCTTCATTTATTATTTTTTTAAAACATGGACTGTGGACAGGATTTGATGCTTAGGTTTTCTTTTATCCAAACCCTGTGTTTTGCCTTTTTTTCTTGTCAAAAGATTCCTCTTTTCTTTTGCTAATACATCTTCAGATTTTCATAGAGCCTGGATAATGCGTGGAAATTGCATGTGCCTATTGTTATATTTAGGCTAAAGTTCCTCCCATGGCTTAAGTTAAATTTTTTTGTCTTTTTTAACCATTTTTAAAACTATTATTTGCCTGATTATGCATTTCATAGTAAAGTAAGGGGCAGCACAGTGACGCAGTGGGTAGCGCTGCTGCCTCGCAGTTGGGAGACCCGGGTTCCCTCCAAGGAGTTTGCATGTTCTCCCTGTGTCTGCGTGGGTTGACGCATGGATGGATGAATAGTACAGTAAGACCCCACTTAAAAAGGAGGATACGTTCCAGGAAATCCCAGCGCTAAATGAAACTGCGTTAAATGAGGTCACCTTAACACGTAAATAATGGGGAGAGGTGAAACAGGATAGAGAATAAAAAGTTTTATCATTTTTTTTGTTTTACTTTGTAACATGTATAATTAAATACTTTTTGTTAAATTAATTATAGACATTTTTTATTGCTAATATCAATTTTTATTCATAAATCATTAAAATCAAAAATATTTGAGTAAATACATAATTTATGTTTGTGATGCCTCTTAATGTTGCTGGAAATGCAGCAGCTGCTCCTGTATCTCCACTTGCCGCTTCTCCAGTAATCTGTATGTTATAAGGATTGGTTTTGTTTTTAAATCGATGGAACCATCCTCGACTAGCTATGAAATTTTCACTGGTGTTGCCTTTTTCATTCTGAATGTGGTTAAAAATTTTGCTTTTTCGATTATGATCGCTTGACTTAATGGCATATTGCATTCGACTTCGATCCAGATGGAAAATTGTTTATCCATTTCCTCAATCACATTGCTTCTGGAACGTGTAATTTTTGTTGTAGAAGTCATTGTGGTTGTAGTTGCTGATGATACGATTTTCTGTTTATTTTTTAAAATTGTCCGTATTGTTGAAGTTGACAAATTTAATGCAGTTCCAATATCAATTTGGCATTCACCTGCACCTAATCGTCTGAACAGCTACATTTTAGTTTCCAACAAAATGCTTTTTCTTGTTACTTTGCTTTCTTTTGCTTTGCAACCACTCATTTTAAAACTAAAAAGGGATAATTGTTATTTATTACAATAAAATAAAATGTTATGTTTATATCCTTACACAATAACGTTGATGACCAGTCATAAATGAACAATGACACAGCAGGCATATGTAATGTACTGTACTGCACTGATATGAAATGCGCTGCGAGACTGCATGCAAGTATCTAATCAAGTTGCTGCCAAAACTGACATTTTTCGCCAAAAACCACACTTTTATGTGACTACAAAGTGAAACAATGAAAAATTCAAATTCAAAGAAAACGTGTAAAACTGAAACAGCGTTAAGCGGGGGTCTTACTATAGTTTAGTCTATATGTGTGCATATATGTTCTCTTATGTTTCTAGTATTTTGTGAATACTTCCCCAAGAGTTGGGCCAACCTTACATCAGCACTAAGGGACCACCCCCTAGCCAATACAGCCAGGCTGAGAACTGCAGTCCTTTGCGGTTCATTCGAATTCACTCTGGTGAAGGTGGTTTTGTCTTCCTTGTGAGTATCATCCTCTTTACGCTCTCGAGATTTATGGGTTTTGCTAATGTTTCTGGTTATGTTTATTGGATCCCTCTTGAATGGACTCATTAGGACTCATTTGCTTTTCTGGCAAATCCTTTTTCCTCCTTTTTGCTCTTTTGATCTTTTTGTGATATTTGTGTTTTGTAACTAAGACCTTCCTTCTATAAAGATACCTTTTTGCCATGTTCTTTACAAACTAGTGTCAAACTAGTGTCAACCCTGTATTTTGATTTTTTTTTTGGGATAATCCTCAAATTTTAAATCCTGGAAGCCAACCTTTTAAGTGGTGACTCGGACTGCTGGAAGGTGAGCTTTTCCTGCACAGACTTAGCTGGATGCTGGCCTGTTTAATGCCTTATTTTAGAGGCCTCACATGCTGCCATTTTTGTAGGAAATTACAGCACCTAGAAACAACGACAGCAAACACAGTGCTAGTGAAATAATCGTAATGGCAGCAAAATAATAACAAGCATGAAAACAGTAAAGAATAAAGTAACAAGACAAATGAAAAATTACAAATAATGTTTAAATAATGACCACAATAAAAGAAAAGCAGTCGAATGGTGTAGTATGTGGATGATCTGAAGTGTAGCACAATGCTATTGCCATTCCAGAGCACTATAGAATATTTATGTATGTTTTAAGATCTCTGGTTTAATTTTTATTTATTATAAACATTACTTTGATACCACTATTGCAATGCCATTTTGTTCATTGCCATTTGGTATTATTTCAGCATCGGATGCCATATTGTGTACTAGTGAACAGTGAAACAGATTTTTCACAGAATTGACGCTAAAATTAATTTTGTATGCAGTTTCACATTTGCAGAGTGTGCAACTTACTAAAAACAATTACAAGTATTGCAGAAGAGTGTACAAAATATCACTTCTGTCTCTAAAAAACCTTTAGGATTGCAATCACCAGGATTGTCATCATAACTGGCAAAGGGGGTATCATATTAGTAGAACAACCACACGGCCTAACAAAATGTCAACAAATAAAATAAATAAAGGAAATGAGTCAGGGGAACTTATTTTTCACTAAGAACTTTCTTTAGAACTTTGAATGCGAGTTAAATTGTATGTCATTGAGTCTGTCAAGACTCATACCTCAGGATAAAGCCACCACAGATGAAGTCTCAGTAACCTACTACAGTGCTGCCATCTAGTGGATAGCACAGACACACAGAGGATTAGCACGGGACACTTTCAGACATGGACTGAACACATCTTTTCCAGTGCCAGTGGTGCTAATTTTGCTTGTCACAAAATAATGTTTTGAAAATGTTTTCCAAAATGAAACTAAATTTGGTTTTCTGAGAATTGCTGGCTCATCGCTATTATTTTCCATTGCTATGCCTGTTATTGGTCAAATGACAAGGAAATCACATATTACTTTATGCTATTGGTGGTTCACAGCCTCAGGCATCCTAGATCTGGAACTTTTCCATATCTTTATGAGAGTAACAAAAGCTAATAGGCATTGTTATGCTATGCTTAACTTTGTTCACCTTCGTGAGCTTAATAAATCTTTCTCTACGTTCAAATATCTTTTATAGAGGACTTAAACCATGGAGATTTCATGAATATTTTTATTCAGCATCTGTTAACTTGTATTATCATTATGGTTGAATGTCTTCTGTAACACTATTTCGCTTTCATCTTTGTCGATCCATTGTTATGATGTTGTGATCCATTACAAAGGGTCATGGTCAAGGAAGTCATGCATAACTTCTTCTTCAGTTCAACCATATAAAATTTTGGAATGATTGACAGCACTTCATCCAGAATTGTGGATGTTTCATAATATTTCTGTTAGTGCACATTTTTGCTTTTTTTAAATGATTTTGAGTTTGGAGTAGTTTTTTGGTTTAGGTGATGATTCGTTTGACTCCCGGTTCTGACCATTTGCTTTGAATAAACAGTACAATTTTTGGCTCACCATCACATAGTTTTATAAAGAATTTTTAATGATCTGTTTGTGTATTTTCTACACAGGCAGAATATGAATTTCTTTTGGCAAACCTTAAATCGGGAAATGGTGTTAAGAGTGATTATCAGTTCCTTTGCCAAGGCTGAATGTTTGTAAACACGCATCAAATTACAAAGGAACATGCAATGGTAAATACGAAAAGTTTGAAGCCAGACGTTATGCTGTTGCCCTAAGTAATGTAGAAAAGTCCAAAGGTACCTCACATGTCCTGTGCCATTCTGTTACATTTTCTATGATCATCTTAACTGAACATGGTGAAAATCACTTAATAACAGTCAAATAAGGTAAAGTTATGAGTGACAATCAGTTTTTACAAAGCATGAATGAAAGCAGATCGTTTGCATTAGAAATATATCTCATTATCTTATTTTCAAACTCACTTCGAACATTACAGAATCACAGGGAGCAAGAGCAGCACTTGGGGTAAATGAGGAATCATCCTTGATCGGGCAGCAGGATCCACTCATGCACAATTGGCCACTTTAGAGTCACCAATCAGCCTAAAGTGCATATCTTGGAGTGAGGAGGCCATTTGTTGGACTGGCACCCCTATTCAGGGCCGTTTCCTGCCTCATGCCTGATGCTGCTGGGATATGATCACCATCATCCAGAACTGGATCAAGCAGGCTTCAGAATGTAATTTCATTTATCATCATGCTAACTTAAATTATTGGAACCTCAGGTTCAAGGTTGCTACTCGACTTGCACCTAGCACTGCTTAGATATAGACTCTGAAACAAGTCCTAAAACTAGATTAAACAGCTTTAACACAGATGGTGCAATGGCCACCTCAAAGCTCTAAGAAACTGGATTTAAATCCATTCTTGGTTAGCAAATGGTTGGAATGTATTCCCTATATCTGATTGGCTTTTCCTTCAGATCTTTTAGAAGAGCAGAGGACTGAGCACGCTGCCCTGAGAAGGTCCAGTACTCCACGTAATGGACTTTGAAATGTTGCAGTGAATCCAAACACACTTGTGCTGTCAACTGCCAAGACTATAAAGATTACAAATATGATTCATATAGGCTTACATGACCTACTTATAGTATATCCATGAGAAGCTAGTGTTAGTGCCTTGCCAGTTTGCAGACTCTTTTGTTAAACCTCCAGTTAACTTTACCTGTTGTTCATCAGAGTAGATATAATGCCATCTCAAAAACTGCACAATGTTTGTACTGTTTCATTATCAAATGACCTCTCCAAATCATAAAGAATTTGTCAACAACAACATTCTGCTTAGGTATGTAGATGTACACCTAGTGAATCTTTTAATCAGTACATGAAATAACAGTTTTATTATCAAAAAGGATTTCTCACTACTGTGTGAAGTAACAGGTAACAAATGATGAGTAAGCTGACACTCATTTCAGTTATGATCTGCTCTCCATAAGGAATTACAAATGATTGTTCTGTTGACCGGCACATCTCAATCTCAGTTATTTCAATTATACACACAGAAAAGCCAGCAGCTCAATATCAAGCCTCAAGAGCAGCCTGGATATTGCTTTTAGTCTACAATACAATCCAATACAATTTATTTTTGCATAGCCGAAAGTCACACAAGAATGGGCTTTAGCAGGCTCTGTGTTTTGACGGCCCCCCAGTCTTGACTCTCTCAGCCCCCCAGAACTTGGCTGCTCACTGCCAGTGCAACCCATACATGGATCACATGGTGCAAGTGAACACAAAAATAAATGACAACTCTGCCCATTACACAAAGCAGCGCACACACAAAGTAATAGGAAAATGTAAACCTTATAATATACTGAACTTGATAATTATTATGCTACTAGTTATTTAAAAATCAAATCTATCGCCCTAAGTTAGAACTTGAATCAACAAGCGAGCGGTCCTCACCCTTTTTATTTTTTACTTATTGTGTCATATTTCTGCACACATTCAGAATTTACCGTTTAACGTAAATCATTCACCACCTTTGTGTGCTTCACTATTCACTGGAACTAGAATGAAGTGTATAATGCAATTGCTGGCCATTTCTGAAGAATTGTCACTAGCACGACAAATCGTTTTCTTCTTCACGCACTTCATGGTCTAAGAGCCCATATTCTGCCCATCCTACTGCTGTAAATGCTGTGTCAAGAGCACCCAGGGAAGATGTCCTCAATGTAACTAAGGAATAGAAATGACATGATGACAAAGAAAATGATCATGCAATGTGGAGGCAGGAATATTTCTGGGAAAAATGAGAAAAACAATATTTGTTCATACAAGGTAATACATTTTCAGGTCCCCTGTGGCCCTAGGGATGCTGCTTGGCTGTAGGTCAGGTTAGCCCATGCAGAGGTTTAACCATGGTAATACTCAGTTATTATACCCAGCAAAAGGGGTGCTGCAGCATCCTCAGCTTTCCCTTCACGCGTCCTTCGACATAGCTATCTCTTTTATCCAGGTGTGTGTCAAGGGGAGGTGGAGAACAGAAGATAAAGTGTCCTCCGTGAACCTTTAGGGCGATATATAAATCACAAAGTGTTATTGAAATAGGAAGACTGGACTTCATGTATGCCATGACAAGCTTTTCAAAGCAATTCATGATAATACTGGTAAGTCGTACAGAGCAGGACTAATTTAGACACATCTCAGATGATTTCTTATGTACCAGGATGAATCTGAAGCAAACTGGGATAGTCAACTGGCTTAAAAGATGTCTCTGAGAGCACCAGCCAATCAGTAGGTCCATTCCTTAAGCACACAGCTGAGCATAGACTGAGGACTATGGATAGAGTCCTCTTAACATCAGCTGTGGTCAAACAAAGTACCTGATCATAGAAGGTATGATTTTTCTCACAGCCTTCAAAGTGAGCGAAGAACTCTTTTAGCTTGGCTGTAAGGGAGGTTTCATTGTTGCTGCGATTCCGACTGTGCTGGGATTGATAAACAGGAATGACAAGTCAGAATACAGAAAGGAGGTGGAACAACTGGCCATCTGGTACAGAGACAATAATCTATCCCTAAATATTGATAAGAGTAAAGAGTTAATTGTTACCTTCATGAAGAAATCCATCCCTGACTACATTCCAGTCTGTATCAATGGCTCCACAGTAAAGAATTTAAAGAGTGCTAAGTTCCTTGGTGTGCCCAAAGCTATGGAACTCACATGGACTAACAATACCACTTCCTTAACTAAAGCGGCCCAGCAGAGACTATACCATTTTATGGCAACGGAAGTGAGCAGCATCTCAAATGCTCGGCCGTGTCTAAGCTTGTTCCATTTTCATTCATGACAACATTTTCCCAGAGTGGTTTATTTAACAATATTCTAGTAAAAAGACCGGTGTTAGGGACATCATGAGCACACAACTGGACAAATTGACATGTGGATTATGTGACACAAGTAACGTGAAAATTCTTTTCTTAAATGTTTCTGGCATTGTTTTGCTGTTGTTCAGTCTTGGTCACCCTAGACGCCTATGCTATCAGAAACTTTATCTCTTCTGCAGAAAAACATCAGATAAGTTTTTTTTCTCGGCCAGCACTACAAACTGCAAGTTTTAAATAACATATAAAAAAATATTATTTTTGGTGGAGTAAAAAAGTTTAAAGATGGATTAAGGGTTTTCAGGAAATGAAAGGATTGTCAGTTTCAGGGGTCTCTTATCCATAATGCCTCGTTTTCAGATTCAGCATCACAGGGGCTGAAGAGTGGCAGTCCATTTCAGGGCCAACTCATGCCCACACTCACCGTCACACTCACACAGGGGCCAATACTGAATGGCCAAATATTCTAGTCTGCCTGTCTTTGGTTATGAGGGAGAAAAATCTGGAGTGGTTTCCCCTTGACTTTCTTGTATACTCAGATATGGGGATGGATATTGGAGGAGTAAACCGCAAGACAATAATTATATTTTTACATTATGTACATTAAAGAACCATCAACAACAAATCAAATCAAATTAATAATATATTGAACTATTATTATAAAAGTAAAGTTGAATAAATTGGACTCTGCAGCTACATGAATAAAAGGTAAAGAACCACTTCTGGTTAACGGAAATAGCCTAAAAGATGATAGAAATCTGTGTTTTGTACCTAATACTTGTATGTCAAATTTGGTTGACCTAAGTGAAATCGTATTCAGGTTATCATGTTTACATGCAGACAGACACACAGACACAATTCCAAAAATGGTATTTTCATACTCAGAGAGGACTAAAACGATGAGATTCATTAAAATCTTGACATTGAATTTTTGGACGATTACAATACTTTCCTTATACTTCGTATACGAGAAAGTAAAAACTGAAGTAACCAGTGAACAGCTCACGGAAACAGTGTGAACATGCTATCAAGTGAAATAAGCAGTTGAATTAATAAGATTATAATGCTTTTAATATTAGGTCAATTGCCAAGTCTAAACTGTCTGAATGTTCATGAATGTGCCCTGAGATGGACCGGTGTCTTGTCCAGGTTTGGTTCCTGCATTGTGCCCATTGCTGCAGGGTTAGGCACTTCCTCCCCACAATCCTAAATAAGATATATGGGTTAGAAAAGCCACATATTTGTAATGTGGCATATGTGTAAAGAAAAGATCATAATGACCAATGTGAGGCACATTAAAAATCAAGGAACAGGTGTGATACATATTGCTTTTTTAATTTTGTTTTGATGTGCTAGTGGCACAGAACTGTGATTAGGGTCTGCAGGTCCATCTGACAGTTTAATTAAAGCATCAGCCTGGTTTATTTTGTCAGTGATGCTAGCATTTCAATCTGTATGGAAATTGGAATTTACAATATGTCTCCCATTTGCAAGCAGTGCTGCTATTTCTTCTTGTTGATGTATCATGATTACCAACCAGGATGAATGTCACTCGCCCTGTGGTTAATATAAGCAGATCCATGCATTCTTGATTATAAAAAAAATGTAGAATTAAATAAATGAAGAGCAGTTTGTGCTTTAATGTGAATAGTGATATTGTTAATGTTGCTGCCTTGCAGATCCTGATCCTGGTTACTGCCTGTGCACAGTTCACACGTGATCCCCATGCCTCTGTGCTTATTAAGTTATTTAGTGATTTGGCATTGAGCCCATGTGCCCACGTGGTCCTTGTGATGGACCAGGTCCAGTCTTGTGTCTGATGTTGCTGTGATTTGCTCATCTCACTGCTGTAACTCGGAATTGGATTGGAAGAATGTTTGAGAATGTCATATTATGTTTTATATATATTGTCAGAAATTATGTGAGAAAAGTTACCAATTAATGTCATCCCCTGTCATTTTCTGAAGCCACTTTTTCTAATGAGGTCCACGGTGGCAGCGGGTCAATAAAGACTTCTCTGTCGTCAGCTACAGATTCCAGCTGTTCCTGGGGAATTTCCACACGTTACAATGTCAGCTGAGTGATATAACCCCTCAGCATGTCCTAAGTCCGCTGCAGGGTCATTGCCCAGGGGTACATACTAGGAGCAGCTCTAGAAGGAGCTACCTAGATGGCATCATTACGACATGTCTAAACCACCACAAATGGCTCTTCTTGATCTGGAGAGGCGGTAACTCAATTCTCAGGATCTCACAAATTGTTGAGCTTATCACCCCATCACAAAGCGTTAGCCCAGCCACCCTGTGAGGAAGCCTCATTTCTGCTGCTTGTACTCGCTACCTCTTTCATTCATTGCCTACAGCTGATGATCAAAGGTGAGGACAGGGATGTATAATGAACGATAAACTGAGAGTTTGGTCTTTAGATTCAGCTCTCGCTTTTCCATCACAGACCGATACAGCACCCGCAGAACAGCGGCTCTAGCTCCAATCTCCTTGACAATCTTACATTCTCGTTTTCCATCCACCATGAGCAAGATCAACGAGATACCAGAAATCCTCCACTAAGGGTAGTTGTTCATCCCTGACATGGAGAAAATAACCCACTGTTATATAAGAGAGAACAATGACCTCAGACTTGGAGGTGCTGATCTTCCCCACACTTTGCACTTGGCATTGGATAGCTCGAGTGCCATCACAGTCACAAAGAGGACAATGTAATTTGCCTAAAGCAACAATGTTACCCAAAGCCTCCCTAACTGGACACCCTCACATCCTCAGCTGCACCTTGGTATCCTATTCATAAAAACGACAAACAGAAATGGTGACAAGACACCACCTTGATGAAGTCTGATTGGATTAAGAATGTTTGAGAATAAATAAATTTGAATAAATGAATGAATGAATTTGACTTAACAGCAAGTATTTGTACACAGCTCTCACTGCATTCATACTGTATAGTCAACAAACGGTGATTAAACTTCATAATGTAATACGTGTGTATCTTGAGGTGAGCATGATTTATAACTTTGTAAACATTGAAGTTCTGCTCTTTTCCTGCCATGATGGAGATCTTTGCTATGACAGCAGTGATATTGTTTCTGGGAAGGCATGTTATTATAGCACCATGTTTTTCATATGCAGTTACTGGACTGACCAATTAACTCAAAGAATCGTGGGCTGGCATCCTGTCCACCTGACTCTTGCCTTGTGTCTAATGCTGCGGGGATAGGCGTGCAGACAGATCTGCCTTGACCTTCTACAGAGATCCACATCTGACCCCGTGTCTTAGGCTCTTCTTGGCCTGCTCCAGGCCTTCACACATCTGGTCCCCATTGCTACTGCCCCACATACCTCAGGAATGCCCCTTTATTGTGTTAATTGAGGTTAACTACCCAAGGTTTAGACAGCGGGTGTCAATTTACTCTTAAATATAACCAAAGATTCCAGTGTAGTGAGAAGGGGCACAAAGTGACTTTGTTTAAAATGAAATGAGAAGGCGTAGCTTTTTACTTCAAGCAAAACAGACATCTGCTGACTCAATACATGCTTGCTGGAGTGTCCACATCTGGGACCAGGGTTTTATAGTCAAATGAGCCTAGCATTAACGTGTTACAATCTTTTTTCAGTTGCTGAGTGGCATGGCGGAGCCCTTGTATATTCACATATTTTATGACAAGATGGGCCTATGATGATCATTCAGGTGTTACAGCTGCCTTTGACTGCGAAACAGAGAAGGTTTTTGAACTAATCTATAGTGCATATTTCATCATATAATGCTTATACATAATAAATTAAAGTAGGGGAAATGTGAGTTGGTTTAATTAGCGTAAAGCTGCGAGAACTCCGGCAGAAATCATTTTTTCCACATGATAGTCCTGAGGTACATGAAGTTGACGTCAATTTGCTATCGAGGTATTCTCCTTCATCTTACATGTGTATGATGACAGTTTCTGTGATGACTCTACTGAAGGCAAAGACTAAGGAACAGAATCTCTCTTTATGAAGCTGAATATGCAGCAAAATGTTGTGCCAATGCCCTTGACACAAATCAGTCAGATTGTCTGCGTCCAACTACTGTACAAACAAAACAAAAATATAATGACCCCAATTACTAGGGGGATGGGAGGGAACTGTTCTGTGGGATCAGACCATGATGGTTTTGCACATTAAGATGCCTCAATGCTCATTTTCTGAACTGGCTCATTCCAACCCAAGACTTGTCACAGCAGAGAAAGGTAACTGCATATTCTCTCCTTGTTTGCGTGTTTTGCTTTGCAGGTTCTTTGGTTTTCCTGAGATAGATAGATAGATAGATAGATAGATAGATAGATAGATAGATAGAACTGAGGAGCACTATATGATAGATAGATAGATAGATAGATAGATAGATAGATAGATAGATAGATAGATAGGGGTATGAGCTGTGGGATGCATTTATTATTTAGTTATGGTTAAGTAATAAGATGCTTTTAGCAAACACTTTCCAAAGCTTCAATAATAGCTTTAATAGATAGAATTCCAGAATTTCAAATGGCAAACTCACAGAAGGCCTTTGGAAATGTTAAAAAGAAACTCATCAGTGTTGCAGTGCTTCTAAAATTCTCAAATTAAAGATATCAAAGACTTCTTTCCTCTGCCACACCTTATCCTGGGACCACAACATGAAGTCTTTGTCTGTGAAATGCACCAGATTCTTGTGTGCAACTGTCCTGAAATACATTTTTTCATTACAGATTGGAAGTAAGCCCTGCTTCTGGAAGTTTTTCCATATTAAATGAGAGATTCTCTACAACAGTTCAAGAGTGCTGAATAAGGCAAAGATGAACATCCGTAAAGCTATGCTCTTTGTTATGGTTTTCAACTTTTTCCTACAAGTAACTGCACCACAATCCCTGACTCCAATCTCCTAACCCAACTGAGCTGAGCTCAGACAACCAAACATGAATAGAGGAAGTGACTCAACCTTACCCTCAAGGCCTTAGCTTTAAAAAGGCTGAACGAACATGACTAGTTGGGAGCCCCTAGCCACAGAGTGTCCTATATGGTGCCATATGATTCATCAGGCAGCACTTCACGTCTGTGATAAGACATCAAAAAATGAAGGAGAAGGAAGAAACTCATATTTACAGAACATGGTAACAACTGGAACCTTCACCCCCCGTTCTCCCAAGATCTATAGCCCTTCTGCCTAAGCAGGATACACACAGATAACTTTAACATGCATCATTCCAATTTCAAGTGATTGACCATGATGACAAAGGCTATTGTTCAGTACATATCCATCTATTTTCTGAATAGATTGTCCGGAGCAGGGTCATGGTAAAGCTTGAGCCTATCCCTGGAAGCATCTGGTGCAAGGCAGGACAAGACATCAAATAACTACATGACGAACAAACGTACATCAGGGGTCTAATTTAGCATCACCAATCCACCTAAAATATGTGCTGCAGAATTATATAAAACATTACTGGCAAGTAATTAAAATAGCCATTATGTATTAACATGACTGATGCTTTGCTATGGTCACATATTAGACCACTGTGCTTGTATGACTGATCCATCCAGTAAGTGTATGTGAAATGCAAGTAATGGGACTTCTTAAACAAAGACAACGGCTATCATTCTGATATTAAAATAGCAGAAATTCAGTTTTTGTAGATTTTCTGCATAACATCTAATAGTAAACAGAACATATATCCAAAATATTGCAGACTGACTTTATGCATTTTAGAATCAAAGTTTAGCTCAACAAGAGGTACAAGACAGGAGCCCTCCCTCAGTGGGATGCCAGTTCAACAGACAGAAGCTCCACTTACATGCTCATTCACAAAATGAACACATTAAAGTCACCAGTTAGTCTTACCCATGTCTTTGAGACTTTAAAGGAAAAATTCAAGAACTCTTAGAACAACACAAAGACGTAGGAGCACCGCCACACAGAAGGGATTCTAGCTTGTCACAGGATCCACCCACATATATGGGTCCAAATAAAAAGAGTTGACCATATAGGCAAATTTCAGGGTGAAGGAGGGCCCAGAGTGCCATACACTCAGATATGGGAAGAACATACAGAGTCCACACAATGACAGGGTGCAGGATTTGAACAGAAGATGCAAGATTCATGAGGCAGCAGAAAAAATCACTGCAACACCCCTTACAGCAACCACAAAAACCCAAACAGAATAAATAGCTTTGTGTAAAATGATGATTACAGGGAGAATGCAAAATAACAAATGCACAGAAAAATAACAACCTAGAGACCTTAAGCTGTCTATGGCGGTTTCTTTGCCTCTGTAATGGGTGGATGGGTTTCTATTTTCCCACCTGGTGATACTTAAGAAATATAAGAATTCTGACAAATGAGAGGAGACCATTCTGTCTGTCAGGCTTGTTTAGCTAATACCTAACCTGTCCCAATAGCTCTTCCAGATACTTCTTCAAGATTCCCAGGGTTTCTGCTTCAACTATATGACCTTGGAGTTTCTTACAGATTCCCATACCTTTTGCATGAAACTTCAAATTATTTTGGTCAATCTGACCTACCGAATTATCCTACTGACCCTCTCTTCCAGAGAGTCCTATTTCTCCTGCTGACTCTACACCCAATTTAATTCTGGCATCTAAACCACACCTAAAAGTTACTTCAGGACCAAGCTGTGGAGTCAGTTCTGGGCTAAAAGACATATCTATGAAGTTATTGCTGCACAAAGCTCGGTCATTCCCTTGGAGAGAACTGTCAGCTGAGTCAGCACTGAAGTCTTCTCTTGTGGGATGCCCCTACGCCCAACTGCAGCCTGATGGGTTTTGCTGGCCTCTTTCTAGCCTGCCTTCCCCATTAGAAGATTGACCAGTGTTGGCATTGGTTAAACTACCTTTCATTCATAAGGTAGCAGGTTCACTTTTTGCTGCCCTTATTTAGTTTGGAGGCCCTCTGGAACTTTAGTTTATTTTCGCTGCTTTATTGCTGTTGGGTATTTTGTCTTACGTCATTTTTCCAACCCTTCCTAGCCCTTTTGGTACATATTTGCAGTCGGTTTGGGTGTCTTCTACCCCATGAATGACTTTAGTGTTTCTCTTTAGGACTTAGCTTTACTTTTGTGAAATATTTTGGAACACTTCCACTGCCATAATTTGAGTTTCTGTTTCAAGGATGTGTCCTGCAAGTTTGTGTACCAGCAATCATGACACGATGGGATGAAGGTTCACAGCAAGGTTATATTTGTACCCAAGATCGCGGATTCTTTACTATTATGGTACCTGTGCTAATGATCTGCTGGCTAAATATCTTAATTTCTCTATATATAAAATCCAATGTCTGTCTGTCTGTCCGCTTTTCATGAGAGAACTACTTAACGGATTTAGCTCGTTTTTTTTTCTATAATTTGCTTGAGCATTTCTGCTGATTTTGCAACTTCTCTCATTACGCTAAGAATCATAGTTCACTTGCAGGAGTGTTATATTCGCGCTAATCCGAGACAGAGGCTGAGGGTAGTAGGGAGGTCCTCCTCAGCGTCCTGTTTCACTACTACATGGGCGGAGCCACGGGGGACAGCTAGTTTTTGATATTTTTGACAATGATTCTTATCTAGTGGTTTGGTTCAGTTGCTAGGTAGTTGACTCGTTTCTGTCTTTTGACTTCCTAGTTACCTTTAAAAATCTCTTGTGCTTTCCTGCAAAGCTCAATAATTGCTGCATCTCACAAAAGCAGTAGAATTCTGATTTTCACCTTCCTTTAGTAAATATTTTCCAGAACGTACGGTATATTCCTCAGCATAAAGAACTTAGAACAGTTTATGGTTTAACAGTGCCTAAATATTGATTTTGTTGTTACTATTGGGCAAGCGCCAGGAGCAAACCACAGGCACCCTTGTAACAGCTCAGCTCTTGGGGTTTTCTCTAGTCAGGGAGTTCAAATCAGCAAGCTGTGTTGTCAGTAAAGATTGTCAGGTTATTCACAAGGATCTAGCAATACAGATCTGACAACACAGCAACTGCTGGGACGTTGACTTTACCATCATGTGAGTCCGGGATTTTGATGAGTGCCTTCACTGCCAGGGCTCTCTATATCACTACGGCACATCCTTTTGTGCTACTCAGGTGCCATCTTCACTTTTGATAATCGCCTACAACAGACAGCCATTCATCCTTTCTCTATATATATTTGTATGTGTGCCCATGCCAACGTAAAACTTTGCGTCTCTCAGATGTATTCATTATCTTTTCCAGACGTGCGGCCATCTCTTTATTTAACAGTCAATTTTTTTGCCTGCATGTCACTATTAATAACTATCATCAGCTCAAATCAAAGCTTTCATATGGATTGATTATGTTTTCAACAGTGACAGCATTATTCCAATCTCAGATGTGGCCACGGCAATTGTGCTGCCTAAAAAGGTTGAAATAAATAAAAAAGCCTCATTTAAGGAATGCTCAATGAAGTACAAAACTGTAAAGTGCATTTTTAACCACTGGCAATCAAGCATATTTTAAGAGGCACAGCGTTCAGCTGCGGCTTGGAAAATTCCTTCAAATTGTGACCCGAATGGAACTAATGACCACCACCCCCCATCCCACGTTATACTGATGTTACACACAATCAGGAGAGATATGTCAGCTTTCTCCAGTTGTAAGAATAAAATGAATAATTAAAATAAGAGCAAAGCTGCTCTGGATATCTGAAGAGGCTGGCTCACCGGTAAAATAAGCAATAGAAATGTGAGGGGCAGAACTGAACCCTCATAACCTCCACTGAGAGTCCCTTCTGCTTATTCTGAAGAGTTCCTGTGATCTGAACTATACTCTGAATAAAACTGTTTTATGGTACCTTCCATTATAAGGATTAGTGTCATAGCAGAAGCTCTCTCCTTCAGTCCAAGACTACTGAGCTCTGTGATCCACTCATTGACTTTCTGTTAAAAGCCTCAACATGCAAAAGACAAATCCAGTCAAACAATTTATAAACTTGCATCAACAGAAACCACAACAGTAGAAATATTGACTAAGGTATGAAGAACACCACTTTCATCTACCTTGACAAAAAAAAAATGTAAAGCCTACCTGTTGATCTGAGTGATAAGCTGGCTTTCGCTGTAGAAGACTAAGTGCTTTCTGAGCTCTGAGAAGAACTGAGAGACCCCAGCTTCAAGCAAAACAAAAAAAAAAAACACACACACGCACATTCTGAAAGTGACTCCTCCACTCCAGACACACATTCCCACTTTAAAAAGTGCACGTCTGGCATTACAGCATTACAAAGGCCAGCTGCTCTGTGCTGTCCCTCAGTTCACTGTCCCTTTTCTCAAATTTTAGTCACTTCTGATTCTTTAAATAGTTAATAGTCCTAGTGTACAAAAATGTACACAAACTCACTTGATCTGCCTCACAGTGAACCGCTCAGGGTCTCCATTTATCCATTTGGTGGAAGAAAGTCCAACAAAGAGCAGATATGGGGTCAATTTAAAGCTGCCAAAAAGCACACCTCGCATGTTTTTAGGTGTGAGAGGAAAATCAGGACACCCAATGAGAAACCCGAGGTGGACATGAGGATAATCTGAAAACCCCACAAAGATGGCATCCAGACCAGGATTCAAACTAAGTATCTGGGCACTGTGAGATGACAGTGCACACAACTGTGCCATCACAAAAATGATCAGCTGCTAGATTTATTTTGTCTTTATATTGTTAAGAAATATTATAAATAATGTAAGTCGAGCATGTATGAAATCCATTCTGAATGTCTGGATACACATGACACACACACGCACATATAGATAGATAGAGAGAGAGATATGAAAGGCACTATATAAGATAGATAGATAGATAGATAGATAGATAGATAGATAGATAGATAGATAGATAGATAGA
>JANRMT010062827.1:25963789-25996025 GCA_026402145.1 Polypterus bichir lapradei | reverse complement strand
TGAGTGAGTGAGTGAGTGAGTGAGTGAGTGAGGGCTTTGCCTTTTATTAGTATAGATGATCCTGGGGTATGGTTTATGCTAGGACTGTAGAAGGAGCATTTTTATGCTTTTCTTTTTAATGTTTTATATTAATACACATTGTGAACCTTGCCCCGGACACAGACAGGCAGACACGTTAATGTCACCCACGAACACACGTTTATTTTTCATTTTCTTATTTACAGTTCCGCTCACCAACCCACAATACCCCTCAGTCCAGGCCAATCCAATGCCTTCTCTTTCTTCCTCTCTTCTTCTTCTTCTTCTTCTTCCTTTCTCTCTTTCTCCTTTCTTCTGACCGCCTCCTGCCTCCTCCAGACGTTGCCACACTTCCATCCTACTCTTGTCATCGACTGGAGGGAGGCGGCCCCTTTAAATAAGAACCCGGATGTGCTCCAGGTGTGCTCCCGGCAATCTCCCACCAACACGCCCCAGTGTGGCGGAAGTGCCAGCTGTCTCTCCAGAAGCACTCCGGGTGTCCCTACTTTCTCTTCCCCCCAGCACTTCCTGGTGTGGCGAAAGTGCTGAGGTCTAGGGTCTTCTAGGTATTGGGGTCCCCCTGGCGGTAACCCCAGGTCCCAACAGGGTCGAGCTTCCCAGCTCTTTACCCGAGGCCTCCAGGGCGGTCGCCCCCTCGAGGTCTGGAGGAGGCACCAGCCCTCCTCCTGTCTTCTCAGGCGTCCCAGCTGGGTGCCACCTCCATCCAGCTGTGACAACACGTAAACATTGAAGGGATTCCAGAACTGAGTATTTCTCAATCCAGAATCTTTAATTACATAAACTTGCCTATTTTGCTTATTGTTGCTCATAAGATATCAGAGAAGGTCTCACTCAGCTCTTTGCTGTCTCACATACACAATCATATACAATTTATCTAAAATACACTTTAAAAATCGCTTGGTGTGGGTCATCTCACTATCCATTGTTTTATTTTGACTGTGCAAAACAATGATGCAAAGAGAATGCCTCTCACTAAGGGTTGTCATCAATCAAGTTCAGGTTTATTATCAGAATACAATGAAATTCTTACTCGAATGTCTCCCTCAAATCAACTCATCTCATACAAGCTTTTTAGGCTTTGTAGCTTTTCACCATCTTGCCAACTACTCCAACTGCCAGCATTACCTCAGGTAGGGTACAATTGCCTTGAAGCCCTTAAGCAGTGGTCATTTACTTCCAAAAAAAGAGAAGCGCTCAATACACAGTAGCTAAGTATGCTTAAAGAATTATTCTAAATCAATCAAGTTTAACGCATGATCATATTTCATCTAGGGTAGATTAACTACATTAGCATAACACCTATGACTGATTATGCCAGCTTCATTTTTTTTCTTCTGGATTAGCCATTTGCATTACAGCATTTTAACACTACAGATAATATAAAAACTTCTATTCACTTTTCTTTCTCACTACTTCCTCTCCGGGCTGTGTATTTGGATTGTCTTACCTGATATTCAGCAGGTCAACCATTCTATTCATGTAAAATAATAGAGGTCGGATGTTATCAAAACAAAAGGCTGAAACATACTTAAAAAAAATACTACAGGCAAGGGTCAGAAAGACAAAATTGATGTTGGGAAATAATGAAACAAAACTTTTGAAAAAAAGTGAGCAGGACTTGAAATAAACAAAGACCAGGCCAGAACTTCACTGATCTGCCTCAGAAACAGACAGCCTGACCCCAAACCTGAAAGACAGACTTCAAGGCCTGTGCAGATCCAAAATGGGGTTCAGATCTTTAAAAGTTCAGAAGTCTCTGTTATGTTTTAGCTAGAGTTTTTCTCCTAGCTTAAGTTTATGTTTTTTTTCCTCTTTTTTGTTTGTCACATTTTAACACAGACTTAACTTCAATTTTGCTCATGGATTATGATTTGAGATTTGTTTGCCTTGGATTATCCTTCAGGCAACCTTTTTTTTTGTTCTTTCTGAGCCATTTTCCTTGCATTTTCTATTTTCAAATTAATATTTTCATTTATTTAAGATTCTTACTTTGGATTGTTTCTTCAAGCAAGGAAGCACTCTCTTACATAAAATATTAAAAAATCGCTATGGAATGGCCCATAAGTTGTTTCCTTCTAGGGCAACCGTCTGTGATACTACAGGAAATTACTCAACCAAAGATTTTATAATACAATACCAATGATTGTGCTGTACAATAAAGTACTTTTAACTTGCATAATATTTATTAGGTGGACAACTAAATATAGAGTAAATTGAATAGTGATATTGAATAAAGTGAACAACCTCAATAATATTAAATTTGAAACTAAACACATTGGTTCAAATGATGTAAACAAGCTGCAAAGACAGAACTGCATATCAGCATAGATAAAACTGAAGAGTGAGAACTATATGATAGATAGTGTGGAAGATCAGCCCGACCCAGACAGATATGCAGACTCAGAAGTCCTAAAAACACACACGTTTATTTTTTATTTTTTTACTGCACAATACACACAGTGCACAAACCCCAATAATTTAAGTCCTTATCTCTTTCTTTTCTCTTTCTTTTGTTCAGCTGCCTCCATTCCTCTCCCGCAAGCTCTGTCCTCTGCCTCCCAACTCCGGCTCCCCAAATGGAGTGAGGCAGCTCCTTTTATAATGCACCCGGATGTGCTCCAGGTGGTCCCTGATGACCTTCCTGCAGCACTTCCTGGTGTGGCGGAAGTACTGCAGTCCATGGCTCTGGAACCATCCAGGCACCCCCTGACAGTGGCCATGGTCCCCACAGGGTTGAGCTTCCAAGCTTCATGGCCCCCATGAAATCCGGGGGGCTGCCCTTTTGTGTCCCGGGGAAGATACTGCCCCTCTCCCTGTCCTTCCCTTCTCCAAGCATCCTTGTAAGGCAAGGTCCTCGGTCATCTATCACAATAGATAGATAGTTAGATTGATGGATAGATTTTTATTTGGCGCAGGACTGACTTAATGCCTCTGTGCCCATCGACATTCACAGATCTTCTGTAGATGTGAGCCTGTGCTTGTGTGTTCATTTCTTTCTCTTCATCATCCAGCACATCCTCTGTTAGGGCAAACAAGCTCTCAGATATTTTCACTTATAAATTTCTGAGTGTGTGTGTGGGTGTGTGCATCCACATGCTTGTATGTGTATATGTACATCCAAATAAATTATGAATCTCAAAAACTACTCATGCAAAAATTTTGCAAATCAATAGGTCTGGTCCCATGGCTAAACAGAACAGACTGTAAAAATCACAGTTAAATTAAACAATTTTTATGGCAGTTATCATTGAACAAAGGTCAGACTGTTTTTGGAAGATATGAGGATAAGTACTGGACCTAACTGAATAAAAAATAATAGGCCCAGAGTCAGTAAGACGGCAAACATGAAGCAACTTCTTTGAAAAAGATAAGTCCATTTTTTCTGAGATAATTGTAGTTATCTTAGCATTCAGAGCAGATATCGCTCAATCTCTAAAATTTTTCTTTCGATGGAGTCATCTAGGAGTGCTACATAACTCAACAAACTGCATATTTTCTCTGAAGAAAATTGTATTTTTAAGATGATTTTCCCATAGACACAGACACCATGCTAAAATCACTTTACTTGACAGACAATTTTGACCCCATCGCTAAACTTCCATTTACTTTTCACTAAAAAATCTGTTCAAGAGAAGAGATAACTGTAAAACCCCAGCTTGAAAAGACAAAATATGGTTGCTTAAATTCAAAGAATTTATCAAACAGCAAAAGAACTGCAAAAAAGGCAATGCAAGGAAAAATAAACCTTAGACTAAAAAGTCCAATCCATAATCCAAATTCGTAGTCCATAAACAAAGCAAAAATCCACAAAAACAAGAAAATCAGAACAATGCTCACAAAGAAGATGTATTTACTACAATTCTCAATGCTGACCTGAAGGACATGTTCCTCTGCTTAAACTATAAAGGCTGAGAAAGGTACCCCCAGCTGTATGTTGCTGTGGCCTCAGCCCTTGAAACTCTGTCTTAAGGGAACAGGGCACACAACTGCAGTAAATACATTTATATGTAACTGAAAATACATACATAAATAATTAACAATCAAAACAGAATGAGGTTATAAACATAATATGCACAATAAAGACAGTTAAGTATCAACAAAAAGAACACAATAAATGAAATTACATTTAAGCCAGGGTTGAGGCCTGGGCTTAAACATGACTCATGAAACACAAAACACACTCGACATAAAGAAGTAATGAGTGCTGCCTTCATACGTACTTCTGTGTCATGTGATGGCCATTGCCTGGCAGTCTAAGCTTGCAGTTGAGTGTTATGGTGTTGATGAAAATACACAGAATGAGGAGAGTTTGTCTGAGGGCGAGGAATTGAGGGTGGATAAAAGCCCAGCATTACACTTAGGCCCTATCCACATTAAAATGTTTTCATTTAAAAATGCACACATTATTCTCCGTTTTCATTTTTCATCAATGGACTTGAGAATGTATTTGTACACAAAGGTCTTTCATTGTTACTTTCACTACAGTTGTTTGATGTTAATAATTACTTATTAACCTCCTTAGCATTGAATTTTATTCCAAAAAAACTTAAAAAGCATTTCATTTTTTTGGCATGAAAAATTATATTTTTATTAAATCTTAAAAGTATAATAATAATATAAACAATAATAATAATGATGATGAATAAAAGATAGTAATATGAAATGAACAATAACAACAAAATAATAATAACAGTAATAATAATACTACTAATGATACCAAAACGTATATAATCTTAAAATGAGTCCTCTGTGCGGTAAATCTTAAAGCACGGTGAAAAACACAATCCATCGTCACAGTCGGGACAATAACAACGTGCATCTTTGGATTTTCTTTCCAGATTTATCAGTTTCTGAACAGCACACTGCACAGGTACGAGTTGGATTCTGTTTTTAATTCTGTTGGAGGTATATAATCAATAAAATGTTTCCCAATAAGACACTCTGGATTGATCCGGGATGTGCTGGGTCGACTTCGTCTCTTTACCTGTAGTTGTGAATGGTGGATATGCGGCAATGACTTGTTCTACAATGTAAAGTTTGCATGAGATACAATTTCACCAGTCTCTTGTTTGTATAAGACAAATGCATTTCAAATGCACGGTTCCACCAGATGATGAAATATATCTTTTTGTAGTATTTCTTTTATTGCCTCCGCATAACGGGATAGAAAGTCAATTCTTGGTCCGCACAATCTACACCACCCATCGTGCTATTGTAGTTGACCACAGCACAAGGCTTCGTAACCTGCTAGCTGCCTTTTGCCTGTACAGTGATCTTAGCTGTGTTATGTATAGTGCTACAAAGACAAACATCTTTTTTCTCCTCCCATTTCAGCGCAAGCACTTTACCCTTTTGTCAAGCTACTAGTGCTCCTCGTTCTTTAGCTCTGCCAAAGTGTTCAGGCATGCCATGAAGGTTGGGACGTGCTGTTCCATATGCATTAGTCTTTCTTTGCATCAAAAATGTCAAATAGCTCTGGCGAAGTATAAAAATTGTTCATGGTTACACAGTAACCTTGATCCAGCAGATCACCTATCAAAGTCAGAACAGATGACGTAGCAACAGCATACTGATTGTATTTCGGATCGAACATTGTCCCTTTCCCTGTTTACAAAACCGAATTCCAAATGTATCCCATTTTAGATTCACAAAGCTCGTAATAATTAATGCCAAATCTTGCTCTTATTGATGCAATGTACTGTATCCTTGACAGTGTGCCCAAATAAGCCATGAGACTTTCATAGATGCTGACATCACGGAATGTCACTGGAATGTAAATGCTCAGACATTTTACTACAATAATCTGGTATATCTCACAAATTTTCTTCAGTTTGGGTGCTGGATGAATATTCTCATCAAAGTCTTCATTGTTGATAAAGTGCAGATATTTCATAATTAGTGAAAACCTACACTCCAACATAATTTCTCCAAAGAACGGTGTTCCCAAAACTATTGTTCTTGGACCCGTACCATCGCTGCTCAGGATTTACTCCAAGTCCTTGCAATATCAATAAGCCTAAACAGGGCCAGATATCATCATCAGTTGCTGGCTCCCATCTTTTTGAACAGATGGTTATTTGTCCGACTCTGTTCAGCCTAACGATTCATCTTGAAAACAATTCTGTCAATCACGTCATCATCCAGGAATAACTTCAGGTAAGTGAGTGGTTCTTGGCTGTCAACGTCCACTTTTGTTCCTGGCTGACCCACATAATCAAAATGAGCAGGCGCTGGTTTATTTAAAACAGGGTCAACAGACTGACAGACGCAAGGTTCACTTTTAGATTCATCAGATTCAGTTTTGGGCTGTTTCAGTCTCACCACCTGAGGATAGATTCACTTCCTCAACACTAGGGATGAGAAGCTCCTCAACATCATTGCTTGTATCATCAGCAAGAGCATGCAATACCTAGGCTGCTGAAAAACGTTTCTTACGAAATGACATTATTATGGAGGGGGTTACTGATCACACTTACGGGTGAGACGCACCGACACCTTTGCCCATGTGATGCTCAAATGTAACGCTTATGCAAGACGCGCCTATACCGTTGCCTGAGTAATGTTTGCTAACAGCACTTTTACAGCCCAAGTGATTCTCGGTTCTAATGCTTACGCAAGACGTATCTGTGCAATTTCCTGAGTGACACTCGGGACTAACGCTTTTAGCAAGGTTTTCATAGCCCGGGAAATGCTTGGGTATAATGCCAAGGAGGTTAATGTGCATTATTCCATAACTAGGAAATCTAAAACTTCAATGTGCATGAATGTATCCTATGATAGTGCAGTTTGCCTTTCAACCCATGCTGCCATCAAAGGCTTCAAATCTCCGGCAACACTAAAATTTTATTAAATGAGTTCAAAAACTGACAGATGGATTTTAGACCGGCTTAAAAGATATCTTAATTTTCTGCCAATCCATTGTTTTATTTAGGGTTTACAGGATGCAGATGGTTTTCAAACAACAATATTATCTTCTTATATAATGCGCAACCGTGGCTGTCTGTTTGTCTGTCCAGGATTTTAAATCACCTGTAGCTCACAAACCGTTTGTATTATTGACCTGAAATTTGGTACGCATATACTACGTGACGTCTACTGTTCACTTTCGGGGTGATGATTGACTTCCAAGGTTATTCCTCTTTTTATTTTTATTTTACTTTATTGTGGAATCAACTATCGGCAGCGGCCAGCAGGGCAGCCATGTGGCACATGTGAATGGGCACCATTCTCATCCCTACTACTTTTGCCATCACTTCCCCTATCTCTTCATATCTTAAATCATTCTTGAGGCAGAATGAAGACTTAAGTGCCAGCTTAAGCGAAAAATTAAAGAAAACATACTAAGTAATTGCAACACAAAAGCTGATTTACTAAGTTTTAATGTGAAAAGATGCTGACGAAAGAAGAGAAGAAGCGGGCCGCTAGGGTGTTTGATAGAAAAGAAGAGCTGCTCAGGAAGCAGCAAGCACATCAACCTCTGAGCAAATGAATGCTAAATGTACAGAGAAAGAGTACGACAACTATAAGTCAAGTGTATTCACCGCATGTTATTGTGCAGTGCGCCATTATTGGTATTTCCTATATACAGTATACTGTAGTTAGAAGCTGCTCTCTTCAGAGCCGTCAGGAGTGCGTTCAGCCAAAGTACTCTCTGAAGCAGGAGCACAATGTAGCGTGTAAGATCTTCCACAAGCAAGAGTAGGCTAGTGGGACACACAAAGCTCTTCTCTGAATATCACAGCTGAATATGAACACCCAGAGAATCACACAGTCTAGGACTACCTTTGCAAAGGAGCCATCATGTTGAAAAATTATAAAAAAAATGAATTTTTTAAACAACTTCATAATCTTACAAACAGGAGCCAAATTCTAGGCAGTAGGTCATACACAAAAAAAAACAATATTTTGTTTCAGTGTCCATATCAAGACAATCCAAATCCAGAAAAAGCTATTTCAAAATTAGTAGTGAGACACAAGGCAAAGGATCAAAGACAAGAATAAAGACTGCAACCAGAATGCTAAGTATACTGTTTCCGCAAGGCCTCGGCAGTTTTAAGAGAGAATGGAAAAAGAAGAAGGTACAGAGAGGTCAGAATTCATGCAGGGGTCATAACTGGGGTGACAAGAATTAAATAACAAAGCTCAGGATGTGTAGGCAGAATCACAGGCAAAGAAGAAAGTGGTAAGTCAAGAAACAAGAAAGGTACACATAAGCAGGGCCATGAAACACAAGATGTAAATCATAATCACAAGGCAGAACAATATGACATAACCTTACAAATTCTAAACTAACACAATAAAATGGTGCTAAGGTTTTATCTTTCACAAATTCAGTCTTGACCAATGAGGTACATGTGCCACTGACTTTTAAAACATTGTGCTAATGACATCATGAATGTCATTAATGCAGTTTCACACTTGACAATCATTTGTTCTCTTCTGTGGGTAAGCAACACTGTGAATTTCTTTCACTCTATTGTGAGTTTTAACTATGCATGTATGCTGGCAATTCAATAAAGAATGGTACCAAAACATCCTCTGAGAGCAACTTCTCCCAACCACCCAAGAACAGTTTGGTGACCAACAATGCCTTTTCCAGCATGATGGAACAGCAGGCCAAAAGGCAAAAGTGAAGTGACTCGGGGAATAAAACATCAAAATTTTGGGTCCATGGCCTGCAAACTCCCCAGACCTTAATCCCATTAAGAATTTGTGGTCAATTCTCAAGAAGCAGGTGGACTAGCAAAAACCCAGAAATTCTGACAGACTCTAAATCGGGGTGCCCAATGCGTCGATCGTGAGCGACTGGCAGATCGCAAAGGTAGTGCAGGTAGACCGCGTTGCATTCAAAAAAAATTTTTTTAAACGTTAGTCTATCATATATACTCCCTATGGCATTTGCCACTTGATTGACATACAGGGCGGCCAGTCTGAGATCTCTTCTCTTCCAACACACTGGTCATTCCCGCACGCACGATCAACCGCGCAAGCTACTGAAAAACTCCGGCTATGATCTAGTTAGCCTTCCAATTTATATCGACTAAAGAAGGGATTTAAAAAAAAATTGTTTGGGGAGGGTATGGGCTTGATGTGGAATTGGAAGAGGATTTCTTTCTCACAATGTCACAATCGAAGTGCGTTTGTCTGATCTGTCAATCTATCATTGCTATTGCAAAGAAGGAAAATGTGGAAAGGCACTTTTGAACTGTTCATAAAAACTACGAAATTGACGTCCTTCCAAAAAGCGATCTGAGAAAGAGAAAGGAGAGGGAACTAAAATCGCAGTTAATTGGACAGCCATCATTTTTCACTCGGCTGAATTCAAAAGCTCCTTGACTGCATTATTTGGCTCTACTTATTTATGCGAGTCAGCCTTTTCCCACATGACGATTATTAAATCCAAATACTGTAGTGACCATAAATGTATTGAATTGTTATTGTGCCAAGGTTATTCAGTTATGCAAGGTACGACAACATACATTTTATGTATAAAGTATACTCAGTATATACTCTTGTGGCATGCGGCTGGGGGTGCTACCCAGCCGGGACGCCCAAGAGGACTGGAGGAGGGCTTGCGCCTCCTCCTGACCATGAGAGGGTGACCGCCCTGGTTGCACTGGGGATCACGGGTGCAGAGCTTGGAAGCTCAACCCTGTAGGGGCCCGTGGTCACTGCCAGGGACTGCCCTGGTGCCAGAAGAGCCCTGGACCTCAGCACTTCCACCACACCCGGAAGTGCTGGGGGGAAGAAGACCGGGGACACCCGGAGTGCTTCCGGGTACGCAGCTGGCACTTCCGCCACACAGGGGAGTGTTGGGAAGCACCTGGAGCCCATCCGGGCATGTATAAAAGGGGCCACCTCCCTCCATATGATGACTGGAGTTGGGTGGAAGTGGACAAGAGTCTTGGAGCAGCGGAGTGGAGGCGGTGAAGAGAGGCACTGAGTAAAGAGGCCTGAACTTTGGGGTGATTGGTGCTGGAGGCACTGGGTTGTGCATTTGAACTTGTAAATATTAGAGTAAAATAAATGTGTGTGTTGGGTGAACAAACGTTGTCTGTCTGTCTGTGTCCGGGGCTCGTTCCACACTGTATATACAGTATATAACATTTTTAATGTAGGTAGATCATTTCGACCTGGTTATTTTAAAAGTAGCTCGCGAGCCGAAAAAGTGTGGGCACCCCTGCTGTTAGCATTGATTATGGAAAAATTATCTGCCATCAGTCAGGATTTGGCCCAGAAGTTGATTGACAGCCTGCCAGGGCAAATTGCAGAGGTCTTGAAAAAGAAAGAAGGGCCAACACTGCAAATATTGACTCTTTTTATCAACTTAATGCAATTGTCAATAAAAGCCTTTGAAACTTATGAAATGCTTGAAACATCTGACAAAAAGATCTAAAAACACTGCAGCAGCAAACTTTGTGGAAACCAGTACTTGTGTCATTCTCAACACGTTTGGCTATGACTGTACACTCAATGGGCCAATGATCAAATCCCGATAAAAAAGGAAGCATCCATTTGCCACCTAGAAATCATCTAAAAGGTAGCTTATAAAATCCTGTGACTGTCTTATCTCAGTACATTGCCCAACAGTTGATCCTGATTGAACTTAATGGCAAGCCTTGAACTGAAGACTAAAGGCAATAGGACCGCAATGTCCCCATAAAAAATGCCCTCTGGCTTCCTTATGATGAATTAAAGAAATAATACAGCATTTTATCTTTTGTCTCCTTTGTAGAGACCCTTTAAACTCTGACTTTTTACAACACTGCTGGCCATCAGCAGCCATGGTTTATCATTATGCGATGCACTGGGACACATCATCAGTGATGTTACATGGGGTCATAGGATATTTCAAATCTTTTAACATTACTCACCCCTTTCCTGCAGCATCCTTGCACCAGCTTCTCATGCTTTCTCTTTTTCCTGTCATTGACTTACTCAGTTTTGTCTTCCCAGGGTACAGTTGGTTCCATCATGACAACCTGGCATGAAGCCTCTGACAGGAGGATAATGTTTGGCCTCTCTCAGACATTGCGGTTGTCATTGTGGTGTCTGAGAATTTGAGTTGTCTCTCCAGGTCGACTCCGAGCTGCTGGTCTGAAGCTGTCCTGATTAGGCCTCCTGGTGTTTCTCCTGTGGCTGCCAATGATCTCCTGCCCTGATGAAGGTGACTAGTAACTTGCCTGGGCAGAGGCTTTTCAGTGTTATTCATAGCCATGTCGATGGATTCTGCTACCACTTTTCATACTTGACCATGATGCCAGCGATAGCACCCTTTGCCATGGCATTTGGCCAACTGCTGAGGATGTGTTCCAGGGTTCCTGTGCTGGGCAAAGAGGATAAGATGGTGTATCACTCTTGCACCAGACAAAGAGGTTTGGTAGGACAGCAAAGACTGATTGGATAATGAACCTCATGTGCTAAGGTACTTTTTGCCAAAAATCTGCCAAGGAGATCTTCCTCACCAGAACACTCTCCCACCTGGTCCAGGCTCTTCCCTCCGCAAACCTACTATCCGGTTAGTTTGCACCTCCTCAACACATGCTCAACTCGAACCTCCTCCTGACTAGGTGATGTGTTTTCTGCCCTTTGTCCTTGCCATATCAAAATGATGGAAGGCTACCTAGCCCCACCTGTCCATTTGCTACAATCCCACCCAGTACTTTGTGCCTCATTCCTTTCTCAGCTGTCACCTCTGCATCCGTAGTATTCCACTTCCTGCTTGTTGGATGCCAGAAGAAGAGATCTTGTTATTGAGAATTTTGCTGTTTCAGAAACTCTCTTGAATTTATATCCAAACAAATCAAATTCTTTCTAGAGACAAATACATCCCCCGAGATCTCTGCAGGAATACTCTGTGAAACTCTTAAGGCCTTCTTAAGAGGTCAGATTATCTCATATCTTTCTCACAGAAACAAATCCGAAGCCAAGAAACTAGCAGAGATAAAAAGCGAAATTACTAAAATAGATGAAGAACACGCCAGACTACCAAGCGAGACTATACATAGGAGGAGGCAGGCTCTACATTCGGAATTAAACCTCTTGACAACTAAAGAAACTGAACAACTAATTTACAAATCTAGACATCATTACTATGAACATGGGGAGAAAGCTAATAAGCTTTTAGCTCAACAAATTCACAAGCAAGAAGTGCGCAACGCAATCTCGGTAATCACTAGCACGAACGGAGATAAAATCGTCGAACACAAAAATATAATGCATAATTTCAGAGACTACTATAAATCCCTATATACTACTGAGTTTAAAGAAGACAATACACAATCTAATACATTTCTAGATACATTACAGATACCACAAATAGACGCTTTTAGTGCGGAGGAACTTGATAAACCTCTGACGTTATCAGAATTACTAGATGCTATAAAATCACTCCAAGGCGGGAAAGCAGCAGGCCCTGATGGTTACCCTGCAGAATTTTACAAGAAATTCTCGGCTCAGCTAGCTCCACTACTATTAGCAACATTTACAGAAGCCAGAGATAACCAATCTCTTCCACAAACCTTTCGCCAAGCACTAATCACTGTCTTTCCAAAACAAAATAAGGACTTATTACAATGTGCATCATACAGACCAATTTTACTTCTGAATAACGACGTTAAAATACTCTCTAAAATCTTAGCCAGAAGGATGGAGAAAGTGCTCCCCTCGGTAATATCACAAGACCAAACTGGATTTATTAGGGGCCGGCACTTATCTTTCAATCTTCAACGCCTGTTTAATGTAATATACTCACCAACTAAATCAAACACCCCAGAAATATTATTATCACTGGATGCAGAAAAAGCATTCGACATGATTGAATGGAAATACCTTTTTACTATATTGGAGAAGTTTGGGTTTGGCCCAAACATCTGTGCATGGATTAAATTACTGTATACTAACCCAGAAGCTTCAGTTTGCATCAACAACATTTGCTCAGACTACTTTAAACTAGAACGTGGCACTAGACAAGGATGCCCCTTGTCACCGCTGCTGTTTGCGATTGCCATTGAACCACTAGCAATACATTGTCGAAATACTGATCAGATAAAGGGGATTAGCAGAGAAGGACTGGAACAGAAAATTTCATTATATGCAGATGACATGGTACTGTATATATCAGACCCAGAAAATTCCGTGCCTGCAGTCTTAGCAGCACTCACAGAATTTCAAAAGATCTCTGGTCTCAGAATTAATCTGAATAAAAGTGTACTCTTTCCAGTGAACTCTCAAGCATATAATATTAGATTAGATACCCTACCTTTTATCATTGCAGAACAGTTTAAATACCTAGGGGTAAACATCACAAGTAAACATAAAACTCTATATCAACAAAATTTCGCCGTTTGCATGGAAAAAATTAAACAAGACTTGCATAGATGGTCAACCCTTCATCTCACACTAGCTGGAAGAATTAACACTGTTAAGATGAATATTCTTCCTAAACTCCTTTTTTTATTTCAAAACATCCCAATATACATTAATAAATCATTTTTTAGGCAATTAGATTCGACAATAACCTCATTTATTTGGAATTCAAAACATCCACGCATCAAAAGAGCGACCTTACAAAGACAAAAGGCAGAAGGTGGCATGGCTCTTCCTAACTTCCAGTTTTATTACTGGGCAGCAAATATACAGGCGATAAGAACCTGGACACAAATAGAAGAACATACACAGGCTTGGTCTGCAATAGAAGTAAAATCCTGCAGTACTTCTTTGTATTCCTTGCTCTGTGCTCCAATAAACACACGTTATCGGCAATACACTAATAACCCAATTGTGCTCCACTCACTTAGAATCTGGAACCAATGTAGAAAGCATTTTAAGATGGAGAAGCTTCTATCTGTTGCACCCCTGCAAGAGAACCACCTCTTTCAACCTTCACAAACATATGCAGTTTTTAATATTTGGAAAAAATTTGGAATTAACTCGCTTAGAGATCTTTATATAGACAATGTCTTTGCATCCTATGAACAATTACATTCCAAATTTAACATTCCAGCTACACATTTCTTTCACTATCTTCAAGTCAGAAACTTTGTTAAACAAAACCTTACAGATTTTCCTCATCTTGCACCCTTAACCATGCTGGAAAAAATATTGCTCAATCTCAAGGACTTAGACTCCATCTCTACAATATATAAAATCATTTTACAATCCCTCCCTTTCAAAGATCCAAGAAGACACTGGGGAAAAAGATCTTTCAATTAATATATCAGAAAAGGAGTGGAAAGTAGCAATGCAGAGAATTCACTCGAGCTCCATATGCGCAAAGCATACAATTATACAACTCAAAATTATATATCGAGCACATCTGTCTCGACTAAAACTTTCCAAAATGTTCCCAGGGCATGATCCAACCTGCGAACGTTGCAACCAAGTCCCAGCCTCACTAGGTCACATGTTCTGGTCCTGCACCAAATTAACATTATTCTGGACAAACATTTTTAATTACCTTTCAGATAGCCTTGGACTCACAATCCCTCCAAACCCATTAACAGCTGTGTTTGGTGTTCTTCCAGATGGGTTTAAAGCGGAGAAAGACAAACAAATTGTGATTGCATTCACTACACTTTTGGCACGTAGACTTATTCTCATAAACTGGAAGAACCCAAACTCTCCTCTTTTAAGTCAGTGGGAAACCGATGTGTTATATTATTTGAAGTTGGAAAAAATCAAATACTCAGTTAGAGGATCCGTACTGACTTTTTTCAAAACATGGCAGGATCTAATCAGTAATATTTTAAAATAAGTTCATAAGGCACAAAGAGTTTATTAATTTAGGTATGTTTACAAGCCTTAAATTTAACGCCGTTTGGCTTGCTCTCTCTCTCTCAGGGGTGGGGATCGATCTGTTCTTAATTTTTTCTCTTTGTAAAAACTTGATTGCTTTGTATGGATTGTAATAAAATTAATAAAAAAGGAAAAAAAAAAAAAAGAAACTCTCTTGCACAGGAGACCGTAAACTCTTCATTTAAGCTACTGATGGGGAGCTGCAGTTTATTCTTTCCCCTACAGGGGGCAATGCTGCTGAGAGTGTGTGGATGACCCAACTACCTGTGAATGAATATAGCTGTCAGCCCCTGTGTTTAAGCCCGCAGGATGAGCTACTTTAATTTTAGTCAACTAATGATGAAGCCACATCCTATCTCAGGTGACACCAACACCCCTTTACAGTGCATACATGGGTATTACATGACTGCTTATTTTAGGTTACATGGAGGTGGGTTTCAACAACAGTATTTTCCAGGAGCCCATCTATGTATTCTATATAATGAAATGCATCTAATGAATACTTAGGGACTATGTAATAAATCCACATACTGATCAGTTTTTGTTTTACTTAATAACAGAAGTGTACATACATGTACCAACACATTTTAATACAGTGAATTTGAGGCATTCAAGCTCCCTCATGTATTCAGGTTTTTAAAAAGTCATAATATTAAAGCCTACTGTTCAAAGTCAGGCAAAAACGTCAGTTGCCTTAGCAGCACTATGAATCTGAATTATTAATGCCATCAGATCTTTAGTGCCTGATGAAGCAGACAGGGCATCAGTTTATTTGACATCTCCTCTGAAAAAAGACTCGACCACCCAACAGTGCTGTGGCCGCCTCTTCATAGTGCCTGCAGGGGCAAACAGCTGTGACATTCAGGCAGAGTGAAGAACTCGTCTTGTCGAGCCAGCCACAGACCTTTCACGAGGATCCCTGCACCTGATCCTCACTGGAAGCCTTCCATGTAATTACCGGCCAGTGTAAGCTCGGCCAGGACCCTCGAGGTAGCAGCACTGCAGGCTTTAATCAGTAAAGTGCAGGCTTGTTAAACCCTCATAATGACCATCCTGCTTAGAAATCCCCCATAGGCTTCTCTCTGACTCGAGTACAACAAAATCCCCAAAACGCTCCATTTGTTACTGTCAACGGCATGAAAACGCATTTTTTTTTTTTACTGGCGGTTTGAAATTCAGAGACTGTCATATTTCTTGCAGTAGAGGACTCTCCCTCAGTGCCATTTGTTAATTTTTTGTGATGTACTGTGCTTGTTAACTGGAATTGTATTGAAGACCCAAGATGTCCCTCGACAATGCCAAAACTAACGAGTGGACAGCATCCGGAGAATTGAAGCAATTATGTTTCCTGAAAATAAAAAGAATTCTACTCTTTTATATATGGTGGTGGGCAAAACACACGAAACAAATTAAAACATATTTTGTCTATTAAACATATTTCTTCTTGTATTTATGATGTAATATATTTCATTATAAATCTTTTGTGACACACTAGCATAGGTTAACTAGGGGGAAAGCAGAGATTTATTTTGTATGACAGAAAATGAGAATCCAACAGGGCTAGCTGTACAAAGCCTTCATATGGGTGAAAATAGACCCATCCTGATCAGTTAATGGGTATATGTAGGGGTGTCCCACCCTGGCTGAACACCAATATGAGATACGAGGGACTGGCTTGGGGCCCTCTACATCAAAGCTTCATAGGATTTCTGGCCCTACTAAAAAAATATACACGGCTTGGAGATCCAGGGGATGTGTGGCTTTTAGACAGCACTGTGACAACAGGGTCAGCTGAGATGAATGGGAAATGCAGACTAGAATTTTCTAAATGGAGAAACATCTCTAAAAATACAGGGAGTCGTTATATTGTGGGGTGAGCAAGTACATTACTACCATTGGGGTACCACAAACCCTGATTACCTGGGTACGTATTTTGTCTTTATTTATTTAAAAGCCCTTAAATTTGCATACTTTCTGTATTCTGACGTGCATTTCTACATCAGGGTGGTATATAAGGATGAGCAAAATGATTTGCATGAAACAAAATTTGTCGCAAAAGTCAGTGCTTTGCTTCGCAAACAAATTTACTAAATACAATGCGTTTCACCTCCACTGAAATCTGTACTATTTACAATTGAGTAAAGGCTTTTAGTTCCTGTCTGGAAGTATTTTCATCAGTGATGAGTGAACCTCAGCTGAATTCACTTCACCTTGAGTTTGGTCAATTCACAGAAATGTTTGTAGTGAGAAGTCAAGCAAAATTACACCTTTTATTGGCTAACTAAAAAGATTACAATAGTCAGGCTTTCGAAGCAAATCAAGATGTGCCTGAAGAAGGGGCCTGAGTTTCTTCGAAAGTTTGCATATTGTAATCTTTTTAGTTAGCCAATAAAAGGTGTCATATTACTTGACTTCTCACTAAATTTATAATGGCTAACCTGGTTCAACACCCTAGTACTACAGAAATGCTTGGGAACTTTACCGAACTCCACGAAATGCAAGTCAATGGAGAAGAAGAAACTAAACTATTTCTGAATGGGTTATTAAAGGTATTTTAAGTGTCCCTGATGGTAAGAGAAGCATCTGCCAACTATGCTGGACTGATTATTGTGGCCAAATAGTGACCTGAGCTGTGAGGCAGTCACACTAACCATACTGCTGCTTTGAGATAAAATGAATAGAATCAGACATTAGAAGAGTACAATTTCTTGCAGACAATGACAGACAGGAAGCAGGAATCACGGAGGCTTGGCCAGCACAGATTCAACCACATGTACTCACCTCTCAAACAGAAATGTGCATTTTTTTTTTCCACACGTTTGTCAACTCACTGCCACTGCTACCAAATAAGATCAACATTAAAAGCACATGGATGCTTCACCCCTTCCTGTTGCAGTAATACTATTAAAGAGGTAGGCTCATATATTAAACATACTGTAGGTCACGTACAATTCCAATCAAAAAGACATTATCTTAAAGACAAGAATACTCCAACACATTTTTAGTTTCTTTCTGCATGTGCATTTTATATTTAAGTGTTGTCGCAGATGGCTGGGGGGACGACCTGGCCAGGACACCCAGGAGGACCGGAGGAGGGCTCACGCCTCCCCCAGACCACGTGGGGGGCCACCACCCTGGTGCCTTTGCCTCTTGTATACTTGGGGGACTGTACCATTCAATGTTGGCTGCTATAGTTATATGATGTTACATTGGCCTCGCAAAGTGTCATGAAGCACTGAAAAAGAAATGCTGGCCACACAGCATATTTTCAGGAAAATATTTGATGAGCAAGGTGTCCAGCAAACCCAACAAATTTGCTGTAATCAACACAAATTTTGCCAATTACACATGTATCTGTCTGTCATTTAGTATTTAAGTGAAGATTTCTACTGGTAAAAGATCACCAGAATTGTGCATATGCTCACCTAGGATAAGGCATTTAGTAGGTAAACAGTTGGCAATGGGGACTTTCTGTGTAGCCGGTTTTCCTTTGGAGAAAACAGAGCAATGTGCACTATAGTGTGTGTTGGTGTATCTTTGTGTGAACAATATTCTCTATGTCAATTTGTGATATGAATGACAAGCATAAATATAATCAATTTGACAGAAGTGCTGCAGAAAAGAACACAGGTAACCACAAAAGAATGTATGAGGCTTTAGGGATCAATATTCCCTATTTCCCACTACACAAAAAAACACAATTTAAAATGCCCAGCAACTCCTCATTGTCTTTTGTGTTTTTCAATTGCTAAATCACCAGCAGAAGTCATTTCAGTGTCAGTTTTGCAAAACTGCCTGTGAAACCTGTATGCTTTGCTCATCTCCAATAGTACATAAAAGTGTATAGACGGTTCCTCAGTCGGCAAAGTGTTGCTAAAAATGAAAGAGATGAAATGGGAGTGAATCTGTGTATATCAATCTAAAAAGACAGATCTCTCATAGGGTGAAGCAATCCCTGCAAGTGTAGGCAGTGAACCAGAAGTAATCTGTTTAGAAGGAAACAGATTCTGAAAGACATGGAGATGACAGCACATGGTCCCAAGAGTGGGAGGTGAGATCATGTTGCTAATTTGGACAATTAGGATTGGGAACACAGGCAGGAGGATAATAAGTCCTTCGAGATCAATAGGTATCAGCACTCAATTCCCAAATGGGAAGAGTTGGACAACTTTTTCAGTTTAGAGACATGGGGTACTTGCAGAAGGAGTTACAGCTTGGTGTCCATGTGAAACAAAGAAGGCAGCCATCACAGATTCTGGAACTTGGCCTAGAAGTGCTGCCATAACAGATTATGGAACTTGTTCTAGAAGTGACCTGAAGATGATGTTTAAAAACAAAGTCAGGGAATAGAGATGAATTAGTCTAAAGGAGGAGGGAGAATTGAGAAGAAAACCCGCAGATTGGAAATGACAGAAAACAGATATTTACTGTATGTTAATTGATGTCATTCATGTCATTTGTGTACTTCAACTCATCTAAATAATATGATTGATTATTATTGATTAAACAGCTAAACCTGATAGATAGATAGATAGATAGATAAATAGATAGATAGATAGATAGATAGATAGATAGATAGATAGATAGATAGATAGATAGATAGATAGATAGATTCTTCAAAGTAAGAAATCTTTAATGGCATTTTGCTGGATTGTGTGTTTGCTTGAAGAACCATCGCTTGGCAAAGAACCATTTAAATCTTGGAAGGGTTCTTGGAATATGAACGTGGTACATTGTACGTTAAAAGGTTCCTAATATATGTGGAAGTGTTTAATATATAGGCTATTTGGCAAAATACTAACAGATCAAGAAAACCTGAAATTAGCCTGTGGAGTTGTATGCAGCAAGAATCCTTTTTAAATCAAAAACCCACTGATATTTCGGAAATCTGTTATCATCTATTCTTGGCCATTTATGGAATAAAAGTTCCTTCCGGAACCTTAATGTTGATAGTTCTTTTGGGGACTAAAAATGGTTCCACTATGATGTTGGTTTAAAGACCAATGTGACATCTTTATTTTTAAGAGTTGTAGATAGATGTTCGGACTCGGCCAGTACTTGGATGGGAGATCTGTGCTGCAAAGATGGCATCGTCCTTTGGATGAGACGTAAAACTGAGATTCTAACTCTCTGTGGTGATAAAAGATACCTGGGCATCCTTTGTAAAGTGTTCCAACAATCATGGATGGATTAAAAGCCAGAAGTCTGTATGACCATCAACATCAAGTGACTCCGTGAGAACCCTAACTACAAAGAGGACTATTTCATTTATGTTAGGTAGAATGCCCAGAGGGGACTGGGCGGTCCCGTAGCCTGGAACCCCTGCAGATTTTATTTTTTTTCTCCAGCCATCTGGAGTTTTTTTTTTGTTTTTTCTGTCCTCCCTGGCCATCGGACCTTACTGCTTTTCTATGTTAACTAATGTTGTCTTATTTTAATTTCTTATTTTGTCTTTTATTTTTCTTTTTTTCAGTATGTAATGCACTTTGAGCTACTTTTTGTATGAAAATGTGCTATATAAATAAATGTTGTTGTTGTTGTTGTTGATTGGGGCGAAGCCCAATGTCCAGGCTAAATTGCCCACCACGGCCTAGTCATTCTGGCCCACTAATTATCTCCTATCTCTGATTGGCTATCTTTCTCACCACTTCACCACCTAATCACTAATGTGTGGTGAGCGTACTGGCACAAAAATGGCTGATGTTGCATCATCCAGGTGGACGGTACACATTTGTGATGGTTAAAGTGGCTCCCTATTCACTATGAAAAGCACTATATAAATGTAAAGAATTATTATCATTATTATTATTATTATTATTTAGTAAGATTAAAATAACAAAGTAACCAGCAGTTCTCCATTTTACTTGTTTCCATTTATACCTGTGTGTATTCATCATGAACTATCTGGTTTAATAAAACACTTGAAGGGGAACTGAAGAGAAAAAAGTGAAGGACTGAGAATTAGTAATCTTCTTGAGGCTTCAAATCATTTGGCTGATGTCTTTAGAAAGGAAAAAACTGTGTGTTATAAGAATGACCTAACAAGGCAGAATGAAGACACTAACAAGTCATAAAATAAAATCTAAAGATTTGTTATTGTCAAGGATTAGTTTCAAATGAAGCATTTGGGTTGGAACAAACGCCTGCAACCTCCAGGACCGACCATGCAGATTCCTGCTCAAGATGATATTCAACAGCACAGAGCCTTTAAACTAAATCACATCCTTCATTCCTCAGCTCTACATATGAATTTGCCTTGGGGGGTCTCCGTTTAATGCAATTTTAGACACACAAAACTGATAAACGCATTCTGTATTTCTGTGCCATTGGAACTCACAGGAAAAGAGCCGTCAACTCAAAATTATCACAAAGAACTTTTTAAACCAAGCACAAAATGTGGCAGGGGGAGAAAAATGGATTAAACACAAAATTATTAAAATGAATAAAGGATGGTTTAAGCAAATTATGCCCCCTCAGAGTTCCACTCATGTAGAGAATCTTATCCATGGTGCATTGGCCCTCATGCTCCCCATATTTTTCTCTCTATATGTCTCCCCAACTTGCTTCCTACACTCCTTTAGGTTCTAGCAGACTTTTCAATCCCATTCTGCACTTGCTTCTGGGACTCATTTCTGGTTGATAGGGGCATCAGGACATTACAGCATAATTGGTGAGAATTTGCACAGACATGAAGCCCTGGAAAACTAATGTTTCTGAGTCCCCACATCTAACCTGTGTGTCAAGGCCACCTAGAAACCGTGAGTCTGTGACGTATACTAATGACGTGTATTCCATTATACTTTCATTCCATTTTCTTCTTTTCTGACCCCGCCATGTACTTTACTTCATTCTTTTCTCAATCAGATAATTATAGGCTTTTACAGATAATGTGTTAATTATGCTGTAACAGGGAAACGTGTTTGAGATCTTCAGTCTGTCTTAACTGCTGTGCAATGATTAAAGTTACCGACAGCATTTTTCACTGTCAGAGAAAGTAAATTGATTATTAATCAGTATTAAAGATTCTCAACTCAGCCAGCCATGCTATCTTTGGAAAGAAGATGGAGAAAAAGGTAAAAAACACTTAATCATCCATCCATCCATTATCCCAAGCCTCCTCATTCCACAATAAGGCCACATCAGCAGATCTGGGTAGCATGCCTTTGCAACACAAGACCTTTTCATTCTTACTCTGCCAGTTTAAAGACCATAATCTGTCTAACCTACAAGAATTAAAAATGTGTGGGCAAATGTAGGAAGGCACATAGACCCATGGAGAATGAGCAAGCTCCATTAATGTTAGCCTGGGAATGGAATTTGGATTTTCCAGACTGCCATGCAGTGGTGCTAACCGTTCTGCTATTATGAAATGTGTTTCTTCTGTGAATTCTCAAGATTTTAATATTTCAGCTTGAAGGAAGGCTGATCAGATTTACTCCATCAAAGCAGGTGCACTTTAGAAGTGGAAACCCCATGCTGTGGATATCTCATGACTTTAATAAAGCAGATGAAGCAATAAACATGTGCCTAAAGAGCAAGACATCACGCACATTTAGATCCTACTCATGCGTGTCTGGCTTCACTTAATTACAACCTCTCAATTCGATGGAGCAAAGGTCAGCCACTTCAAACATCAACAGCTGAGCAGGAGACATGACCCAAATATTTATTTTAAAAATAAGAAATCAGCATCTTGAAGGAAAAGGCTTAGTGAGAAATGAAAAGGGGAGAGCTTCCATTGTGCAGCACAAAGAGTAAATGAGAGCTGAAAAAGAGTGGCTGGAACTTGACCTGCTTTATTGTGGAGTTTATCACCACCTGACTATCTATTGTGCTCAGGGATCATAGGAGGCTGCCCAAATGTTTTGTGCCTGGAAAGTTACCTTTTATCAGGTTTAGTTTTAATCCTTCCATCCGTCCATTGTTGTCTGAAAGCAGTTTTCCATTATAGGGTCACAGGGAGCTGAAGTGTGAAGGCAGGAAACAAGCTGAGACGGCACAGCAGTTCATCACAGTCCATACCCATTTACACTCCCACGTTCACAAACACTGGGCCAGTTAATTTAACAGGCAAGTTGATTACTTTGTGTCTTTTCCACAATGTCCCTCATTTTTCCAATTGTTATTTATGTTGTTGCACTCCTGCAAATAGGGAGCATTTACAAGGCTCTGGTAAGGCGGCACCTCCACCTCAAGTGCCTGAGGCGTTGGCATCAGCTGACCGCCAGATGAGTCAGGAGATGACTTCTGGGTTTTGTGAGGAAGTCCCTGCCTGCCTCTTCCACCACAGAACCTACTTGAGGAACAATGATACAAGAAGTCGGCCTTCTCTGATGAACCCACCTCTGAGGAGGATGTATCTCTGATGGGAGAAGTTCGTAGTTGAAGGAACCTTAACTTCAAAAAGAACTGGTGTCACACATGTGTGCTTGGGAAGCAGGCTAAGGGCTTAAAGAGGGTGGAATACAAGAGCAGTTTTTTTTGAAATGCACTAACCTTTCCTCTCCCTCTCCTACAGATTTCCTTGACTTCTCATTACTATCAACTTGATAATTAACAATGGTAGACAAGTTGATTTAATCTAATACTGCCCATCCATTGTCATAATCTAGTTTATCTAATTTACAGTGTGTTTACATGTGCTTCAAGAATCCAGTTATTTATAGAAACTGATATCTAAAATGTCATGTAAACCCTTATTCCAGTTAGAGAAATCGGGTTATTGCCCTCTGAGAAACCTGGTTAACAGAAGTAGATTTCTCATTGAATAACCTGATTATGTGGCTATGTAAACCCTTAACCGGGTTACTGTTAAGGGTTGCACTCTGTCACCCTCCGCATGTATTTGCTTTCCACAGACTTTCAGCAGCCATGGGTAGAAATGTCCAAAAGTTAAATTTCCAGAGGCAAAAGTCTGGGTGATCACATTATCCATTATCATGGCTGAAATAATCTGTCTCAATATTTTAGAAATTGCTGAATTTATGTTGATGAGCTGTGTCTCCCAGCATAGTCTTAAGGGCAAGGAGGAGATTCCAGGAGACAGGCAGTTACTTTAGGAGAGCTGGACAGGGCCGTAGAAGGTCCTTAACCCATCAGCAGAACCAGTATCTGCTCCTTTGGGCAAGGAGGAAAAGGATGAGCACTGGTAGAGCCCTAGAAAATGGCCTCCAGCAGGTCACTGGTGTAAATGTCTCTGACCAAACAATCAGAAACAGTCTTCCTGAGGGCCTGACATCCTCTAGTGGACCCTGTGCTCACTGCCCGGCACCGTGGAGCTCAATTGGCATTTGCCATAGAATACTAGAATTGGCCAGTCCACCCCTGGCGCCCTGTGCTTTTCACAGATGAGAGCAAGTTTATCCTGAGCAAATGTGACAGACGTGAAAGGGTCTGGAGAAGCCATGGAGAACATTATGCTGCTTATAACATCGTTCAACATGACCGGCTTGGTGGTAGGTAAGTGATTGTCTAGGGAGGCATATCCATGGAGGGACGCACAGATCTCTACAGGCTAGATGATGGCACCTTGATTGCCATTAGGTAGGTATCAGGATGAAATCCTTGGACCCATTGTTACACCCTATGCTGGTGCAGTGGGTCCTGGGTTCCTCCTGGTACATGACAATGTCCAGCCTCATGTGGCGAGAGTATTCAGGTAGTTTCTGGAGGAAGTGATACCATTGACTGGCCCCCACACTCGCCTGACTTAAATGCAATAGAGCACCTCTGGGACATTATGTTTCGGTCCATCCAATGCTGCCAGGTTGCATCTCAGACTGTCCAGGAATTCAGTGATGCCTTGGTCCAGTTCTGAGAGAAGATTCCCCAGGACACCGTTCGTCGTCTCATTAGGAGCATGCAATGACGTTGTCAGTCATGCATACAGGCACGTGGGGGCCATACAAACTGCTGAATATGATTTTGAGTTGCTGCAATGAAATTTCGGCAAAATGGACGAGCCTGCCACATCATTGTTTCACTTTTATTCTCAGGGTGTCTTTGAATTCAGCCAACTGTAGGTTGATAATATTCATTTCCATCAAACAATGTGGCATCCTTTCATTCCTAACACATTACCCAGTCCATATCAGTAGAGATATCCAGCAGGATTTTTTTTCCCATTGAGATGTGATGTGTTTTCAAAGCGTCCCTTTCATTTTTTTGAGCAGTTTATTTTTTCAGGACACATGATGCAGCAGTTAACCACTCTGATTTTATGTAGTTTGCTTTATAAAGGGGCACAGCAGCATGGTGGTTAGTGTTGCTAATTCATGAATCTAGTATCCTGGGTTTGAATCCCAATCCAGGACCTGTCCATGGAAGGTCAAACATTCTCCCTGTGTCTGCATAGGTGTTCTATCAGGTAAGTCTTGTATTCTAAAGATATGTGACTTAAACTAATTAGCATTTCCAAACTCTTCCAGTGTTTAAGTGGGCCATTCAATGGACTGGTGACCTGATTCTGTCTTTGAAACCAGTGCTGCCAGGATAGGCACTGGCTTCCATGACATTAAATTGGATTTTGTACAATATTTTTTAGACCCCTTCTGTTTCTACACACTTTGTTGTGTCAATCTAATCTTTAATATATAGATTTGGCATATTTGCTCATCAGTCTACATTCAATAACCCATAATGATAAAGTGAAAACAGAAATGTTTGCATCCTCGAACCCACTAAACCCAGTTTAGGGCCATGTGTTCTCTGACATATTCCAGCAAAAGTTCTGTTTTGAAATACATACTGTATACACAGAATGCTCACAGATGGTTCCAGATTAGACATTACCTAACCTAACATGCTGTGTGGGAAGAAAACAAAAGTATGTGGATTAAAACACACATACACAGGCATGAAGAGAACATGTAGTCTCCAAACAGAAGCAGTGAGGTAGCAACACTAACCAATGCATCACTGGGCTGCCTAATGGATAAGCCAAAATATTTTGACATCACATCAAGCTAATCGGTATTTCTCTGAGACTGTATGAGAAAAATTGAGTACCTGAAGAAAATCCCACATAAAAAAGGGAGAACATGCAGACTTCATATGGATGATAATTAGGCATGGCACTTGGAGGCAGTACACTGGATCTGTGAGGCAGCAATGCTGCTCACTATACTGGCCCAGCTCAAGCAGCAGAACTGTAGTAACTACACTGGGATAAAATTGATCAGCCACATCTTGAAGTTATGAGAAAGAGTAGTGGAAGCTCGGTTAAGAAAGTAGGTGTGAGTAGTGAGCAGCAGTACGGTTTCATGCTGGGAAAGAGCACCTCAAATGTGGCGTTTTCTCTGAGGGTGTTGATGGAGAAGTATAGAGAAGGACAGAAGGAGTTACATTGTGTCTTTGTGGACATGGAGAAAGTATATGACAGGGTGCCTCAAGAGGAGTTGTGGCATTGTATGAGGAAGTCGAGAGTGACAGAGAAGTACGTAAGAGTTGTACAGGATATGTACGAGGGAAGTGTGACAGTGATGAGGTCTGTGGTAGGAGTGACAGATTCATTCAATGTGGAGGTGGAATTACATCAGGGATCAGCTCTGAGCCCTTTCTTATTTGCAATGGTGATGGACAGGTTGATAGACGAGATTAGACAGGAGTCCCCGTGGAGTATGATGTTTGCTGATGACATTGTGATCTGTAGCGATAGTAGGGAGCAGATTGAGGAGACCCTGGAGAGGTGGAGATACCGTACACGCCCAAAATTCACGGGGGTTACGAATTGTGAAAAACCGCGATTTTTGGATGTGGTTAAAGAATGCCTTTTAAATGCCTATTTTTATAGTTTAAACCCTAAATACAGTATGCTCCAAAGCACTTTCATTTTGTTGCAAACTCAGCTTAATACATTAGTACTTTACTGTATGTAATAAAATTACTTAATACATTACCTAAAAACAGAATGTAAAGGTAAACCCGCATACTGTACAGTACTGTACTGCTATGTCTCCCGTGGTGCTAGAATGTAAAATACCGATGTTACCGCTATACGTATTATAATTCATGCAAGCGTGTTTTCTTTGGTATGCGCTGTCATTTTCCTTGTTATAAGTAGATTAATACATAATTTAATTTAATTAAAATACAGTAAAATGTACGGGTACTCACCAATGATGAATGATATTGATGGTGATGAAAATGATCAAACCATCCCTTACTGGCTTGAAAATCTTCAGGCTCCGGTGCTGTTGGTGGTCCTGGCGGTTCTTCGGTACCTTCTACATTGTCTCCTGTAGCGAACTGCTGGTACAATTTCCGTGCTTTCTCATGTATGATATTACCATCCAAGGGGATGTTCTTCTTCCTGCAGTCGGTGATCTACAATGCCAAGGCAGATTCCATCCTGACGATATTTTTATTCCTTACTGTCGTTACCTTTTTGGCACTATCACAGAAACTTACAGATACGGTACTCCGGATCACTGCTTCGTTCTTCTTTATGTAGCGTACGGTGCTTTCATTAATGCCATAGTGGTGTGCTACTGCAGCATAACTTTTTAGTTCCTGGAGCAAATCCAGTAGTTCAACCTTCTCCTGGAGTGTTTTAAACTTAAGCCTTAGAAGGTGCAGGGCGTTTCGGCAAAATCTTGTGCATTTAAGAATAACAAAATGAATGCAATAACAAAATGGAAAACACGAGGAGATGCGTCACAGGGAAGCAGTCAATCAGCAGCAAGGAGAAATGAATAACGTACTCGGATTGGCTACTTTCATTATCCCAAACCGCGTTCCCTCAGCAGTGGAAAACACGTGGACACTCACCTGGAGACGCATGACAGGGCAGCAGTCAATCAGCAGCAAGGAGAAATGAATAACGCTCTCGGATTGGCTACTTTCACCATCCCAAACCGCGTTCCCTCAGCAGTGGAAAACACGTGGACACTCACCTGGAGACGCATGACAGGGCAGCAGTCAATCAGCAGCAAGGAGAAATGAATAACGCCCTCGGATTGGCTACTTTCACCATCCCAAACCGCGTTCTGTCAGCGATGGAAAACACGTAGATACTCACCTGGAAACGCATCACAGGGCAGCAGTCAATCAGCAGCAAGGAGAAATGAATAACGCCCTCGGATTGGCTACTTTCACCATCCCAAATCGTGTTTCCCTTTCCGGTTGCTTCCTGTTCTCTCTACAGCACAGTATTGCCACAAAAAAGTCCTAAGAAATTGCGGAGGACATTTGTGCTTTCCGCTAACAATTAATAGTTAGGTTCTAAGGAAAAATCAGTGAATGACTGAGTCCGCGAACCCTGAACCGCATCTTCGCGGGGGTCTACTGTATGCTCTAGAGAGGAGAGGAATGAAGATAAGTAGGAACAAGAGAGAATACATTTGTGTAAATAAGAGGGAGATCAGTGGAATGCTGAGGATGCAGGGAGTAGAGTTGGCAAAGGTGGAGGAGTTTACATATTTGGGATCAAACAGTACAGAGTAATGGGGATTGTGGAAGAAAGATGAAAAAGAGAGTGCAGGCAGGATGGAGTGGCTGGAGAAGAGTGACAGGAGTGATTTGTGACAGACGGGTACCAGTAAGAGTAAAAGGGAAGGTCTACAGGATGGTAGTGAGACCAGCTATATTATATGGGCTGGAGATGGTGGCACTGACCAGAAAGCAGGAGACAGAGCTGGAGGTGGCAGAGTTAAAGATGCTAAGATTTGCATTGGGCATTATGAGGATGAACAGGATTAGACATGAGTACATTAGAGGGTCAGCTCAAGTTGGACAGTTTTGAAACAAAGTCAGAGAGGCGAGATTGCACTGGTTTGGACCTGTGAAGAGGAAAGATGCTGGGTATACTGGGAGAAGAATGCTAAGGACAGAGCTGCCAGGGAAGAGGAAAAGAGGTAAGGCCTACAAGGAGGTTTATGGATTTGGTGAGAGAGGACATGACAGTGGTGGGTGTAACAGAGCAAGATGGAGAGGACAGGAGGATATGAAAAAAGATGATTCACTATGGTGACCCTTAACAGGAGCAGCCGAATGTAGAAGATTGGGTAACAATCTCTCTCACCCCTCCACCACCTAATAAATTGTGGCAACTGGCACAAGAATGGTTGCTGCTGCATCACCCAGGTGGATGCTGTCCATTACTGGTGGTTGAAATGGTTCCCCAGTGTCTATGTAAAGTGTGTTGAGTAGCTATGAAAGTGCTATATAAACATACTTCCATCCATCCATTTTCCAACCCGCTAAATCTGAACACAGGGTCCCGAGGGTCTGCTGGAGCCAATCCCAGCCAACACAGGGCAGGAACCAATCCTGGGCAGGGTGCCAACCCACCACAGGACACACACAAACACCAGGGCCAATTTAGAATCGCCAATCCACCTAACCTGCATGTCTTTGGACTGTGGGAGGAAACCCACGCAGACACGGGGAGAACATGCAAACTCCACGCAGGGAGGACCCAGGAAGCGAACCTGGGTCTCCTAACTGCGAGGCAGCAGCACTACCACTGCGCCACCGTGCCACCCCATAAACATACTTAATTATCATTATTATTATCTCTGCAGCATGCGGGACAAAACAGGAACAAACCCTGCACTCCTAAAAGGGCTTGTAATTAAATTTTAAAAACAACAAATAATTTTATTGGTTGACTATAAACCAAAAATTATTTTGGGTCAGATCAGACTTAGTATTAGTGATCACCGATGTGGAGTGGAACTTGAAGAATCACATTTATATTCAAATTTCTTCTGCAAAAGGAATAGTCCTGTTGAGGTCAGCTGGCAGGGGTAGAATAAGGAGATCCATTTTATGACCAGGCCACTTCTACAACGAGATAAATGAAGCAGTTGTCAGCAGCATGTGGCATTATTACAAAGTATTCTGCTTAAAGATGTCACAGAGGCAACCAGGCCTGTCATTGACTAAAACCCCTTTGAGCAGGGCCTGGGAGTGCTGAGCAGTCATGCTGCATGTCTTGTCGGACTTTGCGTTACAACAGCCAGACTTCTCAGTCAGCGCAAAGCTTCTTAAATGTCCAGGCTCTCATTGATTGCTGACGTCAATAAGCTTGCTATTTCAATTGAAAGGCAACATTGTGGTGTCCTCTCCACGAGTCCTAATTGATAAAAGGTCAGGATTAGTTGAGGAGAGGCAAATTCTTTGGTGATCTTCTTTTTATTTATTTTTAATTTTAAAGGTCGCCACCACCCTGAACTGGATAAGCATGTAAGGAAATGGATTGCTTTGCTGTAAAGAGACTGATGGGCCTTCAGTAGGATGGACTAAAAGGAGTGTTGATTTAACAGTTTATAATACTGGAATGTCCCCTGGGCTGCATGCTGCCCACCATACTATAAACTTTCTATACAAACTAGCACCTTGCTTTGTCATCAGCCAGCACCTTTTCTAAATATGCAGACGATACAATAATGGTGGGTTTCAACAAGCAGACACTCTGTCCAGTCTTTGACAGAATTATACAAGATTATACCAAATGGTGCTCTAAAAAACGTCCTTGTAATAAATGCAAAGACAGGAATGGGCATTGATTTTAGAAAAATAAAGACAGTGGTACCATGTGTGTAAATAAATAATGGACTAGTAAAACGAGTCACATGCCACAAATATTTAGGGGTCGAGATCGATAACCAGTTACGACACAGTGGACAGATAAAAAATTCGAGAAAAGGCTATTTTTCTTACATAAATTGAACGAATTTAGTGTGAACCACCACATTGTCCACATGTTTTGCTTATCTGTTCTTTCTTTTGGCTTAATCTGTATTTTTGGCAACATGCGTGACCAAGACAAAGTCAGACTGCAGTGCCTGATTGAAGTAGCGAGTAGGGTCATTGAGAAGGAACAAACCTCAGTGGAACAACCATATGAGGATCTGGTTCTTAAAAAGCTCCATCAAACCCTCAACAATCTCAGACACCCACTATAATACAATGTTGAATAAGAACTTTCAGATATGAGATCATTTGTACCTAGAGCAACTGGGCTGTTTGAAGAGAACAGGTAAGCGGAATACACATCCATTACTGACATGGCAGATTCATATAAGCCACTATAGAGATGACGTAAAATTGGCAGTCAACAAGCCCGGAGGTGAGTGAAATATCGTGAGACAAGGGGTTGATTTGCAGTACTAACGCCTCTCTCTTTCTCTTTCGTCAGACCCAAAGAAGAAAAATAAAGTACATACCATACTTTCAGGTTCCCAGGATGGCCGTCGAATGTCACTTCTGGCTCCATCCAATGACGATACTTCCGGTCCCCCGAAGATGACATCACTTCCTCCATCACATCACTTCCGGTTCCTGTTGATAATGTCGTATCCGTCTACCAGTTTCGACATCAGTTCCTGCCACCTCATTTCCATCAGCGTTTTTGTTCATGTATAAAAACGCCATCTGTTGTATTCATGTTATCAACTGCTATGTAAATGGTTTTTGATCGCACTTTTTGCCTCAGCATTTTTCTTTTGTCCATTGGACATTATATGGGGATGGTCCCCAACTCTTTCCAGTTGTGGAAGTATTTTGTTCATTACAGTATGTATGTATGTATGTATATTTAATATTTACAGTATGTGTATTGGTGTCCAGATATATGTGGTTGCTTATACTGTATTTCTCCTTCCTTATCTTTTTATATTTTAAATCTACTGTATAGCTATATACTGTGAGTTTATTGTTGATGCACAAACCAAATTAATCCCCTATATGAAATAACTAGCAGAATACCCGCGCTTCGCAGCGGAGAAGTAGTGTGTTAAAGAAGTTATGAAAAAGAAAAGAAAATATTTTAAAAATAACGTAACTTGATTGTTAATGTAATTGTTTGTCATTGATATGAGTGTTGTTGTCATCTCTCTCTCTCTATATGTATATATATATATTGTGGTCCCCGGCCGGGACGCCCAGGAGGACGTGAGGAGGGCTTGTGCCTCGTCCAGACCGCGAGGGGGCGTCCATCCTGGTTCTGTTGGGGACCACGGGTCGAGGGCATTGAAGCCCTACCCTGTAGGGGCCCGTTGTCACCGCCAGGCGGCGCCCCGATGGGACGCCTTGGAGGACCGGAGGAGGGCGTGTGCCTCCTCCAGACCGAGTGGGGGCGTCCGTCCTGGTTATGCAGGGGGCCTTCCAAGCCCTGTAGGGACCCGTGGCCACCGCCAGGCGGCGCCCCAGTGCCTAATTATCCCGGGAGCCCGGCACTTCCGCCACACCAGGAAGTGCCGGGGGGAAGACGACCGGGGATACACGGACGGCTTCCGGGTGCGCAGCCGGCACTTCCGCCACACAGGGGTGTGGCCAACATCAAGTGCCGGGAAGCAGCTGGAGCTCATCCGGGTCCCCATAAAAGGGGCCGCCTCTCTCCAGTCAGGAGGTGGAAGTCGGGAGGAAGCAGACTGAGCTGGAGAGAGAGGACGGGAGG